>OX104065.1:116402038-116453509 GCA_944474145.2 Dicrocoelium dendriticum
AATAAATAATCCCGATTTATACCGTCAGCTCCTATCACTTCCATCGCCGACTTACAATCACGTAAAATCCATCTGTTTGCATTATCAGAATGTTTCTGATATTACAAGAAGCCAGACGACTGTTGATCATCAAGTCTTGTTTGGCTCAGCCAGTCGCCGAGTTCATGCCGAGAAGAGAAAACCGTGGCTAATCAACTCTTTCAAACCACACGGAATTAGTCCATCTCATGCACCGAGAAATTCTGACAGTTTAAAGTGTGGTCAAGCTGATAGAAAGATTGGACAATGTGTCTCTTGTGGAAAGTTGCATTCACGGTATACCTGCCCGCATCGGAATTCCAAATTTCATCATTGTGGGAAAGTAGGACATATTCGTAGTGTTTGTCGCCAGTTCAGACGTTGTAATGTTGTGAAACAAGTTGATGATTCCACAGAGAACTTGCCCGACGATTTTCATTCGCTGACATTGGCTGTGAATACGAGTGGCCATTTATAAAACACTTTACGTTTCGGAAATGGTATGTCACATGGTTTCATTGTTGACACCGGTAGCGTAGAGTCTCTTATTTCTAAAACCAGTCTCGATCATCTGTACCCTGACGCTCAGCTTGATTCTACACTCATCACTATTAAAGGTATTACTGGTCATACCATTCCGGTGATAGGATGTTGTACCTTACCAGTGCTAGATAAGCATTTGAAACCTGTCGAGTGTAAATTTGTTGTCATTCGTCAAGGCCCGTCCATACTCGGTCTTAAAGTTATGCAGGCACTTAAAATAAGTGTCAATTTTCTGTCACATACTGATACTGACACCCAAATTCGTGATTTATTGCACGATTATTCGGTTACCTCTGGTGGAATGAGAATTCCGCCTGTTAAGTTGGAAGTGGCCGGTGATCCAGTTTTCTGTAAACGACGTGTACTTCCATTTGGACTTAGAGAACCTGTTCGAAAGGTACTTATGTCTCTTTGTGAATCAGGAATTCTCGTCCCAGTACAAAGTTCACGATGGGCCACACCTATTGTCACACCGTTAAAGCCGGATGGACAGACACCGAGAGTTTGTGGTGATTACCGTGTCACTCTTAATACGAAGCTGCTGCAGCGTAGTTGTGTCACGGAAGAACCTGATTCTATTCTCTCGCGTCTACACGGATCCAAGATTTTCTCGAGGCTAGTCTTAAAAGATGCATATCTGCAGATACCACTGACTGATGAGTCTAGTGAACTGATCACAATCAATACACCTTTTGGGTTGTATCGCTATAGATTTCTTCCCTTTGGTCTTAATGTGTCGCCAGCCATATTCCAAGATGTGATGAACTCCATTGTGAAAGATCTGAAGGGTGTTGAGGTCTATCAAGACGATGTTTTGTACATGCTATTAACTAACCGACACACGACTACCGATTACTGGCACTTTTGACTCGCTTCAAGGATGCTACTGTGAATAGCAATCACAAGAAGTGCTTAATTGGTGTCCATGAAATCAGTTGTCTTGGTTATCAGGTTACATCTGAAGGATTCAAACCAGATCCTGATCGGATAAACCATTGGTTGATGTGAAGTCCCCCACCAATGTTCATCAGCTTCGATCACTGATGCGCGCTTTACAGTAATCTTCCAAATTCATTCCTGGTTTCGCATCCATTGCTGATCCTTTAACCACCTTGTTGAATGACAAGAGTTTTGTTTGGTTAGACAGACATGAACATGTTCTTCGGAAGCTTTTAAAATTCTTGCATCTGGTTGTGTTCTTCACACCTTTTCTCCTAAATTACCTACTGTGCTTTTCACAGACGCTTCACCCACTGGTATTGGGGCTGTGTTAGAACAGAATGGACACCCCGTTCTGTGTATTTCCCGTCGACTAAGCAATGCTGAAAAAGGATATGCTCAGACTCATCGAGAAGCTTTGGCTGTATACTGGGCAGTCACTAGACTTCACAAATACTCGTTTGGCCTCAGATTTACCATTGTGACAGATCATGAAGCTCTGAAGTTCATTTACAATCCTTCCAGTTCTTTAGCTAAGTCTTCAGCAGCCATGGTCCAAAGGTGGAGTGCTGCCCTTAGTGCGTATAACTATGTGGTCGAGCACAGAAGTGCGAAGCTCATTCCTCACGTCGACTACTTATCACGTACTGCAACGATATTTGAAACCGATCTTGAAATGAGTTGTTTACTCACCCAGCCGCTTCCAATCTCTCGTTCTGCCCTTATCAATGAGACTAAAAGGTATTATGGGTCATTGATTTCTGCTGTCAAACGTGGTTGGTCGGTTTCTCTCAAACGGAAGTTCCCACCATTTTATGTGCGTCGTGATGAATTGTGTGTTACACCTGATGGATTACTATGTGTAAATGACCGCATTGTTATCCCGCCGACTTTGAGATCAGCTATTCTAACGGATTTACATTCCGGTCATCTTGGTGTTGAATAGATGAAGTCTTTAGCTCGATGCTTGTGCTGATGGCCTGAATTAAATGCAGATATTCGACGAACTGCTTCTGATTGCCCGAACTGTAAACACAAAATTTTACGGCAAACGTCACATTGGACACCATGCCCGATGACATGCGAGCCCTGGCAAAGGGTACATATGGATTATTGTAGACCATTTCTGCAGAAATACCATGCTCTTGTGGTGGTGGATTCTTATTCAAAGTGGCCGGAGGTATTCCTGACTGATAAACCAAATTCTACTTTTACTGTCCGTGCCTTGAGAAAAGTGTTTAGTAGAGAAGGAGTCCCATTAGCTGTGGTAAGTGACAATGGTTCGCACTTTTCGGCTTCAGAGGTTACTAATTGGCTACAGAGCCTTGGGTGTTGCCACCTTTTTACCGCTCCACGACATCCATGTTCTAATGGCCTAGCGGAAAACTTTGTTGCAACCTTAAAACGTTCTATTACCTCCTGTGCTCCTACTTCTTTTGATGAACTTGATCGTTGTGTTGATAACTTCCTCCTTCAATACCGTAATTGCGTGCATTCCTCTACTGGAGATACACCTGCCAAATTTTGTAAATCCAGACCTTTGAGGTCAAACATGCTTGGCTTGAGGACTGCTGAAGTATCTTATTTCAGAGGCAATGATTTACGTCCCTCATCTTGTATCATTGTTAACAACATTGGAAACCGCATGGTTAGAAGTTTGGATCTCGATGATTGTTCTGTACACAGACGGCATGTTGACCAGATACGATACAAGGATTCCGGTCAGTTGTCATTCGATTCAGTGTGCACTGAAAATACTAATGTCGATTCAGTTTCAGACCCTCATGAGTATTCTGAGCAAAATCAGCCTCCAAGTAGCTCTGCCAGATTGCAACAGAAACCACAGATGAATTACAGAAATCTGGAGTTGCATTCAAGCTGCGGAGGATGTGATAATTGCACAAACAATACTCAGTGACTGTTTATTGTTATTCTTTTCACCTTTTTGATGTAGAATACACACCCGCGAAATTCGAATTCCAATTCTGGTGTTCTTATTCCGAGTCGTGACTAGTTTGGGTGGAGTTCAATTATTTTCCGATTCAGAACATCATATTATTGCAGATAAACGATACAAGTAGGGTTGGGCTATTCGTTCTAATTTGTGAGACTGAATTTGAAACCCACCATTGGTATATTAATTTCGGTTAAACGTATTAAATCTACCTTGTGCACATACGCAATACAACAGTTAAAAAGCTAGGTATCATATGGGTTGAGGAATTTTGCTTAAATATTATAATTTTTGGCTGCAAATGCTGTGCTGCGACGAAACTTCGACCGTGTAATCAAATCCCAAGAATATATATGTTTAAATAACTTCTCGGGGAACTCATGATAATCTATCTAATTATGTAATAATTATCCATGAGGAGACTGCGCATTTTGTGTGCGCATTGGATGTACGGATCTCAGCATGTGGGATTTGTCGGGTCGACATTGAGCCTATGCAAACGCTGTTAAGGCGCATTTATATCGACGTTATTTGTGGGGTTTCTTCAGAGCATAATTAAATAAATAAACGTTTTAATCCTCAGCATTGTGGGGCACAGACCAATTTGTTGACCTTATCAATATGTACAACGTGATCGCATGATATATTTAATTATTCGTCTTTTGATTAGTTGTTCCTATATGGGTTTTTGAAGTGATTATCAGTTTGAACGTAGTGGAGAGATAAATAATCTGGGAACAATAATAAATGTAGATTTCACGGAAAGTTCAAGTAAAGTAATACGGTCATCCATGGAACTGTTCCCAGGGGACTTGCTTCCATGCAGGGCATTTCCACGATGGGTTTCACCCGCACTTCCGTGCTCCAATTGGCTCTGTGCCTGTGTGGCAAGATAGTAAGTCGGCCATCAGAACTCGCCGTGCCGGTCGCAAGTTTTTCGCTGCTCTTGAGCTTTCAAGTTTTCGGATTCAAATTTCTTCGCACATCGGCCTGGGTACACTCATTCAATCGGGCTCGATCAGATCTACCCATTGCGCAAACTTTCTTGAGGGTACTATAAACGGATCAAAGTCAAAATCCGGTTTTCAATTTTGGCTGCACAGTCGTTCGCCTATAGATAACCCAACGGATAACAAGACACTTCACTTACTTTTACTTAATTCCCGTTCACTGTTAAATAAAATGCACTTCCTGCGTCATATTCTTCACCTTTCTTCTCCTGGTATAGTACTAATTACAGAAACATGATGTTTTCCCCAGAGATGTCTGACACATTGTTTAAGATACTGGGTTATAACATCTTTCGCAATGACCGCCTTTATGGTACAGGTGGTGGCTGTATAATCTATGTCAAAGACAAATACTTGGTTCTACCTCTGAATGAACCAGTCCTACGGAAACTTCCTGATTCGGTGTGGATTACACTTTCTAGTAATCCAACAAATCTCTTGGTAGGTTGTATTTACAGACCCCCATCGTCTACACTCACCGTGACCGATGACGTGTTGGACACATTTTCTTTCATTGCTGACCTCTCATACATTTATAAAATAATCGCTGGGGATTTTAAATGCCCGAAATCCCATGGTCCCTTAACAATAAACCACAAAAACACAAGCCTTTTATGTCTACTCTTGGTCGACTGGGATGGGTACAACATGTCACAGAACCTGCACGGCTTGGTAACACTCTTGATCTAATATTTACTTTGGGATGTTCGAATGTGTCCACATACATCAGTGACAAGTTGCCGGGTAGTGATCATAACATCGTTGGTTGTTCTTTCCAAATTCTTTCTAAACCGATAGAATCAGTGAGCAATTACCGCCCATTCTCTTTTGTGAATTGGTCAATTTTCTTGGATCTTATAAGGTCTTCATATTGGAATCCATTCTTCTTAGCACAGAATGTACGAATTGCTTGTAATGAATTCTACCACCGCATTCAGCTTTGTGTTGAATCTGTGGCTCCAGAACGTATCAAGAAGTTTAAAAGGACTGCTGCACCTGCAAGAATCTCGAAAAATGTAGCCACCAATCTTCATAAAGAAAATATTTAGGAAAACAAACGATTTTACTCTGTTGATGCTCCACACCAGATTGCTTACAGCGTTATACCAAGACCACCACAAAATGCTATGCTCTAAGGAAGTAATGGCACTGAAGGGCGCCAACGTGGTAGGCTGCATCTCAAAACTTTTGGACCGTAGGCAGAATAGAAAAGGAAGTTGTTTAAACACTATTGTAAACTCTGATGGAACTGCCATAAACGACCGTGCAATCATATGTTCGATCTTCAATGACTACTTCATGTCTACTTATAGCACTATGCCAATGAAGATCCTCAGCTCAAGCTGATACACAGAGGCAGGAATACATTCCAAACTGTTGAATTTACACTTAGTGACATATGTCACTAACCCAGATTAGTTCGGCCATCATGCTCACCAGGCCCTGAAAACATCCCTCCAATACTGGAACTCCAGTACCGGAGGTCCAGACATCCCCCTGTTTTTGCTTAATGTATTTATACTTTCCATGCTCAATCGGGAGTATCCTATACACTGGAAACAATCAACTATAATACCAAGACACAAAAACGGATCTATGCAAAATGTAAAAAATTACCGCCCAATCCACCACACATGTGTTATCTCCAAAATCATGGAGAGGATAGTTAAAGAACGCATAATAGAATGTTTGAGTTCTATGAGCCTTCTCAGTAAACATCAGTACGGTTTTTTGAAAGGTAGGTCGTGCACTACCTGTCAGTTAGATTACTTTGATTATGTGACTAGAGCAAGAGACGCCGGAATTGCCATCATCGTAATATTTCTTGACATCCAAAAGGTGTCCTGTGGTATCACAATTTCCCATCTAGATTGGTTGTCTTCCTACCTGGAAGGTAGAAAGCAGGTAGTCAAAATCGGTAACTATACATCTGAAGCCACTACCATCTCTAGTGGAGTGATTCAAGGTAGCACGCTAGGACCGCTTTTATTCTTAATCTATTTCAACGATCTCCTTGACGAAATTTCCTATGGGAAGCTGTTCCTTTTCGCTGATGATATTAGAATTGTGCATTGTTCGTCCCCTGGGCAATGTAGTACTAACTTAGCCTATATTCAGTCTGACTTGTCCGCATTGGAGCTCTGTAGTAACTCCTGGAAGTTGCACTTTGCTACTGACAAGAGTAATCTATTGTACCACGGCTGCGGCCCTTCTCTGAACATTCTTACATTAAACGATACCCATATTCCTGTGAGTGGCGCAGTCCGAGACCTTGGTCTAAGATATGCTGCCTGGTTTAATTTTTTAGAGCATGTTATATTCTTGCAGGCTTCTACCAGAAAAGTGATCGCCTACATAAATTACAGAGATTGATATCAGCGGAAAACAATCAGTTAACACAAGCTGACTAGTAGAGCGCAAAAAAGGATGAAAAAAACGACTGAACATTTATTTGACATGTACCTCTGGTGAATCATCCGTCTTTGTAGAAAGAAAGTTGAGATGATTCAGTGGGATTAGTCATATTATCCACGATGAAGATGTGTATGAAATTTACCTGATGTGGTCTAGAGCATCATCGCCGCAATATGTGGATGTGGAATGAAATGCACAGCTGGTGGGCCTTCAGTTTGTCGTCGTCGAATCCAGAAGGATGTGTGGTCCATAGGCAGAATGGCAGAATACATTCACAGCAGTTCCAAAACAGTGTACGCTGAAGTGCTCGCATACACCAACCTCTTGTTCATAGCCGAAAATATGCAATGTGCTCTCCTTGAGGAAACATCATATTGTGTTAATGCTCAAATTCGCTCCCTGCTATGAACAGTCAAATTAAGCAAGCTTGTCACTTGGAATCACCGTGATGAGGACTGAGGTTGTTGGCAAGCTAATCGCTGAAGTCTACGCATTTATTGTCTCATTTAGCAACTGGTGGAATTTAGTGTATTTTGGCTCAGTAGCTGGGAGAAAGCGTCAAATATTCTACTTGACTTCGCAAGCGAACCGGATACTGCGAGACGCATTAATCTCACTGAATACAGCGTGATGTGTTGCTGAAAAATGGGCTCGCATCAAGCGCGATGGGTTCTAGAACGCAGTTGACTGAAAAGAATCCGTAGTTTCACCACAGTAGATGCGAGGAGCAGATTGTTCTCTCTCATGTGACACTCGGTTGTCAAGTAAGTACTGCTTACTGCAAATGTCTTGCAAACTGCAATCCGAATTGCGTCGCACCAGTGATTAGATTTGGAGACGCATGCCAAATGCAGAAATTAATCGAGGTGGTGAGCTATTTGAAATACTAAGCCAAAGTTTACAGTGAGATCCTAGTGTCAAGAGCGGTGGTAGGTTTGTTCAATGCCAATAGCAGCTGGATAGGCGTCAGAAAGCTCACTGAAACTGTTTACGACCCAGAGGTAGTCCAAAGAAGCTTACTTTCCCAGGTAGGCATGTTGAGTAGGTCAGAATGGTCCAATGGGTGTAAGGTATATTTAAGTCAAGAAGAGCAGCAATGGGAGAGAAGTGGCATGAGCCAAGCTGTTGCAGCGCTTCATGAAAAATGAGTGTACGGCCTCCGGAGCAAAGCCCACACTAAAACGTTTAGCATTCTACGAAGAGAACCTTCCAGCTAAGCCAAAATGTTCACTCTTTCAATATTTCATAAGATTAGAATTGCTTGATGTTTGCACCTGTTTACCTGTAATTTCTTTACTGCTTAGATATCCGCTTTCAATTTTCCATTGGTGAGAACCGCACTAAGCCCTAGCTCGCCCTCGCAGATTCGCCCTGTATCCTGTTCATTATATGGTGGGTCCTCTTGCCTCGAGCTTCTCTATTTGTTCTTACTTGGTACGTTAATCACGTATCAGCGCAATGGTTAAGTTCCTGAAGCGCCACTCAACAACCTCTCCAAAGTGACTATCTGGCTCATATTAACGAATGGCAGGAAGGAACCAGCTCTCCATGGAACCTGCAAAGTGCCGCTTGCTGACGGTGAGTGGCAACTTCTTTAACAAATATCTTCTGGGAAAGTACGTTTTGCAGTATGTGACTAGGGAACATGACTTAGGTATTATCGTTCAAGGAAGCCTTGGAAATGCGCTCTAATATACCAAAGCGTCGAGTGTGGCAAACTTAAAATTGTGGTCTTTGAGGCACGTTATCTGCACCTTTGTGCGTTTAAGGCACATTGGTTGTTTTGCAAAAGTGGAATATACATCTCATATGTGTGTGATCAATTTACGTCCTTAATTTGCTCTGTACACGGTGACGTGGTTTACTTTCCATAATCAGGAACACAACTCAGATGGGTATAAATTTGGCAGTGTGCGACGCACTCATTTGGAACACCAACCAACAATGCATCTCAACGTTGTGACCAAAAGTCTTCTCTTGGTTTTCGTGCTATCCGTGACTCTCATGGGTGAGTGGCAGTGTTTCTGCTTAGCGACAGGTTATGTCTTTTTGAACAATTTACACAAACCGCTTTTGTTTTAACATTTCAATTTGATCATCGAGCAGTATACTCTACCCTCAACACTGAAACTTGTGACCGATTTCCCGGTTCACTGCATACGTCATTACAAAACAAGCAAAGCGATTCGATTGCATGAAGCACCGATGAGTTCCTGGTGTGTATGCTTACAGACAACACAACGTGAGTAGCAATTTACGCAAGGATTACTGATTCAGTGTTGATTCATTGATAACACTCGTTCTCTAGTTAGAGTGCCACATGCAATCTCAAAACGCATATAGATTATGTGAAACAACAAGCAGCACACACATCCACTGTCTCTCATTCACATTTCTATCAACAACTGTAGGAACAAATTATAGCGTTACTAGTATTGCTCGTTTGGAACCCGCTATTGTCTTCCGTTTGAAATCGTATTTAATCCATTTGTCTCGGTGAGTGCTTCTCTGATGATTGATAAAGCGATATTAATGGAACTCCGTCGTCTCCACATTGCAGAACTAGCTTTAGCCGACCAGAGTAAGTTTGAAATTACTCAATATATGTTCTGTAAATTAATGATTTATTTTGTTCGTGGCACCTTCGCAGTGAGGATAATAACATCACAACCAATTCCTCTAGTCTGTTGTTTGTGTCAACCATGCCTAGCCACGGCTATTACAATTGTCTTATATTGAAGCAACGGATTACGCAATTGCACATTTGGAAGCAACCATGCAGTGAATTTCATTAGATGCGCTGCATTAACCTCGTTCAGACGATGAGCAAGGTGCTGAAGTTCTTGCTTTGCATTGGCAAACATTTCGGTGCTGAATGTAATCTGGAAACGTTCATTGCATGAAGGATCCGTTGCAACTAGGCGCAGTCACACATCAAGCATACAACTGGAAAATCATTAGACGGCCGTTTGGTACCAATGGGTCTTGCCGGTAGAGCACGTCTGTCGGATAACTTTGGATTCAAACCCGTGACCTTCCTCTTAACTGTCAGCTACGTACGCCACTGAGCCATGTGTTACGGCGGCAGACCTTCGTGGCTGATATCTAAGTGCAATATAGCGCGGTCTATCCTCCTATGTAATGCACGTTGTGAAGTGCAGAGAAGAGGACTAACACCCAGAGCTGCGAATTCCTTTGCACGCCGCCACAACTCGCTGCAACATTGAGTCGGTGTCTCATAATGTCAATGTTAGGGGCTCAAGTCCGATGAGATACGGCTGGTACCCGATAGTAAGACATCTGCTTCGGACAAGACGGCCGCCCAGCTTTTTCCTAGATGAGTGATGCATGTCTGGCTTGACATAGCTGTGCCTAATCGTATGGAAACACTTCAGCAACCGATAATAATGTTGCTTGCGTTATTGTTAGCATTTTTAATCTTCTCAATTCTCCAGGTCTCTCACGTTGTGATCAGCCTTAGTTGGATCCCGACCAATAATATGATCTGGAACGCAGAATTGCATATTGGGCTGCACTAATTGGCAGCTTGCAGTTTAGCTTGCCGTTGTTTACTAAACTGCTTAGAGCACTAACGGCGTAGCATACGCCAAAATGTATACTAAAAAGCAAGAATAGCTGTTGAGGATTTGATCTGAAAACAATACTGCGCTGCTTGAATGGTCCTCGTGGACCGATGTAATAACAACACAGTTATGTCGGTTTGTAGTCTCAACAGTTGATGCGAACCAAAGATGTTCTATTTTCAACACTCTAGTCGTTCTTCTTAATTATGCACCGTCTTCCTCACCATTTGTAACAACGCAAACTGTTCAACTGACAACCTCGAGTTGTTGGTATGACGACAGATATCATACGACCATTTCATCGTAGTGAAGATTTTTGTTTGTTCGTTGCATTCAGTACTGCAACACGGGATGAGATAAACTGGCATGCATTTTGTCCAAACCGACATATCCTGCGGGAAGTAATTCACACCAATGCTCAGCAACAAGTTCATGCTCTCCCACTTTGCAGCCAGTAAATGTCTATGGAATATAAATTGCACACTGGTGGAAATGAAGCCGGAAACTGCCAACAGGTTAACACATTCCATTTCCTAACCGGATTATAACGTGTTTGTCTGACGATCAAAACTCGGCAACGGTATAACGGTTCACTTCGCCATGTTCTTCTCATTTTTCAGGGGGAATTTGGGGTTATAGTAAGTGAATAAACCATAATTGTTAAATACTAATGAACTCAGTTAAACGCCAAACCGTGTCAATGAAATGATGGTAGTAATTGGTCGGATAGGCCGAAGATGTTTGGGTTCACACGTTCGGAATATTAGTATATAAATGTTTGCAATGCCTTGAGCAACGGAATTATATTTCATACGGACAACGTAAATAAGAATGCTGCAAAGCTCATAGTATAATGATTAATTGCACGTTAGTTTACTGAATGCTTATAGAGTCAATTCGTCACTGTAGACTGTGGTTGGTTCGGAGAAGCAGAACACAATAAAATGTCGCGATTGATGCGGCTTTTTGCAGCGTATTACTTGCCTCACGAGTGATTTATGACGCAATCCCTTTTAAAACTAGGCTATCTTTTACCAAACAACGTGCAAGATACATCTGATCAAATTTAAATGTGTAAACACCAATTGCAAATGCATATTTTTCTTCATTTTCTTAGTAAGCGGCGACCCACATGGATAGACCAATTGTGCGATACAAACCTGTTGGGTAATCAATACAATATACCTGCATTGCATCTTACCTTCTCTCTGCCCACAAATTCAATCCGTTTCCAACGGTGATAATAGACATGAATGGTTTTAGAACATTTATTATGCCGCTCCGCAGAAAACCGGCGCGACACAACTCTTGCAATTATTCATTTGATCACAGCGAATCCGCCCTGCATCGAATGTTTTCTAATTTACAGCCTGATTACTACGAATACAGCTAGGTTCAAGTATATTATACGGTTCACTATTCCAAAGGTACAAGCTATCTGAAGAGGAATCGTGCTGAAGTACATGTGCACGAACGGCCCTCTTCTGAGCCCTTTGCTTGTGGCGAACAATCTTCTGATTCTGCATATTTGGTGTTTCCAAGGAGGTTGCTAAGGAACTCAAAGTTCTCTCATTTTATGCCCATTGGTTGATTGAGTCTCAGTTATCTGAGTTAATCCTACAAGGAGTCAAGCCGGATTTACCGATTGATGTGCAGGTTTTAGCCCGATTGCCATCACGCAGGAGCCAGAATGCTCAGGATACCTGCCTTCAAACAAATTCTATATTTGCCTTTTATTCTGTGCAGCTCAGAATCCAGATAGCCCAAGTAACTATCCGGAAGCGCTCCAGTTGTCACTTTCGCGCACTTCAGTTTCATAGGTGGTCTCAATGCTCTTGATACATATTACATGGTACGCAAGATCGCCAGCAGATTGCTCCAGTAGCCAGTAGCATATGCCAATGAAGCAAGGTGAGGAAAGCAGTACGCCACGGGTCGCACTACATACCAGTTAAATCATAGGTTACGACGTTCAAGTACAGCTAATCCACTTTCTAACTTAGAAATCAATCGCCGCATACTCCACTTTCAAATGGCAGTTTCGTAGGAAGTCGTTCTTCTGTTGGCCGATAACACTCTATTTGTACACTCCTTTTTTGAACACTCTATTTGAACTATTCTCCCTTCTGTGTTTACACCATTCCGAAGCGTTCTGCCGTGCAGATAAATATACACCTGCACAACGTGTAGTGACCAACACCGTTAGGGCTTTTCCAGTCTTTCACTAGCTCAGACATGAAGCCGCTGAATTGCACACCAGCGCATATCGGCGTCTTCGAGTTAGACCCATAATGGTATACCTGAACCGTACAATATATGTTGTGGTCTTAAATGTAAGCCACTTCGCTGGTGAACAATTGCACCTGCCGCCTGAGATTAACACATCTAGCTTGTTATTGGTATGGTTTCATTCCAGGCGAATTGGTATACTTCCCAGCGACCATGAGTGTTCGACGCAGGAATAAAGACTGCCCCAGTACTTTAGTTGACTCAATGCGCCGGGCTGCAGAAATGCCAATATCACAACCGACCAGTATCATGGTGCAAGTATAGAAACTGGGAGCCACATGTCCAAATCATGAGCGTTTTGATGAAACTTAATACCCGGAATGAGGAGCAAAGATATGCGCGTATATAGGGCAGCAGCAATGTGTCAAAATGGGTTCTGCATTAAGCCACACCAACGAAATATATCCGTGGTTCAAATTGTGCAAACTGCTTGATGTCAAACTTGCAAGTTTCCAAACAGTGTTGGCAATTTTTGTGCAAATGTCCAAGGAATCAACCGTTTGTACTTACCGGCGTATACTCTACTGTGGCCATAAGCTATTTGCTAACGAACTATATCGTACGTTTCGGGTATCGCCATGCGCCGATTCCTTCCGTTGTAATATACTAACACACAATGGACAATGGACAATGGTTTATTACGGGTAAAAAAGCATCGCTTAACAAGCCCCGTGGGATAGAAATTATGGCGAAAATCAATTGCATAATAAAGTGAAAAGCGTTGTGGTCGACGCACCATAGACTTATGTGGAATAGCGGAGATGTTCGCATATTAAACGTATAAAACCATAAATCCATTGGTTAGGCGTTTGGCAAGAAACCGTTTGATTGCGTTTTGTAGCCCCTGGCTAACATGTCATAAAATGAAATGTAATTGAGACAATGCATCGTCAACACGTTTTTTAAACATCACCAGATTAGGAGCAGAGACGACATAATTAGGGAGGGCGTTCCAAGGCTCACACACGCGGAGAGAAAAGAAATTTCTACGGCATTCAAGCCGGCTATAATGAATTGTCAGTTTCAGAGGGTGACCTCTTAGTTTAGTGTTGTGGTTCAATTCCAGCAGCGGACGGCAAATGTGGTTTGGGTTCTTCAGAATCTGGTAAACCATTATGAGATCCCCCGCAAAAGCCGATATCGACTACTGTATATTCTTAGAGATTTCAGTCTAAACTGATAGGGCAGATGAAAGAGGCCCCTGACGTTCTTGGTTGCCCGTCGTTGAGGAGTCTCGAGAGCAACGAGATCCTGTTTCTGCCACGGCTGCCACGCCTGAATGGCATATTCCACGTGAGGTCGCACGTAGGCGTTAAGCATTTGGGGAAAGATTGAGGGTTCAAACCGACCGAAGGCTCTGCGAAGAAGGCCGAAGTGTTGATTTCCGGTTCTCCTCACCTTCTCTGCTTGTTTGGAACACCCGAGATCTTCCTGTACCAATACACCCAGGTCACGCTCCTGAGAAACCTTCGCCAAGGTGTGGTCTCCACTATTGTAAGCGCTCACCGGCTGGTGACGCAGATACATCACTTTGCATTTAGCCATGTTAAATTGAAGCTTGTTCCTCCTTGACCATTCGTAAATGCAATCTAGGTCATGTTGGAGCAGATCCTGATCTGTCTTGTTACTAATCGCCTGCCATATCTTGACGTCATCGGCGAAAAGCAGGAAGTTTGAGGAGATGACTCTTGCCAGATCGTTGATAAACACCAGGAATAAACGCGGTCCCAGCACTGAGCCTTGTGGGACACCACATTCCACCTCAATCGGGTTAGAAAGTGATCCCCTAACACGTACTTGAAGCTTTCGTTGGTAAAGGAAGTTGCCAATCCAACCAAGTACAGGATCTCCGATTCCGTAACTCTGTAGTCGTTGAAGTAGGATGCGGTGATCAAGGCGGTCGAAAGCTTTGGAGAAGTCCAGATAGATGACGTCGACTCCGACCCCATCATCGGCCACTTCCGTCCAACTACCTCGTGCAATAAGTAGGTTGGTGGTGCATGACCGGTGTTGACGGAAGCCATGCTGTTCCGGTACCAAAAGGTTGCATTTTCCAGGTAGTCCATTAAAGCCTCAGCGATGACTGCTTCCATCACCTTCGCGAGCACAGGGAGGAGAGTCACTGGACGATAGTTTGCAGGATCGGAACGGCTACCGCCTTTAAAATAGGGGTTATAATGCCACACTTCCACATAGTGGGGACTTGTTGTTCATCAAAGCACCTTTGAAAGAACTGTGACAGTGGATCAGCTAGCTTGGTGGCCATAGCCTTCAGTGCCTTCGGGCGGATGTTGTCTGCTCCCGGAGAACTATGTTCACGCAGTGAGAGTAACTTCCTTAGCACAATTGATGGGATGAAAATAACATTTGTAAACAAAGGTGTCGGTAATGTGCTTGATATTATGGGACAGGTAGATGTTGGGAGTTCAAAAATTGGGGCGTATTGCAGCCGCAGGGCATTAGCTGCGTCTTCGGCGCTTTGTACTCTACCGCCTGCCGTGAATAGTGGGGGTATTCCATGCTTCACTTTACGAAGCTTATTGACATGCTTATACAGCAGTTTGTTGTTTGCCATGAACTTTTTGCTAGGCACTGTTGATAAGTTATTTTGTCCTCACGGACAAGTGCGGTGCAATGGTTTCGATGGGCCAAGAAATTTCCCCAATCTCTGAGTCGCGGTTAATCTTATAGGGACGCTATGCTGCATCCCTTATCGCCAGGCATTTGCGTGTCCTACTCCTTATAATTGAAGGCATTTTCGCGGGACGACGTGGTTTGGTCTCTGATGCTTTGTTGACGATGTCGCTGAGCTTATTAACGAACTCTGCCCAAACGTTGTCAAGGGGACTTTTGTTTGAGAATTCCCAAGCAGCTGCGTCGGCGAGTTCTTTTAATACGTGGTAGCGTGTGATTGTATGAGTTAGTTCCGAGTGTTCAGATGGATACTCTGCATAACACACTAGTCAAAAGTTATTACTACATGGTCACTGAGACCTAATGGACTATCCATCAATAACTTGTCAACCATGAGCTCTTCATTTGTGAGCACAAGGTCCAATATGGACGGTTTGTTTGCTGTCCTGAACCTAGTGGGCGCGGTGACGTGATTGTACAAAGGAATATTAGCGATCAGTTCCTGCAAGTCTGCTTTGAACTGCTCACTGGGCGATGCCGAAACCTCCAGATTGTGTAGATTGAAGTCCCCGGAGATGAGAGTGTGGCCGTACCTAGTGCGTGTTACTTTGTTTAGGCCACGGATCAAGCAGAAATCCATTTCCAGAGTGGACGTTGGGGGGCGGTAAACGATAGCTATGAGACATGTATCGTTGGGTCTCAGTCGGAGACGGCACCAGAGTGAGTCGGTAACGTATGTTTCCAGGTCCTCAACTATTGTACATTGTAGATTGCTGCGGTAGTAGAGTAGGACCCCACCTCCTCTGCTGGGGCGGTCGTTCCGGATGAGTGACATTCCGGCTATCTCAACCTCAGCATCAGTCACCTCTTGATGCAACTAAGTTTCGGTAATAGAAATTAGGTCCCAAGCATTCGCAACCTGACGTAGTCGAAGTTCGTTAATTTTACTAAGGAGCCCTTGGGCGTTGGTGTACATACATGAAAGCTTCTCAGATTTAATCAATGTTTCAGAAGTTGTACAACTCATATGTGAAGTTTCGCCGACCAGTGAGTGGCCGGCGACTGGATGGGTGGATGAAGCAAATGAGTTTACGCCGACCATTAAAGGGTCGGCGACTAATCGTTTTTTGGATGGGTTGCATACTCTAGAGAAGGATTTGACATATAAGCCGGTATCAGATGCTCCGAATCCCGGTGTTTGCTCGTGCTCTGCTGTACCCCTCCGGATAGTATGGCTACTCTTGAAACCGTCCCCGAGTCGCGTCCTGCAGCTGGCGTTTTCACTAAGAGTTGTGCCTCTACTGAATTGTCATTAAAAGGTGTTGGTGTTCTTGCTGCTTTCAGACGAATTTCCGTTGGCAGTATGCAACGGGATTTAATCCAGTTCGCTAGTAGTGCTTGTGCCATTTGTTCTGACTGTAACACAAGTTTTAAGAGCCTGGGACCGCATCCCTTATAGTTTGGCGATATGGGGATCCTTGTCAACGAGGTGACCACCACATTTTCGAGAGAAAGTACCTCCCGGATGTAGTGCCATTGCTCGCGGTCATGCATCTGAGTATCGTCAGAAGAGGAGTCAGTAAGCTCAGGAACACCGTGAGCAATCACTGTTTTCTTATCGTGACTTATTCTGTACCTATCTTTGTTAGTGCGATCCCCTGAACGTACTTTCCACGGGATTTCGGGTAGTATGCGCACTGCACTTGAGTCGTTGCGGAGACGATTCGCGGACAGCAGAACGGCCTCAGTCTCTTCCGCCGAGTTTAGTGTTACCCGAAGCAACCGGGGTTCGCCGTAGTGCAACGCGTTTGGGTGGCGCGAGATCCTTGTTAATGTTGTGGGATTAGCATGGACTCCGATCGACGTACAGATGGAACCCCACTGATTTCGATCGTCCGTCAACTTACCCTTAATTGTATTGGATTTGGATTCGGGGACATTAGTGCATACAATGTTTAGGACACCATGGTTGCGCCTGGTGGCTACTGGTTTTAGATTTCGAGGCTTAGTTTCCGGTGTTTTTGTTAAATTTGTGAGCGGCCTTGGTGTGTGCCATCCGTGCTGCGGCAGTTTTGTTTTCTCTAGTTCGGGCACAAAGGTTACGGGTGCTCTTACCGGTGTTTGCTTGGCAGCAACCGATGCGCACGTTGCCGGGTTGTTCACTATGGCTGGTTGACTGTAGCTTACATTTACGAGTGTTGTGAACAGACTACTAGGTGCAGCACACAGTACAGAAGTTGAGGCAGGCGCGCTGCAGGCACTGTTTTTACTTATAGGAGGGAGAGAGAATGGAGTGGAAACTGCTGAAGGCTGAGTCGTTGGGGTTCGGTTGGGACGCCTGGCTCGCTTCTTCGGCCTGACTAGTAAGTTCGGGGTGTTATTTTCACTCACAAGTGCAGGTCCGTTTCCTCCCATGGGTGTAACTCTGGCGCTCACCAGTTGCTCGACCGCTTCGGTTACTCTTTCACACCTATTCAGTAGCACAGATAGACAGCTAACAAATGGAATAGACTTGCATACTTGGCAAAACCAAGGCGACTCTGCGTTGTTTGCTTGAGTCGACTTCTTCCCAAAGCAGGTAATGAGATAGGTTTTCAAGCACATGGTACACACAAGACCATTTTTTACCACTTTAGCACATGATTCGCATTTGCTTTTCATACGAGACATGTTCTCAGTAGGGGTAGGAAGTGGATGGAGATACTGACGCACCGCTGCGTGGCCATCGGCGCTGGTTTGAGGTCAGCAGGTCCAGGCGATGTGCGTGCTATAGATCCAGACGGGTAGACAGCGATGCGAGACAAAGCGACTGAGGCAAAGCAAGGTGACTTGGAAAATACTGTCTAGTGACGACAGTGGCAGTTCCAAACGCAGAGCAAATTGACGAATATCGCTTTGTAGAGCAACTTGAAGGAACGGTAGTAAGCTGATCGGGTGACTCTCAAAAAGATCTTTAAAATAAGACCACAAGAGTTCTTATGCGACGAGAGGAAAAATAAAACATCCGATAAGCTTCAAATACGGTTGACTTCGAATTTCCAAGAGCACAGTTTCTTGGTGATCCGTGAATGATAGATCCAATAGATGAACAGGGGTAGGAGGAGCTCGCGGAGCCAAATCGAATGATGGCACGTAGGTCTCTGTGAGAATAAATCCAAAGATTTGGAGGCGAATAACGCAGGAGGACAGTTTTTTGCGACCGCACTGACGTACCATTACCGGTACGTTCAACCTTTTACTTTGTCCATCCAAAAGATTGTCCAGGTGCAATGCGACTTCTGGTAGATGTCTCTGCACGTCCGTCTTCCATCTGGTTAATACTTGTGTTTTCATAAGCCCTGGTAAATACACTATGACTGAGTGATAACTGGAACTATAACTATGCTCACTATCATCACTAGCTTGCGGAGTGGAACATGAAATGGCGACATCGTGATAATCGCTATTGCTATACACATTTACATAAATGTATGTGACTAACAATGGTTATGGGAGTCCGCCATGTAGGCTTTCTCTACAGAGAGGTCCACGTCCCGAAATGCTTCGGAAGCTTGAAAATGCATCACTGCATACATGCCGCCGCATCATATGTGTTAGCACTTAATCGGAGGTGATAAGTAAGCCTACAACCTGGACTCTTGATTACAGTGCATAGATCTTTGGATTTTGGTCTTTTGACGCATTGGTGCTAATATTCCGCAGTTGTTAACGCTCTGACTGACTACAACCTCAATAACCAGACACATGAATACATGTTAGCATGCACTCTAGCAGTTTTCCTTCCTAGGTATCTGTATCCACACAGTGACTGGAGCTCAATTGCATGGGAACACGTTTGTTCTTCTCGGACGACAGTGCTTTGCAATCTCACTCATCAGGGCCTCACAATCCACGCAGACCTAGCGTCCGGCCATAGTACCAATCGAATACATCGAATAGTCATCAAGCGTCCATGTGATTGTTGCTCATCTGCAATGTCCGTACCGCATAGGCCCTCCTCTATATGCCCAGTTGAAAGGTCAAAAACGTGTGTGCGTGCGGGGGGGTGTAACGGATTCAAAGGAACACTCATAAATCACTTAGATTGGTCGCCCATCCACAAGCATACCCATCTTAAAGGTCAGCGGTACTGGTGACGTCGCTAGCGTGTCTCGACAAACTCGAGAATAAACTATTTATTTATTCATTTAACTCCTGGGTACCAAGCGGTTGTTGCTTACGATATCCCACACTCGTTCGTACATTGGATTGGACAATTATCCCTGGAGTTCAAGTACTCTGCAACATTTCCTCGCTTTGGAATGCAATTTGGAAATTCGGTGTTCAACACCCAACAACTATGGTTGCAAGTATCCACAAATTGGCACGTTCGTGTAAGCTGAATAATCCCGGCAAGTCACTGACTCGCGATTAACATGCTAATGTTGATGCAACATGTTCTGTTTCATATATTAGTCACAAGAATGAGTGTAGCTATATTTCCAGTTGTACATCGCTCACACTGAAGTCAGGATACGTCAGCTATTATCGAGATAAGGTGTGGAAGAGCAAACGTTCCTTTTACAATTTAAATTAGAATTGACCAATAATGTAGACTGACATAAAAGTAGATTAGTCCAACTGTGGTGTTACGGTATTGTTTAAATACACATGTAATTAGAAAATAAACCCAGCACAGCAACCATTGATTTGTTGCGAAGAATAGCTGCAACCGAGATGTATGATAACAGATTGTTAGGGAATTGTAAGCGGTAAGATTACAATGACAAATCTAAGTCGCATGGGAATATAATACGTTCAGTTAACCACCTTATCGGCGCCATCTCTCCGGGCACTTGATGCCCTTTTTTGTCTACTCTTATATGATTAACTTTGCAATGCTCACTGTCTGCAATGCAAATCACAACACGTGTATGGAGATCCAATCGTTCATTGTTTTCTCAAGCCATGTCTAAGTGGTTCCACTCCAAACCCCGCTGCGAAGATGCCATGGTGCCCAGGTGTCCCACGACATACGCATTTGAGATATTAGATGATCAAATGTTATGCAAGGTACTACTTGTAATTTTGCTATGACCGTTTGCACACTCTTCCGAAAGTCGATGATAGAACAGGGAGCAGCGGAATTTCCTACATGTGTTGGTGATGTGATAGTGTTAAGGGGGCCATCAGGAAATGTCTGATATTATCATCTACTAACGCTTATAGCAAGAGAGCATGTACAGTACACAGGAACCATAAATCATCTGTGTTTTACGGTACATTTACTTGTGCATCATTCTACCTAGTAACCATACTCACGGCATTTGCTTCGGTATTTCCATATCTGTCTCAATCTATTGTTGATACCTACACTTCTGAATAAACTTAAGGCTGTCGTTTCGGTTCTCACCCAAACGCTAACTAATCACTGGCAGTGGTATTGGTTACTTATAATTCTATGTGTAATTTTCTAAAACTACAGAAATATGGCTGTTATTCTTTCATTCAATCCAAACTCATGCACGTATGTAGTGTTATGGTTCATGAGGGTTATTATTTCTTCATCCCGTTTGTGGTAGTACATACACAAGTGTGAACAAATGCCCGTTCACAACACTGCAGTAATAGTATAACTCGAACCAGGAACCTTTGGTATGTCAACTGATATCTCACGTTGAATGACTAAGTGGAAGCCATTTGGAAACACTTATAAGCACCACACTTCAGCCTGACACACTGATGGCATTTTCACTCGCATAACATCATTATCAGCTGGCTCGATGGGACTCGCCTAAAGTAGAAATCCCGCTACCATCTGTTCGTGTCTCGATACATCCCCACTAGAAAATGGATCTGATTACATTTCTTCTCATGTGACACCGTGACTTAGTAGGGGTTGCAATATGAAGTCAATGTATCAACTCTCAAGTGTCTCTATACATCCCCTTGTACTGCTGCCGCGTTCAGGTAAACGCACTGAGATTCAGACAAGTCAGCAAGGTTGATTCCCAGAGCAGCGGCAATACGTTGTGACATCCGAATCGAAATGCTTGGGCATAGAGAGTATTCTGGACACTGATGAATTGGTCGAGATATGTTAGCGGTCAGAACGAATGACCAGGGGGAAATAAATAGTAACACATGACGGGCTGCTTGTTGGTTCTACCTCCCTGTTGATTCTCGCTCACCTCGGACAATGGACGATTATAACCGGCTCTGGTTTTACCTTACCTGCAGTGGACATAATCGCACCATTTCCCTGCTAACTTGGAAAGTTGCTTACGCCATCTTCGTCATTCTTTTTTGGTGTCATCCTTATTCTATCTACCGCATGTAAGTCAAGCTTGGGTGCAGTTACATTCTAGAATGATTAACCACTGACTCAAGCGGTGTCTAGTATGGTTACATACCGAGACAGTGAGCTATGGCATCTTCCTCTTCGTATCATTATTCGTCCGCGATTCACATCACTATGTAAGCTCCATGGTATTGCTCACCAGAAACGTAGCTTGACTAGCTGCTCAATGCTAACTTGCATGATGCTTAGAGAGCCGGTGCATCGCAGAATAATGGTTCAGTCCATCCATGAGCTCATTCGTAATTGATATGAGTGCGGTTTTTCCGAGCGATTTGTGTGCTTGCTACGGATCAATGTTAGGGTGGCAAATTATGGGGTATGTTTCCAGTTCGATGGATACGTTTGAATCAAAAGGTTAATCCGAAATCCGTATTGCGCCTCCTAATTGCAAACAACATCTGCAATACAATAAAAAGGTAGTTGCTTAAATATTTCCCTTTTTCACTGTGCAGTAATGTGGACTTATTTTTCCCTGTTAGCCAGACCCATACTGCTGTTCCTAATGCTGAATCCAGAAATTTGGTTGCGAGACCCTCCCCACGCTATATTATTCTCGATTCCACACATGTACAGAGGCTTCAAGTGGAACGGCGACTTAATTTAGCACGAATATCAAAAACAGGTAACAGTGATATTTTATATTACCGATAGAATCCCAGTAGCTCGAATAAAACAAACTGTATAACTTCACCTTCTGCACAATCTCCTCGGGTTTAATGCGGGTTTCCGTCATTCTTTACCACGCTCCGTCACACTGCTGCAAGCATTCTTCCACGATGCTCCTTAATACCAGCGTTGCTTAGAGCAATATCAATTGAGTATGAGGGCTGTTCTATTATAGTATTTTTTTCTCGGTCAGTAATGTCCGGGTGCCCGGTGCGTTATGAGCAGGAGTATAGTCATGAAGAAGCATCCACGATTTGCTGTCATAGTTATCGTCTGTTAAAGCGCACTCAGCGAAGCAAACGTTTCAATAATAAGGCAACAATAATTGACATTAGTGCGACATAGTCAATAGTCAGGTTTGAAGTGCATGTGACCCAGGTGCAGTAAATGAAAGTTCATAATCGAATACGAAAAAGGAAATAACGCAGTGCCAAACATATCTGCGACAATTAACATGTGCCCAACGTTTACAGATCACACAGTGAGGCTAGGGAGGGAATATTAACAGTCACTTCACAGTGGGAAATGAAGGGCCAGGTATCAGGGGGAGGAGTCTGCTGCTACAAAATGAACAATTTGGTGGTTTAACCGAGCGATCTATCTGTGCCTTTCACGGATGGGTCTGTAAAGTTTAATGCAATATCAGTAAACAATGCCGACTTTAATCTAATTATCCTTAAGACCGACAACGCGCCCCGCAAAGTTGGCTTGTTACGGTGTTGACGACACCTAAGGAAAATGTATACCTCGACCTCCCATTTAAGGGTAACCCCGCTTCAACGAGGGCAACCAAGCGCTTCCTCTACGTCACTCAGATAATGTAATGTGCTAGATGCTGTGGTGATGAACAGCATAGGAACTTGAACCTATCAGCGTCAAATGACACAATACTCACTAATCCGATTATCCCTGCTGCGCTAGTTAGATAAGCAAGAATGAGGGGGGTTTTGAATTCCAGAGTGAATGAATCCCGGACCAAATGGGTTCAAGGTGAGGTCAGCCATTTCGCGTCTAATATTCCGTGTGCACGCAAACGTGAACATGTTTTATTGACCCCTTATCTGCTTGACACCGGCTCCGCATTTCGGCTGCTATTACGTAATCCTAATGCACGCTTATTACGGTTCGCGTAAGCCGTGACGACAAGCCAGCTAAGACCTGCCCGGTGAGTGCAGAAACAGTCAGTTTTTGTCCTACGAATACCCCGGTCTTAGGACAATTGCCGCCGTTCATCTCACAGCATTTCACTGATTGGGAACACCCTTGGGACTGTATAAGATAATTACTACTTATTGTATTGGTACTGATGAGACAATACGAAATGCGTGCATTTATCAGTGATCGTCTCCTCATTGTTTTATTCAAACAATTGGAAGGAAATAACTGTTGTAAAAAACAGTATATTTCTCGGCGGTGCGCGAGACTGTGACGGCATAGGGACAAAGCAATGCTGACATGAATTCCCTGAGGCCGGTCACACATGCATACATAATTCCCTAGGAAGTTTTCGGCCTCCATCGCACTAATACTTACTAATACTTGCTATTTCCCTTCTATTTACGCTGATCAGGACCACAACTCGTTTAACGGTACGATGAGATACTTGCTACCGAAGAAAGTTGGATCTGCATAAGAATAAATTACAACTTGAATCCAATCCCACTCAATACGAATCTCCTCGCATCCGATAAACAATTTCAGTTTCAGAGAAAACTTGTACATAATGATCGGTCCAGGGTCTCTGGAACGTGTCTCACCTTTCTGAGAAATATACCTATTATTATTATTATTATTATCGCTTGGCCGATTACAGTACGTATAAAATATCGAATTTGACATTTGTAACAATGCTCAACGATTGTCCTTCGTGTGACCAGTTTGGAGTATGCATTCGAAGAGAAATTTCCCCGGAAATTCTGTGTCAAGTGAACAAAGCTGACAATTAAACGACTAGCGATTATCTCGATGTCACCATTTCATACTCCACTCTGCAGGCTAGTGATGAGAGTGAGTATAGTTATAGTTCCATTTATCCTTCAGTCATACTGAATTTACCGGGGCTTATGAAAACATGCCTACTAACCGGATGGAAGGCGGACGTGCAGAGATGCCTACCAGAATTTGCATTGCACATGGCCAATCTTTTGGAAGGATTAAGTAAAAGGTTGAACCCAAAGGGAATGGTACGTCAGTGTGTTATTATATAACATCGGAAATGAATCGGCGCATAGCGACAATGGTTTTATGAGCACCGAATCGCTGCACCCGAAACGTACGAGACAGACCGTTAGCAAATAGCTTCTGGCCACAATAGAGTACAGGTCGGTAGGTATAAACGGTTGAGTACTTGGACACTTGCACAATAAATGCGAACACTGTTTGGAAAGTCGCATGTTTGACAGTGGGCAGCGAGACTTAGTTGATGTCACTTGTCAATACCAAAGGTTACGCATCAATCTTTCTTTCAGTAGGTGCACATGCCTCGGGCAGCACATGACCGTAACGGTCGGACACACAGAGAGCCAGAAGTGGACACTGCATCGCATTCGCATGCTGTGTGATCTCACCCATCAGCTACTCAAACCAGACTGTACATGTAGAGGGCAACACCTAAGTGCACACTATTTCTCTGTACCAGTAGTCTAGTCATCATTCGACCTAGCATTTGCTTCACTATTGCAACATCGGGTTCCTTCAAATATGGATGCCCAAGACTTAAGGCTGTCATGTCTAAATGTTGAAGAAAACATCAACAGTTCGTATTGGGTAGTTATTCTCATACCTGCAAAAGTGGTTGTTAGCCTGACCTCCAAACGAAACCCATACACGTTTGTCGTACCATTGATGATGATGTCTAATGTGTCTCTATCCGTTTTGTAACAGCTCACACTTCAGTTTGGATAAACGCATGTACATATGTTGTATTCGAACTGCCATTGGACACGGATAACACCAATCTAGGTATATATGTATACCGAATGAATTCGACGAGGATACTCATACCGCATTTGTACGGCTAACTTAGCGCAGTGAAACGGCATTCGAGCAAACCGAAAATAACATTACCAGAACATGAAGGTGAGGTTATGACAAACTCATGTTGATTTCAGTTGTTGCGAATGCAAGGCAAATTTGATCGATTCGCACTTCATGGAATGCGAAAAAAGCGCGGTTTGTCAGGTGCCGGAGGAATAAAAACATCATGGAATATAAACATCATGAGTATGTTCCCATTCAATTTACTAATCCAGGCCAATAAGGCGGCGTATGTGGTACGTTTACCTGCGTGATAAGTAACCTTGCATTACAGAAGTAGATGTTGCTTGAGCTCCCCAGTGTGGATGCGCTTGATGTGGATGTTGACAAGGTGCCTACCTGTCTATTACCCACTATCTCGTCCATACTGGCTCCAGGAGACACTTGGTCGTCGCTGGAGGGGACGGAGTGCACCGTCCTCGTGACGGTGCTAGGCTCAAAGAGTGGTTCCATGCAACCTGTGTGGAACGGGCTACGGTCCAGCCACCACCTCGTGTACGTCTGGTGTGTATGATTTCCCAATTAGGTCGGAATGCTTTCGTTCTGCTTGTTGAAGGAGTGTGGGCCGGCTCCGTTGAAGAAACGTGTCTCACATTCACATGCGTCCTGGTCTTATTCCTTCGGGTTTACACCGGATATGGGGTGTGTAAGTGGGACTATGGGTGGTGCAGCGAAAGCCACACATGGTCCCCTTTGTATGCGCAGGCGACCTGCGACTGTGATCATGGACATCACAGTGACAGGCAAATCCGGATACGGACGCCGCCAAATCAACATACATAAATGTATGTGGCTAACAATAGTTATGGGAGTCCGCCATGTAGGATTTCTCTACGAAGAGATCTGCGTCCCGAAATGCTTCGGAAGCTAGAAAATGAATCCATGCATACATGCCGCCGCAACATATGTGTTAGCACTTAAACGGAGGTGATAAAGAACCCTGCAACCTGGATTCTTGATTACAGCGCATAGCTCGGTGAATTGTGGTCAATCGACGCGATGGTGCCAGTTAGGTTGAAAGATGTACGTTCGGTACATTGATTTGAACGCAACGCATACATGTCACAAACGCACAAACGAAATTTTCCCCGGGTGAGAGAATTATCCTGTTCAAGTGGTAATGAGCGTATGCCGTATTCGGTAGACAAGTCATGGTATACCTTATTCCTTGTATGAAAAGAGGCAGACGGTTTGTGCTATCGGATTGATGAATTGGTCCGAAGGGAGCGAGAAATGCAGGGCCTGCATCGAGGGATCTCGAAGGTTGGAGGGTTTGGGGGTAGATGAATCTGCGGCGGGATATATAGAGACAGAGGAAGTTGATGCGATACCTAAGAGCACGGTAGGGAGATGAGATATTGATAACATAGTAAAGAAACCATGGATCACAACGTGTAAAGGTGTACAACAGTTCATTCATATACAAGATACAAAGCATGGAAAATGCAAAGGAAAATGAAACTGAAGTGTGTCACAACATCAAAAGCAAATTGTCACTAGTAAATGCACCGTACTTTATTAAGCTGTTGCGTAACGATTAGCACTCAGATGACATTGTAAGAGTCTTTCGAATGTCGCGATATCTGGTGCGTTCACTACATGTGTTCTTATTACGCGCCAGAGGGCTCAGATTCGACGGGAGTATAAATACTGCCTGCAATCCAAACGGAAGTGTCGCGTCACCAGTTTCTGCTGGTGTCCTTTGTATTGTCTGTAAGGGGGTAGGGTCAGCAGTGATATACATGGGTGCAGGCTTTCAGTTTGTATTCGTTTTGTAAATGTGGGATCCCTGCGAACTCGTCGAACTTCTGACAACATACCGTGTAAACGAAGGCGCAATGAACAATGAATTCATATGGGATAAGAAGCGTTGCTTTACAAGTCCCGTTGGATAGTTGGTGGGGATATCAACATAAAATAATGATAATAAGGATGGTAAAATAGTTAATACGTTAAATATGAAAATAAGGACTTATCGTTTGCTTCGTTGTAGTCCTGCGATCCTCTTAGATTCACAACACCTATGGTTAACAACGAATAATTCCATGGTGAACTCCAGGTGAAGGATGGAGACGGTGTGTTAAGTAACAAAGTGTAAGTGGATGAGTGCATCGTCCAACCGTATTTTAACTACTGTTAGTGTTGGTGCAGAGACGACTGATTCTGGGAGAGCATTCCACGGGTGACAGACACGAATGGAAAAGAAATTTCTGCGGCACTCCAGACGGCTGTATTGTTCTGCGAGTTTTAATGAGAGGTCCCTCAGTTTTGTATTGCTGCTGAGTTCCAGTAACGGGCGGCACACATGATGTGGGTCTCGCAGAATCAAGTATGTCATAATCAGGTCGCCTCGTAGTCTGCGATGATTTCCACTGAACAATCCCATTCGTTGCAGCCTCTCCTCGTAGTAAAGATTGCGTATTCCGATTGCGTTCTTAGATGCCAGGCTTTGTGGCTGCTCTAGTGCATTAAGGTCGGGTTTCAACCATGGATGCCCGGCTTGAATTGCATATTCGACATGGGGGCAAACATAGGCATTGAGCATTTGTCGAAATATGGAGCAGTTTATTTGTCCAAACGCCCGTCGCAACAGCCCGACGTGTTGATTTCCGGTCTTCGAGGCCTTTTCGGATTGCCTGAAACAACCCAAGTCATCTTGAACCAGGACACCCAAGTCACGTTCGAGAGTTGATCTTTGAAGTATATTAGTTGCGAGCTGGTATGAGTAGCTGCTCTGATGTCGAATGGAAAGCACCTTGCATTTACTGACGTTGAAATGTAATACGTTTTGGGTTGGCCATTGATACACTGTATGTAAGTCACTCTGAAGCACATGTTGTTTGGTGTTCGACTGGATCCTGCGCCAGATCTTGATATCGTCGGCAAACATTGGGAAATTTGAATCGATTCCCTGTGCAAGGTCATTAATAAACACCAAAAACATCGTGGACCTGGAACTGAGCCTTGCGGCACACGGCAGCATACGCGCCACTGGTGTCTGCTGCGAGCCATGTCCTGTAAATTCTCGAGCCAAGCACAAGGCGAATCACGCGGACTCCAGCTCGGAAGGCGAGACGGACCAACGGTACCCAGTTTAGTCGTCAGTGTCTTCATTTCCCGCTGCCAAGTCAACTTCTGTCCACCGCGAGCCTTGCGCCACCCTACACCTGGCAGGTTAAACAAGACTCTCCTAGGTAAGCGGTGACCAGGCATGCGTAGCACGTGCCCGAGCCAACGCAACTTATTCAGTGCTATCTGTTGTTCTAGGGAGCTAGCATGCTTATCATTACCTAGTACTCGATTACGCACATCATCGTTGCGGACACGCTGGTGCCATCCGACTCTAGCAATGCTTCGTAGACAACGGTGATCAAAGACTTGAAGGCGCCTCAGATCTTCAGACCGAAGGGGCCAAGTCTCGCTACCATAAAGCAAAACGGCCCTCACTGTGGTCTTGTATACACGGCCATTCAAACGAAGGGAAACTCCCTTCTGTCGCCATAGATGCCGCAGGTTCAAGAAGGTAGCTCTGGCTTTTGCATTGTATGAGCTGATGTCAGTTTCTATGTGCCCATCGTTGCTTATGCAGCTGCCAAGATATGTGAAATGATCAACCACCTCGAGTTCCTCGTTAGCAAGCGTCAAGGGGACATCAAGTGGCCAGGTGGTCCTGCAGCAACGCTTTGCTCGTTGAAGGCGCAAAGTGCATGCCAAATAATGGGACCACTCTGGACAGGCTATTCAGGGTACAATGGGCGGCCTCCGCTACATCATCGAAAAGCAAGACGACATCGTCCGCATAATGTAGATCAACAAACCTTCCACCAGGCAGCACTTCAACGCCTACATCGTGTGATTCCGCAAGCGAACGCTTGACCATAGAATCCACGAAGAAATGGCACAAAAATGGGGAAATCAGACAACACTGACGAACGCCAATGTGGTCAGAAGGCTATCCGATAGGACACCGTAAACCCTGGCGCGGCCTGTAGTGTTCGAGTATAGAGCACGAAGGATGTGCACATATTTCATGAGAACACCTCTCCGCGCAAGTCTTTCGAACAGAATCAATCGATCGACTGAATCGAACACACTATGGAAATCGAGGAACACCGCAATTGTCGGTCTGCGGTATGAGTGGCGCTGCTTCAGCACCTGCCGCAAAGTGAATATATGGTCTATACAGCCACGTCATGGACGGAAACCAGCCTGCTCTTCCCTAATTCGACATTCCCGTTCCACAGTGAGGCGACGAAATAGAATCGAGGCCAGTAATTTTGTCACAACTGGCGTTAGGCTAATACCCTTGTGGTTAGAACAGTCTGTGCGACTGCTCTTCTTGTATATTGCCACTATAATCGATTCGCTCCAATTAGTCGGGACGCTCTCTTCTTTCCAGATACATTCGAATAAAGAGGTCAGTGCTTTGCGGAGGACCTCACCTCCAACCTTAAATAGTGCAGGTGGCAGGGAATCCGGGCCAGCGGCACGAAAACGATTGAGGGTTGTAATCGCGTCTCGGACCTCGAACTCCGACGGAGGCTCTAATCTAACCGTACATGACTCGTCCTGCATCACATGAGTAGGAAGAGGTCCGGGAGCAGAGAGCCAGCTGAAATGATCTTGAAAGTGTTCCACTCAACGAGCCATACGACGCTCCTTATTGTGTATTAGCACACCCGCGCTGTCTCTAATTGTCTCACTGACGCCTGGTTATCTGGGACCAGTGGTGCGGATAAGCTGGAAGAGCTCGTGGTAATTGCCTACTGCTCCTGCCTCCTCCATGTATTGAGCCGGACTGGTCCACCATGCTTCCTTGTCAGCACGCGGGCTCTGCTTTAGTTCACGCGTAATAGCCCGTCTGGTCACATTGTGTTCAGAGCCAACCAGGAGGTGTCTTCTAGATTCCAACAGGTTCAACGACATCTCGGATATCCAGTGACTGGTGCGGTGACGATTGTTAGTGCCACAAACAGATGTTCCTGCGTCGTGCATGGCGGCCGAGATCCTATTCCACTGAAGCTCAGCGTCACTAGGACAAGACTGCGGAAGTTCGGTCTGCAGTGCGTCTTGATAGGCTTGCGTGACAGAGGACTGAGACAATTTCTCAGTTGCCAATCGTATGGGATGCTTGGTGCACCTCCCGGTAAATTTCATGGAGAAAAGACAGCGTACCAAGGCACGATCAGAGTCGACGCAGGTACTCCAGTATGAGCGGCAATCCAGGATGGAAGCACGCCATCTTTAACTTACGGCTATGTGGTCAATTCGGGTCCATCGCTGGCCAGCTACAGGAGGAGGCCAAGTGGCAGTTCGGCGCCCACTGTGTCTAAAACCAGTGCTACTAAGAAACAACTGGTGTTCCGCACACAGTTGCAGCAGACACTCACCGTTGTCAGTCCGTTCGGAGTTAATCCCACAACTGCCACCCAACTGAGCTTCTGAAGAGCTCAGACGCTCTACCTGTGCGTTCATATCCCCTGCAAGTACTATAATATTTCAACTAATGGCACTGCGTTGTAGCGCGTTCAGTTCGCGATAAAATGTCCTTGACAGCATTGTAACTGCAATCGGTGGGAGCATAAGCGGAATTCGGAAACAAACAGCGTTTTGTACTACTTCGTGAATCGACCTTAGCTTATGTCGTCAAACGGGCTGCACATAAACTGCTGTTCACCGCAATCCAATCAACCATCGATGGCTCCGCCTTGGAGCTTAGAATGATACCTAAGCCAGCTTGACCCATGAGTGCTGCATCGGCGTCTCCGGATGCGTGCAACCAATAACGAGAGGGTAAGCCGGGTGCAGTTAATTCAATAACCCCTTTAGATTCGCTGATCCTGTTTTCGGACACACAACACACATTAATACCCAGTGCGTCCAAGGTGCGTGCGAGTGCAGCCTGTTGACCTGTTGGTCTTAGATTGCGAACGTTGTATGTCGGCATGGAAACGAGACAGCGCGGCCTTATAAGGGAGTGTTGGCGATAGGCATCTAATGGGTGTTTCGAGAAGGTGGCTGCAGATGGTTCTAATCCCATGGCACTTTGGCTGCTGTCAGTTATGCTGGGAATTACAGAAGGAAGGTTAGTAATGGAGGTCGGGATGGGAGTAAGAGAGAAAGGTGGAAAAGAAAGAAGGGAGGCGCCAGCAGTAGCATGTTTTCGATTATCCGCCCTGCTGTATGCAGCAGATAAGGGGACCCCTGATAATCTGCGCGACGGCCGATGCAGGATGAATTTTATGTTTGTAGAAGATGTCATGGTTGTATGTGGGCTGAGATACCGCCAAGGCGCCCAGACCTAGACAGGAGGATGATTAGGGTCCTCATCCAAAGCCTTTGGCTCAAAATCCTATCCGCTAACCAGCGGGGAGGTGGCAATGATTTAGTTTTACAGAAATGGACGCCATCCCATTTCAAAACCACAACCTAGAGGACTAGGAGGCTGAGTTTGTCTGACCTCTCACCATTGACCAACCTGGTAGGAGTAGCTCTCAAATGCCAGTAGGCATCACCCAGTATAGCTCAATGGGTCAATGAGGTACGCAAACCGTCGCACCAAGTCTCGTTCCCTTACCATATGACTTCTTCACATTCTTCGGCCGTACCTGACTGCAGAGTTCCTCCTTATACCCACGCTTATGGCACGTTTGACAAATATGACGTTTTAACGGACAAAAGTGTGCGAAATGCCATTCGCCGCCTAACCAGCATTCTGTGAGCGGTTTGTTCGTAGACCTCTTGAAGGGTTTGCTTGAGTTGTAAGTCCTGGCCTTTTTCACGCAGTGCGCGGTATCTGGTGGTGCGAGACCATTCCGTTCGACCAGCGCAGTATCGTGCTTATGAGTGAGCAGCCGTTTGCATTCCCTTACGAGGGCTTTCAGTGTCGGACCAGGATCCTGCTCCAGCTAAGCTAAAAGCAGCGTGCAGATCTCAGCATCACTACGGTACTGTAGACCGCTGACGAAAATGTGACACCTAAATTGATCGTAGTTAAAAACATTCACACACGGTTAATCGTGTCTGCTGCGGCTCCAAATTCGTCCGATTCCCATTTGCCAATTTTCAGGCGTTAGTAGTGGATATTACACAAGGATACTGACTCACCAAACACTTCCTCTAGCTGCGACACTACTTCGTCAAAGGTCAGATCTTTCGGCTGTTTGGGCAGTGTGCACTATGAACCTTGAATGTTCACTTGTTCCGAGCTTGCGGAGTATAAATCGCACCTTCCAGGAGTCATCCTCACGAATGAAGTCCATCCGGAACATGTCTTCCCGGCGCATGAATCACGCTTCGAATGTGCACCTCATAATTGAATTCAGTGATTACATTCGTGAGAATATCGACAGAACTCACCTGCATGTCCCGCGCGTCGCTGATCTTGTCATCTACAAACTCAAGCATTATGTCAGCTATTCGATCATTTTCATTTGTGCTTCCATTTGAGATTGCTGTTGGAAAAGCAGCTTTTGAAATTGTTCAGCATAACGGATGGGCGTCGTTCCGGAGAGCTAACAGCTGGCTATCGTGCCGTAAAAAGAGAGTGATATTATGCCTAACGAGTAAGATCGTGATTGGAGGAGGGTGTTAAGCAGGAGCGGAATGGACAAAGGAACTCACAACACAAAGGCAATTGGGGCCGGCTTCAAGCCATACCAGCAAGTGCGTCCAACCAAACGTGTTCACCGTCCTTAGAACCCCAGCCAGGCAGTAGGGATGCAACAACCGACGCCAACTTCGAAGTGAGGGCTTTCATCTCTCTCGACTAAGTCATCGCTTGGCCTCCTCTCCTCCTCTTCCAACCGCACCCACGACGCGCAAACAATGCACGTCGCGGAAGTCGGCGTGCTGGCATGCGCAACACGTGGCCCAACCATCGGAGCCTGGCGTGTGATATAATGGTGCTAAGCGGTGCACTCGCACTTCCTGTACCAAATACGCGACGCCGAACACGCTCATTGCTCAGGCGGTGCTCCCACCAGGCATGAGCTAAGCTGCGAAGGCAGCGATGATCGATTATGACGAGCCTCTTTATGTCTGTCGACCTGATGGACTAGGTTTCACAACCATATAGGAGAATTGCACGGACGGCTGCGTTGTAAACTCTGCTCTTCAGGGCGAGAGTAAGGTCGTGTCTGCGCCACAGGTGGCGGAGATTGGCAAAAGCACCTCGAGCTTTTACTATATGGTTCGTAGCCTCATCTTCAATCCCACGGGTGCTAATATAGCTGTCCAGGTACTTGGATTCCTGAACGACTTTTAGCAGATCACCACCAAGCGTTAGCGCAAGGTTGGGTCCCTGCCAATCTTGGAGAAGTACTTTGCATTTCGATGGAGCAAAGCATATCCCAGAACGATTGACAGACAGTGCTGATCAACATCATCATCATCAACAACATTTGTGGCGTCATCATGACAGTTCGCTCGCGTCAACGTGCAGGGTCTGCAATGTCAACACCATTGTATGGATGCGAACATTGGTTGATACGTGAAGATGACACGCGTAGGTTTTCAGCCTTTGACAATAACTGTGTGAGGAGGACCAAACTTGTAAGTTGACGACACTGAGTACACAAACATGATACCAGATACCGCGTCTTTGGTATGACGAACTTTCCTCCCTGTGAATTTGTTCCTCAGCGAGATAGTCTGGTCACGTTCCGCACATGCCTAACGAGTCTTTCATACAACATGCTATTTGCGCTCGCATAGCCTTAACGGAAGGGGCCACGTAGAAGCCAGCTGAACACTTGGCGGTAAAGCCACCGTCGGCGCCGCACTTCTTACTGACTGAAGCGCCAAGGAAGAGTAATGCCTGTGACTTAGAATCACCTAAGGGATGGTGGGAAAGCGGTTGCAATGGAAGTTGTGGCCATCATAGAACAGCCACAGGACGCTTGCGCCTACAGAGAGACCATGGATGGCTTGTGTTGCACCACCCGCACACCCCATATCCAGTGTAGTTCCGAAGGAATAAGACGGGGAGACATGTCGATGGGAGCCAGCCCACACACATGCAAAATGCACGGAAGCAGCATTCTTGTCTGTCTATGTAGGGAATCATGCGTACCAGAAGTACACAAGGTGATGGCTGGGCCGTAGACCAGTCCACACTGGCTGGAACCAATCTTTGAGCCTAGAACAGCCACGAGAACCGTGCACCTCGTCCCCAGCACCCAGCAAAGATTCATAGTCACCTGGAGCAAATAATCGAGGTGGAGGGTGTTGGACAGGTAGGTATCTTGTCAACCACATCAAGCGCAGCCACACTTGGGATACCAAACAATCAACATAGAACATAAGAGATAGTAAACATGCAAAACTGACACGAATATGTAGCAGAATAACAGAAATGAACAAAGTACATAAAATGGAATGTCTTTTATGCAGATTATAAAAGACGTGGTGCAAGCGTAAGGTGGTTTATCCCAAACGCAAAGCAGCATAATAAAAACATCAATCTCAGCATGTTACATAAGCAGCGATCGCAATGCTACTGCAGTCAAAACACATGCAGCTGTAGTTCTGCACCAGCTACTGGACAATGCTCTTGTGGATTATTTATACGAGTTATTAGTGCAACTGTAGAATCAGGAAACTATCCCAACCGACTAGAGCCGCTGCGTCATAGTCCTAATTTTCAAGGGAGGCTCACGGTCGAAATGCGGTAACCAGAGAGGAAACAGTCTAATCACTATCGCCTCCAAATTGGTTGTCTCTGTAATCCTTCACTAACGGACGGGTACTCGGGAACGTCGGATTCGTGAGGAGCAAGCCGGGTTTAGTCGAGGTCGAGGCTGCATCGATCGCCTATTCGCATCGCGTCAGCTGTTGGAGCGCCGTCACATATATTGGCGGCCCACCATTGTCATGTTCCTCTACATCAAATATGTCTTCGATGCGACTGATCGATGTGCCCTGTGGGACTGCCTGGTAAGGAACGGTGTACCCGAGGAGTATGTACATATTATGCGTGCGCTTTGAGCGCGTAGCTCGGGCAAAGTGCGGGTTTACGGCAATCTGTCGCCAGCCTTCAATATCTACACCGGTGTGAGACAAGGATGCCCGCTGTTGCGTTTCCTCTTCAACTTCGCTACTGACGAAGTCATGGAGATCGGGTTCACGGAACACGACCTAGGTGTGTAGTTGCTCTCAGTAGAACGACTTCTTGCCTTGGAGTGTGCTGACGATATTGCCCACATCAGTGACAGCTCCCAAACGTGCAAAGCGACACTAGACAGATTAGCACTAGCCGTCAACCGTTTCGGGCGATAGTTTGCACCCACGAAGTGCAAAGCTTTCCTCAAAGATTGGTATGAACCGCCTCCTGCACTAACCTTTGGTGGGGATCAGCTAGAAGTCGTTCAAAATTTCAACTACCTGGTTAGTTGGATCAGCGCCCTTGGGATCGAAGTTGAGGTCACAAATCGTAAAGCAAGAGATCGAGGCACTTGTGCTCACCTTTGTCACTTATTGCGTCGACGCGACATCATTCTCTAGAGTGTAGAGTGTACAATGCAGCCGTACGCTCGACCCTACTGTACGTTTGTGAAACCTGGCCCATTAAATCAGGCGACATAAAGAGGCTAGTTACGTTCGATCACCCGTGCTTTCACAGTTTGGCTCATATTTGGTGGGAACACCGTGTGAACAATGACCGTGTTTGACGCTTGGTTAATGGCACAGGAAGAAGAAGCGAACCGCTTAGCACCGTTAATTCACGCACCAGGCTCCGATGGCTGGGCCACGTGTTGCATATGCCAGCCCACCTGCTGCCGCGACGTGTGTTGTTTGCGCGTCGGGTGTGCGGATGCAAGAAGAGGGGTGGCTAAGCGATGATTTCTTCAGGCGAAATCAAATTTCTTACTTTGAAGTCGGCCGAGATTGGAGCATCTTGGCTCCCTGATTGGGGACCGAATGACGATGAAGACGTTTGATTAGATACACTAGTTGATATGGCTAGGAGCCGACCTCAATGGCGCTTGTGTTACACGTCTCTTTGCCCCTCACCCGAAACTTAGTCTTTCCATCCAATCACGAGCTGAATTATTGGGCATAACTTAACTATTTTTCGGTACAATACCCGGCTGTTAGCTCTCCGCAACGATATCGATCTGTTATTGGTGACACAGCTGGCGTGCCTCTGTTGCGTATTTTTCTTCTCTTTTTTATTGCGGCACAACAACTGTGGTGTGTTTCACCTGCAGCTTACTTATATAAGGATAATGAAGATGACTGGACACCAATCGTCGACAGCTCCTCATAAGGCCACACTGTTTAGTTTAACTAGTGGTGCTCGACATACGTACTCGAAGAATAAGTCAACAGACTACACTCGCACGCAAGATGAAAGGCTGGGTATAGGTTTGTTGTTTGTCCGAAACTAGGATCATTGACATTCAAAGGGTTGTGGAATCATTGTATTCGGCTTTTCCTCTCGTCAGTGGTTGCACGTATCCGGAGACGTTGATGCGGCAACCACTGGTCAGGCTGGAGAGAGCATTTTTCTTAGGTATAAGGCTGTGTCATCATTGGTTGATTAGATCCCCGTTAACAGCCGTTTGTGTGCACTCCGTCTGAGGAGATCAACTAAGGTTGATTCACGAAGTAGCGGTAGGCGCTGCTTATATGTGGTTTCCGCTTATGACCCCACCGACTGAGTTCGGTGTTGTAGTGGATATGATTGCGCAAGTGGGTAGTCAGAGATCTGCAGCTCTGCTAGGTGTTAAGTATAGACTTATCACTGAACGGACAGATAACAGCGAGGGTCTGTTACGGCTGTGTGCGGAACACCAGATATTTCTTAGTAGCACCACTTTTAGGCACAGTAGGCGCCGAAATGCCACTTAATGTCCAGGTATAGCTGAACAGCGATGCACCCGAATATATCACATTACAGGCGGCATGGTTTCATTCTGGATTGTCGTCTCACTGGAGTATTTCCTTCGACTCTTTTCATGACTTGGTAAGTTGTCGTTTTTTCCAGGAACTATTTCGGAGGCGTATCAAGTGTCTTGCTCGATAGGCAACTAAGAAATTATCTCAGTCCTCGGTCAGGCAAGCCTACTAGGATGCCCTGCATACCGAACTTTCTCTCTCTCGCCCCATGGATGTTGCACTTCAGTGGAATAGGATCAAGGTTGCTAAGCCCCATGTAAGACCCTCCGCCTGTGGCACTTTCAATCGTCACCGCAAAAGTCACAGGACAATCCAGAGATCGGTGAATCTGTTGGAATCCAGAAGAAAATAACCGGCTGGATTTGAATACGACGTAACTAGGCGGATAATTAGGCGCAAACTAAAACGGAGCCTGTGTGCTAACAATGAAGCGTGATGGACTAGTAGGGCTCAATGAATATAGAAAGCTGAAGTAGTGAGCAATTACCGCAAGATTTTTCAACTGATCCACACCACTGGTCCCAGAAAATCAAGTGTCAGTGAGACAATCAGAGGTAGCGCGGGTGTTGTTATTCACAAAAGGTAGCGCCATTTGGCTCGTTGGGCAGAGCACTTTCGAGAGAAGTTCAGTTATACCCTTGCTTCGGAACTCGTCCTACTCAGGCGTTGCAAGCTGAACTATGGCCGCTTCATCTAGAGGCCATGTCGGAGGCTAAAGTCCGAAACGTGATTGCAGCATTTAATCGTCTTTATGCTGGTGGCCCCGATTAGCTCGCGCCTGCACCATTTCAAGGTAGTAGTGAGGTCATATGCAAAGCATTGAACTCCCTGTTGAAACAAGTCTGGAAGGAAGAGACCATGTGCCAACTGGAGTGAATCGATTATGGGGGATATTTACAAGAAGAGCAGTCGCACCGACTGTGCTAATCACAGGAGTATTCGCATAAAGCCGGTGACGATAAAGTTACTGGTCTCAATTCTTATTCGTCGCCTCATTGCCAAACTAGAATCCCGGATTGGGTAAAAGCAAGCAGTTCTCTGCCCAGTACGTGGCTGTAAAGACCACATAATTACTCTGCGGCAGGTGCTGAAGCAACATCGCGTATCACAGGACGACAATAAATGTGTACCTGGACTCCAAGATTGGCTCAACTCAGGTGATCGATGCAATCTGCCCAAAATACTTGTGCGGAAAGGTGTGCCGTTGAGATATGTGAAAATCTTACGTTTCCTGTGCTCGAGCAATACAAGCAGCGTCGGGGTCTACGGCGACTTATCAGATGATAAAAGCACCAAGATACAAGCTTCCCTGTCCCTTACGCTCGATGCCGTTCTAGTGTTTTATATGAGACGCCCTATAACTTGCGCAGCACCCCAACTGTTGGCCAAAAGATGGATCGTTTTGAGAGAGCAGGATTTATTTACCCGGTGAAGTACTCATCCAAGACAGCACCTATAGTGGTCGACAAAAAGCCGAACAGACAAATTTGAATAGGCTCCGATTTCCCGACGAGTCGGAATGCTGCACTGCACGCTCGTCAATACCCCTTACAGCATCCGGATGATTTGTTTGATATGCACCTGTCAACAAGCCGCCATAAAAAGTGGAAATAGCCTGCTGGCATTTGACGACTAAGTCGTGGGAGCATGTGCATACAGATTTCTTAGGACCCTTGAATGAGCAGCAGTAGTTTGTTGTTGTTGACGCCTTCAGTAAATTGCCGGAGATATTCTGCACCGAGCATGCGACCAGTGGCGCAATGACAAAGATTCTGAGAAAGCTTTCCTGCCAAAATGGAGTGCCAAAAATGCTAGTCAAAGACAACTGGTCACAGTTAACTTCTTCCTGTTTTGCCGAGTATTGCGCTCAGAATCGCATTGCCCATGCACGCTAGCCACCCTAAAATCAACAAGCTAATGGACAGGCAAGCAGATTCTTCGATACCCTAAAGCGAGGGTTGCTGAAAATGAGTGTAGATGGAACCACGCAAATGATATTGGATGCGTTTCTACTCATGCACAGGAAGACACCGAATCCGCATGTCCCCAACCAGGTATCGCTAGCAGAAGTGTTAATGGGACCAAAGCTACGCACAATGAACGTATTATTGCTTTCGAAGCACGATGCCTCGCTAGAAATAAACTGAGCGTAGTGGACTAGTATAAACAAGGAATTAGGAAACAAGCAGGCCGATTCTATAAAGGGCAGTGTGTTTTGTTCGGTGACATCATGTGGAAAGACCGAGATGGTCGACAGGTCTGATTGAAAGCAAAGTTGGCTGTGTCCTATACAAGGTTGAAGTGCGGGATCACATTTGGACCAGGTACGTTAATTAGATCGGGCAACTAGCATGTCGATAAGCCTAAGCAGTCAACCGCTACCGCTGGACGGTTTTGATAAGCCAGTCAGCAACAGAACGCTTTTAAGCACGGTGCATGACTGTCCCATAAGACGCTGCTCTGATCGGGTACGGAAACAGTCATCAGAGTGCAGTTGAGCCGAAAACGGAAATTGTACGCAATTTGCGCCATGGTGATGTTACGGGGAGATAGCTTACTTACAGTGTACAAGCCGCGTGCCGTGGCGTGATAGTGGATCGATCTACAATTGGAGATCGAACACCAGCAGGGATCAGTCACGTATCTATGTGTAGTCAGCGGCAAGTTGAAACCCGAACTTGAACAGTTCGAGTAGTGTTAATTAATAGTAATTAGCACTCCAATGTGGTTGTGTTAGTAGTTGCCTACAACCTATATATTGCGCCATCCTCCGATACATTACGACGGCCGCGGTCAGGCTGCTCTTAGTGTTTTCTTTACGTTGCAGTTGGACCTTGTTGCATTTTGCAAAGCGGATTCAAGTAGGGTTTTGGTATACTTAACAGGTTTCAACCGAGAATTCCGTCGATTTTCTGGCTGTGGCAGTTTTCTGAAAGGAAAATACATTCCCCAGAATTGTTCAGATAGGAACATCGTTCCGCTAATGAAATAAAACTGCCCGGTGTGATCGGCAGCATCTGGCAAGATGACCCTATGGACCACAGTTTTTGCAATCTGCAGTGCGAGTCGGACAGTCCGATTTGTGGCTAGGACTTCCACATCAATAACACAGAGCAGTCATATCCTGGGCTGCCGTAGAACCACAGTTTTGTTTTCAAGTGTCACACTGGCTTTGAACAGGCTCGACTGTCTAAGAGTGGCTGTATCAAGTCTGGTGATCTTTATGGCTCTCTCCCAGGAATGTTTCGTTAAATGTTTGGATAGTAGCATTTCCCATTTGCGATAAGCAGATATACCGGTTATCAACTGTTGCGTCAGCATAATAAACATTGAATTTATTCTTTTAGATGCTGGCGTTGTTACAAGCTTTAATTGCCCGAATCAAGCGAGATGCAGCTTTTTCCAGTGACTCTACATCGTCTCGCAAAATATGCAACGTTCAGTGGTACCGTTTTGCTGTGCAATTCGCATGTCGCGATACTCAATGCAACGAAAAATATTTCTGTGATTAACGCTACACTTGCTGCAACGAATAGCAGTACAACTATTCCCGTAGCTTCGGTTTGGATGTTAAGTTTCCGTGGAGGTACAAGATGTATTGCTCCTGAGAATTCACAAACTATAACTGCTGCGTGCTCTGTCATCAATTTTCTTCTATTAAACGTTTCGACTGATGCAATCTCGATAGCGCCCACGCTTCCTATCGACCGACAGAACTCGAACGTATCCATAGGTTGACTCAAAGCTACAAAGATTACCGCTCGAAATATTTAAGCTGACTGCGGTAGCCTCAGCCGCTTTAGACACAATATGTGTCAAGGACCAAATGTAATCAGCAGAGACTTCGCCGAATCCACCCACAACCGAGAATAATATACGAATGAAAATTAGGCGGAACAACGGTGTCCTAACACTCATTTGAGCCGGCATTCTTGAAACCGCGTCAAAACCAGTAAGAGACAAACAACGGGACGATCTGAACCAGTGGAATCGTGTTTGTGGTCAGATCTGTGTACGGGTTTATCTCACTAAATTACTGAGCATTACCGGACATCAAACTCAATGCATCACGGTAACCTCCGGCTAATACGTTAAAAATTGGGATTCACAGATGAAGTCCAGGCGGTACTTTTGTCCGCATACCGCCTGCGGAGTTAAGACGGTTGACGGTATAATGCCGGAAGTTCCATGGAACGAATATCAGCGGAGCCTAAATCATTCAAACGATTACCACCCGGACAGTGGCAAAATAAACATTTTGTTCACGGCGGTTCCCAGTTGCCGGTAGCCAGCGAAGATGATGCTGATGCACAACATCATCAAGCTTTGGGGTGCATCCGTTTAGCCAACTTGTGATATCACAATTCAGTCAAGTTCAAGGCTGCTCGAGTCACTCCACTATGAAGGCGGTTGCCCCAGTATAACAAAACCTATTTTTTGTCTTACCACATGGCGGGAAACTAATCCGCAGCTGACATAACTGCGCAACAATCCGTTTCCAAAACTACGCATATAAACAGGCATTAAATTACCGCATCTATCCGACTCCGTCAAGGAAGCAGCACCAGCTGAGATTCAATGAGAGTTCACCTGTCGACATATCTTCACTCCAAGCATTCACTCATGTCAAGCGCATCGTTGTGCATCGTTGGCTTCTTCACACTTTAGCAGTAAAACATTTTCATCCTCACTGCCATCTCCTTGCTGCGCTCTTTGTTTCAATTCTTCAAACGGGCAGCCAAAGTTTAATGCCCTTCCTTAACCTAGCCGCATCTGACCAGCCTGCTTCTCTGTGACCTCTTTCAGTCCCCCAGAGTGTTACGGGTCTAGACTATTCAGACTCAATGCTGTTTTTACTACCTCAAGAATCTTCTGAGCTTGCTCATCCAATGTCAAAACAGCCGCTTCCCTCTCTTTCCTACCCTTTACTGCTGATCCTTTCTATTTTCTTTTGATTTTATCTGTATGAGTCAATCTCAATCCACCGACTAATCTTGTGTCGTCTGATCGGTCTCCCCCACTTTGCGAGACTTGCCGGACCTCAGCACTCCTATATAATATAGCCTCTTTGCTATTTAACCTGCCTATTTTCGCTGACCCTCCCCAAGGTTGTTCTCACCACAATTGTACTACCCAGTTTCAGTGCGCCGACTAAACTATTCTTATCTGAACGGTCTTCTGCCCTCCTATTACTCCTAGGTGTCCGTGCCATTTTCGACCAGGGTCTGACAGCGACTTTGCTCGCATTCACTTACGTCTAGACCCTTGTTACTTTTATTTTCCTCTTATTCATGGCCTTCTCTGTTATTGCGGTTCATTTTTATTCCCACGGCTTACAGTCGTTGCGCGAAAACAAGTTATCTTGGTGCGTATGGTCTCCGCCGCTCCGACCTCGCTCCTGATTACTGGTGGCACTCCGACCATTGCTAAGTGTTTTTTGACTATTACTTCCATTAGTATACTCAGCTTACCTCTCTTCATATGCCTCTGCTCATTATCTTATGTTCGCATTTGCCTACTAGTTTGACCGTACGTTGGACGGTGACTCCCACTACACTGCAATTTTGGCCCCCTGTGACTCATTTATCTAGATTCTGACGTATTTTAGACGAATAATGAGCGCTTTAGCGTAATCGCTCTCACGAATTACTCTTCGCACTGCCGTCCGCATTCCTCCGCTCCTTGCCGATTCTTTGCATTTTCTTCTCCTCTTGGAACGTTGCTTTACGTATTGTTGCTTCCGCATTCGGTCTCAACCGAGTTGGCCTTACTTTCTCTTACGGTGCCTCTCGCATTCGGACTGCTGTCATCACCATCATCCGTTTAGCTGTTTCTCCACAACAATCGTATTAATCGCTCAATTCTGTATACACGCTTTGTTACATCGGTCTCTTGACCCTGCGCGTGCAGAGCCATCTTTCTACGTAGCAGTTATAGTCTGAGCCACATCAGCGACGTGATGTAAAGAACGCGCTTGCAAATCATGTATACTAGGCAAATTACCTAGCTTTTAATGTACCATAGGCACCGTTGCGCGCCACCTGTCTTTTGCTCATGCTTCTTGACTCATTGCTGTCTGTCTGTTTGGCTGCCTCTTGTCCGTTGCCCGTTTTTACCCGAGATTTTCAGTTACATCGGCCGAAACAAGAAGGATTATCCATTGGGACTGGCCGAATTATTCTCAATAGCCAGCTTGCTTAAACACTCGATCCTTTCTCCGAAAGATGCAGAACCCAATCATCGTTCCAAAGGGAGCTCTTCCCGCCATCCTGGAGACGGCAATTTCACAGGGTCTAAACAAATAGATTTAGCTCGCCTTGTAATCACAGTATCACAATTCTCACTGGAATAATATATTTACGTGGATCCCCTGTTCGACAAATGAAGATAAAAAATGCTGGCGGGATTACCTCGGTTAGCTTTGCTTATTCTCACCGGCATTCAAAAAATTGGTTCCGGTGCCATTTACGAAAGAACATCCCGATTCCTTATTTACCTGGAGTTTCTCCGATGTCATTTCACGAGCAGTTTTGTGCTCGTATAATTGGCTTTGCCGATAAACTTCCACGGGGTTTTCACTTGACCATGGAGACAATTACGCTTGCATAAATTTGAAGGAATTCCGATTCCATTTTCAGGGTAAGAAACTCGTAACGATCCCACACTAGACACAGGAATGGCCTTTCCGCTTGTTATGGACGTATTCAGCCACAAGGAACAACTGCACTCACCATCCCCATGGCAAGTCCAGCGTGGGAGCCGGATACGGTTTGCGAACCAGGCAAGTATGTAACAGAAAAAACCAGCCCCTATTAACAAATTTTTATTCACCTACACCCATTATCCTTCGACCCAGCGGTTCTTTTGCATCATGAACCGGTTTCAACAACTACTGTCGGTACATTACCAAGCCAAACGGTCAATCAAGGAAGAATTTTAGCTGTCAACCGACTGTGAATAGTAGAGCACAAAATCGGTCTGTACCATGCATAGCCGGCTAGCACTACTGCTCAACGGAAGCTACGACAGTGTTTCGGGACGTGGTGGGTTTTCGCCTGGCAAGCGTTCTCCTTATAAAAAACCACAAATGTCCGCTTAACAACACTGCAACGTGGTGGATGTGACTCGCCACTGAATAAAGTCACTGCTGAACATTTCTCCAGACTTCTACATACAACCAGTGCAAATGATTTTACTGTGACGAATGCTTTGATGGAGCACAGAACATTTTGATTTCTTAATGTTCATTGCTTGAACCAAAACCTTGTTTGCCTTCCTGTGCTCATGGATTCCTACATGGCGAAATCACGCCCAACTTGTATCTTGACACAACGGTCATAAGCGAATTTTACGCGCCCCAGCGTCATCATGTTCCTTGGTCTGATTATTACCTGACCAAATGCTCACTCGTATGTACCACATCTTTGCGGTTATAACTTTCATTTAACCGAAATGTGTTTTTATTTCAAAATAGGTATGCTTGTATGCATATTTGATCACGCCTTCACATGTGCGTCACTTTTTTGCCGAGAATATACCATTTATTTATTTATTTATCTATTTAACGTGGCGGTGGAGCAGTGTGGATTCCATTCTGGTCGCAGCACTATAGATGTGGTGTTTGAGGCTCTTCAGTTGCAGCTGAAATGCAGAGAACGACACCAGCCATTGTGCTCCTTGTTTGTTGATTTCACCAAGGCATGTGATACGGTGAACCGCAAGGCATTGTGGCTGGTGTTGAGTAGGTTTGGTTGCCCGCTTAAGTTTGTGAGTCTAATTGAATGTCTGCACAATGCTATTAGGAGGAGGGTACAGGTGAGTGGAAAGACCTCGGATGACTTTGCGGTTTCTCTGGTGTGAAGCATGGATATGTCATAGCTTCCGCCCTGTTGAATATATATCTCCGTGCAATGATGGCTTGTGCTTCTGATGCCGCTTGTGCGTACGGTGTTCGTGTGGAGCACCCTATTAATGGTGGGTTGCTGAACATCCGCCGTTTCGGTGCGAAAACTCTAGCCTGTGAGACAACTATCCGTATATTGCTGTTTGCTGACGACTGCGCGTTGTTTGCGCGCAGCGCGGATGGGTTGCATGACATGACTACTGCTCTGGCTTTGACAGCGGCCACATTCGGTCCCACCAGCAACACAATCAAGTTGTCTGTCTCCTTCAGCCTTCACCGGAGGTGCAATCTTTAATATTGCCGCGAATCACAATTGGTACTGAGGTATTGGAAAACACGTCCAGATTCTGCTACCTTTGGAGTAGGATGTCGACTGAGCAGCAGATACACAGTGAACTGCGTTTTCGAGCGTCGAAGGCAGCGACGGCATTCAGGAAGCTTGAGTACCGGGTGTGGAACAACCATCAGCTTCCCGTTGGTACGAAGCTGATGGTGTACAAATCCATGGTGCTGTCCGTTTTTCTATACGGCCGTGCTACGGGGACGATGTAACGGCGAGATGTGCGATATCACGAGCGGTTCCATCAGCAGTGTTTCGACGGATCTTGCGCATCTGTTGGGGCGACAGCGTTGCTGACACGGAAGGGTTGCGACAAAGTAGGATGTATGCAGTGGATTGCATACTTTTGCTGGGACACCTGAGGTAGCTCGGTCAAGTGGGCCGTATGGATTTGACTCGGCTACCGTACCAACTATTATATGGTCAGATGAGTATTGGGAAGCGGCAATTAGAGAAGCCAGTTACTTTACCAGGACATGATCATAGTGAGCCTCTCACATGCTAACCTTGATTGCAGGACATGGGATCGAAGGCCGTTGATCAGCGTTCATGGCGCGACCGAACCACGTAGGCGGTTGCCGAAGTGCAAGTGAAAGAACTCATACATGCATAGAAGAAGCGGTAAGTGCGGAAGCCGCAAGTAACGATGGATAGTACTCCATGGACATAGAGCGCAGGTTGCTGTAGCACATGCGGTCGCGAGTGCCTTAGTCAGACAGGCCTGTTGAGCCATGAGCGATATCACTAGGGACCACTACCGAAGCGACAACAAGTCCTGCAGAGAACGTAGGCAGGACCGGCGCAGCGCTTGTAGGTATGCTGCATTTGATTTACTAACCGCTTACTTGCGTGCTAACTCTCTTTATTTCAGGTGGTGGGATTGCAACCTTTTCCTAATGTTTTCTTTCTCATTTAATGGTCCGCCAGTACTCTCTTCTATAAACTTGCACACGTTCTTTAAGCCAATGGTAGTTAAGTTCGATAACATTTTTGTGTTTGTGGCATTTCCGTAAATTATACTTTCTGACTTCGTAAACTTATCTCGGATTCGTCGGTACACAACTTATTTCATGTGCTCATTAATTTAAGATTTATGTCATTGTTTCCTTATGCCTTACTCGATTTATTTCAGTTGTTATCTTTCACTCAAGTGATTAGCTGTTGCTTGATATCCCCGGTGTGGTTGCGCTGGATGTGCTTGTTGACCAGGTGCCTACCTGTCTATTATCCACTACCTCGTCCATCTGGCTCCAGGAAACGGTTGGTCGTTGCTGGAGGGGAGCGGGTGCATAGTAGTTGTGACCGTGTTAGAATCAAGAAACGCTTCCAAGCACTCAGTGTGGAGGGGCTACAGTCTAGCCATCGCCTTGTGTGTGCTTGATTCCCAACTACAACGTTTTCGAGTTTGCCTGTGAAGAAGTGTGGGCCGGCTAGCTTGATGAAAGGTAGCACCCATCCACATTCTATCCGGTCTTATTCCTTCTGCTTTACACTGGAGCTGTGGGTGGTGCAGCGCAAGCCACCCATGGTCCCTCCGTAGGCGCAGACCTATTGTGGCTGACCACAGTGGTAGGCAAATCCGAAACCGGATGCCGCCAACCAATTGGGTATGGATATAGCTGTGTAACTTTTGCTTTTAAATGTGCCGCAGCATTTGAAAGTATTTGTAGTTGTCAGGAACGTAAGGATTTGCGATTGATATCCTTTGGTTGGATAGTATTTTCAAGGTTTTCACGAGGCAGTGACGTTATTTTGTGTCGAATCAAATCCGCAACGTCGCAGTGTTGATAAACAGAACCAAGTGACTATTTATAGGATGAAGACTTGCAAGGTGAAAACCGGCCACCTCCTGGGACACTGCCGCCGAACTATTTGCTGAAACGAGTTAAACCCGAACCACGCAGCTGACATTACGAGACGGTGGTACAGCTGACCATCCTATCTGGAACACTCCGGTTGACATTTACTGTCAAGAAGATTACAAGGATATTTCATTTGATTTCGGAAGCCAACTTCACCTGCCGACACAATGTCATTCACAATTAGACAAATCCTAAGGCATTACTAACATTCTTTAAGGCCAGAACCATTAGGTTTAGCCACTTTTCTACTTGGTCATAACTTTTGCTTACAACACAACTGTAGCCATACACTCCGTTTTGACTGTTCAATTGGCCCAAGCAGCTTTACAACTTACCCCGGGGAGGACCTATCCTTTTGATTTTCGGAACAAATTTCGCCATCCTTCAGAGTCCGTGCAGTTGCGTTCTGCCTTCTTCAGTGTTTTAACATGATATTTTATCGTAATAGTGGTCATAAAGACGAGCAACACAACACATACAAAGCGTATTCAGTCTAAGGCCTACTGACCAACCGGGCCTAGCAATTCCGTCAAGATAAGACAGGACTCTGTGACGAAAAAGACACTTGCATAACCTCCACCAGCCAATGGAAAAATTGGACGTAAGTTGACTGCAAATAACCAAGCAAATAAGCGCACAACAAGAAGTACAGCTAGTTACAACTTGCCACCAAGTGAATAGGCGTCAGTGTTCTAGGACGTAGTGTGTTTTCGACTGGCAAGCGGTTCCCCATTAAACCCACAAGTCTCCACTGGACAACACTGAGACTTCTGTGACTTCTGCCTTCTACGATACTTAGGTTACTCACAAACATCCTACAAATAACACTGAGAAGTGTCAACTTAGATTTGTCACCGAATAAAGTCAGAGTACAATGACTTCGAACTGGCAAGTCAACCAGCGTCATATGTAACCGTCCTTGAAACTTTCATTACACTGAAATTCTACGTCTGCATGATCCGTAGTCACATTTTTATGACTTCATCGTGGACCATAGTGTTACTTTCACACGAACGCAGTGTGCTGTCATATATCTGTCGCTTTTACTCATTGATTATCTTCTTATCTTCTTTTAATCCAGAGGTCCTTGATTAACTCTTGGTTGTTAAGTTGCTGTGATATTTGGCAAGCTAATTCTATCTTACATACGTGTCCCGATCTCATGACAAAGCATTTATTCTTTATACATTTGTACCGTTTGTACAGTTCCAGTCACGATCCTCTAAACAATCCACTGCGGTCTTGTTTGCAGCTGTAACACAACATTTGTACGTTTGTACCCATCTGACCAAGCCACCCCGGGCGTGCCTCCCATAGTCAAGAATAACTATTTATTGATTTATTTACTCCACCGTTGCTCTTTTGTTATGTACGCACGAACCCATTGTATGGTCACATCTGTTCGCTCTTGTTCTTGGATCATCTATTTGATCATACGGGATTATTGGTTTACTCTTGGCTGTTGTATTACTGCAATGTATGGCAGACTGCTCATGTCCCTACAAAAGTGTCCCGATCTTATGACAACCAAACGTAGCTTTTATTTCTTTGTACCATTTGTACTGTTTCAGTGATGAACTTTGAAAGCTTTGCAGCAGTCACTGTTGCACTTGCTGTAAAACAAATAACGAAAGATAGCTTATTGTAAGAAATAATAGAAATTGCCCTAGTTCGGAATAATCAACAGTAAAATAAGCTTGGCGCAGACCCATTGCTTGTGTCAAGGAGAAACTAATAAGACACAGTGACTGCGTGTGTAACTCGTATAAGCCCATTCGAAATTGCACGATGTACTAAGGTACATTAAAACAAGCACAATAAAAGGTCGTTCAAGAACAAGCACTCATCCGCCACAGTTTATATGCAGCTCTATTGTGCTGTACTTAAGACGTTCTTTGTTCTTCAACCGTTTAGAACTTCTCGCTTGCCCCGGCATGCTTTTCTGCACTTTGCACGCCTCATGCTTTTCTCTAATGGACTTAGATAATGGTGTGTTAAGTACACATAAAATTTCAGATCTTTTATCTATGTTACATAAAAACTGTTCGAGGTGCCTACTGCGTACAGACCCATAAGGTAGATCAGCTATTCTACACCTCCGGGAACCGAGATGGCTGATGTTTATACCAACACATGGTCGGAGACCAATTTAACAGTGGTAAAAGACCTCGGCAGACTCTAAGCATCCCAGGTTAGTCCTAAGAACCCACGTTTTGCACAGCTTAGCAAAGCCGTCTCCTGTCGTCGCCTGTGCTGACTTCCTGTACTGCAAAAGAAAGTTGTCTACCCCTTTGTCAAGCTCAGTAAACCTAGATGGATTGAGCGGTACCTGCAATTATCATCATTCGCGCGAAATTCCCAGCAGCACTATTGGACTGTAGATCTCTTGGCGCAATATAAATGTGGCGGTAGCCCACTCCTTTATGCCACACGCCAACCTTTTGTTCTATTGTTTGTTACCAAGACACTCAGTACATCTTTGTGACCAAAATTTTAACGAAAAGCCGTAATGGTAAAATATGCTGATGCTGCATTTGAAAAATACACTTATGAACATTGAGAAAAAGTATCATGTATGACCACAGCATAATATCGGTCTAGCAATGGACCAGAGCAGTCAGTAAGAACTCCATTGCCGCACCTCACATGTCATGCGCAACGGCGTTTAATTAGGTGGTTCAGTATGGACCTTAAGTGAAAAGGTGACGCAATCATCTGTTATGCGAAATATATGGGCATTTATTTCTAGCTCCCACTTGTCCGTCCAGCCAAAGACGATATTTTCTACATTTTTCCATGAAGTGGTTTGGTTTTTTGCCCGGCAAGCCTTCTCCGTACGAAAAGCTATGTATACCTGTTTAACAACCCTGCGACGTGATGGTGTGACTCGCCACTCAATAACGTCACCACCACAACCGCGCTTTTGCAAGTTGATTGAGACCACAATTCACAAGTTCTATGCATATATATGCTCCCATTCGGCTATGTCTACATGTTTGATTAGAGAATGCCAAATTTCTTAAAACGTGTTTACAGTTACTCGCTAATGCTTCACTCAGCTGACCGGCACTGTGTACACAACCTCATCGGACTGGTTCCTCAACAACATACTTCACTTAATTAAACTTCGTAATACTTATCTTTACAGCTCGCACGCTGCGAGGATAAACTTTACTCCACCTTTGGGCCATGTGCTCATGCACTACTAAATTCATCTGTATTTCTCCCGCTCTTGGTCATGTTTATGATGCTGGCATCTACCACATAGCGCTATTCTTTTAACGCGCATAAGGCTTGCCTCGCCTGGTCAAAAAATAACGAGATAATTATTTAAAATGCAAATCCTGTAACACATCAACTCGTAATATAAGAGACAAAACAAATCGATTTTGGAAACACAGGAGTACACTGATGGTAACCGAAATTTCAGCGTGGGCTTGTGAAAAGGGAGTAAAGCATCTCTTCTGGCCAGGGATGCATCCTTTAGGAGATTGATCACAGAACAGAAGGTTTACTTTTCGTGTATATCGAATTAGATGACAACGGACTACTAGAATGGCCGCGTCAACAGACACTGTGAACTCTTCATTGCATTAGCACGACCGTGTCGTGACAAATAATCAACAAGGGGAATGTGCTCACCACTAAGTTGTTGGACGTCCTACAAATGCGTTGTGAACGTAAGGATACAGCGCTGTACCATTGCAGCTGATGAGTTAGCCAAAGCTTTCTAAGAATAGAAAATGAGCGTAAATGCTTCGTTTTCAACTTCAATAGTGAGCCACTTTCCAAACAACTGGTTGTGGATGCTCCAGGCCACCCAGTGCGCCGCGGGAGCTTCTTTAATGGTTTGCGCGCCTCCTTGTTCCTCTGGACTGACGCCTAGAACCCCATAACAAAGGATGAATAGCTTGTTCTAATACTGCTCCTATACCGGTAGGTGAGGTGTCGGTGCTAACAATGAATGGTAGGTTGAGCGAAAAGGATCATAACATACCACCTGTTGACAGAAATCGGAGCAGCGTACGTTAGGAAGT
>OX104065.1:116453842-116480030 GCA_944474145.2 Dicrocoelium dendriticum
AATCCGTCCTGCATCGAATATTTGCTAATTTACAGCCTGATTACTACGAATACAGCTAGGTTCAAGTATATTATACGGTTCACTATTCCAAGGGTACCAGCTATCTGAAGAGAGATCGTGCTGAAGTACACGAGCACGAACGGCCCTCTTCTGAGCCAATTACTTAGTGGCGCACAATCTGCTGTGTCTGCATATTTCGTGTTTTCAAGGAGGTTGCTAAGGGACTAAAAGTTCTGTCATTTCATGCCTATTGCTTGACTGTGTCTCAGTTTTCTGAGTTAAACTTACCAGGAATCAAGCCGGTTTTTCCTATTGATATGCAGGTTTTAGCCCGATTGCCATCACGCTGGAGCCAGAATACTCGGGATACCTGCCTTAAAACAAATTCCAGACTTGCATTTTGTTCTCTGCAGCTCAGAATCCAGATAGCTCGAGTAACTATCCGGAAACGCTCCATTTGTCACCTTCGCGCTCCTCAGATTCATACGTGGTGTCAATGCTCACGATACAAATTGCACGGTATGCAGGGTCGCCAGCAGATTGTTCCACTAGGCAGTAGCATATGCCAATGAAGCAAGGGTGAGAAAAGCAGTACGCCACGACTTGTGTTATATTCCAGTTAACTCATATGTTACCACGGTCATGTACAGCCATACCACTTTCTAACTTAGAAATTAATCGCCGCATACTTCACTCTCAAATTGCAGTTTCGTACGAAGTCGTTCTGCTGTTGGCCGAATACACTCTATTTGAACTAGAAATTCTATTCTCCTTTCTGGGTTAACACCATTCCGAAGCGTTCTGCCGTGCAGATAATTATACAATTGCATAACGTGTAGTGACCAACATCGTTAGGGCTTTTCCAGTCTTTCACTAGCTCAGATCGCATGCCACTGAATTGCACACCAGCGCGTATCGGCGTCTTAGAGTTAAACCCATAATGGTATACCTGAACCGTACAATATATGTTATGGTCTTAAATGTAAGCCACTTCGCTGGTCAACAACTGTACCTGCCGTCTGAGATTAACAAATCTAGCTTGTTATTGGTATGGTTTCAAGCTAGGCGAATTGGTATACTTCCCAGCGACCATGAGTGTTAAACCCAGGAATAATGACTGCCCATTACTTTGGTAGACACAATGCGCCGGGCTGCAGAAATGCCAATATCACAACCGACCAGTATCATCGTGCAATTCTAGAAACCGGGAGCCACATGTCCAAATAATGAGCGTTTTGATGAAACTTAATCCCCGGAATGAGGAGCAAAGAGGGGCACGTATATAGCGCAGCAGCAATGTGTCAAAATGGGTTCTGCATTAAGCGACACCAACGAAATATGTCCGTGTTTCAAATTATGCAAACTGCACAATGTCCCACATGCGACTTTCAAAACAGTGTTATTTTTGTGCAAATGTCCAAGTACTCAACCGTTTGTACTTACCGAGGTGTACTCTACTGTGGCCATAAGCTATTTGCTAACAACCTATGTCGTACGTTTCGGGTGCCGCCATTCGGTGCTTATAAAACCACTGTCGCCATACTGCGATTCCTTTTGATGTAATATACTAACACAGAAACGTACCATTCCCGTTAGTTTCAACCTTTTACTTAGTCCATCCAAACGATTGGCCACGTGCAAGGCAACTTCTGGTAGACGTCTCTGCACGTCTAACTTCCATCCGGTTAATATGTGTGTTTTCGTTAGCCCCGGTAAATTCACTATGGCTGAGGGACAACTGGAACTATAACTATGCTCACCATCATCACTAGCCTGCGGAGTGGAACATGAAGTGGCGACATCGTGATAATCGCTATATATATACGTATATATATGTAGAGAGAGAAATATTTAAATTTATGTGGACAACAATAGCTATGGGAGTCCGCATGTAGGCGATCTATATAGGAAGGTCCACGTCCCGAAATGCTTCGGAAGCTTTAAAATGCATCAATGCATACACGCCGCCTGCCATCCAAACGGAAGTGTCGCGTCACCAGTTTCTCCTGGTGGCCTCTGTACTGTCGGTAATGGGGTATGGTCAACAGCGATATACATGGGTGCAGGCTTCTAGTTTGTATTCGTTAGGTAAACGTGGGATCCCTGCTGAGTCTTCGAAATTCTGACAACATACCGTGTAAACGAAGGCGCAGTTCCATCTGAGACCGAATAGTCCATGTATTGCCTTGGTTGCTCTTACCTTAGTCTAATCCGAGAAAAGAATATCTCATTTTAACCACACGCGCTAGTCCTAAACAGATTAGTCAACGCTAGGACAAATGTGCAAATTAATCAGCAATACTAGCTGTTGCTCATAGGTGCCGAGAACTTGCCTCAATAGACCTCAATTTCAAGTTTGCCACATTCGCCGCTTTGGTATATTGAAACGAATTTCCAAGGCTTCTTGAACGATAATACCCAATTCATGTTCACCATGCACATGCTGCAAAACGTAATTTCCCAGAAGATATGTGTTAATGAAGTTGCTACACACCGTCAGCAGGCGGCACTTTGCAGGTTTCATGGAGAGCTGGTTCCTTCCTGCCTATTCATCAATATGAGCCAGATCATCACTTTGGAGACGTTGTTGAGTGGCGCTTCAGGAACTTCTCGATTGTGCTGATACGTGACTAACGTACCAAGTAAGAACAAACAGAGAAGCTCGAGACAACTGGACCCAACATATATTGTACAGACTACAGGGCGAATCTGCAAGGGCGAGCAAGGGCTTATCGCGGTTCTCACCAATGGAAAATTCAAAGCGGATGTCTAAGCAGAAAAGAAGTTACAGGTCGTCAAGTGCAAACACCAATCAATTCCAATGTTATGAAATATTGGAAGAGTGAAAATTTTGGCTTAGCTGGAAGGGCCTCTCCGTAGAATGGTAAACGTTTTAGTCTGGGCTTTGCTCTGAAGGCGGAACACTCATTTTACATAAGCCGTTGCAACAGCTTGGCTGGTGCCTTTTCTCTCACGTTGCTGCTCTTCCTGACTTACATTTACCTTTAACTCACGGGAACATCCTGACCTAATCAACATGCCTACCTGGGAAACTAATCTACTTTGGTCTACCTCTGGGTCGTAACTAGTTTCAGTGAGCTTTCTGACGCCTATCCGGCTGCTCTTGACATTCAACAACCCTACCCCCGCTCTTGACACTACGATCTCGCTGTAAACATTGGCTTAGTATTTCAATTTGCTCACCACCTCGATTTATTTCTGTGTTTGGCATGCGTCTCCAACTGTAATCATTGGCGCAACGCAATCCGGATTGCAGCTTGCAAGGCATTTGCAGTCATCAGTACTTACTTGACAGCTGAGTGTCACATTAGGGAGAACAATCTGCTCCTCGCATCGACTGTGGTGAAACTACGGATTCTTTTCAGCTAATTGGGTTCTAGAACCCATCACGCTTGATGCCAGCACGTGGTGGGTTACGCGTGGTGAATTACGATGTTTACTTGTAATTTGCCCTTGCTCGAATTAATCAAATTCATTACCATGCAGTGACAATACTTTCTGGTGTGGAGAGTTCTGCGTACGTTTTACACTACACTTACGCATGCCGAGTTTCGGACAACGTAATTCACAGGGGTTATATTTCACGTATGTAATTACTTTTGGGATTTATGTGAATTGCCACTGCTGAATGTTATTTCGGCCTCAGATGTTAGTCAATTTCCACTTATATGCATTGATTCCGTTAGACGGGAAATATTTTTGTCATTCTTGACCTCATTCAGACACTAAGCTATAATTTATACGAAGGACTCCATTCTAAGCGAGCTTGCATTCCTTATGTTTACACAACTGTTTCTAGCTTGTTTACACGATACGATCTAACCAAAGAGTACTACATCGATTGGTAGTTCAACCAGGAGCAAACGGCTGATTACACATAAAAAGACACTCATAATTTGGCATTCGTTCATGACTTGGTATGAGTTGATGAATACAATACACGCTTCTGCATAACAGGTGAGCGAAATGTCAGTGGTTAAAGATTGATGCGGCCCAGATAGTTATGAATCGAGTCTGCATGTATCATAGATCCTGTTTTGGTGAGAACAACATTAAGACAGCAACTATGCGCCCCATTCTGATTCACCCAGCTCAAAGGAACTATGGCATGATCATCAGCGTGCACATATACCTCAAGACAAGATGTTTAGAACGCACGTTAGAAATGAGCTTGACAATAAGTTTTAATTCTCAGGGTACAATGTAAAATGATGCTGCACAAATAGACAACCACCACAGTGGAAACTAAGTTGGGCACTTGTGCTTCCATGCGTACATACCGTCGAGCCAGAATTGCTATCCTCTAGAAGGAGGTAAAAAGGTGACACAACAATTTTGGCTCTTGATTCCAGTGTCTCCGATTGTTAATTTTTGGTAGATCGACGCAATAGGACAAACAAAACGGTATAGTCAGTAAACGTGTGTGATGAAAAAGTACTTAACTGGCTGGAATGTATCGGCTGTTATACAGGTTTCAAGAAATGACCTAATTACCTACGCGGTGATGAACTGTACTACACCAGTTCCCGGCCAATTTGTCCCCTTGGGCAACAGAAATAATCTGAGGGGGCATTCAACATGAGTCTTCTCAATTAATTTTTCCGTGCGTAGGAGGTGAAGCGTCCCACCTGCACCTCTATGACTTAGTGCTACTGAGGTCCAATTTGCTGAAGGCGAAGGCTATACACGCACACCTACACACCGGCACAAGTGACTGGCGTACCCACGGAACAAATTAATTGAGTAGACTCATTTTGAATGTCCCCTCAGGTTATTTCTGTTGGCCAAGAGGAAAACTTGGCCGGGAAATGGTATAGAGCCAAACGCGGAAGTCCACAGGCTACGCTAACGGATCAGAACCCGTTTGTGGGATTTCAGATTCCGGACATATGAGGCATACTTTTACATCAGGCAGCTAGTATCCATCTATAACATCCCCAGACACATGGACAGACGTATAGAAATGGTGGGACAAGTTCGGAATATCTCAAGGAGAAACGAGGAAATTATGCATACGCTTGGCCACAAATATATTGGCTGACGCGAAGGCCAAGCAACTGATCGTCCAGTAATCACCGCGGAATTCGACTACCTATAGATATAGTGGTGCGAATGTGGTCCACATGCAGATTAACGTTAGAGAATGTAGGAAGTAGAGGAAGCAGGGCAAAAATTTCCAGGGGAAACGAAGGTTCGGATGATAAGGAGATCACGAGTCAACTTGAGAAAACACACCAGCAGTATGCCGGTACGCAGTCCCGAAGCTTCGTTTGCGCGCAACCACCACCGGTCGCAAGTGGGCTAAAGTTACTACGAGGGTCGACCTGTCCCTACACCGGCGGGGACCGACGCCATTGGGAAACAAGGCAGGCAGTGAGACTCAAGGGAACGGGCAGGCGTCTTACAAGTCAGTCGGCTTATCTACATATGCTGGCAATCCACGGTCTCCGTCAAGTGATGGAAGTCTTAAAATACCCTGGTACTGCATGCCGTTACCCCTTTGTTCATGCGAACGCTAAAGATACTATAGTTAACCAAATAATTGGATCAATCGGTGGCTTCTGATTAGTAGAGTTGGTTCAGTCGCAAAACAGCACCCAGCAACTGAGATGCGCAAAGTGCGTCACAAAGCGTACAGGGCCGCGCATCTGCATACACATTTGTGCTTACATAGTTTGTGACCAAACAGAACATCTGATTAGGGCGCAAGAGAAGGAAGAGAATTCCTTGGCGATCTTTCGATGGAAGTTGAAGAACAATGAACAATGATTTATAACGGGTAAAAAAGCAGGTGCTTGAGATGTCCCGTAGGGTGTTTAGCATGACAAAAAATACAGCGAAGGGATAATGGAGCCGTCAGTTCGGGCGCTTACAGATGTAAATGCACTGTCGTATAAAGGGAGTTCAAAATGAGAATGTGCACACACACACAAAGCAATAAGGGGAGTGGTTATTAATCACATAATAGGCGAGAAAAATAAGAAAGATGGCAAGGACATCGCTTACTATTTTGGGTTGACAGGTTAAAGAAATCCAGTTTCTATAGTAATAGCGTTTATCAAATTTCGTGCAAGGCGTTTGGAGTGAAGAGATATGAAAATATAGGACTAAGCTGACACACCCAAATTATTATTGCTCTCCATTCACCGGTCCAAAGAAATCTGCATGCACACGCTCCCACAGCTTCGTTTTCAAACGGCCGCAGGCTGTTTTCGCTTTTCTTGGCGTCTTCTTGACAAGTGCGTATCTCTGACATGACTTTACCATCTGTTCCAGTTCCGAGTCGATATTCGGCGAGTAAACTAAACTCCGAGCAATCATTTTCATCTTGTTAATCCCCGGATCGCCTCAATGGAATTGCTGTATAGCACTTTAGTGAAGTTCTGAGGAGACAACAACTCGTTCGCCCAGCAATAAGCATCCGTTGACGATGGACAGATCATTCTACTTTAGGAACAATTAATGAAACTTAGCTGTCAGTTTAGCCTTTGGCCACCGTGTAGTGTATTATTTGATCGTTTGTTGTAGGACTGGCTCTCGGATTAATGCATCACGCACAATTGCACGAATAATCTGAGGCTTTCTGAGACGCTCCATCAGCATTTGGTTCACTTCAGTCTTAAAGGAACTCGTTGCGATGATTGATTCTTCTCTCTGAAGCTCATGACTTTGCGAAAGTCCAGAAATCGCGTCATCTTGACCCATGTTCATTGTGAAATGATACTTCAACTCAAAGTGCTAACTGAGCAGTGGTGGCCCAACGTTGCATCCTGTTCACTATGTAGTTGAGGATGACAGAATTTGTTCCAAAATTTGCAAGCAGCAGCTTATTATCAGTAAGAAGTGTGCACTTTCTCCCATAAACCTTCTTGTGAAATCGCGTTACTGAGAAAACTATCACCAGAGCCTCTTTCTCTACCTGACCATAATTAGTTCTGCGTGAGACAGCGATTGCGTTTTCTGAACCATCTGCGAACTTGTGGGCTATGACTGCACCAATGCCATAGTTCAAGGCGTTCGCGACCACCACAATCTGCAAGGTAGGGTCGTAGGTAATTGGAACATAAATGTCATTTCACCTGCTCAAATGATTTCTGACGCTTTTCGGAAGAGTTTCAGGATTTATCCTTGGTCCGTAATTCATTCGGTGGGCCACGTAAGCGATGCATATCCGGCAGGAGCGAGCTGTAATGGCATAGGAGTCCTAAGAAGCAGTTTAGTGTTGAAACAGCTTTGTTGGGCAGCATCTTCTTGATTTCTCCGATGTTCGCTGGGTCTGGGCATCTACCAATCCTGTCCATTATAAAAACGAGAAACGAAATTTAGTTCATAATGTCAGTACTCTTCTCCGGTCGGAGTTTAAATCCGTACTCTTCAAAACGGCCAAGATAGCACCACAAATTTTTGAATAGCCAGACCAAATTGCTTCCGACAACAATCACGTCTGAAACAATTAAATCTTTTAGTAATTTGAATAAAGCCGTGAGAAGACGAACACTGGCAGATGTCAACATTTCGTATTGTCTCTTCAGTGCCAACACAATAACATGAAAATATATAAGACGACAGGTAGGGTGAGACCGGAACAAGTTAGAACAGGGTAGTGGGCATGCGTGACACCCCTACGCATTGGGGATCCGTAGGCTTACGAACAACTGTTTCTGCACACAGAGTGCGGGTTTGATACGGCTGATCTCGACTGCCTTTGCGAAACGTAGGAAACAGGCGTTAGCGTGTCTTAACACGATTGTAAACATTTTGGCCGGATCAAACTGATGACAAGTGGCCAGTAAATGCTTACCTATGGATGGAGCAGGTGGCTTACGTGAACCGATGGTATGATCGACCGACGACTGGGTGATTTGACCCTGCAACCATTTAGGTACATGTTCCCTTATTCTCGAGTTCAACTATCTATTGGTATGGCCGATGTAGTGTATACCACAACTACAAGTAAATTGGTAAATGTAATGTGAGTTGACGCCAATAGGTTGTATTTCCGCCATTGGGGTAACAGGTATTCGATTAGTCCGGTTGATAAGAACAGTTTCGGCAGCATAATAAATCCTCTGGACTGCGGAAGTTATGTGCTTCGTTGTCCTCATATTTGCAAAATTTCCCTTAAATGGTAGCTCGATGTAGATCTTCATTTTAGACACTGTAGAATCCTTCTTTCCCGGCACACTCGCCTAACTATGTTTGTCGATTATTCTACTTGGATAGCCACTTTTTAACAGTGTATCCTTGAGCGAGTTCATCTCATCATCTAAACTATCGGTAGTGCATATTTTCCTTGCACGTTTGAATGGCGTTGAATAGTCAAGACGATACCTAGACGTCGTGATCCTAGGCAGTGCATTAGAGCCAGTCCTAGCTGATATTTTCGTTGGACACGTGGAGAACACCAAACATCAACCTTTTATACAAAATACGTATCTCTACAACGGAGACCTGGATGGAACAATTGTTATATTAATGGTGCCCATCCAGCATCAGATTTACTTGATGCGCTGAAGTAATGTCATCCATAGATCAAATTTACAATGGATAAAACAGAGAGCACTTTCCATATTTTGGATATGAATCTGAAAAGAAATCCGGATAGTACACTCACTCGATCGGTGTATCGTAAGCTTACTTGGACGGGACAGTATCACAACTTTAACAGTTTTTGTCACATCAACCACAAACGAGCTCTCGTACGCACTAATTTGCAAGAGCTCGTGTGATACGCTCCGAAGGAACAATAAACAGTCAGCTGCAACATGCGTCAGCAACACCACTAGAGAACGGGCATCTCGAGACGTGCTTCATGCGCCACCCAAGTGAATAAACAATCGGTAAAAATATGGCCAATATCCCTAAAAAGAAGGTATTATGGTGCTATTCAAAGGGGACCATTATGATAGGCGTTTTCAATAGTCTCTTCCCCAGTCCATTAAGAAATGCTACCTTGTGGCGGAGTTAACCAGGAGGATTGCAGAACAGGTCCCACGTAACTTGGTGGCAAATCGCCTTAAGCTGCCGCAAGCGCTATCGGCTAGCATATCCTAGGTTGCTCGAAGTGCCAACACCCCCAGGAATGGTTCAGGATCCTTAATCGTCAGAACACTGCAGCTTGGTTCCGATTTACATAGGATTCAACGATTCGTCGGCTGAAACACAACTTATGTAAGCAGACGGAGCTTGTGACTAGCCACGCCCTGAGCTGTTCAGGTTATCAAGAAGCGTTATTTAAACTGGACGAGTTCTCCCATTGTCTTGTTGTTATGTGAGTGGCATACTGATTTAACTGATATCTGTACAAAGCTGATGAGAAGACGCGAAATATCTGAATTCAGATTTTTCTGTCAAAATGTATTTTCTTGCTATTGTGAACTTACTGAAGATATATCTGTGTGTTTGATTTTGGTAGGCAGCCTGCAATCTTCTAAGGATGCCGCGATACGGACTAGAATATTGGCGCCTTTGGAGCGAGACCCGGTCGTCACACTGCAAGTTGTCATTGCAGAGGACCAGAGAATTTATTAGGTTGTGACACGATACAGCTATGGTCGATGATACAGATGCATTCCAATGATTTCGAAGTCCAGCAGATTTCCAGGAACAAATGTCCAGCCTCTGATCACAGGAAACTCCTACCAATGCGGCGACTAGGAATTCGTTAGCTGGCGTCCATTCAACAAGCATACCTACCAGAAAGGCCGTAGTGGTGGGCACAAAGGAATCAATAGCAGAGCCAAACCACCTTTACTGTCAGTTTATGATAATCGAAAAAAGACCTACGTCCATTTGGAAGAGAGTGAATGCCAATTTTACTGATGATGTCTGAGATAGAAGAAAGTATATCGCCATCAGCATCCATGGAATTCAGGCGTGCTCGCAATTTGAGAACGCCTCAGACGTTGCGGTCTATTCAGAAGACTGTGGAGGATGATCAAATCGTCCGATATGAAACCAACTAGTCAGAAGGCGAAGATGGCATCAGGTAAGGATTTGAAATTACTTAGTTAAGTTTAATGTGATTGTCGCTATGTCGGCGTTACCGCATTGGGATCGCTTTTCGTCACGAGTCATCAGAATTTGAATCGCCTGGATTTAAACTGGGTTAAGCGTTCCCATCTGCTTCATGTTCTCATACACCAGAGTTTGCAACTGTAAAGATAGACAAAGCAACATCCGCCAAACAGTGGCCATCGATCGCCTGCGAGAGAAGTATGCAGCTGTCTTTCGGAAAGGCCATGCTAAGTTCACGAAGATACAAGCTTCCCTGTCCCTTAAGCCCGATGTCGTTCCAGTGTTTTCTATGAGACGCCCTATAACTTGTGCAGTCACCCCAATTGTCGACCAAAAGCTGGATCGTTTAGAGAGAGCAGGAGTTATTTACCCGGTGGACTACTCATCCAAGACAGCACCTATAGTGTTCGTCACAAAGCCGAACGGTCAAATTCGAATATGCGCCAATTTCTCGACGAGTCGGAATGCTGCACTGCACGCTCATCAATACCCCTTACAGCGTCCGGATGATTTGTTTATATGCACTTGCCAACAAGGTGCCAAGAAAAGCGGAAATAGCTTCCTGGCGTTTGACAACGAAGCCGTGGGAGCGTGTGCATGCAGATTTCTTTGGACCGGTGAATGGGGAGCAGTATTTTGTTGTTGTTGCCGCCTTCAGTAAATCGCCAGAGATATTCTGCACAGAGAATGTGACTAGTGGCGCAACAACCAAGTTTCTGAGAAAGCTTTCCTGCCAAAATGGAGTGCCCAGGATGCTAGTCAAAGACAACGGGTCACAGTTATCTTCTTCCTGTTTTACCGAGTACTGCGCTCAGAATCGCATTGCCCATGCACGCTGGCCACCTAATATTAACAAGCTAATGGACAGGCAAACAGATTCTTCGATACCCTAAAGCGAGGTTTGCGGAAAAGGAGGGGAGATGGAACCACACAGATGATATTGGATGCGTTTCCACTCATGTGCAGGAAGACACCGAATCCACATGTCCCCAACCAGCTATCACTAGCAGAAGCGTTAATGGGACCAAAGCTAAGCACAATGAACGTATTATTGCTTTCGAAGCACGATACTCCGCTAGAAATAAACCGGGAGTATTGGACTAGTATAAACAAGGAAATAGGACAAAAGCAGGTCGATTCTACAGAGGGCAGAATGCCTTGGTCGGTGACTATCACGGGGAAAGACCAAGATGGGCGACAGGTCTGGTACAAAGCAAAGTTGGATGTGTCCTGTACAAGGTTGAAGTGGGGGACCACATTTGGACCAGGTACCTTAATTAGCTTGGACCAACTAGCATATCCCTAAGCCTAAGCAGTCAACCGCTACCAATGGACGGGTTTGATAAGCCAATCGGCACACAGAGCGCTACTAAAGCACGGAGCACGACTGTCCAGAAGAGCCGATCATACAACTAAGATGCTGCTTTGATCGGGTACAGTCATCAGAGTGCAGTTGAGCCGAAAACGGAAGTTGTACGTAATTTGCGCCAAGGAAGTGTTACGGGGAGACAGCTTACATACAGTGTACAAGCCGAGAGCCGTGGCGTGATAGTGGATCGATCTACAATTGGAGATCGAACACAAGCAGGGATCAGACACGAATCTATGTGTATTCAGCGGCGAGTTGAACCCCGAACTTGAACAGTTCGAGTTGTGTTAATTAATATTAATTAGCTCTCCAATGTTGTTGTGTTAGTAGTTGCCTACAGCCTATATATTGCGCCATGCTCACATACAATATAACGGCCGCGGACAGGCTGCTCTAAGTGTTTTCTTTACGTTGCAGTTGGAAGTGGTTGCATTTGGCAAAGCGGATTCAAGTAGTGTGTTGGTATACTTAACAGGTTTAGACCGAGAATTCCGTCGATTTTCTGGCATTGGAAGTTTTCTGAAAATAAAATACATTCTCAGATGTGATCAGATAAGAACACCGTTCTGTTAATCAATTAAGACTGCCCGGTGTAAGCGGCAGCATCTGGCGAGATGACCCTATGGACCACAGATTTGCAATCTGCAGTGCGAGTTGGACATAGTTGACAGTCCGATTTGTGGCTAGGACTCCAACATCGATAACACAGAGCAGTAAAATTCTGGGCTGTCGTAGAACCTCAGTTATGTTTTCAAGTGTCACACTGGCTGTGAACAGGCTCGACTGTCTAAGAGCGGCTGTATCAAGTCTGGCAATCTTTATGGCTCCCAAGAAGGATTCGTCGTATGTTTGGATAGTAGCGTTTCCCATTTGCGATAAGCAGATATACCGGTTATCAACTGTTGCGTCAGCATAATAACAAATAAAGTTTATTCTTTTATATGCTGGCGTAGTTACAAGCTTTTTCTGCCCGAATCAAGCGAGAGGCAGCTATTTCCAGTGACTCTGCATCGTCTCGCCAACAACCGCAAAAGATTTAACCTTCAGTGGTACCGTTTTTCTGGGCAACCCAAGATTGATCCAACACATCAAACGAAAATACGCGTCAGGTATTTCATTGTTATAGCAAAGGCAATGTCTCTTTCATCCGTATAGTGCATGCTCAACTGCCCCATGATTTCTCAACAGCTTCCGAAATTTCCAAGTATTGCCTTGGTAAGTCAATTCAACTCGCAAAATATTTTCATTGTTTCTGAAACGCAATTCGTATGTCACGTTACTCAATCCATCAAAAACAAATTCTGTGATTAACGCTACACTCGCTTCAACGAATAGCAGTAAAACTATCTCCGTAGCTTCGGTTTGGGTGTTAAGTTTCTGTGGAAGCAACAAGATGAATTGCTCCTGAGAATTCTCAAACTATAACTGCTGCCGTGCTCCATCACCACTTTCTCTTAATATACGTTTCGACTGATGTAACGTCGATAACGCGTATGCTTCCTATCGACCGACAGAACTCGAACCTATCCATAGGTCGATTCAACGCTACACGATTACCGCTTGAAATAGTTAAACTGAATGCGATAGCCTCAGCAGTTTTAGACACAACATGTGTCAAGGACCAAATGTAATCAGCAGAGACTTCACCGAATCCACCCACAACCGAGAATAATATACCAATGAAAATTAGACGGAACAAAGGTGCCCTAACACTCATTTGAGCGGGCGTTCTTAAGACCAAGCAAAACCAGTAAGACACAAACAGCAGGACGATCTGAACCAGTGGAATCGGGTTTGTAGTCAGATCTGTGTCCGGGCTAAGCCCACTAACTTACTGAACATCACCGGACATCTAAAGGCATCACGGTAACTTCCGGCTAATAAGTTAAAAAATTGGGATTCACAGATGAAGTCCATGCGGTACTTTCGTCTGCATACCGCTTGCGGAGTTAAGACGGTGGGGTCGTATAATTCAGGAAGTTGCATGGAACGAACATCAGCGGAGCCTAAATCATTCAAACGACTACCACTCGGAGAGTAGCAAAATAATCATTTTGTTCACTTTGATTCCCAATTACAGGTAGCCAGCGAAGATGGTGCCGACGCACAAATTCATAAAGCTTTCGGGTACATCCGTTTAGCTAACTTGTGACATCACAATTCAGTCAACTTCAAGGCTGCTCGTGTCACTTCAATATCTAGGCGGTTGCCGCAGTATAATATAACTTAAGTTTTAGTCTTACCACATGGCGGGTAACTAAACCACAGCTGACATAACTACTCAACAATCCGTTTCCAAAACTACGCTTAAAACAGGCATTTAATTACCGCATCTACCAGACTCCGTCGAGGAAGCAGCACCAGCTGAGACTCATTGAGAGTTCAACTGTCGGCCTACCTTCACTCCAAGCATTCACTCATGTCAAGCGCTTCTGACGTCCCAGAAAAACAATCCTGTATGTTCAGAATTGCTCAGCGTTTACTAAACAAACCTTCCTAACCGTGATTCCGTCAGTGCTTGAATGTCACAGACCTCTTCACCATTACGGATATATGGTTGCGCTCCGACAAAATTGGCATCGAGTTTGAATTACCCATTGACCATTGTGTGGCACGACCGACCAAATAAATATGGTATATTTGCTCCGCATTTTCTGAGTTACTTTCAGTGTGAACCCTTGAAGAATCTGCTCAACATGATGCAGACTTCCATTTGTTGCAATCTCCGTCTGAGAAGCAAGGACGCTTGCTCGGTAGTTGTCGTGTAGCACCCACTATCTGCGACCGAGATGGACTTCAACGTGGCATCTACACTGAGACAGATAAGGAACAAGTGATACAGCCATCTTCCTATCCCAGGCGATTTCCGCACCCACGCACTGGATTCCCCCACCACCCATGTGGAATAGTTCAAAGCAGATCTGCAACAGCTTGTTGCTAGTTTTGCGATTACTGGCCGCGTATAAACGTTTAACCGATTTCGGAGAAACGGATAGTTCATCCACATTTTATATTCAGCTCAATCTATTCACACGGTTTGTTTACGACTCTGGCATCTGCGTTTGGCAAGCGACCAAAGTTTTAACTTATCACATGCAAAACAAGAACGACCACAAAACGATTCAGAAATGGTTAGCCCTCAATCGCCTTCGGTGCAACGTGATTAAATGTCGTCCTTCATCCAAGTCATCAATTGGCTCAAACCTATGAGGTTGGAGATCAGGATTCCCAGGAATGATCTCGGAACTGATCTCGGTGCACTGATGCAGGAGGATCTTTGTTGCGTGGAACAATCCGCGATCGCATCAGGAAAGGCCATCTGCAACTTTTGGCTGTAAGTGAGGGCTTTGTTTCACTTTGACTCATTTATTGGTTCCCTAGGGATATAAACGGTCTAGGATCTATAGAATCAAAGCTTGTCTTCATCACCTCGGTAGCTTGTTGGCCTGGGTCACCCTATATTAATATAGCCGCTTCCCTCTCTAGATTGTCCATTTCCTGACCCACACCATCTGTCTTCCAACATTAACTGTGCGACCCAATCTCAGTATGCCGACTAATCCAGTTTTGTTTGATCGGTCTCCCGCTCTCCGATTACCGTGACATTACCGGCCATTGTACTGAAGACTGAACGCTTTGCCTTCCATTCTTCTTCAATCGGCAACCAACTCTTAATGCCCTGTCCTCACCTAGTCTTGTTTGGCCAGTATGATTTTTATAGTCTTCTTTCAAACTACCGAGATATACATGGTCTACGCACTGTTGACTCAGAGCTAAACCTCCCTCAGGTTGACAGCCTGCTGGACTTGTTTACTCTTTAGTACTATAGACACTTCCACCTCTAACCTGTCAAGCTTTAGACCCACTCCATTTGGCCTCCAAAATTAGTTGTATAACTCAATCTCACTGCGTCGACTGATTCAGTCTTGTATGACCGGTTGCTTCTCACCGAATTTTCTCAGACTGTGACAGTAACGGCCATTGTTCGGAAGACTGAACTTTCGCCACCCCTTCAAACGAAAGCCTCGTTGGCTTCTCCACACCATGGCAGTAAACGGTTTCCATCCCGTTTTTGGCGTTACCTTGTTGCGGTCTCTGTTTTTGATCCCTTTTCAATGTGACGGCCGAATTTCAGTGCCCTGACCTAACCTAGTAGAGTCTGATTAGTCAGCTTCTCTGTGACTTCTTCCAGACCACCGGGATATTAACGGTCTAGGCTCTGTAGATTCAACGCAATGTCTCCCTCACCTCGACAGCATGCTGTTAATATATCCACTTCTATCTCTGACCTATCCAATCCTACTGACTTCATTTATCTTACCTAACTAAATGCACGAATCAATCTAAATGCGCTGACTAATCTAGCCTCGTCTGATCGGTCTCTTTCTCTCGACTTCGGTGACGTTTCCGGCCACTGTCCGGAAGACTGAAAACTCTGTCATCGTTACCTCGAGAGCCACGTTACCTGTCGCATTTCTTATCTGTAAACGTTTACTCTCGACTCTGTCCTCCCGGTATCGCGCTCTCTCTGTTTATTTCTTCTTCACCTGAAGAGGGAGCTCTCAGTGCCCTGCCCTATGCTCCTCTTTGACTGCTTCCTGATTATCGAAATGCAGTCTTAGGAGCTGCATAACTAACTCACAAGTTCTTTCACATTGCGAGCCTGCCTGACTTGCAATGGCATACCCTATAAACACATAGCCTCTTCTACCCCAAACCTGTCCATCTCTGCTGACTCCTTATTTATCTTCCCACCTTAACTGTACGACAATCTCAATGTGTCTACTAATCCAGTCTCGTCTGATCAGTCTCCTACTCACGGAATTTTCTCAGACTACTGGGGTATTATCGGCGATTATTCAAAACTAAACGCTTCATACTCTTTCGTAGGAGTGCATAGTTGGCTTCTTCACAGTTTAGCAGTAAACCTTTTTCATCATGACTGTCATCTCCTTGCTGCGCTCTTTGTTTTCAATTCTTCAAACAGGCAGCCAAATCTCAGTGCTCTTCCTTAACCTAGCCCCATCTGACCAGCCTTCTTCTATGTGACATCTTCCAGTCCCCCGGGGTGTTAACGGTCTAGTCTATTCAGACTCAATGGTTTTTATTACCTCAAGAATCTGCCGAACTTGCTCATCCAATGTCAAAACAGCCTCTTCCCTCTCTTTCCTACCCTTTACTGCTGATCCTCTCTATTTTCTTTCTATTTTATCTGTTTGAGACAAACTCAATCCACCGACAAATCATGTGTCGTCTGATCGGTCTCCCTTACTTTGAGAGGCTTGCCGGACCTCATCACTCCCGTATAATATAGCCTCTTTGATATTTAAGCTGCCTATTTTCGCTGACCATCCCCAAGGTTGTTCTCACCACAATTGTACTACCCAGTTTCAGTGCGCCGACTAAACTATTCTTATCTGAACGGTCTTCTGCCCTCCTACTACTCCCAGATGTCCGTGCCATTTCCGACCAGGGTCTGACAGCGACTTTGCTCGCATTCACTTACGTCTAGACCCTTGTTACTTTTATTTTCCTCTTATTCATGGCCTTCTCTGTTATTGCGGTTCATTTTTATTCCCACGGCTTACAGTCATTGCGCGAAAACAAGTTATCTTGGTGCGTATGGTCTCCGCCGCTCCGACCTCGCTTCTGATTACTGGTGGCACTCCGACCATTGCTAACTGTTTTTTGACTATTACGTCCATTAGTATACTCACATTACCTCTCTTCATATGCCTCTGCTCCTTACCTTACGTTCGCAGTTGCCTACTAGTTTGACCGTACGTTGGACAGTGACTCCCACTGCACTGCAATTTTGGCCCTCTGTGACTCATTTATCTAGATTCTGACGTATTTTAGACGAATAATGAGCGCTTTAGCGTAATCGCACTCACTAATTACTCTTCGCACTGCCGTCCGCATTCCTCCGCTCCTTGCCGATTCTTTGCATTTTCTTTTCCTCTTGGAACGTTGCCTTACGTATTGTTGCTTCCGCATTCGGTCTCAACCGAGTTGGCCTTACTTTCTCTTACGGTGCCTCTCGCATTCGGACTACTGTCATCACCATCATCCGTTTAGCTGTTTCTCCACAAAAATCGTATTAATCTCTCAATTCTGTATACACACTTTGTTACATCGGTCTCTTGACCCTGCGCGTGCAGAGCCATCTTTCTACGTAGCAGTTATAGTCTGATCCACATCAGCGACTTGATGTAAAGAACGCGCTTGCAAATCATGTATACTAGGCAAATTACCTAGCTATTAATGTACCATAGGCACCGTTGCGCGCCCCCTGTCTTTTGCTCATGCTTCTTGACTCATTGCTGTCTGTCTGTTTGGCTGCCTCTTGTCCGTTGCCCGTTTTTACCCGAGATTTTCAGTTACGTCGGCCGAAACAAGAAGGGTTATCCATTGGGACTGGCCGAATTATTCTCAATAGCCAGCTTGCTTAAACACTCGATCCTTTCTCCGGAAGATGCAGAACCCAATCATCGTTCCAAAGGGAGCTCTTCCCGCCATCCTGGAGACGGCAATTTCACGGGGTCTAAACAAATAGGTTTAGCTCGCCTTGTAATCACAGTATCACAATTCTCACTGGAATAATATATTTACGTGGATCCCCTGTTCGACAAAGGAAGATAAACAATGCTGGCGGGATTACCTCGGTTAGCTTTGCTTATTCTCACCGGCATTCAAAAAATTGGTTTCGGTGCCATTTACGAAAGAACATCCCGATTCCTTATTCACCTGGAGTTTCTCCGATGTCATTTCACGAGCAGTTTTGTGCTCGTATAATTGGCTTTGCCGATGGCCTTCCACGGGGTTTTCACTTGACCATGGAGACAATTACGCTTACATACATTTGAAGGAATTCCGATTCCATTTTCGGGGTAAGAAACTCGTAACGATCCCGCACTAGACACAGGAATGGCCTTTCCGCTTGTTATGGACGTATTCAGCCACAAGGAACAACTGCACTCACCATCCCCATGGCAAGTCCAGCGTGGGAGCCGGACACGGTTTGCGAACCAGGCAAGTATGTAACAGAAAAAGCCAGCCCCTATTAACAACATTTTATTCACCTACACCCATTATCCTTCGACCCTGCGATTCTTTTGCATCATTAACCGGTTTCAACAACTACTGCCGGTACATTACCAAGCCAAACGGTCAATCAAGGAAGAATTTTAGCTGTCAACCGACTGTGAATAGTAGAGCGCAAAATCGGTCTGTACGATGCATAGCCGGCTAGCACTACTGCTCAACGGAAGCTACGACAGTGTTTCGGGACGTGGTGGGTTTTCGCCTGGCAAGCGTTCTCCTTAGAAAAAACCACAAATGTTCGCTTAACAACACTGCAACGTGGTGGATGTGACTCGCCACTGAATAAAGTCACTGCTGAACATTTCTCCAGACTTCTACATACAACCAGTGCAAATGATTTTACTGTGACGAATGCTTTGATGGAGCACAGAACATTTTGATTTCTTAATGTTCATTGCTTGAACCAAAACCTTGTTTGCGTTCCTGTGCTCATGGATTACTACATGGCGAAATCACGCCCAACTTGTATCTTGACACAACGGTCATGAGCGAATTTTACGCGCCCCAGCGTCATCATGTTCCTTGGTCTGACTATTACCTGACCAAATGCTCACTCGTATGTACCACATCTTTTCGGTTATAACTTTCATTAAACCGAAATGTGTTTTTATTTCAAAATAGGTATGCTTGTATGCATATTTGATCACGCCTTCACAGGTGCGTCTCGTTTTACCGAGAATATACCATTTATTTATTTATTTATCTATTTAACGTGGCGGTGGAGCAGTGTGGATTCCATTCTGGTCGCAGCACTATAGATGTGGTGTTTGAGGCTCTTCAGTTGCAGCTGAAATGCAGAGAACGACAACAGCCATTGTGCTCCTTGTTTGTTGATTTCACCAAGGCATGTGATACGGTGAACCGCAATGGCATTGTGGCTGGTGTTGAGTAGGTTTGGTTGCCAGCTTAAGTTTGTGAGTCTAATTGAATGTCTGCACAATGCTATTAGGAGGAGGGTACAGGTGAGTGGAAAGACCTCGGATGACTTTGCGGTTTCTCTGGTGTGAAGCATGGATATGCCATAGCTTCCGCCCTGTTGAATATACATCTCCGTGCAATGATGGCTTGTGCTTCTGATGCCGCTTGTGCGTACGGTGTTCGTGTGGAGCATCCTATTAATGGTGGGTTGCTGAACATCCGCCGTTTCGGTGCGAAAACTCTAGCCTGTGAGACAACTATCCGTATATTGCTGTTTGCTGACGACTGTGCGTTGTTTGCGCGCAGCGCGGATGGGTTGCATGACATGACTACTGCTCTGGCTTTGACAGCGGCCACATTCGGTCCCACCAGCAACACAAACAAGTTGTCTGTCTCCTTCAGCCTTCACTGGAGGTGCAATCTTTAATATTGCCGCGAATCACAATTGGTACTGAGGTATTGGAAAACACGTCCACATTCTGCTACCTTTGGAGTAGGATGTCGACTGAGCAGCAGATACACAGTGAACTGCGTTTTCGAGCGTCGAGGGCAGCGACGGCATTCAGGAAGCTTGAGTACCGGGTGTGGAACAACCATCAGCTTCCCGTTGGTACGAAGCTGATGGTGTACAAATCCATGGTGCTGTCCGTTTTTCTATACGCCCGTGCTACGAGGACGATGTAACGGCAAGATGTGCGTATCACGAGCGGTTCCATCAGCAGTGTTTCGACGGATCTTGCGCATCTGTTGGGGCGACAGCGTTGCTGACACGGAAGGGTTGCGACAAAGTAGGATGTATGCAGTGGATTGCATACTTTTGCTGGGACACCTGAGGTAGCTCGGTCAAGTGGGCCGTATGGATTTGACTCGGCTACCGAACCAACTATTATATGGTCAGATGAGTATTGGGAAGCGGCAATTAGAGAAGCCAGTTACTTTACCAGGACATGATCATAGTGAGCCTCTCACATGCTAACCTTGATTGCAGGACATGGGATCGAAGGCCGTTGATCAGCGTTCATGGCGCGACCGAACCACGCAGGCGGTTGCCGAAGTGCAAGTGAAAGAACTCATACATGCATAGAAGAAGCGGTAAGTGTGGAAGCCGCAAGAAACGATGGATAGTACTCCATGGACATAGAGCGCAGGTTGCTGTAGCACATGCGGTCGCGAGTGCCTTAGTCAGACAGGCCTGTTGAGCCATGAGCCATGTCACTAAGGACCACTACCGAAGCGACAACAAGTCCTGCAGAGAACGTAGGCAGGACCGGCGCAGCGCTTGTAGGTATGCTGCATTTGATTTACTAACCGCTTACTTGCGTGCTAACTCTCTTTATTTCAGGTGGTGGGATTGCAACCTTTTCCTAATGTTTTCTTTCTCATTTAAAGGTCCGCCAGTACTCTCTTCTATAAACTTGCACACGTTCTTTAAGCCAATGGTAGTTAAGTTCGATAACATTTTTGTGTTTGTGGCATTTCCGTAAATTATACTTTCTGACTTCGTAAACTTATCTCGGATTCATTGGTACACAACTTATTTCATGTGCTCATTAATTTAAGATTTATGTCATTGTTTCCTTATGCCTTACTCGATTTATTTCAGTTGTTATCTTCTCACTTAGCTGTTGCTTGACATCCCCGGTGTGGTTGCGCTGGATGTGCTTGTTGACCAGGTGCCTACCTTTCTATTACCCACTACCTCGTCCATCTGGCTCCAGGAAACAGTTGGTCGTTACTGGAGGGGAGCGGGTGCACAGTAGTTGTGACCGTGTTAGGATCAAGAAACGCTTCCAAGCACTCAGTGTGGAGGCGACTACAGTCTAGCCATCGCCTTGTGTGTGCTTGATTCCCAACTACAACGTTCTTGTGTTTGCCTGTGAAGAAGTGTGGGCCGGCTCGTTTGATGAAAGGTAGCACCCATCCACATTCCACCCGGTCTTATTCCGTCTGCTTTACACTGGAGATGAGGTGTTTTGTTGGAGCTGTGGGTGGTGCAGCCAAGCCCCCCATGGTCCCTCCGTAGGCGCAGACCTCCTGTGGCTGACCACAGTGGTAGGCAAATTCGAAACCGGATGCCACCAACCAATTGGGTATGGATATAGCTGTTTAACTTTTGCTTTTAAATGTGCCGCAGCATTTGAAAGTATTTGTAGTTGTCCGGAACGTAAGGATTTGAGATTGATATCCTTTGGTTGGATAGCACTTTCAAGGTTTTCACGAGGCAGTGACGTTATTTTGTATCAAGTCAAATCCGCAACGTCGCAGTGTTGATAAGCAGACCCTAGTGACTATTTATAGGATGAAGACTTGCAAGGTGAAAACCAGCCACCTCCTGGGACACTGCTGCCGAACTATTTGCTGAAACGAGTTAAACCCGAACCACGCAGCTGACATTACGGGACGGTGGTACAGCCGACCATCCTACCTGGAACACTCCGGTTGACATTTACTGTCAAGAAGATTACAAGGATATTTCATTTGACTTCGGAAGCCAACTTCACCTGCCGACACAAAGTCATTCACAATTAGACAAATCCTAAGGCAATACTAACATTCTTTAAGGCCAGAACAATTGGGTTTAGCCACTTTTCTACTTGGTCATTATTTTTGCTTACAACGCAACTGTAGCCATGCACTCCGGTTTGACTGTTCAATTGGCCCAAGCAGCTTTACAACTTACCCCGGGGAGGACCTGTCCTTTTGATTTTCGGAACAAATTTCGCTATCCTTCAGAGTCGGTGCAGTTGCGTTCTGCCTTCTTCAGTGTTTTAACATGATATTTTATCGTAATAGTGGTCATAAAGACGAGCAACACAACACATACAAAGCGTATTCAGTCTAAGGACCTACTGACCAACCGGGCCTAGCAATTCCGTCAGGATAAGACAGGACCCTGCGACGAAAAAGACACTTGCATAACCTCCACCAGCCAATGGAAAAATTGGACGTAAGTTGACTGCAAATAACCAAGCAAATAAGCGCACAACAAGAAGTACAGCTAGTTACAACTTGCCACCAAGTGAATAGGCGGCAGTGTTCTAGGACGTAGTGTGTTTTCGACTGGCAAGCGGTTCCCCATTAAACCCACAAGTCTCCACTGGACAACACTGAGACTTCTGTGACTTCTGCCTTCTACGATACTTAGGTTACTCACAAACATCCTTCAAATAACACTGAGAAGTGTCAACTTAGATTTGCCACCGAATAAAGTCAGAGTACAATGACTTCTAACTGGCAAGTCAACCAGCGTCATATGTAACCGTCCTTGAAACTTTCATTACACTGAAATTCTACGTCTGCATGATCCGTAGTCACATTTTTATGAGTTCATCGTGGACCATAGTGTTACTTTCACACGAACGCAGTGTGCTGTCATATATCTGTCGCTTTTACTCATTGGTTATCTTCTTATCTTCTTCTAATCCAGAGGTTCTTGATCAACTCTTGGCTGTTAAGTTGCTGTGATATTTGGCAAGCTAATTCTATCCTACAAACGTGTCCCGATCTCATGACAAAGCATTTATTCTTTATACATTTGTACCGTTTGTACAGTTCCAGTCACGATCCTCTAAACAATCCACTGCGGTCGCGTTTGCAACTGCAACACAACATTTGTACGTTTGTACTCATCTGACCAAGCCACCCCGGGCGTGCCTCCCATAGTCAAGAATAACTATTTATTGATTTATTTACTCCACCGTTGATCTTTTGTTATGTACGCACGAACCCATTGTATGGTCACATCTGTTCGCTCTTGTTCTTGGATCATCTATTTGATCATACGGGATTATTGGTTTACTCTTGGCGGTTGTATTACTGCAATGTATGGCAGACTGCTCATGTCCCTACAAAAGTGTCCCGATCTTATGACAATCAAATGTAGCTTTTATTTCTTTGTACCATTTATACTGTTTCAGTGATGCACTTTGAAAGCTTTGCAGCAGTCACTGTTGCACTTGCTGTAAAACAAATAACGAAAGATAGCTTATTGTAAGAAATAATAGAAATTGCCCTAGTTCGGAATAATCAACAGTAAAATAAGCTTGGCGCAGACCCATTGCTTGTGTCAACGAGAAACTAATAAGGCACAGCGACTGCATGTGTAACTCGTATAAGCCCATTCGAAATTGCACGATGTACTAAGGTACATTAAAACAAGCACAATCAAAGGTCGTTCAAGAACAAGCACTCATCCGCCACAGTTTATATGCAGCTCTATTGTGCTGTACTTAAGACGTTCTTTGTTCTTCAACCGTTTAGAACTTCTCGCTTGCCCCGGCATGCTTTTCTGCACTTTGCACGCCTCATGCTTTTCTCTAATGGACTTAGATAAAGGTGTGTTAAGTACACAAAATTTTAGATCTTTTATCTGTGTTACATAAAAACTGTTCGAAGTGCCTATTGCGTACAGACCCATAAGGTAGATCAACTATTCTACACCTCCGGGAACCGAGATGGCTGATGCTTATACCAACACATGGTCGGAGACCAATTTAACAGTGGTAAAAGACCTCGGCAGACTCTAAGCATCCCAGGTTCGTCCTAAGAACCCGCATTTTGCACAGCTTAGCAAAGCCGTCTCCGGTCGTCGCCTGTGCTGACTTCCTGTACTGCAAAAGAAAGTTGTCAACCCCTTTGTCAAGCTCAGTAAACCTAGATGGATTGAGCGGTACCTGCAATTATCATCATTCGCGCGAAATTCCCAGCAGCACTATTGGACTGTAGATCTCTTGGCGCAATATAAATGTGGCGGTAGCCCACTCCTTTATGCCACACGCCAACCTTTTGTTCTATTGTTTGTTACCAAGACACTCAGTACATCTTTGTGACCAAAATTTTTAACGAAAAGCCGTAATGGTAAAATATGCTGATGCAGCACTTGAAAAATACACTTCTGAACATCGAGAAAAAGTATCATATATGGCCACAGCATAATATCGGTCCAGCAATGGACCAGAGTAGTCAGCAATAACTCCTTGCCGCACCTCACATGTCATGCGCAACGGCGTTTAATTAGGTGGTTCAGTATGGACCTTAAGTGAACAGGTGACGCAATCATCTGTTATGCGAATATATGGGCATTTAATTCTGGCTCCCACTTGTCCGTCCAGCCAAAGACGATATTTTCTGCATTTTTCCATGAAGTGGTTGGGTTTTTTGCCCGGCAAGCCTTCTCCGTACGAAAAGCTATGTATACCTGTTTAACAACCCTGCGACGTGATGGTGTGACTCGCCACTCAATAACGTCACCACCATAACCGCGCTTTTGCAAATTGTCCGAGACCGCAATTCACAAGTTCTATGCATATATATGCTCTCATACGGCTATGCCTACATGTTTGATTAGAGAATGCCAAATTTCTTAAAACGTGTTTAACAGTTACTCGCTAATGCTTCACTCAGCTGACCGGCACTGTGTACACAACCTCATCGGACTGGTTCCTCAACAACATACTTCACTTAATTAAACTTCGTAATACTTATCTTTACAGCTCGCACGCTGCGAGGATAAACTTTACTCCACCTTTGGGCCATGTGGTCATGCACTACTAAATTCATCTGTATTTCTCCCGCTCTTGGTCATGTTTATGATGCTGGCATCTACCACATAGCACTATTCTTTTAACGCGCATAAGGCTTGCCTCGCTTGGTCAAAAAAACGAGTTGTTTATTTAAAATGCAAATCTTGTAACACATCAACTCGTAATATAAGAGACAAAACAAATCGATTTTGGACACACAGGAGTACACTGATGGTAACCGAAATTTCAGCGTGGGCTTGTGAAAAAGGAGTAAAGCATCTCTTCTGGCCAGGGATGCATCCTTTAAGGGATTGATCACAGAACAGAAAGTTTACTTTTCGTGTATATCGAATTAGATGACAACGGACTACTAGAATGGCCGCGTCAACAGACACTGTGAACGCTTCATTGCATTAGCACGACCGTGTCGTGACAAATAATCAACAAGGGGAATGTGCTCAGCACTAAGTTGTTGGACGTCCTACAAATGCGTTGTGAACGTAACGATACAGCGCTGTACCATTGCAGCTGATGAGTTAGCCAAAGCTTTCTAAGAATAGAAAATGAGCGTAAATGCTTCGTTTTCAATTTCAATAGTGAGCCACTTTCCAAACAACTGGTTGTGGATGCTCCAGGCCACCCAGTGCGCCGCGGGAGCTTCTTTAATGGTTTGCGCGCCTCCTTGTTCCTCTGGACTGACGCCTAGAACCCCATAACAAAGGATGAATAGCTTGTTCTAATACTGCTCCTATACCGGTAGGTGAGGTGTCGGGGCTAACAATGAATGGTAGGTTGAGCGAAAAGGATCGTAACGTACCACCTGTTGACAGAAATCGGAGCAGCGTACGTTAGGAAGTTTCATGAATATTGTTTGACGGCTATAACTCGAATAGAGGCCCTGCCTTTGCAGCAACCAAGGAATAAATCCTTAGCATATTGCAGCGAACACACTAAGCATGCAGCTCCTTGAACTTCGGGAAGCATTTGCGTTAGGTAGCTCTCAGGAAAGAGCCGGGATCCGAATGAAAACCATTGTGGGTCGACCAAAAAGCAAGACTAGCTCAAGTCAGGTCCGGTTCCCAGAACGGTATAGGAGTCCACCTAACGAGCCTACTGCTTCTTTCTTCCTACAAGCAACCAAAAACGGCACCCGGCACTTCTTCTCTCAGTTGGCAATTTCTTTCTTCCTATACCACTATGCAGGCAGAGAACCGTTTAGTTTGATGTAACAAAAAGG
>OX104065.1:116480125-116549668 GCA_944474145.2 Dicrocoelium dendriticum
CTGACGTCCACTAACAGTAGCTATGTACGACATAGCATTTAGAAACTGTCAGGGCAGGTATATTTCGATGTACTCATGAGTAGGGGATTTTTGATGTAATTAAGTGAGGTTCTTCGCAGTCAGTTTCCAAATGCTATGTCGTACATAGCTACTGTTAGTGGACGTCGTGTCTTTCGGGGCCAACCCTGTCCTCTGCAACGTTCGTAACTTGCATGGCAGTGGAGGATAAGACGCGCTATATCGCAGTTAGCTTGTAAATCACGACGGTCCGAAGCTGTCCCCCGTGGCCCAGTGGCATAAGCTGCTGACTGGCGGTTCAATCCGCTGGTGGTCATGGGTTCGAATCCTGATGGATCCGATGGATGCGCACTACTGATGATGCCCAACAGGCTGAAACTGCAGTCTAGTGCTTTTCCGGGCATGTGGACGACTATGTGATTTGGAAACTGACTGCGAAGAACCTCACTTAATTACATCAAAAATCCCCTACTCATGAGTACATCGAAATATACCTGCCCTGACAGTTTCTAAATGCTATGTCGTACATAGCTACTGTTAGTGGACGTCGTGTCTTTCGGGGCCAACCCTGTCCTCTGCAACGTTCGTAACTTGCATGGCAGTGGAGGATAAGACGCGCTATATCGCAGTTAGCTTGTAAATCACGACGGTCCGAAGCTGTCCCCCGTGGCCCAGTAGCATAAGCTGCTGACTGGCGGTTCAATCCGCTGGTGGTCATGGGTTCGAATCCTGATGGATCCGATGGATGCGCACTACTGATGATGCCCAACAGGCTGAAACTGCAGTCTAGTGCTTTTCCGGGCATGTGGACGACTATGTGATTTGGAAACTGACTGCGAAGAACCTCACTTAATTACATCAAAAATCCCCTACTCATGAGTAAATCTCTAATTATTTGGTGGATGCGGTTTTGAGTGAAACGTGCGTGTGATGTAACTCAAACCCTTTGACTTGCCTTGAGGGATCAGTCGTACCTCTTTATATGTGAGGTATGACTGCGTTCGCACGGGCAGACGGTTTACAACAGTCACTCGTTCGAAATGACTACGCAGTTCCTTTCACCATCAGTGCGGTTCGCACAGTGAAATGATAACGCACCGCTGGCAAATTTTGGCGCCTATGGTACTCGGTTGAGGTAGCAATGTCTCGCATCAGATTCAATGAACAATGAATTTATACGGGTTAAGAAGCGTTGCTTTACAAGCCCCGTTGGATAGTTGGTGGGGATATCAACATAATAATTATGATGAAAAGGATAGTAAAATAGTTAACACTTTAAATACGAAAATAAGGACTTATCGTTTGCTTCGCTGCAGTCCTGCGATCCACTTAGTTTCGCAACACTCACAGTTAACAACAAATAATTTCAGGTGTAGGATGGAGACATAGTGTTAAGTAACAAAGTGTAAGTGGATGAGTGCATCGTCCAACCGTCTTTTAAATATTGTTAGTGTCGGTGCAGAGACGACCGATTCTGGGAGAGCATTCCACGGGTGACAGACACGGATGGAAAAGAAATTTCTGCGGCACTCCAGACGACTGTATTGTTCTACGAGTTTTAATGAGTGGCCCCTCAGGTTTGTATTGCTGCTGAGTTGCAGTAAAGGGTGGCACACATGATGTGGGTCTCGCAGAATCAAGTATGTCATAATCAGGTCGCCTCGTAGCCTGCGATAGCTTCCACTGAACAATCCTAGTCGTCGCAGCCTCTCCTGGTAGGACAGATTGCGCATTCCAGTTACGTTCTTAGATGCCCGGCGTTGTGGCTGCTCCAGTGCATTAAGGTCGTGTTTCAGCCATGGATGCCAGGCTTGAATTGCGTATTCGACTTGGGGGCGAACATACGCACTGAGCATTTGTCGAATTATGAAGCTGATTATTTGTCCAAACGCCCGCCTCAACAGCCCAACGAATGATCCCTCAAGGCAAGTCAAAGTGTTTGAGTTGGATCACAAGCACGATTCACTCAAAACGGCGTCCATCAAATATAAAAATTCTTCCTAATTAGAGAGTACTTCTATCACAAATAGTAACCATCATCAGATGGCGTCCCTCTAACGACAAAGTGTCGCTTAAATCGCTCGCACAATGGGACGGTGAAACATTGTTAATGGTCACTGATCTATGGCGAGTAAGACGGTCAGGGCTTAAAATATCCCGCAGCATAGTGACACAGGTTGCAAAATAAAAGTAAATCTATTGTAAGGAACGAACTCTGCAACAATCGGCATGGCGAATAGACTTTGCCCATCTGGATCGTTTATATCTGGTCTTATGCAGCATCCAGTAGTAATGCCATTGCATTTTCCTTAAAGTCGGATGTGGATTGATGTGGCTTTGTCTTCCAAAATTGCGCATTGTTCATCTGTATTAAATGAGCTGTTTTCATGTGACCAGTAGAATTAGACACCATATTAACAGAACAAATATGGGTTCTGAAATAGCCGGTGTTGGTGATGAATTCTATGTATGGCAAGCGCATAATGAGATAAAATTCCAGCTGCACACTAATCGCATGCGCTGTTCCGCTGGTTTGAGACCGTGTCATCTGAGTCTTTTGTCATCTGTGCTTTTTAGCGGCGGATAACCAGTGATTAAGGTTGCTTAAGTTTTGGTAAAACATGATATGATTACCACCCAATAGCCGATAACGTCCACTGAAGCCCTACAAAATACGCATTTCGTAAAGTAAATAGTATAGTACTTTGCCGTTTATGATGGCCTGAAATGGAAGCATCCCAAACCCGTGAGGTCCAGCTTCAGCCTGGCTGGCATGATTTAAGGTTATATTCCATGTGCGGGCGAAAGCATGCAGAAAGCAGCAAGGGCATCAATAAATGAGTCAAAGTGAAACAAAGCCCTCACTAACAGCCAAAAGTTGCAGATGGCCTTTCTTGATCGATCGCGTATTATACCACGTAAACAAATTCCTCCTGTATCGGTGCACAGGGATCAGTTCCGAGATCATTCCTGGAAATCCTGGTCGCCAACCTCATAGGCTTGAGCCAATTGATGACTTGGATGAAGGACGACATTTAATCACGTTGCACCGAAGGTGATTGAGGGCTAACCATTTCTGAATCGTTTTGTGGTCGTTCTTGTTTTGCATGTGATAAGTTAAAACTTTGGTCGCTTGCCAAACGCAGATCCCATGGTCCTAAAGCAAGGCGTGTGAAGAGATTGAGGTCAATATAAAATGTGGATTAACTATCCGTTAAGTTGAATAAGTTAAACGTTTTTACGTGGCCAGAAATCGGGAAACTAGAAACAAGCTGTTGTAGACCTTCTTGGAACTATTCCCTGTAGGTTTTATGAGAATCCAGGGCGTGGGTGTTGAAATCGCCTTTGATAGGAAGATGGCTGTATCACTTGTTCCTTATCTGTCTCAGTGTAGATGCCACGTTGAAGTCCATCTCGGTCGAAGATAGTGGGTGCTAAACGACAACTACCGAGCAAGCGTCCTTGCTTCTCAGACGGAGATTGTACCAAATGGAATTCTACATCATGTTGAGCAGATTCTTCAAGGGTTCACACTGAAGGTAACTGCGAAAATACGGAGCAACTACACCATCTTTACTTGGTCGGTCGTGCCACACAATGGTCAATGGGTAATTCAAACTCGATGCCAATTTTGTCGGAGCGCAACCATATATCCGTAATGGTGAAGAGGTCTGTGACATTCAAGCACTGACGGAATCACGGTTAGGAAGGTTTGCTTAGTAAACGCTGAGCAATTTTGAACATACAGGATTGTTTTTCTTGGAAGTCAGAAGCGCTTGACATGAGTGAATGCTTGGAGTGAATATATGCCGACAGTTGAACTCTCAATGAGTCTCAGCTGGTGCTGCTTCCTCGACGGAGTCGGGTAGATGCGGTAAGTTAATGCCTGTTTTGGAAACGGATTGTTGCGCAGTTATGTCAGCTGTGGATTTTTTTTCCCGCCACGTGGTAAGACTAAAACATAGGTTTTATTATACTGCGGCAACCGCCTATATATTGAAGTGACACGAGCAGCCTTGAAGTTGACTGAATTGTGATGTCACAAGTTAGTTAAACGGATGCACCCCAAAGCTTTATGATGCTGTGCGTCGGCATCATCGTCGCTGGCTACGGGTAACTGGGAAGCGCCGTGAACAAAATGATTATTTTGCTACTGTCCGAGTGGTAGTCGTTTGAATGATTTAGGCTCCGCTGATGTTCGTTCCATGCAACTTCCTGAATTGTGCGATCCCACGGTCTTATCTCCACAGACAGTATGCAGACAAAAGTACCGCATGGACTTCATCTGTGAATCCCAATTTCTCACGTATTCGCCGGGAGTTACCGTGATGCCTTGAGTTTGGATGTCCGGTGATGTTCAGTAAGTTAGTGGGCTAAGCCCGGACACAGATCTGACCACAAACACGATTCCACTGGTTCAGATCGTCCCGCTGTTTGTCTCCTAATGGTTTTTCCTCGGTCTCAAGAACGCCGGCTCAAATTAATGTTAGAACACCGTTGTTCCGTCTAATTTTCATTGGTATATTTGTCTCGGTTGTGGGTGGATTCGGCGAAGTCTCTGCTGATTACATTTGGTCCTTGACACACGTTGTGTCTAAAGCGGCTGAGGCTACTGCAGTCAGTTTAAATATTTCGAGCGGTAATCTTTGTAGCTTTGAATCGACCTTTGGATAGGTTCGAGTTCTGTCGGTCGATAGGAATCGTAGGCGTTATCGACGTTACATCAGTCGAAACGTATATTAAGAGAAAGTGGCGATGGAGCACGGCAGCAGTTATAGTTTGAGAATCCTCAGGAGCAATTCATCTCGTTGCTTCCACGGAGACTTAACATCCAAAAAGAAGCTGCGGAGACAGTTGTACTGCTATTCGTTGAGGCAAGTGCAGCATTAATCACAGCATTTGTTTTTGATGGATTGAGTAACCTGAATTACGAATTGCGTTTCAGGAACAATGAAAATATTTTGCGAGTTGAATTGACTTACCAAGGCAATACTTGGGAATTTCGTAAGCTGTTGAGAACACATGGGGTAGTTGAGCATGCACAATACTAGAACGTCGTGTTGCCAACTGATGAAAGAGACATTGCCTTTGCTATAACAATGAAATACCTGACGCGTATTTTCGTTTGATGTGTTGGATCAATCTTGGGGTGCCCAGCAAAACGGTACCACTGAACGTTACATATTTTGCGGTTGTTGGCGAGACGATGCAGAGTCACTGGAAAAAGCTGCCTCTCTCTTGATTCAGGCGGAAAATGCTTGTAACTACGCCAGCATCTAAAATTTAATGTTTATTACGCTGACGCAACAGTTGATAACCGGTATATCTGCTTATCGCAAATAGGAAACGCTATTATCCAAACATACAACGAAACTTTCCTGGGAGAGAGCCATAAAGATCGCCAGAATTGATACAGCCGCTCTTAGACAGTCGAGCCTGTTCACAGCCAGTGTGACACTTGAAAACATAACTGGGGTGCTAGGTCAGCCCAGAATTTGACTGCTCTGTGTTATCGACGTGGGAGTCGTAGCCACAAATCAGACGGTCAAATATGTCCGACTCGCACTGCAGATGTCAAAAACTGTGGTCGACAGGGACATTTCGCCAGATGCTGCCGCTTACACCGGGCAGTCTGATTTGATGTTCCTATCTGATCAATTCGGGAGATTGTATTTTCCTATCAGAAAACTACCACAGCCAGAAAATCGAGGGAATTCGCTGCTGAAACCTGTTGGAAACTTTCCTTGAGTGTACCAATGACCTGCCTGAATCCACGATGCCACACACAAGCATTGCCAATCACAAAGCAATGGAAATACTAGGAGTAGCCTAACCGAGGGAGTCATATTGTATGGGATGATAACGCAATATATAGGCCGTAGGCAACTACTAACACAACAACGTTAGAGATGCTAATTAATATTAATTAACACAACTCGAAATTTTCAAGTTCGGGGTTCAACTTGCCGCTGAATACACATAGATTCGTGTCTGATCCCTGCTTGTGTTCGATCTCCAATTGTAGATCGATCCACTATCACGCCACGGCTCTCGGCTTGTACACTGTATGTAAGCTATCTCCCCGTAATACCTCCATGGCGCAAATTGAGTACAACTTCCGTCTTCGGTCCAGCTGCATCCTGATAACGGGTCTCCGTACAGGATCAGAGCAACGTCTTGGTTGCATAATCGGCTCTTGTGGGACAGTCGTGCAACGTGCTTTAGAAGTGTTCTGTATGCTGATTGGCTTATCAAAACTGTCCAGCTGGATATCCAGCGGTAGCGATTAACTGCTTGGACATACTGATATGTTAGTTGACCGGATATAATTAACGTACCTGGTCCAAATGTGGTCACGCACTTCAACCTTGTATAGTACACATCCAACTTTGCTTTGGATCAGACCTGTCGCCCATCTTGCTCTTTCCGCGTGATAGTCACCGACCAAAACTTGCTGTCCTGTGTAGAATCTGCGTGCTTGTTTCCTAATTCCTTGTTTATACTAGTCCACTACTCTCAGTTTATTTCTAGCAGGGTATCGTGCTTCGGAAGCAATAACGCGTTCATTGTGCGTAGCTTTGGTCCCATTAACGCCTCTGTAAGTGATAGCTATTTGGGGACATGCGGATTCGGTGTCTACCTGGACATGAGTAGAAACGCATCCAATATCATCTGCGTAGTTCCATCTCCCCTCATTTTCAGCAAACCTCGCTTCAGGGTATCGAAGAATCTGTTTGCCTGTCCATTAGCTTGTTGATGGTGGGGGCTAGCGTGCATGGCTAATGCGATTCTAAGCGGAATACTCGGCAAAAAAGGAAGAAGTTAACTGTGAGCCGTTGTCTTGGACTAACATCTTTGGCACTCCATTTTGGCAGGAAAGCTTTCTCAGAAATTGGTCGTTGCACCACTGGTCGCATGCTCCGTGCAAAATACTTCGGAACATTACTGAAGGTGTCAACAACAACAAAATACTGCTCCCCATTCACCGGTCCATAGAAATCTGCATGCACACGCTCCCACGGCTTCGTTTTCAAACGCCAGGAGGCTCTTTCCGTTTTCCTTGGCGCCTAATTGACAAGTGCATATATCTGACATGACTTTACCATCTCTTTCAGTTCCGAGTCGATATTCGGCGAGTAAACTAAACTCCGAGCAATCATTTTCATCTTGTTAATACTCGGATCGCCTCAATGGAATTGCTGTATAACACAGTAGTGAAGTTCTGAGGGGACAACAACTCGTTCGCCCAGCAATAAGCATCCGTTGACGATTGACAGTTCATTCTACCTTAGGAACAATTTATGCAACTCAGCTGTCAGTTTAGCCTTGGGCCACCGTGTAATGTATTATTTGTTCGCTTGTTGTAGGACTGGCTCTCGGGTTATTGCTTCACGCAAAAATGCACGAATAATCTGAGGCTTCCTGAGACTCTCCATCAGCATTTGGTTCACTTCAGTCTTAAAGGAACTCGTTGCCATGATTGATTCTTCTTCCTGAAGCTCATGACTTTGCGAAAGTCCAGAAGGCGCGTCAGTTTGACCCATGTTCTTTGTGAAGAGATACTTCACCTCAATGTGCTAACTGAGCAGTGGTGGCCCAACGTTGCATCCTGTTCACTATGTAGTTGAGGATGACAGAATTTGTTCCAAAATTTGCAAGCAGCAGCTTATTATCAGTAAGATGTGTGCACTTTCTCCCATAAACATTCCTGTGAAGTTTCATTACTGAGAAAACTATCGCCAGAGCCTCTTTCTCTACCTGACCATAATTGGTTCTGCGTGAGACAGCGATTGCGTTTTCTGAACCATCTGCGAACTTGTGGGCTATGACTGCACCAATGCCATAGTTCAAGGCGTTCGCGACCACCACAATCTGCAAGGTAGGGTCGTAAGTAATTGGAACATACAAGTCATTTCACCTGCTCAACTGATTTCTGACGCATTTCGGAAGAGTTTCAGGATTTATCCTTGGTCCGTAATTCATTCCGTGGGCCACGTAAGCGATGCATATGTGGCAGGAACGAGCTGTAATGGCAAATGAGTCCCAAGAAGCAGTTTAGTGTTGAAACAGCTTCGGAGGGCAGCATCTTCTTGGTGTTCGCTGGGTCTGGGCATCTGCCAATCCTGTCCATTATAACAACGAGAAACGAAATTTATTCCATAATGTAAGTACTCTTCTCCGGTTGGAGTTTAAATCCGTACTCTTCAAAACGGCCAAGATAGCACTACAACTTTTTGAATAGCCAGACAGAATTGCCTCGGACAACAATGATGTCTGAAACAATTAGATCCCTTTAGTAATTTAGATAAGGCCGTATGAAGACGAACACTGGTAGATGTCAACATTTCGTATTGTCTCCTCAGTGCCAACACAATAACATGAAGATATATAAGACGACAGGTAGGGTGAGACCGGAACAAGTTAGAACAGGGTAGTGGGCATGCGTGACACCCCTACGCATTGGGGAGCCGTAGGTTTACCAGCAACTGTTTCTGCACACAGAGTGCGGGTTTGATACGGCTGATCTCTACTACCTGTGAGAAATGTTGGAAACGGGCGTTAGCAAGTCTTAACACGATTGTAAACATTTTGGCCAGATCAAACTGATGACAAGTGGCCAGTAAATGCTTACCTATGGATGGAGCAGGTGGCTTACGTGAACCGATGGTATGATCGACCGACGACTGGGTGATTTGACACGGCAATCATTTAGGTACACGTTCCCTTATTCTCGAGTTCAACGATCTATTGATAAGGCCGATGTAGTGTATATCACAACTACAAGTAAATTGGTAAATGTAATGTGAGTTGACGCCAATAGGTTGTCTTTCCGTCATTGAGGTAACGGGTATTCCATTAGTCCTGTTGATAAGACCAGTTTCGGCAGCATGATAAGTCCTCTGAACTGCGGAAGTTATGTGCTTCGTTGTCCTCATATTGGCAAAATCTCTCTTAACTGGTAGCTCAATGTAGATCTTCTGTTTAGACACTGTAGAAATTTTCTTTCCGGCACCCTCGCTTGACTATGTTTGTCGATTAATCTTCTTGGATAGACACTTTTAAACAGCAGATCCTTAAGCGAGTTTATATGATAATCTAAACTGTCGGTAGTGCATATTTTCGTCGCACGGTTGAATAGCGCTGAATAGTCAAGACGCTATTGGATGTGAATCTGGAAAGAGATCCGGATGGTACACTCACTCGATCGTTGTACCGAAAGCCTCCTTGGACGGGACAGTATCACAACTTTAACAGTTTCTGTCACATCAACCACAAACGAGCTCTCGTACGCACTAATTTGCAAGAGCTCGTGTGATACGCTCCGAAGGAACAATAAAAAATGAGTTGCAATATGCGTCAGCAACAACACGAGAGAACGGGCATCCCGAGAGGAGCTTCATGTGCCACCCAAGTGAATAAACAATCGGCAAAAGTAGGGGCAATGTCACTAAGAAGAAGGTATTCATTATGCTGCTATCCAAAGGGGACCGTTATGATAGGCCATTTCAATAGTGTCTTTCCCAGTCCATTAAGAAATGCTATCTTGCGGCCGACATAACCAGGAGGATTGCAGAACAGGTCCCACGTAACTTGGTGGCAAATGGTCTTAAGCTGCCCGCAAGCGCTATCGGCCAGCATATCCTAGATTGCTCGAAGTGCCAACACCCCCAGAAATGGTTCAGGATCCTTAATCGTCAGAACACGGCTGCTTGGTTCCAATTTACAAAGGATTCAACGATTTGTCATTTGAAACACAACTTATGTAAACAGACGGAGTTCGTGACTACGAAAATATCGCGTATGCAATTTCTTCAGTAAGTTATTTCAACTTGAATATTTGACACTGCCGCTTCAATGTTACGGTAATGGCAATGAGACTGTCGCTGTCCCATTTGTTCAGCTTCAGACAAACTTACTGCTTGTTAAAAGGCGTTGCCTGATCGCTGAATATTTTCGAGCTTCGGGTATCTGTTCAGTCATAACTGACATTTTGAGCAGTATTTGGCAAAATGGAATTGATGTATATGTCGTGAATCAAACTTCTGAGTTTACGCAACAATAATCGCACTTTTGCTGCATCGTCAAGATTCGACAATTTGCCCTGAAATTATTTTCATAACATCTGAACCATGAAACGAAATTCAGATCTGAAGCGGGATAAAAACGAACTCATTGACACTGTTGACTAGCGCATTGACTAAAGAATTCTCAGTATTGTAGTGGGATGTAGACTTGAGCGACTGTGATCTTGTGTGGGTGTCCGTCATTCACAAATGTGCAGCCTCGAAATGCTGCAGCTGGTGTAGCAAAATAGCTTTCAGGTCTTCTGATGAGATAGGCAGCTTGATTAAATTTAACTCTCGTCACCAGGAATCTGTTGAGCGTTTCCGTTGAGTGTACTAATAAGCTGCATGCATCTGCTGTGCCCGCACGCGGCCAGTTCCAACCACAAAGAAATGAAAACACCAAGACCAGCCTGATCGAGAGAGTCGTATGTTATGAGAGCCTAGCGTAATAAAACGGTTGTAAGCCACTACTAACAAAATCACATTGGAGATGCTGATTACTATTAATTAACACAACTTGAACTATTCAAGTTCGGTTTTCAACTTGCTCCTGACTACACGTAGATTGGCGTCTGATCGCTGCTCGGGTTCGATCTGTAGTTGTAGGTACATCCACACTTGCGGCACTGCCCTCGGCATGAGGGCTGTGGGCAAGCAATCTCCCCGTAATAGAACCAACGCTTCCTTTGCCGGATATATATTCCTTTACGTTTCATTGGCCTACCTCCACTGTTTCAGTTGCCCTGGAACTAGAAACTTCATCGCCCATAACAATTATTCTATCTGGCATATACGACACTTATCTTTACAACATGCCGTTAAAACCCATGTCGTACAAATGTCGTACCCAAATTCCCCAAACATTCCGCAACAGTGGCTGAAGCAGTTTTCTTCTAGCAGTGAAACAGTGTCACCCACTGAACCAGTGCATCTAAGCTAATCCGCCGTCGATGGAAACCTGACAACATAGGCGTCTTTTGTCGCTGCTCGCAAAAGGCAAATATTCACAAATGACCATATCGGTATCCGCACCAAATTTCACAATAAATGGCACCAAGTTTACTGCGGCACAGAGAAAGCCGATTCTCACAACGCCAGAGAAAGAAAACATTTCTTACTTGCTAAATGTGAACAATGAGATGCAGCAAAACTCGCTGAAGATAAGTTTTCATGTGCTTGTGTCGAAAGCAAGAGCAATCATGGGCAAGATATCTGATGAGCTGAAATAGTGGGAACATATATGTCAAGCAATGGGTATCCTACCAAAACTGGCCAAATTGGTTCGCATTGTCCGCCACGATAACACAGCTCTCTCCGGGGAACCAACCTTACCTCAAGTGGCACTTCAGTCTGCAGACGAGGTGGAGACAGTACTTTTGTCAGCACACCATTTACATGATTCGATTTGGTCAGAACACAGGGTGAGCAATGCTGAGGTCCGCCAGGTGGTTTTCGGCAAGAAACCCTCTGATGCTTCACTTCAGTATCTACTGGAGTTGGATCGCTCACGTTGGTTAGGTAATGTAATCCGTACACCAGTTAACCGTCTTCCTCGGCGAACATTATACGCCGTGGCTGCACTAAGTTGGGCGAAACCACCAGGTGTTCCGTCAATGACGTGGCATACGCATATGAAGAAATTGACCGAGGGACCTGGTCAGGCAGATGTGTGCCGTATTCGTGGATGGGGACCTCGTGTTCGTCCAAACCGATGGTTGGAGACTCTATCGGACGTGGCGCATTGTCGGAGTCAGTGCTGCTCCTGCATTCGTTCTCTTGCGTTTAACTGTTCATACTTCAACGCGATTAGCTTCACGCACTTTTCCTTGCTTCCATTCTGCTAATACCATATTCAAGTCTGACCGCATTTACTTATCATTGTTGTTTATTGCCAATCTAGCGACGTGAGTCCTGGCAACTGCATACGCGGCACTTTGGTGCCGGATCATGGTTTATCAACTGCACTGAACTGAACTGAAACAACCGAGTAATCTTTAAGTATCGTAGATGATTTAGGAAAGAGAAATTCCAGATAGAACTTGCCTCACTTAACAGGAAATCAAAATGCTAAAAGCGAGAAAATACTCCTCTACCAAGTCGTTGTTATTCCTAATGTGAAAGGCCCAGTTGAAAGTGGTGTCATTTTTCCTACATTGGCTTTTTGTAAGTTTGTTCTCAGTCTTTTGGTGTGCCCACCATAACTGTGTTTTAACAATACCTTTGAAGCTTATTGCTCAGGTGTGCGGCAGTTGTGCATCAGGTGTACCTTCGTCCGACAACGCGATGTCGACCTTTTACCACAGCAGACTTTGTACGCAACGGTTATTTCCGTGCTACTGCTGAACATCGTTCAGTACAAAACTCATCGGCATCCAGTTTTCCACAAAGCATTTGAGCTCAAGCACAGACCAGGCGTATGGATCGCTCACATGGGGATATTCTGCGCCTCTTCACGAAGAAACATGCAGCGAGGCGGAATTTGTGTTTGATAGGCACCGCAATTGTGTGCGTTGGTTGGATTCCGGACTGCCGTTCGAATTTCACGGGGTTTCCTCAGGGCGCACAATGTGCGGCCACTTACAGTGCGTTATTGAAAATCGGTTGACATCAGTGCAGTCTGAACGAGAGCGAAATTCCTCCAATATATACGTGAAAGTCTATCACTGTCATCCATAAGGGAGGTAGTCGCACTGATCCTACCAATTAACATCCAATAACTCTGTTTCCTGCGCTTCCCAAAGTTATGGAATCAATCATCACGGATGCATTAATGCATTATCGAGTAAACCATATCTTACTATACACCGAGCATATTGGCCTCCATTAAAAGCACTCATGTACTACTAACGTGTTAAGTAAACGCATTAGTTGGACCAAAGCATCGTCGGTGTGGCAGGAGTCCATGTCATCTACCTGGATTTCTCGAAAGCATTTGATTGCATAGACGGTTGAATTCTCTCACAAGCTTCGGAACTATGGCACAAACAACATAATCCTGAGTTGAATAGTCGACTTTCTGCGTGATCCTAGGTTAGAGTTTAGAGTCCGTGAATCCGTCTCCGGCGCAATTGGGGTGGAGTGCGGTGTACCAAAAAAACATGGTGCTACGACCACACCTATTCATGGTTTATACAACAGTCTAGCATGATCAGCCGCTATTGATTTTCTATTATTAACAAGGCATATCATGTAACAAAAGAACAATGTTTGTATACGAGTGTAAAAGCTAATGCAGCTAATTCATCATTGCCACTCTCAATCAGCAGGTCTAGACTAGACTGGAAAACCAATGGACGCCAGTGTTTCGACATTCTGGGTCTCGTCAGTAGTGCAACTCCAAGCAAATTTTTAACTGGTCCCGTAGGCTTGTCATGGTGAAACTTCAGTATGATAGTTAAATCAAAAAGGTCAAATCAAATAGTTAGCAAACTTGGGTTTAGACCGGTGAAGTCACTGAACTGTACGTAATATTGACTGTACATCCAAGGTAAATCCATATTGAATGACAGCAAACTGGATGCAGGTAAAAATGGTGTCTCTTTCTGGCGTAGACATAGAGGAGATGCAAAATGCAGAACAAAATCTGGGATTTGAACGCCAGTAAATTCTCTTAAATACACCTGTATTCATTCACTCCTAATGGGTCATGTAAGATTGTGCAGCGAGATGAGTGCACAGTCAACTCGGGCTATGAAAGCTGGCAGCTTGGGTGCATATATAACAGATTCCGGTAAGGCAATCCAAGTTCGACTAAACCTACTTCATTGCTGAATATCCGATCCAGTATAGAACGGCTATCCTTTTCTCGGAATCGGTTTGGAATTTCGATGTTTCCAAACAGCCGGTAACTGGAGCCAAAGTTTTGTGAAGCGGCTTACCATCAGCTGTCCGGTTGACCAAGAAAGGCTCCAGTGCAACCGTAACACGACTTCTTACTGGTCAGTTCGGAACATGTTACAATTCGACGTGGCAAAATGTCGAGTTGTTCAGACAACGCAATATGCATAATTATGCATATTGGCTTGAGGCATTGTGAAAGATACAATAAACTACATCTGCAAGAATATGCAAGCAGACACATTTCTAGTGGCGGTCACAATACCTATGCTGTAAGATCTTGTGTTAAAGATGGTAAATTGGGTCATGTGAACCACCAAGTAATCCCAAAACCATTAATCAGAGACTCAATTTCTCTCATTCACACAACAGAGTGCTCTTTAAGAACTATACCTAATTTTGGATCCAGTAAACAAAACAATGTTTTACTCGACAAGTGATAGCAGAATGTATCACATACCCGAAGCAATGGAGCAGATTGTTTTGTCTACTGACGTAACGAAATGAGAGTTCAGTAATAGCTATTACTTTCAGGTGAGTCTGATTACTGCTGACGCAAACGTCACTCTAAATTTGCAGTCAGAGTCCGGAAAAGGTTTTGCGTGAGTAGGTCAGGTAGAAAATACACCCTCCTCATGTATTCAGGGAATATTACAAACTGTATCGGCATCCGGGGCGCCATGGATCCGCGGGGAAGGATACGCTTTGTGTTAATGGAACAAATTACGGCACATCACGACCGTCGCTTCACATACAGCTATCAAGTTCGGTGAGGTGATAAACTCGTACCAGTTCCCCACTGGCTAGTGTTCATCCAGCAAACTTATATGCGCTGAAAACACGATGAACGTGCTATGGGGTGATACGAGTATGGTAAATTATCAGGAATTAACTCTAAAGCCTAGCAAATTTTGAACTGTAGGAATACGTCGTTTGAGCCATGCAATGCAAACATATACTCTCCGAGTATACTAGCGATATATGTGTGATGAAAGAAGGGATTTGTGCTAGGTGCAGCGAGTTTGCATTTTTGATCTTCTGAAAGCAAATGCAAACGAGCGCAGGAAATTCGTGCAACAATCCTGCTACTCGCTTAAAATCAGTAATTCAACTACCATTCGATTCCCCGCGGATTGGAAACGGAAACTGGACTTCGCAGAGGATAGTGCTCGTCAGTAAGATGGGGTCGTGATTTTCTTGGGGAAGCGTCACCTAATAGAATAACCAAACTCAGGGAATAGAATGGGCTTTAGTTGTAGATTAATTTCACAGTTATGCAAAAACTCCTTGTCTTGGCGCTGTGTCACGTTTAACTTCTAGTGATCTATGAGAGGATCCACAAGTACGGCGTTAAATTCCGCGCGGGATAATACAACTGCTAATATGTTATTCGCACCGTCAGAGATAAATTTAGGAAGGGAATCAAATTACCTACTTACACTAAAGGAAATGCAAACAGAAATGGAAGTTACGGCATACGTTTATGAACGTTGAAAACTATACGTACGTACTTCCAAATAATATAAGAAATGAGGCACATTGAGGCAATTATAAAAACATTATCTACCGAACATAATACAACGCCACTCTGTAGTCTGCTGTTTTTCGCGAACAAGGCTATTAGATACAGTGTACCTCTTCGTCCGTGCTGTAACACACAACCTACGTCTCCCTCCGAAGCTGGGGAATTGTGGTCCAACTACGCAAGAGCAGCCGTTGCTGATGGTTGTTTAGGATCAATAAATGCGTTCTTAGCCAATTCTCTTAAGTTAAATGATTTAGTGTCTACTTTGTTAAAATTGATAAGAGGATGTTCTACTTTCGAACAGCGTGGAACCAAACGCCTGTAGATTCAGACCACGCTCACAAATCATTGTAAGATTTTAAGTCAAGCCGGTAAAGATTCCTCATTTATTCTTGACACTCCCTCAGATAGGGGTGCAGTACCAGCTGAATAAATACGATAGATAATATACTTCATCATATCGTCGCAAAACTGGTTCTCGGGAAAGGGAATATATGCCCCATAGTGACCATATCGTAGGAAAAGTTGTCGCATATTATGTGGGTGCGCGCCGTGAAGCCAATTTCAACTGAGACGTCATCAGTGCAGAGGAGCAGAAATTCTTATCCGCGGATGAACTGATTTATAAAACGCTGAAATGCTCGAGCAGCATTAAGCAGACCAATAGCATTTGTAAGAAAGCTATTTCGTCAAATGGTGTGATAACGACAGTCATGGATAGATTGAAGGTGTGTGCGAAATTGATGGTATACCCGTGCTAAGTGGAACTTGCTTGGTAAGGAACGATCGTGAATCCCTAATCAGTAGATGGACCGATAACCCGAATAAACATCGGAAAAGCGAAGACACAGTATTATACGTGCGATAGGTGCATTCTAACCATCAGATCGAATTAAAGAAAAACTAAATATGACCAACGTACTAATCGAAAAACAGTACCAGATTCTCACTATTGAACGATGCAGGCAGCGGTGGGTTGGAGTCACGTGAGTGCGCGTGTGTAGTTACTGGGCTGTGACATGGTTTATCGGCAGAGAATATGCCTACAACGTCCATTCACGCAGCAGACACCAACAAGCATGCAAAAGTAAGTTTCTATAAATTTGGGTGAACGCCGTGGCCTTTGTACCGCGATCGGTAGATTCAGTTGCTCCTTTCGGTTTGTTTCAGTCGCCACAGTTTGCTCTGCGTTAACAGTTACCGCAACGGTGTGTGGTACTGTGGACGTACAGAACTGAATAAAACTGTGTGATTCAAGTATGATACATTCTTCATGCATACCTAGCTCGAATCGACACGTAAAGAACATACACAGGACCATTACGGATAGCGAACGCTGACCGCTTAACAGTACATGTTTCATGGCAGGAAGGCCTGGATCTCGGTCGGTACCTCTCCTAACCATCTCACTGGATTTTTGTATGGGGTCCAAAGGTTGCAATAATTGGAAGCACCGGTAAGGTGTGTCATCATGTTAAACACTTTGGACCTCATGTAAAGTGCTGCTGAGGGCTTGTGTAACCATGTGGTGGGAACCAACGATGTATCAGATTTGACAGTTCTAAGCAGAAAGGATGAGTGACGGAGCCGTTGACCGTTGCATCGGTGGAATGGAAATTTGTACACTATCCTAGCGACATGCTTTGGATCGACCTGATGCCAGGTGTCAACGATATGGGCTAGTAAGGAGCTGTTAATAACCCAAGCGTCACTGTGAGGGGAACAGCTTGGGCAGTACTGTTTTGCGTGTTTGTACAATTGTCGCGCCGTTCTACCGATATATAATCCACCACAAGTGTACACGAACTGATAAATGACCATGAGATCTGTCCAGGTAAGCGCACTGGACAATATCAGTTACGCCGTAACAAACATGCAATCAAAAATGCAACCCCGGGGACATGGGTGCAGCAATTTGAAAATCCAATTGTCATCAGAGAATTTCACCTTTTCATGCTTCGATATTTATTCCACCCGGTCATTCATATCTGACGACCAGACACTTTTCCCTACCTCACAATCCGTGGTCTTCTATTTCAGTTCACAACTCATGCAATTTTGTCGAACAGTTGCCTTTGTTGTTACTAACTCCCGTTAGTTGGGGTTGCTTACACCAAAATCTTTGATTTATATTTATCCAAAATTCTAACAAATTGTGCACGTTTTCGTCCCAATACTGTATTACAAATTGAACAAATTGACAGAAATGCCATACTAACCACCCAGCGCCAATTTACGAAGCAGGTGTCAAAATATACTGGCTGTCTTAATATGGCAGCTACTGTAGGATAAAAATCGAAGCTATTTATTTAGGTAGATAAAACCAAACGAGCTGTATGTTTGTATTGATTCATAAAATCATCTTTAATTCAGAAATGGAGATGGTACTCCAACATAACCATGTACAGTTAGAGGACAAGACGTAACACGCTATCAATGGAGAAAACACAATCTAGTTTCATAGCAAACTTCATTTTCAATGACCTCGCTGCTGTATGGAAAAAGCTAACGCAGAATTCCCGAACGTGGGATTCCAATCTTGTTTCCATAGTCTACTAAAAACAGAGCAGATAGTAAATAATGAAAGAGCGATACGCAACATTGAAGTACGGAAAAGCACATTATCTGAGAAGACCAAATGTTTACAGAGGATAACAGGATTTACTGATTCGGAGAGTCGTTTCACATCTACGACATATTCTGCTCCCTTTCGCTGCTGGCAAGACGAATCACATTGGGGTTTCTCAAATCACAATTGTCTGGGTGTAATTGAAACCTTATGGTGTCCTTGTTTATTATCGTTTTACCTACTTCAATTTTCATCGTTTAATGATCTTGTGCTTTTGGGAGAAACACTTACTCAACAGAAAGTTAAGCTGCCAAAAGCAAGCTTTAATCTTTTACCACCATTGCAACTTTCGTTTTCTGGTCGCTTCGCATGACAGCATAAAATGCGCCTGTGTCACAACAAAAGAACCATTATACCTTAGATTCACTGTTTCGGCTTCAGTCAACGCTTTAGTACTTTCCGCTATTTGCTTCCATCCAGCATTTAAATTTTCGTAAATGGAAGCCTATGCTTCAGTTCTTACGCCCATATAGAAGTTGCAACATGCGTATATGCGTTATTTTCTTTCTCTAATTTATTTTACAGCAACATTACTGACTGTTGATGCAGTCTTCGGTAAAAATAGGGTGTTCGGTGACATTTGCCCCGCATTTCCAAATGAAAAGTTATGTTATGCGGGATTGACCTACAACTCCAAGTATGAATGTGAAACAATCCAGGGCAACTAACCATTTTCACAAGGAATTTCAAGCATTACGCTAATAAGTTCATGTGTTAAAAAGAACAAAATCACGTGTTGCTCATTCAAGTTCACATATGCACGTAATCAGTCTCTCCTTGTGTGGCTACATGCACGCACTCTCAGTGACACTTCCTTTGGTCATAGAACATTAGCCGATAAGACACCCTGAGTGTAAGTACAGAGTTGGATGTACACCTTTATGTGGGACAGAAGGTGCATTAAGGCATGCTCCCAAGCAAGTTGACACAATAGTGTGAACGAAAGGTAGACAGCGATGAGAGTTTCACTGCTAGAGGTCACCAACATTGTGCTTGAATGAGGCTGGTCAACTAAGGATGAGGTGTTTGAGCGTTTTCCCTTTGCACCCCTTTAACAGATATTTTGGTGGAATGAGTTATCATTTGTGCGCATTCTGACAGGGCCGGTAGCCATTGTTCCTGTGCCAAGTTTCCGGCACTTATCCTAGCAGTCCGTAACGTACCGGATACACAAAGTGTGATCGGTCCAAGGGGCACAGTACCACTGTCACCTTAAGTATCCAGGTTAGTATTGCTTCTGGTAGAAACAATATATCGCATGATAATAATAATAATATTACTTGGCATATTTCTCATCAAGTGAGCATCTGTGACAATATCTGACATAAAACCTAGACGCACAGGTTTGTCATGCTTTTGCAAGAGCAATAGCAAGTTATCTTCTTATATTTGCCTGTCTTCCTTGCAAGGTATTTGCCCCATATGTTACTTTTATGCGATGGTAGGAGGCAAAGTTTTAGTCTGAGTATGTTGTAGACACTAAGGGCCAATTGCATTGTGTAAAATGGTGTTATTACACCCATTATACGTACTATGGGCTTTCACTGAAAGGCTTTTCAAGTGCTTTTCCACACGACAATAGCGACATAATGTTGTCCTGGTCGAGGTAGCTTCCCATCTTACTGCGAAAGGTTTGCGCAGTCTCACACGACCTGATGCTGAATGGCAGCCGATTCCACAGAGAAGCATATATGGTGAGACGAACGTTAGACCGCAAGTTTGTCCTGCATCGTTGTACAATCATGATAAGGTCCTTGTTACCTAGGTCCCACGTTTAACTGTGCTGCAATGTTAAAGTGGGTGGATTGCAATGGGCATTGCAATAAATCAGATTGTACAGCAGTCTCAAGTAATCTTGTAGTATTTGTAGCTGAAGCGAATCGAGAAAAAGTTGCTGGCATCCCTTCCGAGATTTTACGATAGTATATTTTTCCAATACGTGCTTAATAAATGATCGTTGAAGGCTTTCTATCGATTTTCTGTCTGAGTTTCTCATAACGCCACAGATTATGTAGCGATACTCCAGGATGGGACGATTAAAGAATTTAAATAGTTCAACAGTAATGGCGATTGTATGCATGTTGTGAAATATGTTAGCCAATTGTTGTCTGGCTCGTGCTACATGATAATCAATCTGTTCAGAGCAGTTGAAGGTAAAAGAATATCTGATTCTAAGGTCACGGGTAGACCGTTGTACAAAGGTGCGTTCGCTGTTAGGTGTGATGGATACTTCGGGTATCAAACAACCGCGACATATGATATTTGACTTTGGTGCTTAGAACTTCATTATCCACTTGTCGCACCACGTCTCAGCGAAAGAGTGTATTCTTGCATGCGTAATAATACTTTCGTGAGCTCAACTGGTCGGTACTTGCAGTCAATTTTATATCATCGACAAATAAGAGCGGCACGTCACGTTTGCTAATCAAACCGATATCATTGATATAAAGTAGGAAATTAATGTACAGAGCACACATCCTTGTTTTATCCGCTGGTAATTAGACGCGGTGAAGAGCAATGTTCTACTATGGTGACTATCCAGGCGCGAACGTTCATCACAGCTAACGTATTAATATGTTTCGGATTGCAAAGAAAGCTGTCTGAATCGGTCACCGTTTGTGAGGTACCCGATCGAATGTATTCTGCATGTCCAAGCATAGATTAATATCGCGTATGTTGGGTCGACGGAGTCTGATAGGTAGTGCAAGTACTGCAGCCACAAGAAGGTGTGCAAGCGTTAATCAAGGTAAACAATCCGGTGATCAATAAAAGGAGTTCGTTCGTTCTTCGACGGAGAAATATGATTAGCTCTTTTGCTTTACGTGTCATTCGCACGGTTGCATGATCTTTGTGTGTTCTCCCATCAATTAAAAGTATCAGATTCCAGAGATCAATCGACGCATCCGTGGGTCCACAGGAAAGCGTCCTGTGCTTTTTAAGGGTGTTATCGTTTTGTTGAATTTCTGAACAATCGAACGTTTCGCTGCAACCTTTTAAACGTCACCGATTGCTTTTGCTCGCGCACCAAGGAGGGTTATGGCTTGCTGCAACTAATGACAGAAGTGCTCCATCGCTGTGCGTTCACTGTTGGAGGGAAAGAAGGTTTCCAAATCAAAGCACCGGATTATTTAACGCAATGGTTCCCATTTAATCCTTTGGATGGTGTAGTAGGAAAGAGGTAGTTGTTTGGTTGTCATTTTAACCGTGAATGCTAAGAGTTTCATGATGCGGTCGCTACCAGGTAGGTTCTCTAAAGCGCCTGCCGGTACGTTGGCATACACAATGTAAACATCACGTCTAACGTGTTCATCAACTTAGTTGGCAGGGTAACCTACTGATGCCAACCACCAACTCTGACGAAATAAATGAAGACTCTATGTCTAGACGATGAGGTCTGGAAAGACTGGTGTATCGTCGGTATGTTGAAATAACTAACGTAATTCCTTGTTTGTGTAGCAATTCCGATGATACGGACAACATTCTTGAATGATGATTTTGGTGGTTAGCGGACATATGCAAGTAAACCAATGCTTTTGAGACGGAGAACCAGAGAGAATCAGGGAAAAATGCCAGCTGTGGATGTTCAAGCCGTTCCACTGCACATGCGTGATGGAGTTTCATGAAGCATCTTCTGTCATTTCTGTTACAGCGATCAGTACAAAAATGGTGTGCATGGGAGTAATTCGAGTGGAGTCCAATGTATCAGCAAAGCACCAAATATAGTAAAAAGGAATGTTTGCCACTCGTTTAAATGTGCAAGCATGCTTAGGAAGTACCGTTTGTCGATAATCCATCTGGCGTTAGTCAAAAGTAATGAAACCATAGCATAAGTGATGGAAGCATTGTTCGCGTCATTGTTGTGTGAGTCATAGTAATCGCCGATTATCAAAGCGGTAAATATGTGTGGGAGCATTGGGGAGGAGTACATAATGAATAACCATGTGCTTAGAGGTAGTGTGCCATCCGCGATCGCCGGTATCGCTTCTGAAAGGAGGAGTCTGATGTAGCAAGGATACCTTGCGGTCGAATTAGTCTTGAGCCAACCTGGTCATGTGAAGAGATTGCAGAAAACACGGATGCATCCAGTTCTCAACTGCCGCAAAAGTAGACAGCTTGCATGGTCGTGGTTCCATGATACACATGGTTGGCGGCATCCGGTTTCGGATTTGCCTGTTACTGTGGCAAGCCACAGGACGCCTGCGCCTACACAGGGTCCACGGGTGGTTTGCGCTGCAACACCCACAGCTCCAACCACACACCCCATATCCAGTGTAAACCCGAAGAAATAAGACCGGGAGGCATGTGGATGTGAGCCACGTTTCATCAACGGAGCCGGCCCACACTCCTTCACAGGTAAACACAAACACGCACTATTTGTGGAATCAACCGCACCCAAGGCGGTGGCTGGACCGTAGTCCGCTCCACACTGAGTGCATGGAACCACTCTTCGAGCCTAACACGGCCACACGGACCGTGCACCCCGTCCCCTCCAGCAACGACCAACTGTCTCCTGGAGCCAGTATGGACGAGGTAGCGGGTAATAGACAGGTAGGCACCTTGTCAACGTACACATCAAGCGAACCAACACCGGGGACATCAAACAACAGCCAATCACTTGAGAGAGAGAGAGACAAAGAAAATAACTCGATTGATGCATAAGAAAACAGTGACAACAACCTTACGTTAATGATCATATGAAATAAGTTGTTCACAAACAAATCCTAAATAAGTTCTCGAGGTGAGAAAGTATACTACACGGAAATGCCACGAACACAAAATGTTATGGAAATCGAATACAATTGGCTTAAGCGAAGTGTGTAAGTTAATGGAATAGAGTACAGGTAGACATTTATATGAGAAAGAAAAGCATTAAGACGAAATTGTAAACCCACCACCTGAATATAAACAGACTTAGCATGCAAGCACGCGGTTAGTAAAAAGAATGTAGCGTATCCACAAACGCTGCGCCGGTTTTGAATACTTCTGTGCAGGACCCGTCGTCGCTTCTGTAGTGGTCCCAAGTGGCCTCGCTCATGGCTCACTAGACACTAGACATTTATAGGAGAAAGAAAGGCATTAGGACATAATTGATACACACATACATATATATATATATTTGGTTCAGAAGTAAAACTGAACCTGAGATGTAAGTTTGCATTGATTCATAAAGACAGCCTTACCTCAGACATCGAAGTGGTACTACAAACTAACCTTATACAATTATAGGAATAGACGTATCACGTTAACAATGCAAACACGATCTAGTTTCAGAGCAAACATCATTCTCACTGGCCTTGCTAACGCAGACTTCCTGAACGTGCGATTGCAAGTGTGCTTTCCATACTCAAATAAAAAGCGAGTTGACAGTGAATAAAGAAAGAGCTATACTAAAAGTCGAAGTGCGGATAAACACATTACTTGTGGAAAAGCACAATGTCCTACAAGCATTAACAGAATTCACCGAATCGGATAGTCGTTTCACATCCACGACATCTTCAGTCCCCTTTCACTGTTGGTAAAGCAAAGCACATTGCCCTCGTGACAACACGCTTGCATTGGTGTAATTGAAACCTCATGGTGTCCTTGTTTAATGTCGTTTTGCGCACTTCCAAATTCTTTGCTCAGTGAAGGACCTTATGACTTTGGAAGGAACATTTACTCAACAGAAATTTAGGCCGCCGAAAGTAAGCTTTAACCTCCTTTATTGCCAATATTCTATCTCTCGTTATCTGGTCTCTTCGCATCAGAATGTAAAATGCGCCTGTGTCACAACGAAAGCGCCAATATATCTTTGATCCACTATTTCAGCTTCAGTCAATGCTTTGGTAATTTCCGGTATTTGCTTCCATCCGGCATTTACATTTTCGTAAATCGAAGCCTATGTTTTATTTCCTATGCCCATATAGAAGTTGCAACATGAAGATATTTGATCTGTTCTTTCTCTTAATTTTAGTCCTATGCAGTCATCCGTATATACTTATTTGAACAAATAAAGCGTTATCACTGAATAAGGTAAATCGAAGATAACATGATTCAACTAGCTTATTCATTTCTACCTCAGGATTGGTATGCACTTGACAATTATAGCGAAATTGGTACATTCCACAGTTTGGTTAAAATATAAGGCGCATGTTTCCCATCCCTATGACACTGTCACCTGCATCCACTGGAACTTGACATGCGGTTTTCAGTGGTAGAAGCAAAATATCCGAGGGTGATTCAAAGTGGTGTCGCAGAACAGGAAGATAACACCTGTTTGAAACCGCAGGAATGGGAGCGGAATCTAGAAATCGTGTCGCCAGTACATTCCACTGCTCTTCTAGCTCGTCTGAAGGGATAATGCAACAAGCGGACCTCGCTACGATAGCTGCGTAGTATGAGTTACGCAACTTACTGTCGCATTCTGCAAACTTTGTGCACATTGTCAACACCGCTGTCGCTGTGGCAGCTTGTATTGCCTCACGTCTGGAACCAGTGACACTTCAACCATTATCGTCTGACCGCGAGAACTACAAAGCTTCACAATCCAGTCTAACTGCCTTACTCCTTTACGCCGCTGAGCAAGAAGAGCTTCATGCCTTTGAATTTGTTGCTTTCTCGCCTTCTTCTTCTGCATGTGCTTGTTCTGTTATTATTATTCCTTAAGCTGCGCAACAACCTCTGGCTCCACGTGTTCGCGCAGCTTACGTCATACTGGAGGAATTAAGTACCACGTGCGACTGGTCCGTTCCCCTTGATCCGAAATCTCCTCGCCCTTGTCAAGGTAGTGCCACTGTTGCAGATTGCGAGACCAGTAGGTTGTTTGACGATGGTAAAATATCGTTCAACTTATTCTTTCACTTCTACGTAAATGTTTCATGTTTCATTGAGTCATCGATCTCATGCACTCTTGCCGCAAGGACCTGTGGGTTTGAGCCGGAGGATGGAACAGCTTTTAGTTATCTCCCAAATCACTGCACTCTCTTCTATTTTCATCTTAGGTTATCACATCTGGCTGCGAATAGTCTCTGTAATAAGCCTGGTAATATTAAGCGCCGTATACCATTTTCCACCTTGGATCCTGTAGAAATCTGTACAGATCCTTTTGAGGAGACAATCAGCACTGCGAACACTAAGGCCGCGAGCTTCAAACCACTGTCTTTTGCTATTACCCATCCACTCCGTGGTGTCTCACGTTGTAGCTTAAATGGATAACCTCCCACTCCACATGGTCCTGGACCACCTGCCTGCTGTCCCCGTTGTTGATATGAGGCACAGGGGAGTGTCTTCATAAAGTAGAGCGTAGTGTAACAAAAGCGAAACAAAAATGAGCGGTTTAAAGTAACTTACCCACGACTGTTTATTTTGGTTGCCTTTGTTAGTGTTCGCTTATAGTAATCTGTTGTTTCCCCTTATTGTATCTTCGTTTCGTACTGTTCGACTGATTAACTCCGTTGTTTATGAACACCCGTTCATCGTGTACGCCATCTGGTAGCCTGCCAAACGTTTTACTTTATCCAACATTGAATATACCCGCGATATATCGCGCAAGGTCTTTGGACAGTATATTCTAGGTCAATTGAAATGAATTATGAGGAAATCTTTTATGAAGCCTTTTCTGTTTTCAGTGGATGCAAATTCCGAAAATTTAGCCCAGCTTTTTGAACTCCTTTTTCCATCGATCTATCAAAGTGTATCCTCCTTTTCCTACCCATTTGTAAACTTAGCATATTTCCCGAATTTACAGCGGAGAATGTAAAATGTTAACGATGCACCCTTTTGCGTACATAAAGTTTATACTGACTTGAGTTGACTAAAAGAGTGACCAGATCGTTAGAGGTTGGCTTAACCAACCTAAAGTCATACCATCCATCCTAGGAGAGAATCAGCAATATCATAGGTCTAGAGTTTGAAGAGCAGAATGTCATGATGTAACCGGTCGTACGTCTTTCAGAAGTCGAGAAAGTCTACATCACCATTCCGAAGGTAATAGCTATCTGAAGAGGAATCGTGCTTAAGTACACGTGCACGAACGGCCCTGATCTGAGCCCATTGCTTAGTGGCGCACAATCTGCTGCGTCTGCATATTTGGTGTTTCCAAGGAGGTTGATTCGAGCATCAAATGTTGACCTGGACAAAACTTCCAGATCCTACTCGTCAATAGCAGATTATAGCTGCTGATTACAGAGTTCGTAAGAGTGCACCAACTTGTGCCGTAGGTGCAGCACTCTATATTTGTCCACATTGTTTCGAAGTCGATTCTAGATTGGCCACGTGTATACCCTATCCAGATCAGCTTGAATTACTGTGGTACGATTCGGTGAAATGATCAACCTGCATACCTTGATGTTATCGGTAGATAAAACAGTTTCAGGTCATAAGGCGAGTGAGATTTAATATTGGTCAAAAATAATCGCGGTCTCAGTACCGATCCCTGTGCTACTCCGCATTCCACTCGGATGGGATCTGACAGCTGATGACGCTTACGCACATCCAGGCGTCCGTGAAGATAAAGCTTCTGATCCATCCTAGAACAGAATAACCAATATCGAAGGTCTGGAGTTTGAAGAGCAGAACGTCATGATCTAACCGGTCGTACGTCTTTGAGAAGTCGAGAAAGACTACATCAAATCCGGTGCCAGAGTCTACTGATTCAGTCCAGCTGAATCGTGCTTATAGTAAATTTGTAGTGCATGATCGATTTCGTCAGAATCCATTCTGTTCCGGTGCGAGGTAGTTAGATCCTTCCAAGTAGGCCCTTAGCACATCAAAATAATAGCCTCCATGAACTTTGAAAGAACCGTTAGTAAGACTTTGGGACGGTAATTGGCTGAATTGGAACGACTATCTCCATTATAATTAGTAGCAATCCTCCCCTGTTTTCACATGTCGGACACGTACGGTTCGTCTAAACATTGTTGAAGGAATAGAACCGAAGGCTCAGCAATACTCTCCCCTACAACTAACAATTTTGTGTGAATATTAACTTCAGGAGAGCTGGGCTTGCGCATAATCAACAGTTTATTATTTCAGCTTCTGCATTGAAGGATATGTGAGTGAGTTTTCAGGGTGAAACAACCATGTTCATAGGATTATGTGGCCAGTGATCCCATGGAAATGTGGCATACAATTGTAGGCGCAGGGTATTTTCCAAATACTTCAATGTCCATGTGGGTCCGTCTGTCTTTGAAGAGGAGGAATCCCTCGTTTCACCTTTCGCAGACTGTTCACGTATTGATACAGGTGCTTGTGGTTTGAGGACATATATATCGCCAGCTTCTGCTGGTAGGCTATTATATCCTTGCGAACAAGCTGAGTACAGGTATTACGTTGGGACGCACAGACCACTCAGGTCTTGGTACAAGGGGAGAGTTCATGGGTACGCGAGACTGAGTTTCCCACCGCTATACACTTGCTTTTCATGCTTGTTAGAAACAAGCCTACGTTTCTCGGGTGGTAGGTACTAGTCGCTGATGCCTCGGCAACCAGAGAGTTAAACTGGCTGATGAAATGTTCCCATGCACTAGCTGGTGTCTCGCCTGCCAGAAAGGTCCAATTTGCTGTTTTGCCTAGTCGAGCTAATATGCCGTGGCGTATAAACATTTTGCCGTGTCGGCAATTTCCACGGGATATTCTGCATAGCAAGTGCATTCGAAGAGTATTACTGCTTGAAGCTGCGGCACAAGGGAACGTCGAGAATTAACCTCTCGATCATTATAACTTCATTGCTGAATATCCGATCCAGTATCGAAGGCTTATATTTTTCTCTGAATCGGGAGAGAGTTTTGATATGGCCAAACAGCGGGTTACTGGAGACAAACTCTTGTAGAGCGGCGGGCAATCAGCTGTCCGGTTGACCAAGAAAGGCTCCAGTGCCACCGTAACAAGACTTCTTACTGGTCAGTTCGGAACATCTTACAATTCGACGTGGCAAAATGTCGAGTTGTTCAGGCAACGCAATAAGCATAATTACTCATATTGGCTTGAGGCATTTTGAAAGATACGAGAAGGTACATCTGCAAGACTATGCAAGCAGACACATTTCTAGTGGCGGTCACAATACCTATGCTGTAAGATCTTGTGTTAAAGATGGTAAATTGGGTCATGTGAACCACCAAGATAAGATTGGAGCGTACAAGTAATCCCAAAACCATTAATCAGAGACTTGATTTCTCATTTACACAACAGAGTGCTCTTCAAGCACTATACCTATTTTTGACTCCAGTAAACAAAACAATGTTTTACTCGACAAGTGATAGCAGAATATAGCACATGTCCGAAGCAATGGAGCAGATTGTTTTGTCTACTGATGTGGCGAAATGACAGTTCAGTACTGGCTATTACTTTCAGGTGAGTCTGATTATTGCTGACGCAAACGCCACTCTAAATTGGCAGTTAGAATCCTGAAAAGGTTTTGGTTGAGTAGGTCAGGTAGGAAATACACCCTCCTCATGTATTCAGGGAATAGTACAAACCGCATCGGCATCCGGGGCGCAATGGATTCGCTTTGTGTTAATGGAACCAATTACGGCACACCAGGACCGTCGCTTCACATACAGCTATCAAGTTCGGGGAGGTGATAAACTCGTGCCAGTTCCACGCTGGCTATTGTTCATCCAGCAAACTTATATGCGCTGAAAACACGATGAACGTGCTATGGGTGATTCGAGTATGGTAAAATTATCAAGAATAAACTCTAAAGCCTAGCAAATTTTGAACTGTAGGAAAACGCCGTTTGAGCGATGCAATGCAAACATATACTCTCCGAGAATAATACCAATATATGTGTGATGAAAGAAGGGATTTGTGCTAGGTGCAGCGAGTTTGCATTTTTGTTCTTCTGAAAGCAAATGCATACGAGCGCGGGAAATTCGTGAAACAATCCTGCTACTCGCTTAAAATCAGTAATTCAACTACCATTAGATTCTCGGCGGATGGGAAACGGAAACTGGACTACGCAGAGGATAGTGCTCGTCAGTAAGATGGGGTCATGATTTTCTTAGGGAAGCGTCACCTAATAGAATAACCAAACTCAGGGAATAGAATGGGCTTTAGTTGTAGATTAATTTCACAGTTGTGCAAAAACTCCTTGTCTTGGCGCTGTGTTACGGTTAACTTCTAGTGATCTGTGAGAGTATCCACAAGTACGGCGTTAAAATCCTCGTGGGATAATACAACTGCTAATGTGTTATTCGCACCGTCAGAGATAAATTTAGGAAGGGAATCAAATTACCTACTTACACTAAAGGAAAGACAAACAGAAATGGAAGTTACTGCATACGTTAACTGTTTATGAACGGTGAAAACCATACGTACGTACTTCCAAATAATATAAGAAATGAGGCACATTGAGGCAATTATAAAAACATTATCTACCGAACGTAATACAACGCCACTCTGTAGTCTGCTGTTTTTTGCGAACAAGGCTATTAGATACAGTGTACCTCTTCGTCCTTGCTGTAACACACAACCTACGTCTCCCTCCGAAGCTCGGGAATTGTGGTCCAAATACGCGAGAGCAGCCGTTGCTGATGGTTGTTTAGGATCAATAAATGCGTTCTTAGCCAATTCTCTTAAGTTAAATGATTTAGTGTCTACTTTGATAAAATTGATAAGAGGATGTTCTACTTTCGAACAACGCGGAGCAAAACGCCGGTAGATTCAAACCACGTTCTCAAAGCAGTGTAATCACCTAAGTCAAGCCGGTAAAGATTCCTCATTTATTCTTGACACTCCCTCAGATAGGGGTGTAGTACCAGCGGAATAAATACGATGAATAAGATACTTCACCGTATCGTCGCAAAACTGGTCCTCGGTAAAGGGAATATATGCCCCATAATGACCATATCGTAGGAAAAGTTGTCGCATATTGTACGGGTGCGCGCCGTGATGCGAATTTCAACTGAGACGCCATCAGTGCAGAGGAGCAGAAATTCTTATCCGCGGATGAACTGACTCATAAAACGCTGGAATGTTTGATCAGCATTAAGGAGACCAATAGCATTTGTAAGAATGATAGTTCGCCAAGTGGTGTGATAACGACAGTCATGGATAGATTGAAGGTTTGTGCGAAATTGATGGTATACCCGTGCTAAGTGGAACTTGCTTGGAAAGAAACGATCATGAATCCCAAATCAGTCGATGGACCCATAACCCGATTAAACATCGGAAAAGCAAAGACACCGTAATACACGTGCGATAGGTGCATTGTAACCCTCAGATGGAATTAAAGGAAAACTAAACATGACGAGCGTACTAACCGAAAAACAGTGACAAATTCTCACTATTGAACAATGCAGGCAGCGAATAAAGGAATTAGCAGCTAGCAAGAACAGAAGTGTAGCACGGATTGATACCAGCGGAAAACATTCAGTTAACACAAGCTGACTATTAGTGCACAAATAAAGGGGAACAAAATTACGGAAAATGTATTTGCAGGTACCTCCGGTGAATCATCCTTCTTTGTAGAAAGCACGTTGAGATGATTCAGCGGGATTAGTCACATTATCCACGATGAAGATGCGTATGAAATTTACCTGATGGGGTCTAGAGCATTGTCACTGCAAAATGTGGATGTGGAATGAAATGCACAGCTGGTGGGCCTTCAGTGTGTGGTCGTCGAATTCAGAACGATGAGTGGTCCATAAGCAGAATGGCAGAATACATTCACCGCAGTTACAAAACAGTGTACGCTGAAGTGGTCGCATACACCAACCTCTTTCTCACAGCAATAATATGCAATGTGGTTTCCTCAAAAAACATCGTAGTGTGTTATTGCACAAAGTCGCTCCCTGCTATCAACAGTCAAATTAAGCAAGCTTGCCACTTGGAATCACCGTGATGAGGACTGAGGTTGTTGGCAAGCTGATCGCTGAAGTCTACGCTTTTCTTGTAGTTCAATAAGCTATGCTGTATTCTCAATAGAAGCAGTCATTGTCGCTGAAAATTCAACTTCTGATTATTATCCACAGATGGAAGTCAATCTAAGGTTGGGAGGTATTTGGCCAGGTGTCGTGACATCGAATCCGAAATCAAAACACTCTACAAAGGGGAATAATCATTATGGTGATTCAAGAATTTCGGCCCGCTGGCCCACTGGTAAAACATCACTCAGTGCAACCTAATTGCTCCTGACTAATAAAAATATTTTAAAGTAGTAAGTCGAAACATACATTTGACCTGCCGAAGTTGTTGATAGATTTCTGAGATTGAGAACTATATGAGCATGATAAAAATATTTGTTAATGTGGATGGGTGCAGTGCAGCCAACATTACTTGTTTGAATATGCTTAGAGAGATTGGAGGTGTGTTATCGAAGATGGCCCTATGCAACTTGATGGAAGCTATTGAACTTCGACAACAATGATCATGGACGAAGTGGTTTGGATTCTCTCGCAGCAGTTTGAACTAAATTGAAAAGATAAAAAGGAAGACGAGAAACTTTACTTAGTTCGACATTTCTACGTAGGTTGTAGGGAATCCGGCACACGAGTTCATACTGCCGCTCCACTCACAATGAGGGGACGGGATTGGCGGGCGCATTCGCTAGGTAAGGAATGAAGCAAGTTCCATAGTGTATGCAAGGGAAGAAAAATGTAAAATTATCTCACTTAGCAACTGAAGCAATTTAGTGTAGAGTGGCGGAGTAGCTGGTAGAAAAAGTCAAATATTCTCTTAGCCTTCCTGAGCGAGCCGGATACTGCGAGATATATTAAAGTCACTGAATATTGCGTGATGTGTTGCTATATAAATGTGCTGGCATCAAGCGTGATGGGATCTAGAACGCAACTGAATGAAAATAATTCGTAGTTCCACAACAGCAGATGCGAGGAGCAGATTGTTCTCTCTAATGTGACACTCAGCTGTCAAGTAAGTACTGATGACTGCGAATGCCTTGCAAGCTGCAATCCGAATTGCGTTGCGCCAATGATTACAGTAGGAGGTGCATGCCAAATACAGAAATAAAGCGGGGTGGTGAGCTAATTGAAATACTAAGCCAAAGTTAACAGTGAGATCCTAGTGTCAAGAGTGGGGGTAGGGATGTTGAATGTCAAGAGCAGCCGGATAGGCTTCAGAAAGCTCACTGAAACCGTTTACGACCCAGAGGTATTCCAAAGTAGCTTAATTTCCCAGGTAGGCATGTTGAGTAGGTGAGAGTGGACCGAAGGGATAACGGTAAATGTAAGTCAGGAAGATCAGCAGTTGGAGAGAATTGGCACGAGCCAAGCTGTTGCAGCGCCTCATGTATAATGAGTGTACCGCCTCTGTAAAAATCGGTCCTTCAGGGACAAAACGTATATTCTGCAAACAATGGGACTTGGCGAAAACGCAGGCAGAGTGCGAGAGAAACATATCGGTATATACAGCTAGTTGGATCCATAATTAACGACCTTTGTGAATGCATGCCATTTTCCCTTCGATTCAGTCTCAAACAAACTCACTCCAATGCGTCTAACTGTTGGCCAATCAGCGTGCATGCGAGAAACGTGTGAACGTCCTATCAGCTGCCGCCTTTCCTTGCGGCAGCCTAACGGCTTCCTTGCTGGGGGGGCACCGCACGTTCGTTCGAGTGTATACTCCCATCACATCCTCCCTATTTTCATGTTCTTGATGCTGTTCTTTGCTAAATAGTCCATACATTTTACCACTCTGCGTCCTCTTTGTTGGATCTGCCGATGTCGCCTCATTGCCGCACGCAGTATAACCTTCTCTCCCTGATTCATGCTGTCGCCTCGGACATCCCCTCAGCTGTACTCGGTTTCTTCTCAGCTTCTTCCCTCCAACATTTACTTCGTATGACCTTTCTGGTTCAATAGCAGTTTGGAGCTTCAGATTATAGAGTTCGTAAGAGTGCATCAACTTGTGCCGTAGGTGCAGCACTCTTTATTTGTCCACACTGTATCGAAGTCGATTGTAGATTGGCCATGTGTATACCTTATCTGGATCAGCTTGAATTACTGTGGTATCATTTGGTGTAGTGATCACCCTGCATACCTTGATGTTATCGGCAGAAAAACAGTTTCAGGTTATAAGGCGTGTGAGAATTAATATTGTAAAAAATAATCGCGGTATCAGTACCGATCCCTGTGCTACTTTACATTCGAATCAAATGGGATCTGACAAAGATTCACGCATACGCAATTCCAGGCGCAAGTGAAGATAAAGCTTCTGATCCATCCTAGAACAGAATCACTAATATCGAAGGTCTGGAGTTTGGAGAGCAGAATGTCATGTTCTAACCGGTCGTACGTCTTTCAGAGGTCGAGAAAGACTAAATCAAATCCTGTGCCAAAGTCTACTGATTCAGCCCAGCTGCATCGTGCTTGTAATAGATTTGTAATACCATGCTGTTCCAGTGGGAGGTAGTGAAATTATTCCAAGTAGGCCGTAAGCGCATCACAAATAATAGCCTTCATGACCTTTGAAAGACCCGTTAGTATGCTTATGGGACGGCAATTGGCTGTGTTGGAACGACTACCTCACTTGTGAATAGTAGCAATCATAACGCGTTTCCACATGTCGGGCACGTACTGTTCGTAAAAAGTGTTGAGGGAATAGAGCCGAATGCGCAACAAAACTCTCTCCTACCGCTAACGATCTCGTGTGCATATTATCAACCCCAGTAGAGCTGTGCTTGCACGTACTCGATAGTATTCTAGTTCAGCTTCTGCTTTGAAGTATATGTGTATGATATTTTGGGGTGAAACAACCTTGTTCATGTGATTATATGGCCAGTAATCCCATGGAAATATTGCATAAAATTGTAGGCACAAGGTATTCGACGTCTACATCGGTGTCCGTATGCGTCCGTCTGCGGTTTGAAGAGGAAGAATTCACAGTTTGCCCTTACGTAGACTATTTACGTGTTGATACAGAAGCTTGTGAGTTGGGGACATACACATCGCTAACTTCTGCATTTACTATCCTCGCGAACAAGCGGAGAACCGTGGTTACGTTGGGTCAAATAGGTCATCCAATTCTCGGTGCTTGGGGAGAGTGTGTAGATATGCCAGGCATTTTCGCACTGCTATACACTTACTTTTCATGCTTCGCAGAAACAAGTCTACGTTTCTCCGACGGAAAGTCTTAGTCACTGACGCTTCGGCAGCCAGAGAGCTAAACTTGCTGACGGAATGTTAAAGTGCACTAGCTGCTCTCTCCCCTACCAGAAAGGTACAGTTGAATGGCTTACCTAGTCGAGCTAATATGCCGTGGCGTATAAACATATTTGTTGCGTCCGCAATTTCCACAAGATATTCTGCATAGCAAATGTATTCGTAGAGTAGTACTGCATGATCGCTGCGGCCGAAGGAAGCGTCGAGGATTACCCTCTCGACCATTCTTACTTCATTGCTGAATGTCCCACACAGTACAGAAGGCCTATCTTTTGCTCGGAATAGGTTGGGACGTTTGATGTTTCCAAACATCAGGTAACTGGAGCCAATATCTTGTGGAGCGGCGGATGATCAGCTGTCCGGTTGACCAAGAAAGGTTCCAGTGATACCGTAACACGATTTCGTACATGTCAGTTCGGAATATCTTACAATTCTATGTACAAGTGTCGAGTTGTTCAGACAATGCAATAAAAATAACCACGCATATTGGCGGGCACAATACCTACGCTATAAGATCTTGTATTAAACGGGGTAAATTGGGTTGTGTGAACCACTAAGATAATATTTGGGCGTCCAGGTTATCCCCAAACCATTAATCAGAGGCTTAATTTTTCTCATTCACACAACAGAATGCTTTTCACGAACTTTACTTAATTTTGGCGCTAATAGAAAACAATGTTTTTTATTCGACAAGTGATAGGCAGCAGAATATAGCACATGTCCGAAGCGATGGAGAGGATTGTTTTGTCTACCGACATAGTGAAACGACCGTTCAGAACTGGCTACTGCTTTCAGGTGAGTCTGATTATTGCTGACGCAAATGCCAGTCTGAATTGACAGTTAGAGATCTGAAAGGGTTTTTAGGTGGATAGGTTAGGTAGGAAAGACATCCTCCTCATCCATACTGGTAATAGTGCAAACCGCATCGGCACCAGGGGCGCAATGGATTCGCGGGAAAGGATACGGTTTGTGTTTATTGAACCGATTACGACACATCGCGACCATGGTTTCACATGCAGTTATCAAGGCCGGTGAGGTGATAAACACGAACCAATTTCCCCGTTGGCTAGTGCTCATCCATCAAATTTATATGCGCTGAAAACGCGATGGTCCTGCTATGGGGTGATATAAGTATGGTAAAATTAGCAAGAATTAGCTCTAAAGCCTAGCAAATTTAAAAAACTATAGAAAACTTTCGTATGAGTGATGCAGTGCAAACAAATATTCTCTGAGAATAACACCCAGATTTGTGTTATGGTGATTGGGATTTGTGCTAAATGCGTATTTGCCTTCTCTTATCAGTAGAGTGAAGTGGTTACATTTGGCTACGTATTTGTCCCGATTTTTTGGTGATGGACATTTTCTATACACTCGCCGTGCTGCGTTGCACACTGTCATCCATTTTCGAGTTCTGCTCCTAACGAAAGAAACTGATGTACACTTTTGCAAACTCTTATTTCTGAAGCCTCTACAATCAGCTAATTGAATTTGTTGACGAACTCGAGCCAGGCGACTTTGTGGGGTTCTTCGGCACGGAACAACCAAATGTAGCGCTGACGAGCTGGGCTAATCCATCATAACTTGTAATGGTTCGCACAGTCGCATCCTACTTATTCTGACATTCCACACTGTAGACGGAGTTGAAACTGATGACTGCGTGATCACTTCCACCCAATAGGCAGTCTAAAACCAATACGTCAATCAAATGCTCCTTGTTGGTAAGCACAAGATTCTGCACAGATTGCCTGTTACCTGTTCTGAACCGAGTGAGCAAAGTGACGTTATTGTAAGAAGAAGAGTGGTTATGTGATCTTGTAGATGGCGTTGATTTTTCTCCGATCATAGCGGGAGTTTCTACAGAATGTGCGTTGAAATCACCCATGATAGGTATGTGAGTGTACTTTGGCAGCAAACTGCATCATAAGGCAGCCGCTAGGTGCAGTCGGTTTCTGGTGTAGAGTTAGGGGGCGGTACATCAAGACAATAAGGCAAGCGTCTCTGCCTTTTAACTGCAACCGGCAGCAAAGGGAGTCGGGGAACTGCGAGTCTGAATCCGCTACGGCTTCGCATTGTAAATCGTTTCAGTAATACAGGATTAACTTTCCTGCTTCTGTGAGCCTATCTTTCCGGATAAGCGACATTCCCGGCAGTGGAACTTCAACGTCCGTCATCCCCGTGTGCAACCAATTCTCGGTGATACCAATAACATCCTATGAACCGAAAGCTTGGAGATCTTTCAGTCCGATCAGTTTATCTTAAAGATCCGCCACTGTTCTAAATTTCGCTTTCCGGTTTCTAGAACATCGTTAGAAGTATGTTCTGGCACATCATGCATGCAAATTGTGTTTAGACGGTTTTGCTTGCTGTGTCCCAATTTGGTGTTTCTTTTAATTGTCGCGTGCTCCCTGGGACATCATGATAGATGCGAATACCGCAGGATCCGTGTTTTAGCGCGCTTGCGGTAAGTAAAACGTTTTCAACTTTGGTTTAGAATTCTAACTTTACTTGAATAAGTCTGGCTGCTCTATAGTGTGGCGAGTTCAGATGACGATCAAACCTTAATAGATTTGTTGGCTTGGATTAGGCACACATCAGCATGCACAATGAGTTCATTTGTCTTGCTCGTCCAATAACTTATTCCGCAATGTGATGGCGGTAGATTCAGGAACATTTTACCATCCAACAGTCCGGGCACTATTGTCGGATCACTTTTGCGTTGATCAACAAGGCATGGTACTTGTTTGTCCTGATCTGTTGATATGTGTTGTTTGTTTACTGTTTGCCCTTCTATTCGCGTTAACGTTGTTTATATCAGAATCGGCCGCAACCGCGACCTCCAGGCAAACATTTACTGCTATCTCTGCATAGGTAACTTATAATCCAGGGGGGCTTTGTCTGGACAAAAGACATTTGAGCTACAGGTAGCGTGGGTCGGTGTTCGGCTGCTTCATCCTTGTTAATGCTAGATGTCAGGTCTATTGGAATTTGCTAAACCACAATTTTCTAGTGGTACACGATTATCGTTGCCATAGGTACTGTTCGACTCTAGTACACAAGGTCAGTTTTCGCCCTGCGTTCTATAAACTTTGGAGAAGAAAACGGAGATAGGGACGTGGGTGATGGCGGTTCAGAGGAAACGGATTGTACAGCATTCCGTTGCTTAGATATCGCTAAAATTCCGGTAAAGTAAGAGTGTCATTTATCCTCTGCTCGCCCTTATTTCCTTCCGTACGGCGTAAGCTGCGCGAACAAGTGAAGCCAGATGTTGTCGCACAGCTTAAGGAATGATAATAGCAGAACAAGCACACGCAGATGAAGAAGGCCAAAACTCAACAAATCCAAATGCCTGAAGCTCTTCTTGCGCAGCGGAGTTAAAGATTAGGGCAGTTAGACTGGATTTCGAAGTCTAGTACTTCTCTAGGTTACACGATAGTGGTTGAAGCGTCTCTGATTCCAGACGTGAGGCAAAACAATCTGTCGCAGCGACAGCAGCGTTGAAAATGGTCACAAAGTTTGTAGAATGCGGCAGTAAATTTTGAATCACATGCTATGCAGCTATGGTAGCGAAGTGCGCTTGTTGTATTATCCCTTCAGACGAGCCAGAAGAGTGGTGGAATGTACCGGCGACAAGATTTCTATATTCCGCTCCCATTCCTGCGGTTTGAAATCGGTGTCATCTTCCTGTTCGGCGACACCACTTTGAATCACCTTGGACTATTTTGCTTTTATCACTGAAGACCGCATTTCAAGCTCCAGTAGATGCAGGTAACCGTATCATGGAGATAGAAAACATGTCTTATTGTTTAACCAAACTGTGGAATGCACCAATTTGATCGATAATTGACAAGTGTAGACCAATGCATAACTAGAAATGAATGAGTCCGTAGAGTCTGTTTATCTTCGATTTACCGTTTTCTGTGGTAGCGCTCCGTTTGTGCAACTAAGTATAGACGCATAGACATAAGATTAAAAATAAAAGAAAGAACAAATCAAATATCCTCACATTACAACCTCTATATGGAGGTGAGAACTAAAACAGTGGTTTCAGTTTATGAAAATTTAATTACTTAATCGAAGTAAATAGCGACAAGTACTGAAGCGTTGACTAAAGATGAAACAGTGAAACTAAGATATATTGATGCTTTCGTTGTGACATAGCCGCATTTTACACTGTTATGCGATGCGACTAGAAAACGAAAGCTGGACTAGTAGTAAAAGAGAAGATTAAAGCTTTAATTCGGCAGCCTAACTTTCTGTTGAGTAAATGTTTCTTCCGAAATCACAAGAACCGTCATTGATCAAGGAAAAGAGAGGTAGGCAAAACGTCATTAGACAAAGACTGCATAAGATTTCAATCACACCAATGCAATTGTGCTGTCCCGAAGTCGATGTGCTTCGTCTTGGAAGCAGCGAAAGAGGTTTCAGGAGATGTGGTAGATGTGAAAGGACTATGCGAATCACTGTTGTCTGTTATTCCTTTTAGGACATTGGGCTTTTCCATAAATAATATGGTTACCCCCACTTCGACGTTGAGTATAGCTCTTTCTTTATTCACTGTCGACTCTCTTTTTAGTAGACTATGAAAAACACACTTGTAATCGCACGTTCAGGAAGTCTGCGATAGCGAGACCAATGAGCATGACTTTTGCTCTGAAACTAGATTGTGCTTTCTCTATTGATAATTTGATACGTCTATTCTTATAATTGCACAAGGTTAAGATGTAGTGTCACTTGCATGTCTGAAGTAAAGATGTCTTTATGAATCAATGCAAAGATAGAGCTCAGGTTCAGTTTTCTCTTCTTATCCAAAGGGGTTCGATTTTAATCTTACAGAAGCTGCCATAAAAAGACAAGCAGAATATTTTGGCGTATGCTTCGTAAATGAACGCTGCGTGATTACTATTGCGTTTCTATCAATTGGCTCGAGTTTAGTTCAGGATTAGGACGAAAACGAGCACTATTTTGAAGATGTTGGATAAATAAAATCCAAAGATTATTGTATAAGCAACCACCAACTAACGGGAATTAGCATCAACAAAAGCAACTGTTCGTCAAAATTGCAGGAGTTGTGTAATGCAACACAAGACCACTGATTGCGAGGTAAGGAAATGTATCTGGCTGTCAGGCATCAATGACCGGGTGAAATAAATATCGATAGCATACAAAAGTGAAAGCATCTGATGACAATACGAGTATCTAGTTGCTGCACCAAACTTCCAGCTGGTGCACGTTTGATTGCATGTTGGGTAGTGTGTAACTGATATTGTCCAATGCGTCAACATAGGCGGACCGCATGGTCATTTATCAGTTCGCGTGCACCGGTGGTGCAACGTAAATCTGTCGAACGCGGACATTGTAAAATTACGCAATCAATTATTGCCCACCTCGTTTCCATCACAATGGCGTTTGGGTCATTAGCAGCTACTTACTGGCCCATATCGTTGAAACCTGGCATCAGGTAGATCCAAAGCACATCGGTAGGATGGTGTACAAATTTCCATTTAACTGATCCAATGGTCAACGGCTCGGTACATCCATCCTTTCCGCTTAGGACTATCAAAGCTGATACATCGCTGGTTTCCATCAAATGGTTGCTCATGCTCTCAACAGCATTTTACAGGAGGGGCCAAAGGGTTTAACATGGTGACGCACCTTACCAGTTCGTCCAATTATTGCAACCTTTGGACCCGTACCAATATCCAGTGAGATGGTTAGGAGAGGTACCGACCGAGATCCAGTCCTTCGTGCCATGAAACATATACTGTTAAGCGGTTAGGGTTAGCCATCTGCAATGGTCCTGTGTATGTTCTTTAACCGTCGAGTCGAGCTCAGTCCGCATGAAGGATGTATCATACGTGGATCACACATCGTTATTCAATCCGCTCTCAGCTCAACTGTACCCAGAGAATTGAAGTGCGTTATCCGGCAGTCATCTGCATGGAAATCTTTGGTGGCTAGTAATTAATCGATACATTGAACATCCTTTGAACGCAAGTAATATGCGGCAGCAATATAAAAAGGATAAACCAGCTTATCTGAAGTCATACTCAGGATCTACCGCATCTTCCATGTGGGTGGGTCAACGTACATAATTCCGGTGCAGTTTAAGGAAACTTTTTGCTACTCCTGGTGGATGGGTAGTCCAAATTGATGGACGTATCGATTCACCATAAGGCTTCTCCAGAGACTGGAATCAATAAAGCAAGCTGTAGCTCTACCTTATTTGGGTACCAAACACTAATTAAAGATAAGGCTGCGCAGTTTATGGATGCAGTTTTCAAAAAGTACCTACAGCTTAATGGCATCAGCCGTACGCCTTCCACACCCTAACATCTAGCATCCGATGCTTTGGAGACTTGGGCTGTGCAGACTGTGATAGTCAGTCTCCTGAAGCAAGGCCGAGGATATTTTAGCACCAGATTCGCTTACCCTTTCGCACTTCTAGAGTCAATAGGCAAAGTCCAGAGGACGCAAGGCTTAGTCATTTTGTACGCACAACGCAAAATTCATCATATCCAGACCCCTCAAAGCCAGCCATTCCCAAAAGCTGGGAATGCACCGGAGAAAGCATCAATTTACTGTTAAACAGAGGGACGTGTATGCGAACATTTACACAAAGCTATAGGGCAGTGAGTGGCAGTACTCACCAGTCCACACACTGAAGCAGGTATACAAGTGGAAAAAGGGGAAACGGTTAGCCCACCCAACAGTTTTATGTAGTTCCGTACGTCCGCAATACCACACACGGTTGCGGTAACCGATAACGACGAACAAACTGTGGCGACTGAAGCAAACCGGAAGGAGCAACTCAATCTACCGATCGCAGTACAAAGGCTACGACGTTCAACCAAATTTACAGAATTTACTTTTGCGTTCGTGTTGCTATCTGCCGAGTGAATAGACGTTGCGGACACCTTCACTGCCGATACGCCACATCACAGCCCAGTAACTACACACGCACACTCCGGTGACTCCAACCCAGCGCTGCCTGCATCGTTAAATAGTGAGAATCTGGCACTGTCTGCTGTTTAGTACGTTGGTCATATGTATTTTTCTTTTAATTCGGTCTGAGGGTTAGAATGCACATTTCGCACCAGTTATAGTCTTTCTTCGCTTTTCCAATGTGTAATGGGGTTATGAGTCCATCTACTGATTAGGGATTCACGATCGTTCCTTACCAAGCAAGTTCCACTTAGCACGGATATATCATCAATTTCGCATACACCTTCAATCTACCCATAATTGTCGGTATCCCACCATCTGGCGGATTGCATTCTTACAAATGCCATTGGTTTCGTTAATGCTGCTGAAACGTTTAAGCGTTTTGTGAATCAGTTCATCCTTGGATATGAATTTGTGCTCCTCTGCATAGTTGAAATTCGCATCACGGCGCACATCTGCACAATATGCGACCACTTTTCGTACGGTATTTTCAGTATGGGGCAGATATTCTCTTTAAGGAGAACCAATTTTGTGACGACAAGGTGAAGTGTCTTAGTCCTGGTATTTAATCTGCTGGTACTACACTCCATTCTGAGGGAATGAGAAGAATAAATGAGGAATCCTTACCGAATTGACTTAAAATATTACACTGATTTGAGAGCGTGGTTTGAATTTACAGGCGTTTTGTTCCGCGCTGTTCGAAAGTAGACCATCATCTTATCAATTTTGTCAAGGTGGACACTAGATCATTTGTTAACATAACCGGCTAACACCGCAATTATTGATCAAAAACAACGATTAACAACGGCCACTCTCGCATATTTGGACCAAAATTCCTGAGCTGCAGAGGAAAAAGTAGATTGTGTTTACAGCAAGGACGAAGAAGTACACTGTATCCAATAGCTTTGTTCCCGAAAAGCAACAGACTATAGAGTGGCGTTGTATTGCGTTCGGTAGATAATGTTTTAATCGATGCCTCATGTGCCTCATTCCTTATATTCTTTGGAAGGACGTATGTGTAGTTTTCACCATTCATAGGCGGTTAAGGTATTAAGTACATACCTTTTCTGCTTGTCTTTCCATGCGTGAAACTAGGTAATTTGATTCCCTAAATTTATCTCTGACGGTGCGAATAACATATTTGCAGTTGTTATCCCGCGCGGAATTTAACGCCGAACTTGTGGATGCTCTTATAGATCCCTAGAAGTTAACCGTGACACAACGCCAAGACGAGATTTTGCACAACTGTGAAACTAATCTACAACTAAGGCTCATTCTATTCCCTGAGTTTGGATATTATATTAGGTGACGTTCCGCCAAGAAAACAACGACCCCCATTTTACCTACTAGCACTATCCTCTGCGAAATAAATATTCCGTTGTTCATCACCTGAGAATCAAATGTTAGTTAAATACTGATTTTAAACGAGTAGCAGGATTAAGACACGAATTTCCTGCGCTCGTATGCATTTGCTTTGAAGTTCAACACTTCAAACTCGCTGCATGTAGCACAAATCCCATTCAACATAACAAAAATCTGGGTGTTATTCTTAGAGAATACAAGTTTGCATTGCATCACTCAGACCGCATTGTCCTATAGTTAACAATTCGCTAGCCTTTAGAGTTAATTCATGAAAAATTTTACCATATCACCATTTTACCATATCACCATATCACCATATCACCCAACAGCATGTTCATTGCGCTTTCAGCGCATTTACCGTACGTTTGATAAGAGTCTTTCGTTTTTGCTCAGTCGCCGCGCAGGTCAGGGGTACATTGGAGCGCACTAATTTGCCGACCCACCAATGGCATTTAAGTCTACTGTATTTACTCACCCACGCATGTCTGGGGGTGTGAATACGACGTGAGGACGCAAGCGGTGCATGTGTCCTTGAAATCTGTTAATTACCCTCGGCGGTTTCGACATCGGTCAGTTCAGATTGGGTCGATGCCGACGATTTTGGCTGGTGGTTTGCAACATCTCGACAGCAGTGCATAATGCACTGGCTACCGTGTTCAAATGTTGGTGGCGCTTCGACAGTTGCTTAATGTTATCCCAGCAAATGATAAAAGGGTTAGTGACAACGCTGTTGTAGACGGAATGTTACCTTCACATAAACCACCTTAGCAAAATAAGAATTCGTAACAATTAGACGGTGAAAATATGAGATGCTACTTCTGCATAAATGAGTCCGGAACAATGTCTACCAGCTACTGGAGGCTCATCGGATCTATTTGCAAGTGCGCGGCAGCCTAAGGAGTTAATTCCAACAGAATACAGAAATAAAAAGAAAGCTGAGTGCAGTGGCTTTTGAACAGATTTTATCAAATCTCATTTTATTCCATCAGCTTGGACAATTGAATCAAGATCAGTTTCGCAATGAACACGAGAAGGAATTTTACAGTATTGGTATGGTAAAAGAATCCTAGAAGCAGATAAAGAAGCGTTTAGGTCAAATCTAATCACCCATTTTAGAAAGAAAGGTGATGGAAGAATCCAGCGCGTACGATGCATTTATTTGATGAAACCAGTCTGTTTACGGCTGAATATTCAAGCGTTGCTGGTGTATTAAGCATTTCATTACATATTAATCATTATATTAAGCATTTTATTGACTTGACTTGAGTTCCCCGCCTTGGCAGACTTGAATGTTTAAATATTCCTTATCGCCCAGATATGTATCCGGCCAATCTGGAAAACCTTAATATGCCATGCTACTAGAATTTTTGGTATTTTAACTATCCATGGAAACTGTGTACATAGATCACTGACGATTCACGCTCAACCGTTTGTTCCACGGTCATGACACATTCAGTAGTTGCGAATGACTTAACAAGCGTAAAAGTATTGCCCATTAGTTAATTTCCGGTGGCCGGTGGGACTCTCTGGGACTCTTTTAACTTCCGATATAATTCCACGGGATGTACAGCTGAGCGGCTAATCGTACTCCCACAACGACAGAACAACAACAAATCATGGTGACGTGCTGGTATAGATTTGTTTTCCTATTTCGTTAGACTGCTGCTACCAGTAAGAAATGCGGATGTTCTACGTGTGCCCTAAAGCTCGATCCACCTGAGTGTTTGCGAAATGTGGGTGGGTGAGATTTACTGTTTTATGTAAAGCTGCCGTTTGCACTAGTTGCAAAATACCCAAGACAAAATGAACCGTAATCGCTTTCAGCTCATACGTGCTTTTGACACGTCAAAGAAATAGACCAGGGGTTCAAATTCCCTACAGGCCTTGTGAACTGGAAGCAGAGAGTGCGGAGATGATATCTGAGATTGGGGCAGCACTACACGTCTGCTGGTGGACTCGCACCAAACCGCAATCAGATCCCTCATGTATGAATTTGAAGTTGACGAGCTGCTAACAACTTGTCACGGAGTGTAAGGCATGAATCCAGTAATAGCTAGTGAACATCCAGTGGCCCTAGCTTGGCGAAAGCTGCTGCTGTCATACTCGCTTCCGTAGCAGTCATCCTAGGAATACTGTAAACTGGCTTCCATGAACTTACCTGAGCTACAAATCAAGTGGACTGGTCACTACAGCAAGATTCATCTATCGAAGCAATATAGGCAATCCTAAAGGAGTATGGAAAATGATTGTGCGCAAGATCCGTACCCCTCAATTATCAGATGGTTGCACTAATGAAACCAAAATGGTTCGACAAGTATATTTTATTTCATTAGACATTGACGTGTACTAAGGAATAAATTCAGTCCGATGGGTTCTGCCGCCGATTACATGGTGTCATAATCATGGCTGATTTCACGCAACAGCACCAGTGTTCAAAAATCCCAGCCACAACGAAGACGACCCACAAGAGGATCATTCATTAAGTGACGTTGCACTTGAGGAGTATAGATGACGGAGAAAGGTTAAAGGGTTCAGCCGGACAGTCCCTGACTTCCAGGAGGGACCATGCGTCGGCACTTGTGGTGCACTTCAAGTGCACAAGTGCCGACGCATGGTCCCTCCTGGAAGTCAGGGACTGTCCGGCTGAACCCGTTAACCTTTCTCCGTCATCTATACTCCTCAAGTGCAACGTCACTTAATGAATGATCCTCTTGTGGGTCATCTTCGTTGTGGCTGGGATTTTTGAACACTGGTGCTGTTGCGTGAAATCAGCCATGATTATGACACCATGTAATCGGCGGCAGAACACATCGGACTGAATTTATTCCTTAGTACACGTCAATGTCTAATGAAATAAAATATACTTGTCGAACCATTTTGGGTTCATTAGTGCAACCATCTGATAATTGAGGGGTACGGATCTTGCGCACAATCATTTTCCATACTCCTTTAGGATTGCCTATATTGCTTCGATAGATGAATCTTGCTGTAGTGACCAGTCTACTTGATTTGTAGCTCAGGTAAGTTCATGGAAGCCAGTTTACAGTATTCCTAGGATGACTGCTACGGAAGCGAGTATGACAGCAGCAGCTTTCGCCAAGCTAGGGCCACTGGATTTTCACTAGCTATTACTGGATTCATGCCTTAAACTCCGTGAGAAGTTGTTAGCAGCTCGTCAACTTCAAATTCATACATGAGGGATCTGATTGCGGTTTGGTGCGAGTCCACCAGCAGACGTGTAGTGCTGCCCCAATCTCAGATATCGTCTCCGCACTCTCTGCTTCCAGTTCACAAGGCCTGTAGGGAATTTGAACCCCTGGTCAATTTCTTTGACGTGTCAAAAGCACGTATGAGCTGAAAGCGATTACGGTTCATTTTGTCTTGGGTATTTTGCAACTAGTGCAAACGGCAGCTTCACATAAAACAGTAAATCTCACCCACCCACATTTCGCAAACACTCAGGTGGATCGAGCTTTAGGGCACACGTAGAACATCCGCATTTCTTACTGTAGCAGCAGTCTAACGAAATAGGAAAACAAATCTATACCAGCACGTCACCATGATTTGTTGTTGTTCTGTCGTTGTGGGAGTACGATTAGCCACTCAGCTGTACATCCCGTGGAATTATATCAGAAGTTAAAAGAGTCCCAGAGAGTCCCACCGGCCACCGGAAATTAACTAATGGGCAATACTTTTACGCTTGTTAAGTCATTCGCAACTACTGAATGTGTCATGACCGTGGAACAAACGGTTGAGCGTGAATCGTCAGTGATCTATGTACACAGTTTCCATGGATAGTTAAAATACCAAAAATTCTAGTAGCATGGCATATTAAGGTTTTCCAGATTGGCCGGATATATATCTGGGCGATAAGGAATATTTAAACATTCAAGTCTGCCAAGGCGGGGAACTCAAGTCAATTCAATAAAATGCTTAATATAATGATTAATATGTAATAAAATGCTTAATACACCAGCAACGCTTGAATATTCAGCCGTAAACAGACTGGTTTCATCAAATAAATGCATCGTACGCGCTGGAATTCTTCCATCACCTTTCTTTTTAAAATGGGTGATTAGAATTGACCTAAACGCTTCTTAATCTACTTCTAGGATTCTTTTACCATACCAATACTGTAAAATTCCAGCTCGTGTTCATTGCGAAACTGATCTTGATTCAATTGTCCAAGCTGATGGAATAAAATGAGATTTGATAAAATCTGTTCAAAAGCCACTGCACTCAGCTTTCTTTTTATTTCTGTATTCTGTTGGAATTAACTCCTTAGGCTGCCGCGCACTTGCAAATAGATCCGATGAGCCTCCAGTAGCTGGTAGACATTGTTCCGGACTCATTTATGCAGAAGTAGCATCTCATATTTTCACCGTCTAATTGTTACGAATTCTTATTTTGCTAAGGTGGTTTATGTGAAGGTAACATTCCGTCTACAACAGCGTTGTCACTAACCCTTTTATCATTTGCTGGGATAACATTAAGCAACTGTCGAAGCGCCACCAACATTTGAACACGGTAGCCAGTGCATTATGCACTGCTGTCGAGATGTTGCAAACCACCAGCCAAAATCGTCGGCATCGACCCAATCTGAACTGACCGATGTCGAAACCGCCGAGGGTAATTAACAGATTTCAAGGACACATGCACCGCTTGCGTCCTCACGTCGTATTCACACCCCCAGACATGCGTGGGTGAGTAAATACAGTAGACTTACATGCCATTGGTGGGTCGGCAAATTAGTGCGCTCCAATGTACCCCTGACCTGCGCGGCGACTGAGCAAAAACGAAAGACTCTTATAAAACCTACGGTAATTTTTCTGTATGAGCACTTGCCAACGGGGAACTGGTAATAGTTTATCACATCACAGAACTTGATAGCTGTATTTGAAGCGAGAGTCGCGATGTGCCTTAATCGGTTTAATTAACACAAAGCCTATCCTTCCCTGCGAATCCATTGCGCCTCGAATGCCTGAGTCGGCTTGCACTATTCCATGTATGTATGAGAACGGTGCTTTGCCTACCCACCTACTCACCCAAAAACCTTTTCAGGACTCTAACTGCCAATTTAGAGCGGCATTTGCGTCAGCAATAATCAGACTCACCTGAAAGCAATAACCACTTCCGACCTGTCATTTCACTATGTCAGTAGACAAAAACAATCCGCTGCATCGCTTCCGACATGTGCTATATTCTGCTGTCTATCACCTGTCGAGTAAAACACTGTTTTGCTTATTGGAATCAAAATTAGTTATAGTCCGTGAAGAGCACTCTGTTGTATGAATGAGAAAAATTAAGTCTCTGATGAATGGTTTGGGGATTACTTGCACGCCCCATCTTAGTGGTTCACAAGACTTAATTTACCGCGTTTAGCACAAGAACTAATAGCGAAGGTATTGTGACCGCCCCTATAATTATGTCTGCCTGCATAGTCTTGCAGGTGTACCTGTTTGTATTTTCCACAAGGTCTCAAGCCAATACGCGTAGTTGCGTTTGATTGCATTGCCTAAACAACTCGACACTTGTACACACTTGTACTGACCTGTACGAAATCGTGTTACGGTAGCACTGGAGCCTTTCTTGGTCAACCGGACAGCTGATCGTCCGCCGCTCCACAAGAGTTTGTCTCCAGTTACCCGTTGTTTGGAAACATCAAATGTCCCAACCGATTCCGAGAAAAAGATAGGCCTTCTATACTGTATGGGATATTCAGCAATGAAGTAAGAATGGTCGAGAGGGTAATCCTCGACGCTTCCTTCGGCCGCAGCGATCATGCAGTACTACTCTTCGAATACATTTGCTATGCAGAATATCCTGTGGAAATTGCGGACGCAACAAATATGTTTATACGCCACGGCATATTAGCTCGACTAGGTAAGCCATCCAACTGGACCTTTCTGGCAGGGGAGACACCAGCTAGTGCACGTGAACATTTTGTCAGCCAGTGTAACTCTCTGGTTGCTGAAGCGTCCGAGAAACGTAATCTTGTTTCTGCGAAGCATGAAAAGCAAGTGTATAGCAGTGCGAAAATGCCTGGCATATCTACACACTCTCCCCAAGCACCGAGAATTGGATGACCTATTTGACCCAACGTAACCACCGTACTCAGCTTGTTCGCGAGGATCGTAAAAGCGGAAGCTAGCGATGTGTATGTCCTCAACATACAAGCTTCTGTATCAACACATCAATAGTCTACGTAAGGGCAAGCTGCGAATTCTTCCTCTTCAAACCGCAGACGGACGCATACGGACACTGATGTAGGCGACGAATACCTTGTGCCTACAATTTTATGAAACGTTTCCATGGGATCACTGTCCATATAATCACATGAACATGTTTATTTCAATCTGAAAACTCACGCACATATCCTTCAAAGCAGAAGCTGTACTAAAAGACTGTTAAATTTGTGCAAGCATAGCTGTACTTGAGTTGATTATATGCACACGATATCATTAGCGGTAAGAGAGGGTTTTACTGCGCAGTTTTGACGACCCGACATGTAGACACGCGCGATGAGTGCTACTATTCACAAGTAAGGTAGTCGTTCCTATTCAGCCAAGTACCGTCCCATACGCATACTAACAGTTATTTCAAATGTCATGGAGGCTATTATTTGTGATGCGCTTACGGCCTACTTGGAATAATTTCACTACCTTCCACTGGAACAGCATGGCTTTTGACGACATCAATCATGCACTACAAATCTACTACTATCACGATCCAGCTGGAGTAAATGGGTAGACTCTGGCGCAGGACTTGATTTAGTCTTTCCCGACTTCTCAAAGTTGTGCGACCGGTTAGACCATTTCATTCTCCTCTCCAAACTCCAGACCTTCGATATTGGTGATTCTGTTCTAGGATGGATCAGAAGCTTTATCTTCACTGGCGCCTGGAAGTGCGTATGCGTGAATCGCTGTCAGATCCCATCCGAGTCGAATGCGGAGTAGCACAGGAATCGGTACTGAGACCGCGATTATTTTTGACCAATATTAAATCTCACACGCCTTATAACCTGAAACTGCTTTTTCTGCCGATAACATCAAGGTATGCAGGGTGATCACTACACCAAATGATACCACAGTAATTCAAGCTGATCTGGATAGGGTATACACGTGGCCAATCTAGAATCGACTTCGATACAAATTGGACAAGTCTAGCGTGCTGCACCTACGGCACAAGTTGGTGCACTCCTACAAACTCTGTAATCAAGAGCTCCAAACTGCTATTGGCGAGTAGGTTCTGGAAGACTTGTCCAGGTCGACATTTGATGTTCGAATCAGGCTGAAACGCCGTCAAGGTGGAGCATCCAATAGGTGGACATCCTGAAGCGCGCATTCAAACGATTCGACCCTTCGATTTTCCCACAACTTCTCGGCTCATACATACGGCCACATGTTGAATACGCAATGAGTTTTGGCAAACCTGGCTGAGGATAGATTTCACAGGCTTGGAGATATCCCAATGCCAAGAAACCAAGAATGTCAAGGGTCTGTATAATTTGCTATATGAATGATGGCTACAGGTTGTCAGGTACTTCAGCAGACCGTACCAGCTACTGCGCGAAGACCTCATTTTGAGTTACAAGTTTTTGAGGGATCCCAACCTTATGTGGCTTCTACTTGATCAGAGCTCAGTCACAACAACAATTTGAGAGGCCACCATCTCGAGCTGACATAACAGCAAAATTGTTTGGAATACCGTCGGAATTTCTTTTCCATATGCGTTTGGTGAAACATGGAATGCCGTACCGTAATCTGTCCTATGTGCACCCATGCTGCCAGCGTTCATAGCCCGAGCTGACCGTGCACTCATCTCGCTGCACAATCTTACATGACCCATTACGAATGGATGAACACAGGTGTATTTAAGATATTCAACCAGCAGGTAAATCCTAGATTTCGTTCCACCTTTTTCACCTCCAGTATGTGTACACCAGCAGGAGACATGACATTTAACAACATCCAATTTACCGTCATTCATTATGGATTTACCTTGGATTTGCAGTCAGTACTACGTACAGTTCAGTGACTTCACCGGTCTAAACCCAAGTTTGCTAAATATTTGATTTGACCATTTTGATTTAACTAATATACTGAAGTTTCACCATGGCCATCCTACGGGACCGGTTAAATATTAGCTTGCAGGTGAACAACTGACGAGACCAAGAATGTCGAAACGCCGGTGTATTTGTTATGTAAATGTGGGATCCCTGCGAACTCGTCGAACTTCTGACAACATACCGTGTAAACAAAGGCGCAATGAACAATGAATTTATACGGGTTAAGAAACGTTGCTGTACAAGTCCCGTTGGATAGTTGGTGGGGATATCAACATAACAAAAATGATAATAAGGGTAGTAAAATAGTTAAAACGTTAAACATGCAAATAAGGACTTATCATTTGCTTCTTTGTAGTCCTGCGATCCTCTTAGATTCACAGCACCCACAGTTAACAACGAATAATTCCATGGTGAAATCCAGGTGTAGGATGGAGACGTAGTGTTAAGTAACAAATTGTAAGTAGATGAGTGCATCGTCCAACCGTATTTTAACTACTGTTAGTGTTGGTGCAGAGAAGACCGATTCTGGGAGAGCAATCCACGGGTGACACACACGAATGGAAAAGAAATTTCTACGGCACTCCAGACGACTGTATTGTTCTGCGAGTTTTAATGAGTGGCCCCTTAGTTTTGTATTGCTGCTGAGTTGCAGTAAAGGGCGGCACACTTGATGTGGGTCTCGCAGAATCAAGTATGTCATAATCAGGTCGCCTCGTAGTCTGCGATGACTTCCACTGAACAATCCCAGTCGTTGCAGCCTCTCCTGGTAGGAAAGATGGTGCATTCCAATTAAGTTCTTAGATGCCCGGCGTTGAGGCTGCTCTAGTGCATTAAGGTCGTGTTTCAGCCATGGATGCCAGGCTTGAATTGCATATTCGACATGGGGGCGAACATACGCACTGAGCATTTGTCGAAATATGGAGCTGTTTATTTGTCCAAATGCCCGCCGCAACAGCCCAACGTGTTTGTTCCCGGTCTTCGAGGCATTTTCGGGTTGCCTGGAACCACCTAAGTCACCTTGAACCATGACACCCAAGTCACGTTCGAGAGTTGATTGTTGCAATACATCCGTTCCGAGTCGGTATGAGTAGCTGCTCTGATGTCGGATGGAAAGCACCTTGCATTTACTGACGTTGAAATGCAATAAGTTTTGGGTCGACCATTGATACACCGTATCTAAGTCACTCTGAAGCACATGTTGGTCGGCGTTCGCCTGGATCCTGCGCCAGATCTTGATATCGTCGGCAAACATTAGGAAGTTTGAAGCGATTCCCTGTGCAAGGTCATTAATAAACACCAAAAACAAACGTGGACCTAGAACCGAGCCTTGCGGCACACCACACTCGACTTGTATGGGGTCCGATAAAGAGCTCCGAACTCTGACCACTAATTGCCTTTGAAATAGAAAGTTGGCGATCCCGCGTAATAGATGGTCTCCGATCCCCTAATGCTGCAGCTTGGATAGTAGTATCCCATGGTCTAGACGATCGAAAGCCTTGGAAAAATCCAGGTAGATCACATCAGCATCATCTCTGTCGTCAGCTGCCTTGGTCCAACTACTGCGGGCAATTAGTAACTTAGTTGTACATGACCGCTGTCGACGGAAACCGTGCTGTTCAAGAGTGATGAGGTTGCAGTTTTCCAGATAGCACACCAGTGCATCGGCAACTATGGATTCCATGAACTTGGAGAGTATAGGAAGAAGGGTTACTGGGCGGTAGTTAGAGGGATCGGTTCTGCTTCCACCTTTGTAAATCAGGGTTATTGATCCAAGCTTCCACATGGCGCGAACTTGGTTCTTGTCTAAGCAGCGCTGGAAAAACTGTGCTAAATTTCCTGCCACTTGGTTTGCTGCTGCTCCCAATGCCTCTGGACGAATCGTCTCGACACCCGGCGAGCTGTATTTGCGTAGAGAAGTCAGCTTTTGCAATACAGCCTCTGCGGTAAATTTGTTGTGGGTTAGTCCTGGCAAGCAGAATACAAAGCTTAGTAAATCGCTTGGAGGCAAGTCTCTTTGAAACGTGGGGGCGCATTGCATCTGCAGCGCGTTTGCAGCTTCCATAGCCGTTATTGTTGGGCCATCAGCTGTCTTGAGTGGAGGAAATACTTGCCTCACCTTTCGTAGGCTGTTAACATGTTCGTACAGCAGTTTGTAGTTAGCACTGAAGGTTTTGCGATGTTCTGCTGATAGACGGCTTTGTCTTCTCTTAACAGTTGAGTGCAGTGGTTACGTTGGGCTACGTAGTTGTCCCACCTTTCTGGTGCTGGAGCTCCTCTGTACACTGGCCATGCTGCGTTGCGTTCTGTCATCTATTTTCGAGTTCTGCTCCTAACGAAAGAAACTGATTTGCACTTATTGCAAGCTTTTATCTCTGAAGCCTGTGCAACCAGCTGACAGAATGTGTTGACGAACTCGAGCCAGGCGACTTCCGGGGGTTCTTCTTCGAGGAAAGACCATGTTGTGGCATTGACTAGCTGGGCGAGTTGGTCGTACCTTGTGATGGTTTGCACAGTCTCATCGTTCTCATTCAGATATTCTGGATAGCAGACGAAGTTGAAACTGATGACTGCGTGGTCACTGCGACCTAACGGGCCGTCTAAAATCAACGCTGATTGAGAGTGGCAATGATGAATTAGCTGCATTAGCTTTTATACCCGTATACAAACATTGTTCCTTTGTTCTATGATATGGTCTGATAACAATAAGAAATTAATAGCGGCTGATCATGCATGATTGTTTCAAATACCAGGAATAGGCGAGATCGTAACACCATGTTTTTTGGTACACCATACTTCATTCCAATTGCGTCGGAGACGGATTCACTGACTCTCACCTCCGACCTAAAGTCACGCAGAAGGTCGACTATCTAACCCAGGATTAAGTTGCTTATGCCATAGTTCCGAAGCTTGTGAGAGAATTCAACCGTCTATGCAATCAAATGCTTTCGAGAAATTCATGTAGATGACATAGACTCCCGCCGCACCGACAGCTGCTTCGGTCCAGCTAATGCGTTTACTTAACAGTTTCGTAAAACATGAGTGCTTTTAACGGAAGCCAATATGCTCGGTATCTAGTAAGCTATGGTTTACCCGATACTGCATCAATGCAGCCGTGATGATTGATTCCATAACTTTGGAAAGTGCAGGAAGCAGAGTTATCGGATGTTAATTATAGGGTCAGAGCGACTACCTCCCTTATGGATGACAGTGATAGAGTTTCACTTATATATTGGAGGAATTTTACTCTCCTTCAGACAGCGCTGATAGGAAGTGGTCGTGGTTTTGCTAAAAACACTCTGCTGCCTACAGGGGCTTCAGTCGAACTTTGTCGACGCTAGGGGAACTGTGGATACACGGGGATAACAACTACTTCAGTAGAGCTACTGCGGTATAACTGACGTTGGATAAGCTTGACAGTGGAGTAAACAAATGAGAATCATATTTGTGCTTGTTGCCCTGTGGAACGGACTGCAGTAATTAAACGGTAACCGATCGGCTGATTACCTCTGATTGCTTGCACACGTCACTCGCAACTGCTGCCCGCATCCCACATTGCACCTCACGAAGGGCAATACGTGCCCGCATAAGAGTTTGAGATTCGTACAGAATCGTTTCGTCAACTTGTCTTCACAGATAAATTCCATGAAAACGTTACGCTGTGCCATGTATGCACTCCGGAGTAAGGCATTCGGGCAGTCCTCGTAAATCGCACCATACCAAATCCCACAAGGCATGTGATTACGCAATCCGCTCTTCAGAAATTACTTGTCCTTGCTTCAGTGGTGGAAGGATTTCTGTTCTGATGCGTAGGTTGCCAATGTGTGAACCTTTCCCAGGCGACTTCTATTGGGATATTCAGTTAAGGAAGTTCAAGAGATCTCCTTGACAATGGTGAATAAAAATCTGAAGCGAGTTATAGTATATGATTCCTCTTTCTCTTCTTTAGAATATTCGCGTTTCTTATGTGGTCAACATTTTATTTACATGGTAAATGCGACCCAACAGGATGCTCGCAACCATTCAGTTGAACGTGACTCCTTCCTTGGTGAGCGCAATATTGATGGCTTCGTGGCAATTCGAAATCTGGTGGAAGTGATGGCCTTAATATACCATGGTTAGTCAGCAATTAACCGTTGCAAACTTGCGCCATCGGTTGCTGATATTTCCAGATCGTGTATATTAATGTCTCATGGTGAGAATGTGGCACTGTTATTTATTTAAGGCGGCCTGAATAACTGGATTTAGTGTGTAGTTGGGAATGATGCACAGTAAGTTACGGCTACATATGTCCTAGTATCCAAAACAAAGGCGGGACAAAGTGAATAACGGACTCGGAGTACTAGGTGATCAATACGTTCAAATTGGTTGTCAGCTTTGGAATAGTTAATCCAACACCACCTCCAGTTATCTCATACCGAAACAGCCGCATCCTGGGGAATTTGATCATATATTTAGTTATTGCAGGATTGAACTAGGCCTCTATAATCTTGATGACCTCTTGCGATTGTGAATGGTGCAGCTATATGAATTCGGCCAACTTACTACGAAGGCTTTTGGCGTCAGTATGCAAAGTTGATAATGCGTTGGGTGTTAGGAGTGCGTTGTTAGGATGTGATTTGATTTTAGCTTATCTTTGGTGGTCAAGTGCTAATCCTTCCATTAGTTGGATAACGGCTCATGAATTTCAGTTGCGCTCCATGGTCTCAACCAGCGTCAATCTTAAGGACGTTCATTCAAATTCCCGTCAGAGAAATGTCAACCGATTTTCATTGACGTACTGTAAATTACCGCAGAATGTGCGCCCTGAATAAACCCCGCGACCGAGATGGACTCCAACGTGGCATCTACACTGAGACAGTTAAGGAACAAGCGGTACAGCCATCTTCCTATCCCTGGCGATTTCAACACCCACGCCCTGGATTCTCGTACAACCTATGGGGAATAGTTCAAACCAGATCTGCAACAGCTTGTTGCCAGTTTCCCGATTTCCGGCCACGTAAAACGTTTTACAGATTCGGAGAAACGGATATTTCATCCACATTTTATATTGAGCTCAATCTCTTCACATGGTTTGTTTTACGACGATGGCATCTGCGTTTGGAAAACGACCAAAGTTCCAACATATCCTATGCAAAATAAGAACGAGCACAAAACGATTCAGAGATGGTTACCCCTCAAGCACCTTCAGTGCAACGTGAGTAAATGTCGTCCTTCATCCAAGTCATCAATTGGCTCAAACCTATGAGGTTGGCGATCAGGATTTCCAGCAATGATCTCGGAACTGATATCGGTGCACTGATGCAGGAGGACCTTGGTTGCGTGGAATAATCCTCGATCGCATCAAGGGAGGCTATCTACAACGTGTGGCTGTTAGTGAGGGCTTTGTTTCACTTTGACTCATTTATCGGTTCCTTAGCTGTTTTCTGCATGCTTACGCCGGCAAGTGGAATATACCTTTAAAGCATGCCAGCCAGGCTGAAGCCGGACCTCGCGGGTTTGGGATGCTTCTATTTCAGGACATCATAATGGGCAAAGTGCTATACTATTTACTTTACGAAATGCGTATTTTGTGGGACTTCAGTGGACGTTATCGGCTATTGGGTGGTAATCATATCATGTTTTACCAAATCTTATGCAACCCTAATCGCTTATTATCCGCGCTAAGAAGCACAAATAACAACAGACGGAGAGGACACGGTCTCAAAATAGCGGAACAGCACATCCGATTAGTGTGGGGCTGGAATGTTATTTCGTAGCGTGTATGCCATAGATAGAATTCACCGCCAAAACTGATTATTTCAGATCCCACATTTGCTGTGTTTAAAATTTTCGAAATTTCACTGGTCGCGTTACACCAGCTCATATACATATAAACCATGCGCAAATTTGGAAGACAAAGCCACATCAACGCACATCCGATTTTCAGGAAAATGCAATGGTGTTGTAAATGGATACTGTATAACACCAGATATAAACGATTCAGATGGGCAAAGTCTATTCGCCTTGTCGACTGTTGCCTGGTTCGTCCTTCATATTAGTTTTATTTTGATGATGACTACTATTCGTGATAGAAGTACCCTCTAATTAGGAAGAATTTACTTTATTTGATGGACGCCGTTTTGTGTGAAACTTGCTTGGTATCCATCTCAAACCCATTGACTTGCGGGATCAGTCCTAGCTCTTTTTATGTGAGCTATGACTGCGTACGCATGGGCAGACCGTTTACAACAGTCACTCGTTCGAAATGATTACGCAGTTACTTTCACCATCAGTGCGATTCGCACAGTGAAATGATAACATACCGCTGGCAAATGTTGGCCTCTATGGCACTCCGTTGACATAGCAGTGCCTCGCATCTGATATTTATATTGCGATAGCGTGATCATATAGGGTACCTGCAATCGAACATAATATATCAGTGCTCCTTTATGCCCGTTACCCACATTGCTGCTCTAGCTGTCTGTCTTGCTGCCCGACTTAATGCACAGCATAATAGCGGTAATTGGATGTGTACTGTACGCCTTGCATCCGCAGTGATCCATGGTTCCTCTACTACGTCACGCATGTGTTCTCCTTGCAGTACTAAATGGTAGTGAATCACATTCCTCCGTCTCCAAATGTCCCGTCGACCTTACATCTATCCACAGGCTATCCATCCTTCGAGATCGCTCTACGCACGCCGTAATTTCCTCTCCACGTTCGTATCATTTATTCAATCAGCCGGCGTAAACCTTCTGTCTATCTACATGCAGGGAAATACCGTATACTGTGCATCGCCGACTGAATACGAGATACGCTGCCTTCCATAAATATTTCCAGTCAACGGAATCAATGCATAAAAGTGGAAATTGAGTACCATCTGAGGCCGAAATAACATTCAACAGTGGATATTCACATAAATCCTGAAAGTATATACATCCGCGAAACTTAACCCCTGTAAATTGCGGTGTCCGTAACTCGACATGCGTAAGTGTAGTGGAAAACATACGCAGAACCCTCCACACCAGAAGGTATTATCTCACTGTATGGTAATGAAGTTGATTAATTTGACTAAGGGCAAATTACGATGAAACATCGTAACTCACCATTTTTTCTCAGATGCTCAACGCCTACATTCGGCCTCATTCTGAGTACGCCATCCACGCTTGGCAGCCATGGCAAAAGCAAGACCTTACCGCTCTTGAACTGCCACAACGAAGGGCGACCAAGAACGTCAAGGGCCTGTTTCATCTCCCTTACCGATTGAGGCTGAAAACCCTCGGGGTCTACAGTGGACAATATCGACTCCTGCGTGGCGACTTGATAATGACTTATATGATCCTGAGGAATCCAAACCATTGTTGTCGTCACCTACTTAAGCTGAATAGCAATACAACACTCAGAGGACACCATCTAAAGCTGGCCACACAATACAGCCGGTTGGAATGCCGCCGGAATTTCTTTTCCCTTCGTGTGTGCCAACACTGGAACGCTCTTCCCACATACGTTGTTTCTTCCCCCACGCTATCGCTTTTTAAAAGACGTCTGGATGATTCGCTTATCCACCTACATTACGCTATATAATCAGAGATGTCCACGTTGAACAAACACGAAAAAATACGGTGCTCATTCTGAGCTTTTGTGCTTCACTATTTACACACTGCTGTTGTGGAATATAGTGTCGGATATATTACAACTACATGCATCAATTTACCCCAGTCCAAGAAAGCGGCGCACGAGTAAGCGTTGGTCGTTTCTATTGTTCTTAAGACCTGCCTTACCCGTTTTACTTCCCATAATACTCTGCAGTAACAATTCAGTACATGTTCTACAGCGTTGCTATGAATAAGTGGCACTTGAATTCACTAGAAGCTTAAACTGACGATTTACACTGATGTTTACTTTCACTTCAACCATCCTACGGGACTTGTAAAGCAATCGCTTTTTTACCTGTAATATATCCTTGTTCATATCATTGTTCATAAATCCGTTAGAACACGAAAACCGGGCAACGCTAGCATTCATAACTGACTGGTCAGCGACAATAAGATAGCAAAAAATATTCAGGGGGCAAAGAGTACAAGGTTGAAACAGAGTAGGGACACAGGTGGAGGGCAGCCGTGACTCGCCTGGCTGATGTCAGATTAATCTTAATGGAGAGCAAATTTGCAGTAGCCCATGCTTGAGCGACTATGTCCCTTCACCAGCACTGTCATTAGTGCATATATTTAAGGCTCTCTCAGCTAAGATTTTAAAAATGTTCCGCTTGCACCACATCGGCTAAAAGTAGGTAATGTTTATGCACAAGCTTCGTGATACAGGGCGTTACGAATCTAATCAATACTATATTACATACCGTAGTTATCCTCCAGCACGCGAAGGTACAACAATTAGCAGAACGCAGAAGCTTCAGATTGCTTGACCAACGAAGATTGGGCGGTTACAAGGAATTAGCAGCTAGCAAGAACAGAAGTGTAGCACGGATTGATACCAGCGGAAAACATTCAGTTAACACAAGCTGACTATTAGAGCGCCAAGAAGAGGAACAAAACTACCGAAAATGTATTTGTCAGGTACCTCCGGTGAATCATCCGTCTTTGTAGAATGAACGTTGAGATGATTCAGTGGGATTAGTCACATTATCCACGATGAAGATGCGTATGAAATTTACCTGATGTGGTCTAGAGCATTATCTCTGCAATATGTGGATGTGGAATGAAATGCACAGCTGGTGGGCCTTCAGTTTGTCGTTGTCGAATCCACAAGGATGAGTTGTCCATAGGCAGAATGGCAGAATACATTCATAGCAATTCCAAAACAGTGTACGCTGAAGTGGTCGCATGCACCAACCTCTTGTTCACAGCAAAATTATGCAATGTGCTTTTCTTGAGGAAACATCATAATGTGTTATTGCTCAAAGTCGCTCTCTGCTATCAACATCAAATTAAGCAAGCTTGCCACTTTGAATCACCGTGATGAGGACTGAGGTTGTTGGCAAGCTAATCGCTGAAGTCCACGATATTCTTTCGCATTTAGCAACTGATGGAATTTAGTGTATAGTGACTCCGTAGCTGGGAGATAAAATCAACTATTCTCCTTGCCTTCCTGAGCTAACCGGATACTGGGAGACGCATTAATGTCACTGAATACAGCTTGATGTGTTGCTGAAAAATGTGCTGGCATCAAGCGTGATGGGTTCTAGAACGCAATTGACTGAAAAGAATCCGTAGTTTCACCACAGTAGATGCGAGGAGCAGATTGTTCTCTCTCATGTGACACTCGGCTGTCAAGTAAGTACTGATGACTGCAAATGTCTTACAAACTGCAATCCGAATTGCGTTGCTCCAATGATTACAGTTGGAGACGCATGCCAAATACAGAAATAAATCGAGGTGGTGAGCTAATTGAAATACTAAGCCAAAGTTTACAGTGAGATCCTAGTGTCAAGAGCGGGGGTAGGTTTGTTCAATTTCAATAGCAGCTGGATAGGCGTCAGAAAGCTCACTGAAAATATTTACGACCCAGAGTTATTCCAAAGTAGATTAATTTCCCAGGTGGGCATGTTGAGTAGGTCAGAATGGTCTGATGGGTTAAAGGTAAATTTAAGTCAGGAAGAGCAGCAATGGGAGAGAAGTGGCATAAGCCAAGTTGTTGCGGCGCCTCATGTATAATGAGTGTACCGACTCCAGAGCAAACCCGGACTAAAACGTATACCATTCTACGAAGATGGCCCTTCCAGCTAAGCCAAAATTTTCACTCTTTCAATATTTCATAAGATTGAAATTGTTTGATGTTTGCATCTGTTGACCTTTAACTTCTTTACTGCTTAGATATCCGCTTTCAATTTTCCATTGGTGAGAACCGCGCTCAGTCCTAGCTCGCCCTCGCAGATTCGCGCTGTAGACTGTTCAATATATGTTGGGCCCAGTTGCATCGAGCTTCTCTATTTGTTCACAGGCGATCGATGACCACTGTATTGCGAATGTTGGTTTGTCTATTTTTACAGTTGCACAACTCTGATGTATCAGAACATGAAGCAGATGGGTACGCATAAGCCAGTTTAAATCCATGCGATTCAAATACTGATGACTCGTGACGAAAAGCGATCCGCATGCGGTAACACCGGCATAGCGACAATCACATTAAACCTAACTAAGTAATTTCAAGTCCTATCCTGATGCCATATTCGCCTTCTGACTAGTTGGTTTCATATCGGACGAATTGATCATCCTCCACAGCCTTCTGAATATGACCGTAATGTCTGAGGCGTTCTCAAATTACGAGTGCCCCTGACATCCATTGAACCTGATGGTGATATACTTTCTTCCATCTCAGACATCATCAATGTAATTGGCGTTCACCCTCTGCAAAATAGACGTAGGTCTTCTTTGGATTATCGTGAACTGACAGTAAAGGTGGTTTGGCTCTGCTATTGGTTTCTTTGTGCCCACCACTACGGCCTTTCTGGTAGGTATGCTTGTTGAATGAACTCCAGCTAACGAATTCCTAGTCGCCGCATTGGTGGGAGCTTCCTGTGATCAGAGGCTAGACATTTGTTCCTAGCAATCTGCTGAACTGTGAAATCATTGGAATGCGTTTGTGTCCTCGACCATAACTGTATCGTGTCACAAATTAATGATTCTCTGGTCCTCTGCAATGAAAACTTGCAGTGTGACGCCCAAGTCTCGCTGCAAAAGCGCCAATATTCTAGTCCGTATCTCGGTATCCTTAGAAGATTGCAGGCTGCTTACCAAAATCAAACACACAAATATATCTTCAGTAAGTTCGCAATAGCAGGAAAATACATTTTAAGAGAAAAATCTGAATTCAGGTATTTCGCGTCTTCTCATCAGCTTTGTACAGATACCAGTTAAATCAGCATGCCAATCACTTAATAACAAGACAATGGGGGATCTCGTTCAGTTTAATAACACTTCTTGCTAACCTCTACAATTTAGGGCGTGGCTATTCACAAGCTCCATCTGCTTACATAAGTTGTGTTTCAACTGACAAATCGTTGAACCCTTTGTAAATCGGAACCAAGCAGCAAAGTTCTGATGATTAAGGATCCTGAACCATTCCTGCGGTCGTTGGCCCTTCGAGCAATCAAAGATATGCTGGCCGATAGCGGTTGCGGGCAGCTTAAGGCCATTTGCCACCAAGTTATGTGGGACCTGTTCTGCAATCCTCCTGGTTATCTCGGCCGTAAGATAGCATATGTTTATGGACGGGGGAAGAAACTATTGAAATCGCCTATCCTAACGGTCTCCTTAGAATAGCAGCATTATAAATACCTTCTTCTTAGGGACATTGGCCATACTTTTACCAATTATTTATTCAATTGCATAGCGCATGAAGCACCTCTCGGGATGCCCGTTCTCTCGTGATGTTGCTGACGCATGTTGCAGCTCGTTGTTTATTGTTCCTTCGGAGCGTATCACACGAGCTCTTACAAATAAGTGCGTACGAGTGCTCGTTTGTAGTTGATGTGACAGAAACTGTTAAAGTTGTGATCCTGTCCGATGCAAGTAGGCATACGGTACACTGACCAAGTGAGTGTACCATCCGGATTTATTTTCAGATTCACATCCAAAATATGGAAAGTGCCGCCTGTTATTTTCCATTATAAATTGGATCAAAGATGGCATTACTTCAGCGCATCAAGTAAATCTGATGCTGGGTGGGCACCATTAACTAGAACAAATGTTCCATCCAAGTCTCCGTTGCACAAATGCGTATTTTGTATAAAAGGATGATGTTTGGTGTTCTCCAAGTGTCCAACTCCAAGTGTCCAGCTAGGACCGGATCTATTGGGCTGCCTATGATTACGAAGTTAAGGTATCGTCTTGACTATTCAACGCTATTCAACCGTGCAAGGATAATATGCACAACCGATAGTTTAGATGATGAGATAAACTCGCTTAAGGATATGCTGTTGAAAAGTGGCTATCCAAGTAGATTAATCGACAAACATAGCCAGGATAGAAAGTTTCGACGGTGTCTAAACAGAAGATCTACATCAAGCTACCACTTAAGAGAGATTTTGCCAATATGAGGACAACGAAGCACATAACTTCCGCAGTTCAGAGGACTTATTATGCTGTCGAAACTGTTCTTATCAACCGGACTAATTGAATACCTGTTACTCCAGTGACTGAAAGACAACCTATTGGAACCAACTCCCGTTTTATTTATCACTTAACTTGTATTTGTGGTATAAACTACATCGGCCGTACCAATAGATCGTTGAACTCGAGAATAAGGGAATATGTACCTAAATGGTTGCAGCGTCAAATCACCCAGTCGTCGGTCGCTCATTTGTTCATGTAAGCCACCTGCTTCATCCATAGGTAAGCATTTACTGGCTCCCTGTCATCAGTTAGATCCGACCAAAATGTTTACCATCTTGTTAAGGCATGCTAACGCCCGTTTCCTACGTTTCTCACAGGCAGTCGCGATCAGCCCTATCCAACCCGCACTCTGTGTGCAGAAACAGTTGTTCGTAAACCTACGGCTCCCCAATGCGTAGGGGTGTCACGCCTGCCCCTACCCTGTTCTAACTTGTTCCCGTCTCACCCTACCTGTCGTCTTATATATTTTCATGTTATTGTGTTGTCACTGAAGAGACAATACGAAATGTTGACATCTGCCAGTGTTCGTCTTCTTACAGCTTTATTCAAATTACTAAAGGGATCTAATTGTTTCAGATATCATTGTTGTCGGAGGCAATTCTGTCTGGCTATTCAAAAAGTTGTAGTGCTACCTTGGCCGTTTTGAAGAGTACGGATTTAGACTCCGACCGGATAATAGTACTTTCTTTATGAACTAAATTTCGTTTCTCGATTTTATAAGGGACAGAATTGGCAGACGCCCAGACCCAACGAACATCGAAGCACGGGAGGGGATTCCTGCTAATATTGAGAAAAGCCTACATTTCGAGGGAGCAAAGCATAGCCTCTGACTCTTGACAGCCAGTACTAATTCGTCCAGCGCTGCTTGGAACATTTGTGGGTTGTCACAGATTAGAGCAGTATCGTCCGTATACTCTAACTCAAGGCCTTCAGACTGGTGACTGACAACTGCCGTCCCACTCTTCAAGAATGGTCAGCATACTTCGTATTTCAGGTTTCGTCGAGGTCAGGGACGCATCAACCACATATTCACAGTAAGTCAGTTGTTGGAGCACGGTCGCATATGTTGGCGACCCACCCTTGTCATGTTCCTCGACACCAAAGGTGCCTTCGATTCGGGTGGGTCGACGTGTCCTTAGGGACTGTCAGCTGAGGGTGTGTCCGAGAAGTATGTAAATATTATGTGAGCGTTTTACGTGCGTAGCTCGGGCAGAGTGAGGGCTTGCGGCGTAAGATAAGGATGTCTGCTGTCACCTTTCCTCTTCAACTTCGTTACTGACGAAGTCATGGAGATCGCGTTCACAGGACACGACTTAGAAGGTGTGGAAATACTCCCAGGTGAACGATTTCTTGACTTGGAATATGCTGACAACGTTGCCCTCATCTGTGACAGCACCCGAACGAGACAAGCGACACTGGATAGATTAGCACTGCCTGTCAACCGTTTCGGGTTATGCTTCGCACCCTCAAATTGCAATGTTTTGCTCCAAAACTGGCAATGACCGCCTCGTGCGCCGACCGTTCGTGGGTATCAGCTGAGAATCTTTCAGAAGTTCAGCTTTATAGGTACTTGCATTAACACCGTTGAAATTGAAGCCGAGGTCACAATTGTATATCAAAAGCACGAGGGACTTATGCTAAGCTTCGTCACCTATGACACCGGCGCGACATCACTCTCTCCCTAAAGATTGGAGCATACAGTGGAGCCGTACGTTCGACCCTACTACATGGTTGTGAAACCTGGCTCCTTAGATCAGTGGACAAAAAATGACTTCTTATGTTCGATCGCCGGTGCCTTCGCGGTTTGGCTCACGTCTGATGGGAAGACCATATGAGTATTGAACGTGTTCGACTTCTTGTTTAGGGCGCAGAAAGAGTGAGTGAACCACTGAGCACCGTTATTTCATGCACCAGGCTCCGGAGGCTTGGCCGCGTGTTGCGTATACCAGCCCACTGACTCCCGCAACGTGCGTTGTTTGCGCGCCAGATGTGGGGATGGAAGAAGAGGTGAGGTGGCCAAGCGATGACTTGGTCAAGAGGAATGAAGGCCCTTACTTCGAAGTTGGCTTTGGTTAGAGCCTCTCGGCTCCCTGGTTGGGGACCGAAGGACGATGAACACGTTTGGCTGGATACACTTGTTGACATGGCTAGGAGCCGACCTCAATGGCGTTTGTGTTGTGAGTTTCTTTGTCCCTCCTCCTTCCGCTCAGTCTCACCCTCTAACCAAGACCTCATTTATTAGGCCTAATATCACTCCTTTTTGCAACACAATAGCCGGCTGTTAGCTCTCGGGAACGATATCAATCCGTTACTGGTGAATCAGCCGGCGTGTTTTTGCCATTCTTCTTATCGCGGAATAATAGCTGGGGTGTTTTCCACCTGCAGCTAATATGTAAAAGAATGAGCGTACTTTGTGCGAAAATCATCGGGGCATTTATCTTTTTCGGTTGCCTCCAAACTTCTCACGGGTATCATTCTCCCCATAAACCCGAATCACTTAATACAGGCTGTCTTGCGCCGTGGTCGTGGTTGCATCGACCACGGATTTACTCTTCGGCAAGTTTTAGAGGAGAGACACACATACAGACGAGCGACTATAGGGGTTTTCCCTGACTTGAAATCGTCTTTCAACTCTATTGATCGAGACAGCTTTAGCACTTCATATCCACTAAAGGCGCGCCAACTAATCTCCTTTCCATTATGCAGTCTTTCTACCTTGACTCCCGAAGCCGTATAAGGGTCTAAGGGCAACTTTCTTCTGAATTCACCACGACAAGTGGGGTTCACCTGGGTTGCCCCATATCTTTCCTCTCCAACTTTGTTATCGAAATGACCATGAACGACTCCGTTCTTTCACATTTTACTGGAGTTGGAGTTCTACCAGGTGACCGACTGGCAAATCTGGAATATGCGGATGATATAGTTCTTTTGAGTCTGATCCATTGGCTATGCAAACACGACTGCACAGAATTGTGCATAGCGCTACACGCTCCGGCATCTACTTTGCACCGTCAAATTGCAAAGTACTGCTTCATGACTGGACCGACACGCCTCTGGGTCCAATTATCATTGCACAGCCACTGAAAGTGGTGGATCAGTTCACTTACCTTGATACCTGTGTCACCTTTGGTGGTCGCATCACTGAGAAAGTTACTTCGCGTATCAGCAAGACTCGTGTGGGATTTCAGAGACTAAACCATCCATGGAAACAGCGGAATATCAGCTTGTCAGTGATAGGTAAATATATAAATGGTCAGTGAACATAATCAACGACAGCAGCACATCAGCCATTTGAACTGATGCTTCGCTATCATGAGGACCTATGAAATAAAGAATAAGAAGAGGGAGAGAAGGGAGACTTACCTGAAAACCTTAATGCCCTAAGCAAACATCCAGAGTCAAGGCGCCTTCACCTTGTGTAGACAACATACCGTCACTAATAGCTGGCTTTCGTGCAAAGATAAAGCTGCATCGGCCAAGCAGCTTCCTTGCTGCTTTCACTGCCCCGCATCATACTCAACCATTACCTCGCAGATAACTCAGCACCAAACACACTTTAACAGGCAATCCAATTAGTAGGCGGTAGCAGACACGCCACTGGTGTCCGTTGCGAGCCATGTCCCATGTAGTCTCGAGCCAAGCACTTGGTGAATCACGTGGACTTAAACCGGGAATTCGAGGCGGACCAACGGCACCCAGTTTGGTCGTCAGTTACTTCATTTCACGCTGCCAAGTCAACTTCTGTCCGCCTCGAACCTTGCACCCCCCTACACCTGGCAGCCTATAAAAGCCACTTAGCTAAGCGTGACTAGGCATACGTAGCACGTACCCGAGCCAACCCAACTTATTCTGTGTTAGCTGTTGTTCTAGGGATCTAGCAACATTACCACTACCAAGCACTCGCCTACGCACACCATGGTTGCGGACACGCTGGTGCCATCATATGCCAGCAATGCTTCTCAGACTACGGTGATCAAAGACTTGAAGGCGCCTCAGATCTCTAGACCGCAGAGGCCAAGCTACACAAGCATAGAGTAGAACACCCTCACTGTGGCCCTGTCTACACGGCCTTTCAGACGGAGGGAAATTCCATTCTGTCGCCAAAGATGTGGCAGGTTCAAGAAGGCAGCTCCGGCCTTTGCAACGCATGAGCTGACTACAGCTTCTATGCGCCCATCGTTGCTTATGCAGCTGCCAACATAAGTGAAATGATCAACCACCTCGTTTTCCTCGTTATCAAGGTTCAAAGAGTCATAAAGTGGCTGGTGGTGCTGCAGCAACGCTTTGCTCTTTGAAGGTGCAAAGTGCATACCAAATAATGGGACCACTCTGGACAGGCTATTAAGGGTTCATTAGGCGGCCTCCACTACATCATCGAAAAGCAAAACGACATCGTCCGCATAATCTAGATCAACAAACCTTTCACCAGGCAGCACTTCAACGCCTACGTCGTGGGATTCCGAAAGGGAACGCTCGATGATAGAATCCACGAAGAAATGGCACAAAAATGGGGAAATCAGAAAACACTGACGAACGCCACTTGTGGTCAGAAGGCTATCCGATAGGACACCGTAAACCCTGACGCGGCCTGTAGTGTTCGAGTATAGAGCACGAAGGATGTGCACATATTTCATGAGAACACATCTCCGCGCAAGTATTTCGAACAGAATCGATCGATCGATTGAATCGAACACACTCTGGAAATCGAGGAATGCCGCTATTGTCGGTCTGCGGTATGCATGGCGCTGCTCTAGCACCTGCCGCAAAGTGAATATCTGGTCTATACAGCCACGTCATGGGCGGAAACCAGCCTGCTCTTCCCGAATTCAACTTTCCCGTTCCACAGTGAGGCGACGAAAGAGAATCGAGGCCAATAATTTTGTCACAACTGGCGTTAGGCTAATACCCCTGTGGTTAGAATAGTCTGTGCGACTGCTCTTCTTGTACATTGCCACTATAATCGATTCGCTCCAATTAGACGGGACACACTCTTCTTTCCAGATACATTCGAATAAAGAGGTCAGTGCTTTGCAGAGGACCTCACGTTCATACTTTATATTGCAGGTGAAAGGGAATCCGGGCCAGCGGCACGAAAACGATTGAGGGCTGTGATCGCGTTTCGAACCTCGAACTCCGACGGAGGCTCTAACCTAACCGTACATGGCTTGTCCTGCGTCACCTGGGTAGGAAAATCTCCGGGAGCAGAGGGCCAGCTGATCTGATCATGAAAGTGTTCCGCCCAACGAGCCATACGACCCTCCTTATTGTGTATCAGCGCATCCGCGCTGTCTCTAATTGTCTCACTGTTGCCTGGTTATCTCTGACCAGTGGTGCGGATTAGCTGAAAGAGCTTGCGGTAATTGCCTACTGCACCTGCCTCCTCCATTTATTGAGCCCGACTGGTCCACCATGCTTCCTTGTCAGCCCACAGGCTCTGCTTTAGTTCACGCGTAACAGCCCGTCTGGTCACACTGTGTTCGGAACCACCCGGGAGGTGTCTTCTAGATTCCAACAGATTCACCGACCTCTCGAATATACAGTGACTGGTGCGTGCACGATGGATAGTGCCACAAGCAGATGCTCCTGCGTCGTGCATGGCGGTCCAGATCCTATTCCACTGAGCTTAGTGTCATTAGGTCTAGATAGCGGAAGTTCGGTATGCAGTGCGTCTTGGTAGGTTTCCCTGACCAATGACTGAGACAATTTCTCAGTTGCCAATCCTATGGGACGCTTGGTGCACCTCCCGGTAAAGTTCATGGAGAAACGACAGCGTACCCATCCACGATCAGAGTCGACGTAGGTATTTCCGAGTATGCGTGAGGCGGGCACCCATCGACTGGGGAACCTAAATATGGAACCCATGACCATCTTTTTAATCTTTTACGGCCCAAGATGATCAATATTATCATCACCAGGTATACTGTGTTGTTAATGCTTCTCATCGTCACATCACCCACCAACTGGGCCATGGGGGAGAAGGAGGGAGAAGTGACGAAGAGAAGCATTAACAACACAGTATACCTGGAGATGATAATATTGATCATCATGGGCCGTAAAAGATTAAAAAGATGGTCATGGGTTCCATATTTAGGTTCCCCAGTCGATGGGTGGCCGCCTCACGCATACAGGGACATAACCTACGTCGACTCTGCATGCAATCGTTGGATGGGTTACGCTGTCGATAGTTTCACTATGAAACATTACCGGTGAGGTGTGCTTACCAAGCGTCCCATAGGATTGGCAACTGAGAAATTGTCTCATCTCATTGGTCAGGAAACCTACAAGACGCACTGCATACCGAACTTCCGCTATCTAGACCTAATGACACTAAGCTCAGTGGAATAGGATCTGGACCGCCATGCACGACGCAGGAGCATCTGCTTGTGGCACTATCTATCGTGCACGCACCAGTCACTGTATATCCGAGAGGTCGGTGAATCTGTTGGAATCTAGAAGACACCTCCCAGCTGGCTCTAAGCACAACGTGACCAGACGGGCTATTACGCGTGAACTAAAGCAGAGCCTGTGGGCTGACAAGGAAGCCTGTTGGACCAGTCGGGCTCAAGAAATGTAGGAGGCAGGTGCAGTAGGCAGTTACCGCAAGCTGCTCCGGCTGATCAGCACCACTGGTGCCAGGAAACCAGGCGTCAGTGAGACAACCAGAGACAGCGCGGATGCGCTGATGCACAATAAGGAGCGTCGTATGGCTCGTTGGGCGGAACACTTTCATGCATCAGTTCAGCTGGCCCCTGCCCGGACTTTTTCCTACTCAGGTGATGCAGACAAGCCATGTACGGTTAGTTTAGAGCCTCCGTCGGAGTCGAGGTCCGAAACAGCGATCACAGCCCTCAACTGTTTTCGTGCCGCTGGCCCGGATTCCCCCCTGCATAT
>OX104065.1:116550165-116576192 GCA_944474145.2 Dicrocoelium dendriticum
GCGCTATAAGTGCTATACCAATCCACGACTGCTTCACTCGGCCTGAAGAAGCTTTTGTGTCAAAAGCGAAACGTTGCCCACAAACTGATCCATCTATGTTTGATGAGACCATGTTGCTCCAGTGCCTGATCTCTGATATTTCAGAGAAGAATGCCCTGGAGCAAATACTTACACAAGTGGATTCTTCCCCGACGCGGATGACAGCCTAACTGTTTGCCCGGCAGATGGAAATCCTTACCCATCAACTAACAAAGGTTACTCTAAAAGACCCATCGGAGGATTTACGATTGCTTTATAGGACTCCAAAAGCAAAGAACGCACCTAATAACGTCAGTTCGTTCGTATGCTATCGCTGTGGAGAGTGCGCAGAAGTAGCGGGAAGATTGTTCACTTGGCGCGCGCTTACGGATCGGTCGAATGTCGTTTGGACGAGACTTATCGTGGAACCAAGCTCATTGCTACAGCGGACGACTCAGAGAGGAACGAGTCCAATTCGCATTTCATATGGTCGAATATATTTCCCCACATGCTACCTGCACCGTACACCTTAGAGCACTTTTTTGAGGGACAAAAGGTTCGGATGGAAATCTTTACGGGAGCATCAGTGACAATAATTAGGGAAGACCCTTCAAAAATGCTACCGCCCCTATCAGTTTACCATCGTGTCCTACGCGCGTGCACCAGTGAACCGATACGCATCCTTGGTAAATGCTCGGTAGAAGTACAATACGGCGACAAAACACAGACACTTCCTGTATATGTGGGCTCCGGAGATTGCCCAAATCTACTCGGACGGGACTGGATACACGCATTTCCGAATACACTGGAGGTAGTAAAAATAGTCGCTGGGGTTCCAGGACTTAAAGCATTGCTAAAGAAATATTCAGCTGATTTTGCCGAAGGGGTGGAAAAATTATGGATTGTAAGGCTACGATTATGGTAAAGAAATACACTTATTTAAATTTCATCGAGGCGCGCACACTACCATACCTTATGAGGCCTAAAGTGAAAAAGAACTTACCTGCTTACACACAAGGTATTAGAACTCCTGTACAATTTTCTGACTGGGATACATCAATAGTATTGTAACAAAACCAGACGGCTTCATTTGTATTTGGTGATTACAAAATCGCTGTTTACTAAGCTTCCAAGTTAGTGAGATAACGTTTGCCACATGTTGAAAATATCTACGCAACTCTGGCAGCTGGTGAAAAGTTTACTAAGAATGATCTCAGTCATACATATTCGCAGATTGAGCTGGACGAACCTACCAGGAAGCTTACTACTATTACCACGCATAAGACATTTGCAGTATACCCGTTTGCATTTTGGCAGTAATTCCGCCCCCGAAATCATCCAAAGTATTATCAACAAGTTAGTGAAGGATATACTTTTCGCTAGTGCTTATCTAAACGATATTCTTATCTCGGAATGCTGTGCTACAGAACAGATTTACCTTGGTTCATGGTCACAATTTTCACAATGGATAACCTCGCTTTTATGTCGGTAGTGGCATGTTGTCACCTGGAGATGAGGAACTTTACAGCCCTATGCAGTCTTTATAGTATACATAGAAGATAAGGAAGTTCAGTTTTATCTAGGAAACGACGAAGCCTCGAATATGCAATCGATCCGTAGTCGTTACTCCCTCAAGGAACGTGAACACATGGCTGCTAAATTCAGGCAGCTTTTGTAGCCTGATGGTATGTGAAGTATGTGTGCTTCGCACCGCTCAGTTAGCATGAATAATGGAACAATGGTATAATACGGATAAAAGGTCGCGGATGGACAAATCCAGCGCATCTGTGGACTCACCACACTCTCCACGTTAACCCGCGTGTGTAACCGTTTACACCATTTTCGTGGGGGTAGATGAGCCCAATGTGTGTATGCGTCTTATCGTCACTCGCACAGGAACCAAATCAAAGAATGCAGAGGATATAAAGCATCGTAAAGTCGATGAGGGCTGGCATTGGTCGATGAAGTATGCATTGCCATACAATGTGGACAAGCGCCGCGCTGTCCACATCCGCCATCGACACGCCTAAATCTACAAGCTTGGGGCGCACGATCTGTGGACGAGGTCTCAGGAACGTGATCTCGGTGTGCTGGTACAGGCTGACATCGGTTGTTCCAGACAATCAGAGTCCCATTCGAAATAGCGTAAGCAGTATATTAGTCTCTTGCGGTGTGTATTCGGGAGTTTGCATTCATCCAACTCTCCTCAATGACTACGTGCGTCCCCAAGTCGAATACACAATCCAGTCTTAGCAAACTTGGTTGGTAGGACAGCTTCCTAATTTGGTCACATAAGCTTTACTAGAACATTACTCTTAATCAGCTAACGATCCATCAGCTATACTGACCGTCATTCAAAAGCTCCATTCAACATACCATCAATCATCGCATTTTGAACAGCCTACTAACTAAAGAGCAACAGCCCCACTAGGCTTCCTCTGTTCTTCCGTGTTTAATTTGTGGTCGCAATTAAACGCAACAACGGGAATACATGCTTTTACTTCGTTTTGGCATCCGAGAATGACCATTCATAAATTCCGAAATCCGCACCTAGGAAGAGCTCCTATAAAGGGATGAATCCGACGTGAGCTCGGTGTTTCGGACTCAGCCCACATCATAGGGGGAGTCGTATCCACTTTCTTCGTATTTCTATCTCTTCAGGTATGCAAATATGACTGACCAGCAACTAGGGGAAATTAACACCTCATCTACTAGCTGTTTACTAACATTTCGGATGCAAGGTCCCCAAATTTGGTTCCTTCAGACAGAGTCGTTTTTTGAAATAAACCGCATACATTCGGGTGCCTTAAAGATTCATGATGCAATTTCCCAAGTCCCACCGGAAGCACTGCTCCTGATAAAGAATAGCCTGAAAACAAGCCATACGTACCAACAGTTAAGACTTGTTGGTTAGCGAGATTAGCCTTAGTGAACGTAAGATAGTGCAACGCCAACTCAATGAAGAGCAATGAGGCGATCGCACCCGTACGCAACTATTGCGAGCCATGCAAGCTCTGGTAGATGATAACACTCCAGAGGATTCCATTTTTGAACAGCAATTTATGCAACAACTCCCTATATATGTACAACAGATATTGGCTAACGCTCATCAGGATACCGAACTGAAAGACTTAGCCCTTATGGCTGATAAGATAATGGAGATACAATCACAAACGATCTCAACTTTATCGTCTCGTGCATCTGACGGCTCACTCGTAAAAGCCGTGCGCTCCCTGCTAGAACAACTGGCTTCCATTGCCATCGCCAGAGGAAGGGATAACTCTCGAGCTAACCAACGGCGTGCACGGAGTGTTAGTCATTTCCGTGGCATTTGCTGGTACCACCGGAGGTTCCGTAACAGAGCGCAAAAATGCATAAAGCCATGTCGATTTTCCAACTCGAGAAATAAACACGCCAGATCGTATTGGCGAAGCAGCAAGTTGGAATATGTGAATCAGGTCGCTTCTTTTACTTGCGGGACGTTAGATCTGGCATGCGATTCCTTCTCGACACTGGTGCCCAAGTCAGTGTGGTTCCCCACGTCCGGAAAACCTAACGCACTGTTCGGTATACAGCCTGGAGGCAGTAACTGGCACATCCAATCGTAGCTATGGCGAAGGGTTTAGTACACTTAACGTTGGGCCCCGTAGGCCTCTTGCTTGGATTGTGATTGTAACCAAAGCGCCAACTGCAATCCTAGGTCACGATTTCTTTCAGCATCGCGGCATTATCGTTGATCCCAAACGCTGTCAAATTATCAACAACCTAACGCAACTATCACAGCCAGGTTTCAAAAGTTCCATTACGTTTATAGGTCCCCAGCTTTTTCCACCTCGAGTCATTGCAATGTATTTGGTTCTGTTACAGTAATTTAACATCATAACGGAGCCCGAATACCAACCTGATTATGTCAAGCAGAAGTTCGTTCACAGGATAACCACAAAATGTTGCCCGGTTTTCCATCGACCACGGTGATTAGCGTGCGATAAACTTTCCGTAGCGAGTGCTGAATTCGACCATATGTTACAGTTGGACATACTACGTCCATCCAGCAGTATGTGGGCATCGCCTAAATATAGTCCCGAAGAACAAATCTGGAGATGGGAGACCGTGTGTGGAATATCGGGAACTAAACGCCATCACCGTCCAGGACAGGTATCCCATTCCGCATCTCTAGGATTTCTCATCCACGCTGTACGGAAAAAATATACAGCAAGATCGATTTAGTGCGAGCATACCAACAGATTCGCGTCCATTCTGAAAATGTTTCTAAGACTGTTGTCACCACACCCTTTGGTGTATTTGCGTTGTTGCGAATATCATTTTCAGCGTCTCAGCTTGTTATGGATCAGGCCATTCGCCGACTAGATTTCGTTTTCATTTCTTTTGACAAGGACTTGGTTGCAAGTCGTGACTATGACGAAGACTTGTGCTATCTGCGACAACTTTTTGAACGATTTGCGCATTACGGGTCACTTATTCATGCAGTCAAGAGCCAAGTTGGAGTCGACACGTTAGACTTTCTTGGTTGCTGTCTTTCCTCCATCGGAATTACACCCCCACCTAACAAAGTGACAGTCATTACTGAGTACCCCATGCATGATTCTCATAAAAAGTTACACCGGTTTGTAGGTATGGTTAAGGTTTACAGGCGATTCATTCCGCACTGTTCTGGGTTAGCCCAACCACTTACCGAGTTACACAAGGTAGATGGTAAATACTTCTTCTTTACAGAATCAGCTTAGTGGGCATTCAATGATCTAAAACATCAGCTAGTAACCGCCATGCTTCTCGTACATATAGACCCTAAGACATAGTTACTGTTAAAGGTGGAGGCCTCAGATGTGGCTGTAGATGGTGTGCTTCAACGATGGCACAGAGGTGAATTGTATCCGATTGCTTTTTGCTCTAAGAAACTACAGTCTGCCGAACGACGCTATAGAACTTTCAACAGAGAACTCCTAGTATTTTACCTCAATATGCGTCATATTCGACATTGCTTGGAGGGACGTACATTCACCATGTTCACCGACCATAAGTGTTCCGCTGCTGATCGTCTTTCCCCTCTAGAAAGTAGACAACTGGATTACATTGCCCAATTTACCTCTGATACATGTAACAGATGCCTTATCACGGGCGGAAATCAACAGCTTATTTGGGAATTACCACACTGATCTACAGGAAGTAGCCACAACACAGTGTCAGGATAAGCAGTTCCTTCAAAAACTTCAAGAAGCCAATGTACTGGGGGAACCCATTCCGCTGCCTGCTAGCGCGGATGTTCTGATGTGTAACGTCGCTGCAAGAATGTCACAACCTGTAGTTCCACCGACCTGTTTGCGAGTCAAGTTTGATTCAGTACATGGTCTATCACATCCAGGCATCAGTGCAACTCACGAAGTCATTTCCGATGTTTTATGTAGCCAGCACTAAACAAAAACATGCAGAGTATGGTGAGAGCTTGTCTCCCTTGTCAACATTCACAAGTTAAGTGCCGTACACAGGCAACACCTTGGATTTTCACCTTTCCTGATGCTTGTTTCAGCCACGTTCATATCGATACCGTCGGTCTGCTACCGCCGTCGAGTGGATATAAGTACCGACTGACTTGTACCGACCGTTTCACTCGTTAGCCTGTGGCAGTACCCATCGCGGACATTCCTGCAGAGACGGTAGCACATAACTTTGTGGCTTATTGGATCGCACAACATGGTGTGTCATCCACCATAACAACCGATCGCGGTGCGCAATTCGAATCTCGGAACCAGGCGAATAAATACAAGTGCGTACTACCTATCAGCGAACGGGTTAATCGAACGTTTCCATTGCCACCACAAAACATCTTTGATGGCATATTGTTACCCTACTCGTTGGACCGAAACTCTACCGCTGGTTTTATTAGGTTTTCGAACGACACCTAAAGCTGATTTAGGTTGCGCTGTCGCGGAGCTGGTATACGCCACAACGTCAAAGCTTCCGGTTGATCACGTTCAATCAACCGGCGACAATGCATTTGATCATTCAAAATTTGTCCATCGCCTACGTTCATCCATGCGTAAAACGACAATTTACTGCCACACGCGCATAAACCAACCAGGGTTACATACCAAGAGATCTGACATCGTGTTCATATGGGTGGTTACGAAATGCTGCAGTTCATAAGCGAATACAGCCACCGTATGAAGGGCCATTTGAATTGATCTCTAAAGCAGTAAAACACTATAGGATAAACAGGAATAGTAAAGTCGAAGTGGATTCTGTAGACCATCTTAAGCCAGCATAGATCGAACAACCTTGCGAGAAGCAACCAGCTGGTCGACAAAATACGCAACATACGCAGCAGTCATCATACACGTTAGCTAGAGGTGAGGAACACCTCAGCTACTGTGCCGCAATACATAGAAAAAAGAAGAAAGAAAGCAACGGGTGCAAGCCGGATGAGCTACCGGCAACGGTTGGGCATCGTTTTGGTAAGCTACCAACCGGCTACTGTGCATCAAAAAAATTGCTATGCAAAGCTATATAAGGCTAAATAATGAGATCGTGGTTTGAGGGGGAGGCTAAGAGGGATGATGTGGGACAAAAAAACTCACAGCACGAACGCCACTGAGGCCGGCTCCTTGCCAAGTCAGCAAGTGTGTCCAGCCAAACGTGTTCATCGTCTTTCGGACCCCAACCAGGGAGCCGAGACGCTCCAACTGAGACCAGCTCAGAAGTGAGAGCCTTCATTCCTCTCGACCCAGTCGTGGCTCGGCCACTCCTCCTCTTCTTCCATCCACACCCCCGGCGGGCAAACAAAGCACGTCGCGGGAGTCGGTGGGCTGGCATGCGTAACACGTGGCCGAGCCATCGAAGCCTGGTGCGTGAAATAACGGTGCTGAGCGGTTCAGTTCCTTTTCCTGTGCCGTAAACAAGGCATCGAACACGCTCGTTGCTCACGCGGTGTTCCCACCAAATGTGAGCTGAATTGCGAAGGCACCGGTGGTCGAACGTAACTAGCCTCTTTAGGTCTGCTGCTTTAAACGGCCAGGTTCCACAACCGTATGGTGGGGTCGAACGTACCGCTGCATTGTACACTCCACCCTCCAGAGGATGAGTGATGTCGCGCCGCTGCCATAAGTGGCGAAGGTTAGCAAAAGCGTCCCGAGCTTTTGCTATACGGTTCGTGATCTTATCTTTAATTCCACGGGCGCTGATACAACTTCTTAGGTAGTTGAATTTTTGAACGACTTCTAGCTGATCCCCATCAAGGCTCAGCAAAGGAGGTAGTCCAGACAATCTTGGAGGAACGCTTTGCACTTCGAGGGTGCGAAGCAAAGCCCGAAATGATGAACAGCTAGTGCTAATCTGTCCAGTGCCGCTTGGCACGTCTGGGACACTACTACGTCTGGGACACACTACGTACGCAGCAGTCATCAAGGCTCGTTGAAAGCGACCCACAGCTGTTAACATCTAAAGTTAAGTCACAAGAGGACATCAATACGCGGCAGACATGGTCAGAAAGGAGAGTCCATTTTTCAGACCGCCTAGTGTATTATGCATCTTGACAATACCATTCTGTTGTGCGGATAACTTGGCTGTACTGCTTGCTGCCAGTTTTCTTTCGCTTAAGGTTCTCCAGATTCTGCTATGATGCGAGAGCTCCTCACTAGCAGGACTAAGTGGAAGAATAGGAATTACCGCCTAATAACAACAAGACTACCATCCCTGCATTCACCATGTTTACTTTGCTCCCAAGTGTCTCACTGTACCATAGATAAAGAAATTTAACCCGCATACTTCCATGTCTCAGCCACAGGCATTTCTTGTGATACTGTACCAGGTAGTTAGGTTTTACCGGATATTCCCCCCGGGTTTTAATCCTGATCGCTTGAACATCGTGAGGTTAGCGCATTGTTGGGAAGGTTTGTAGGACACCTTTTTACATTTTGCCACGCAAGCTTTGCTAGGACATTACCCGCTAAGCAGCTGACGATCCACCAGCTATAGCGACCGTCATTCAAAACTCCATTCTACGTACCATCGATCATCAAATTGTAAACAGCCTTCCATCTAAGCAGCAACAACACTACTAGGCTTCCTCCGTTCTTCCTTGCTTAATTTATGGGAGCACCGATTTACAATAATAGAAAACATGTTTTCACTTCATTTAGGCATCCGAAAATGACGGGACATTAATTACGAAATCCGTACCTTAGAAGCGCTCCTACAGGTTAAAGCGTTACCTCGCAACTTTCGAGATCCCTCAAATTCGAGCAACAATCATGTAACGGGTTTTCGTTACCTTCTGTACCAAGAAGAACGGAACATGCCCAGAGGATTCAGTGGACGCTACCGGCAGCTACGTGGAGACCTCATATTAGTATACCAAATACTGAGCGACCCCAGTCACGTATGTCGCCACCTATTGAAAATCAGCTCGGAAATTAAAGGAAGAGGTAATAGCCTGAAACTGAGTCAACAATATAGTCGTCTAGATTGTAGATGAATTTATGTTTCCCTTTGAGTGTTCCAATCCTGGAACGCTCCTCCAATCTCAACTGTTTCTGACCCACGTTAGCTATTTTCAAAAAAATTATTGGATATTAAACTGAACAGCCTACACTTGGTTCCATGAACGGATATTCTGCATCTATTCAAGCTAACTAGCCTCTTTATAGATGTAAGGCTCAGTGACGCACGCAAACATCTACAGAGTTGACCAAGTTGCTTGTTATTCGCTGTGAGCACTAACCGCAATGTGGTGTTATTTCGTTTTGCAGGGTACTATCTCACTCTTATAACCCTCCTTCTATACTCTATTACTGAATCGCTTCACCGATACATGTTTTATTTGGTCAACTTGTGCAGTATTTGAACTACAATTTCGTTTATTACTCACCTACGAGACTTATTAGGCTTGTGCATTTTTACCCGTCATATGCCATTGTCCAATTTACTTCAGTACCGGCCTCCCTATTGCCTATTTCGGCCTAAGTGCCACTAGTGGCTGGCTTGCCGAACAACCCCCACGTGGTGCCAGCTGGGTGGTTCGGGTTATTCCCGTTCCAACAAATTGTTAGGCGGCAATGTTCCAGGAAGTGGTGGGTTTTCGCCTGGCAAGCGTTCTCCTTATAAAAAGCCACAAAAATAAGTTTAACAACATTGCGACGTGGCGGATGTGACTCGTCACTAAATAAAGTCATTGCCCATTGCCCCTCCCTGAGAGGCATTGTATTTCAAGGGGGCGTTGGACCCCTTGTCCTTCCCGAACTGAAAGTCGTCTGAACTCTTTAGTTGGTCACCGGCTCCCAACGGGTTGCGACGTCCTCACATCGCTCTGCTGCGTTGTAGGTTGGATCTTTGATCAAAGGCTCGGGGTAGGGCCCCCTAAGACAACCCTCTACTTCGGCCTGGGCAACCGGGTAGTATCACGCCCACTCACGAATCATGGACCACACCGCTTACTACTGCTACTGCTATGCCTATCTTTTGTGCTAACTGAACCGCTCAACCTCCACTCACAGATCACCCCACATCCTGTCCTTCACCCACATGTACTCTTATGTCTTCTACGGTCACCGTCACAAGCTACCCACGTCTCGCAGCTGATGGAAGTGACAGCCAAACTCCCGGTTTTTAATGTCCTGCGATCGTAACCGCCTCTCACTCCACCGAATCTCCAGCTCTTTTTCGACCTGGTTCTCCATTCATCCTCGCAGCGTCTAATGTTCGAACTTTGATGCAGATCGGACGACAAGCATGTGTTGTCCGTACTCTTGAAACGCTTTCGGTAAACATCTGTTGCCTTTCAGAGACCAGATTACAAGATTCTAGCGTCGTCATCAGAATGGCCTCTCCGGTAAACTCTGACGCCAAATACTACTTGCGGCTTTCCGGAGACCCAGAATCTGCCGCCACTGGTCAAGCTGGTGTTGGGGTTGTACTGAGTGCCAGGGCTGCATCAGCTCTGCTTGACTGGATCCCAGTCAACAGCCGGCTATGTGCAGTCAGACTAAGAGGTTCATGTCACGTAAGCAGGCGTCGAGACGTTACGCGTGCCTTGTTTGTCGTCTCCGCCTACGCCCCTACATACTGCAGCCCGGATGCAGTTAAAGATAGCTTTTATCAACAACTACATGAACTACTGCGTTCCTCCAAACGGACTGATATAGTCATTCTTGCCGGGGACTTTAACGCACGGGTTGGCCGCCTTCTACCAAGTGAGCACCACATTGGGGGTAGTTTTGGTCTCGGTGGCAGTCGATCAGACAATGGAGACAGATTGCTTGCTCTTTGCTCTGATCATCACTTGTTTCTTTCGAGCACTAGTTTTCGGCACTCGAGGACACACACTGCTACCTGGCGCCCGCCCTCACAAACGTAAGAGTGCTCCCAGCTTGACCACATATCAATCAGCTACAGATGGCGCGGAAGCGTAACGGACTGCCGATGGTACTGGTCAACTTATCTAGACTCAGATCACGCATTGGTTCGTGCTAAGATTTGCATGCGTTTCGGAGGATCCCCTAAGCGCGCTAAGTACCGACCGGACGTCGCAAATCTACAAAACCCTGCGAGTTTAACCAGGTACCAAGCCTCACTGTCAACCTCGCTTGGCTGAACTATTGACAGTGATCTCGATTCGCAGTGGGTGCCTATCAAAGAGGCCTTAGTTTCCGCCAGTATGGACAATTGTGGAATTACCCGTCACCCACTGAAACATTAGATTTCCGCCGTCTCCAAGTCGCTGATGGACAAACGCTGCTTGATCCTGTCGGATTCGAGACACGTTGAGGAACCCCAATCAGTTGATCGAGAGTTGCGCAGGAGTCTGCAAATGGACCGCGAAGCTTGGTGGTGTGAACGTGCTAGGGAGATGGTGCTGGCTAGTCTCCCTGATAATACCAGAAAACTTTTCCATCTCATTCGAGTCACCGAACGGGTTCGAGCTGGTATAAGTGAAACAATATGCGAAGAGGATGGCACCTTAATCACCAATCTTCAACGACGGTTGAAGCGATGGGTCGAACATTTTGGCTCGCAGTTTGTTTGCCCCCAGCTCCATCTGCTACCTCTGGCGCTCGCGCTGGGGCCGAGTGGTCTACCCCCACAGACCCTCCCTCTTCCCAGGAAATCGAGCAGGAGCTCCGGCACATGAAACGTTATAAAGCCCCCGGCCCTGATGGTCTTCACCCAGCTCTATTTAAAGATGGTGGCGCATCGCTGGTTCAAAAACACACTGCTTTGTTCTCGAAAATTTGGTCGAAAGAGAAAGTTCCATCATCTTGGAGTGCATCGATAGTCGTCCCCATCTTCAAAAAGGGCCTGCGCACAATCTACTCTAACTACAGAGCCCAAGCTTAGCCCTCGTCGTTTACAAGCTGTTGGTGTCTATCATACTTCACAACGCACGAATCGTTGCAACGAGAAGAACAAGCTGGGTTTCACCTTGGTCGCGGCTGCATCCATCAAATATTCACACTCCGCCAGATCCTCGAGCTCCGCCATGTGAATCAGAGGCCAACGATTGCTGTGTTCCTGGATATCCGTGCAGCCTTCGATTCTGTCGATCGCAGGGCACGGTGGCAGTGCCTACTGAGGAATGGTGTCCCCGAGAAGTTCGTCTCCATACTGCGCGCTCTCTATAGTCTGACCTCGGGCAGGGTTAGGGCTTATGGTAAACTTTCGCCTACTTTTGTGGTCTCCAGTGGAGTTCGACAAGGATGCCCTATCTCTCCTTTCCTGGTCAACTTTGTCATTGAGGACGTCCTGAAGAGCGCTCTGGGCGATTCGTTGAACGCTGGCGTTGAGCTCCTCCCAGGTAGTCGAGTTGTTGATTTGGATTATGCTGATGATATCGTCTTGCTGGGTGACGATCCACACGTCGTCCAACTTACACTAAATCGCTTGGTGATTGAAGCATCAAAGTATGGTATGTACTTTTCGCCATCCAAATGCAAGGCTCTCTTCCAAGCCTGGCAGGTGCCTCTGCCTGCACTCACTCTTGGTGGTGAGACACTAGAGGTTGTGGAGAGCTTTGTCTACTTGGGAAGTTGCATCACTGCTGGCGGGGCTGTTGGAGACGAGATTTCGATGCGCATCTCGAGGGCACACCTCGCTTTTTTAGACTGAAGCACTTGTCGCTTCACCACGTTATTTGTCTCTCCATAAAAAGGCGGGTCTATTGTGCAACTGTTCGTGCTGTACTGTTGTACGGATGCGAGACCTGGCCCATGCGTAAAGATGACTTGCGCAGGCTATTTGTCTTCAAGCACCACTGTCTGCAGTCCACTGCCCGTGTGTGATGGCAGCACCACGTAAGCAATGTGGAAGTTAGCCAGTGTGTCTTGGGACATGGAAGCCACTAGCTCGAGGAGCTCGTCTCAGTGCATCAACAGCGGTGGTTTGGACACGTATTGCGCATGCCCGCCCAGCGTTACCCGCGTCGTGCGTTGTTTGCGGTCGCTTGACATGGCTGGAAGAGACGGTCGGGTGGATAGCCTACAAGATGGAGAAGCCGCATGAGAAAGCTGACGAGACAGTTGGCCTCGGCCGGTTGTTGTCGACTACCTTGTTGGGATCCGAGAGATGCGGATACTTGCTGGTTGAACACCTTGAAAGTCATGGCTTAAGATCGATGGTAGTAACGGACGTGTGCCTCGGTGTGTTGCGGTATCCCTTCCTCCACCCCAAAAGAGAACGAACTGAAAAAATTTCAAAAACTGGGAGTGGTAAACTAAACAAAAAGCTTTTCTTATTGTTGCTCTTTTCTTATTATTCATACGGTTTTCCTATCTAACCATGATTCCGATGGCACAATATTGTACCACAGATTATATATATATATATATATGGGAGCACCGGGATAAGAACCACTGGGCGATATTTGGCGGGCTCCAAACACTTATCACCCCTGTAGATCGGGATAATGATGCCCCGTTTTCGCATGTTATGGACCTGCCCTTCAACGAGTCATAGCTGGAATAATTTCGCTAGTGACTCAGCTAATCTCGCAGCTGCCGCCTGTAGTGCTTTCGGGTGGAGTTGTCAACTCCGGGGGAACTCTGAGGGCGCAAAAACAGCTTGCTCAAAAACGTCGCTGAACTAAACCTAATATGTGTAACTAGTTACGTCTGGAGGAATAGAACAGGTATGTGATACACGCTGGCAGCGCGTCGGAATATTGGAGCATATTGGAGCCGTAGAAAGTTGGCTGCATCCTCGGCGATTTGAGCACATCCATTTGTTGAAATGATCTGAGAAACACGACGCTCCACGTTCCGGAAACTGTTCACATGTTTATACAAAAGTATATTGCTAGCGCAAAAGCTTTCCGCTAGACTTTTCTGGTACACTAAGTGGTCAGGTGTAGTGCAGTGATTGCGCTGCACAACATAATTGCTCAAATTGTCAGGGCTAGGGTTGGCTCTGTACACTTGTCATTCTGTTTATTACCGCCAGGCGTATTCGGGTTCTGTTGCAGAAAATAGAATTTATTCAAATCACCGACCTTTCCAGCAGACTCCGTCCAAGCATTATTAATAGGACGGTCGTCCGAAAATTCCCAGATGGTATTTCCAACAAGTTTTGTTAGTGTACATGTATGTGCCTGACACCATGGAGGCAACAGCGACGGGTAAATCAGCATACGGACACCGCTACATCAATCATATATATATATATATATATATATATATATATATATATATATCCCATGCTGAGGCTGATATTGCATTCATGATGCTTCTTCACCGCATTTGGGCTAAACCAACTTACAATTAAACTAGGTCTTTTTAAGCTGGATAAATTTCATTCCACTTTATTTGGTTTGTTCTGCCTACCTGAATAATCTTCTATTAACTGGCCACGTTGCTTACGCTAATTGCGCTTATCTTCGGTAACTTTGTTGCGTTTGTAGCATTTTTAAGTAACTTGTGGACATTTCTTACTTATCGCGGATTCGTTGCTAACCAACTTACTTCATATGGTAATTTAGCGAAGAGTTATGCCACCGTATCTGTATGCATTATTGGATTTATTTTATTTCAGCTTGTCGTTTCAAGTGAATGGCTGTTGTTTGATATCCCCGGTGTGGCTGCGCTTGATGTGCATGTTGACAAGGTGCCTACCTGTCTATTACCCACTACCTCGTCCATACTGGCTCCAGGAGACAGTTGGTCGTTGCTGGAGGGGACGGGTGCACGGTCCTTGTGGCCGTGCTAGGCTCGAAGAGTGGTTCCATGCACTCAGTGTGGAGCGGACTACGGTCCAGCCACCGCCTTGTGTGCGCTTGATTCCCCAAATACAGCGTGCTTGTGTTTGCCTGTGAAGGAGTGTGGGCCGGCTCCGTTGATGAAACGTGGCTCCCATCCGCATGCCTCCCGGTCTTATTCCTTCGGGTTTACACTGGATATGGGGTATGTGGTTGGAGCTGTGGGTGGTGCAGCGCAAGCCATCCATGGTCCCTCTGTAGGCGCAGGCGTCCTGTGACTGGCCACAGTGACAGGCAAATCCGGAACCGGAAGCCATCAATCACACACACATATATATATGTATATATATATATATATACCACTTGAGCAATAAACATTTGGCAGTGTCAGAACACATGAGTAATGATAACCAAAATGAGGAAGAGAGTCAGGGGAAGGGATGCGAAGATCCATGAGCTGTGTGGGCAGCGAACTTCCCGGTTGCCCAGGCCGAGGAAGTGGGTTGACTTAAGGGACCCCACCCCGAGCCTTTGGTCTTAAAGGACCTGCGCAAGGCAGGGGGGCGGATAAGAAGACTGTTGATAGCCAGGTGGTTCATTCGCTCTCTTGATGTTTGGTTGCAGTCCACAGAGAAGCCGGTGACCAGAAAGTTTGTTCATCCGCTCTCCGTTAAATACTCACCTCCAGTTACAGAAGTGAGTGATCAGTGACCAGATAGCCGGTCACATTGGCTTTGACACAGCGCCGTACGAGCTCTTGTAGTATTTGATGTAGAACCAGGTGACCAGCCCAGAGACTCCCACCGATCTGAGGAACGCTGCCGCTGATTGGTTCGCGGACCGTATTCATCTCGCCCAGGCATAAGCAGACGAGGTTAATCGCAAACCTGGCGGACTTGTCCGATTCAGCCTTGCAGCTCCGCAGTTTTAAAGTGTGTATTTTCTGACAAGTACACAAGCTCCCAGTTGAGCTTCCTGTGAGTAGTCCGTATAACACATTGTAATAAAGCATGGTTACGTGAGCACTCAGCCCAACAGGCTTTTCCATCATTAGCTCTTCCCGTCGCATTGAGACTGGACCTTCACGTGTTACGACGGTTTGCGTACTTCTTTGACCCATTGCGCTATACTGGGTGGTGCCCCCGGTCTCCTTAAGAGCTACTCCTACCAGGTTGGTCAATGGTGAGAGGTCAGACAAACTCAGTCTCCTGGTCCTCCAGGTTGAGGGTTCGAAATGGGATGGCGTCCATTCCTGTAAAACTAAATCAATGCCACCTCCCCGCTGCCTTGCGGACAGGCTTTTGAGCCAAAGGCTTTGGATGAGGACCTAATCGTCCTAATGTCTAGATCTGGGCACCCTGGCAGTATCTCAGCCCACATACAACCATGACATTTTCCTCAAACATAAACTTCATCCTGCATCGGCCGTCGCGCAGATTATCAAGGGTCGCCTTATCTGCTGCATACAGCAGGGCGGATAAGCGAAAACATGCTACTGCTGGCGTCTCCTTTCTTTCTTTTCCACCTTTTTTCTCTTACTCCCAGCCCGGCCCCAATTACTAACCTTTCTTCTATAATTCCCAACTTAATTGACAGCAACCGAAGTGCTATTGGAGTAGAATCATCTGCAGCCACCATCCCACAGCACCTATCGGACGCCTCTCGGCAAAAGTCCCTTATAAGGCCACGCTGTCCCGTTTCCATGCCGACATTCAACGTCCGCACTCTAAGACAAACAAGTCAGCAGGCTGCACTCGCACGCACCTTGGACACACTGGGTGTTGATGTGTGTTGTTTGTCCGAAACCAGGATCAATGACCCTAACGGGGTTATTGAATTGACTGTACCAGGCTTATCCTCTCGTTATTGGTTGCACACATCCGGAGACGCCGATGCGGCACTCACGGGTCAAGCTGGTGTAGGTATCATGCTCAGCTGCAAGGCTGAGTCATCGTTGGTTGATTGGATTCCGGTGAACAGCCGTTTATGTGCAGCCCGTTTGACGACATCAGCTAAGGTGAATTCATGAAGTAGTACAAAACGTTGTTTGTTTGTGGTTTCCGTTCATGCTCCCACCGACTGCAGTTCTAATGCAGTCAAGGAAACATTCTATCACGAACTGAACGTCCTACTACGCAGTGCTACTAGTTCAGATATCATGGTACTTGCAGGGGATATGAATGCACAAGTAGAACGTCTGAGCTCTTTAGAAGCTCAGCTGGGTGTTAATTATGGACTTAACTCCGAACGGACTGACAAAGGTGAGCGTCTGCTGCAACTGTGTGCGGAGCACCAGTTGTTTCTTACTAGCACTGCTTTTAGACACAGTGGGCGCCGAAGTGCCACTTGGCGTCCACCTGTAGCTGGTCAGCGATGGACCCAAATTGACCACATAGCCATAAGTTACAGGTGGCGCGGTTCCATTCTGGATTGCCGCTCGTACTGGAGTACCTGTGTCGACTCTGACCATGCCTTGGTGCGCTGTCGTTTCTCCATGAACTTTACCGGAAGGCGCACAAAGCGTCTCCCCCGATTGGCAACGGAGAAATTGTCCCAGCCCTCGGTCAGGGCAAGCCTATCAAGAAGCACTGCATAGCGAACTCTCGCTGTCTTGTCCTAATGACACTGAACTTCAGTGGAATAGGATCTCGGTCGCCATGCACGACGCAGGAGCATCTGCTTGTGGCACTATCAGTCGTCACCGCACCAGTCACTGGATATCCGAGAGGTCCGTGAACCTGTTGGAAGCTAGAAGACACCTCCCGGCTGGTTCTGAACACAATGTGACCAGACGGGCTATTAGGCGTGAACTAAAGCGGAGCATACGTGCTGACAAGGAAGTCTGGTGGACCAGTAGGGCTCAAGAAATGGAGGAGGCAGGAGCAGTAGGCAATTACCGGAAGCTCTTCCAGCTAATCCGCACCACTGGTCCCAGAAAACCAGGCGTCAGTGAGACAATCAGAGACAGCGCGGGTGCGCTGATACACAATAAGGAGCGCCGTATGGCTCGTTGGACTGAACACTTTTAAGGTCAGTTCAGCTGGCCCCTGTTCCCGGACCTCTTCCTACTCAGATGATGCAGGACGTGCCATGGACGGTTAGTTTAGAGCCTCCGTCGGAGGCCGAGGTCCGAAACGCGATCACAGCCCTCAATCGTTTTCGTGCCGCTGGCCCGGATTCCCTCCCACCTGCACTATTTAAGGATGGAGGTGAGGTCCCCTGCAGGGCACTGACCTCCCTATTCGAATGTATCTGGAACGAAGAGAGTGTCTCGGCTAATCGGAGCGAATCGATTATAGCGCCAATATACAAAAAGGGCAGTCGCACAGACTGTTCTAACCACAGGGGTATTAGCCTAACGCCAGTTGTGACAAAATTATTGGCCTCGATTATCGTTCGTCGCCTCAGTGCAGAACGGGAATCTCGGATTAGGGAAGAGCAGGCCGGTTTTCGCCCAGGACGTGGCTGTATAGACCATATATTCCTTCCGCGGCAGGTGCTAGAGCAGCGCCACGCATACCGCAAACCGACAATAGCTGTGTTCCTCGATTTCAAGAGTGCGTTCGATTCGGTCGATCGATCGATTCTGTTCGAATCACTTGCGCGAAAAGGTGTTCCCAAGAAATATGTGAACATTCTTCGTGCTCTTTACTCGAACACTACAGGCCGCGTCAGGGTCTATGGAGTCCTATCGGATAGCTTTTCGACTAGAAGTGGCGTTCGTCAGGGTTGTCCGGTTTCCCCATTTTTGTTCAATTTCGTCGTGGATTCTATCATGGAGTGTTCCCTGACGGAATCCAACGATGTAGGCGTTGAAGTGCTGCCTGGTGAAAGGTTAGTTGATCTAGATTATGCGGACGATATCGTCTTGCTTTTCGACGATTTTGCGGCGGCACAATCAACCCTGAATAGCCTGTCGAGAGTGGTCCCATTATTTGGTATGCAATTCGCACCTTCAAAGTGCAAAGTGTTGCTGCAGGACCACCAGCCACTTGATGACCTCTTGACGCTTGCTAACGAGGAACTCGAGGTGGTTGATCATTTCACTTATCTTGGCAGCTGCATCAGCAATGATGGGCGCATAGAAACTGACATGAGCTCACGCACTGCAAAGGCCAGAGCTGCCTTCTTGAATCTGCGTCATCTTTGGCGACAGAAGGGAGTTTTCCTCCGTCTGAAAGGCCGGGTATACAAGGCCACAGTGAGGGCCGTTCTGCTCTATGGTAGTGAGACTTGGCCCCTTCGGTCTGAAGATCTGAGGCGCCTTCAAGTCTTTGATCATCGTTGTTTGCGAAGCATTGCTGGTGTCGGATGGCACCAGCGTATCCCCAACGAGGATGTGCCTAGGCGAGTACTAGGTAGTGATAATCATGCTAACACCCTAGAACAACAGATAGCACTGAATAAGTTGCGTTGGCTCGGGCACGTGCTACGCATGCCTGGTCACCGCTTACCTAGGAGGGCCTTGTTCAGTCTGTCAGGTGTAGGATGGCGCAAGGCTCGAGGTGGACAGAAGTTGACTTGGCAGCGGGAAATGAAGTCACTGACGACCAAACTGGGTGCCGTTGGTACGTCTTGCCTTCCGGGTTGGGGTCCACGTGACTCACCTTGTGCTTGGCTTGAGACTTTGCAGGACATGGCTCGCAACCGACACCAGTGGCGCGTCTGCTGCCGTCTTCTAATCGGATTGCCTGTTTAAAGTGTGTTTGGTGCTGAGTTATCTGCGGGGTAATGGTTGATTACGACGCGGGGCAGTAAAAGCCGAAAGGAAGCTGTCTCGCCCATGCCGCCTTAGCTATGCACGATAGCCAACAGCTTTTGACAGTATGTTGTCTACACTAGATGTAGGCAACTTGACCCTGAATGTTTGTTTAGGCATTAAGGTTTTCAGGTAAGACCCCCTCCTCTCCCTCTTCTTATTCTTTATTTCATAGGTCCTCATGGTTGTATGGCAGAGAAGCATCAGTTCAAATGGCTGATGTACTGCTGTTGATGATGATGATCATTAGCTCTTCGTTCATGAGCATAGATGGTTTAGTTAACCGCCCAGAAACGGTTAGGGAACTAACATGACTGAATAGCCGAACAATTGAAATGAGCTCTTTTAGTTCGGCCTTCTATTTCTCTCTGGGTATGCCGGAACTTCCAGATCGTGATATGAGAACATGTCTCTATTGTCGTCGCAAAACCCTCCCCCAAGGCTAATGTCAGGCGGGGGTGGATCGCCGGAGTCGACATTGGGGATGATGAACAACCTCCCTAAATAAAGTGCCATTGCGTCTCAGTCGCAGACTGCACCACAGGTCACTGCAGTGGTATAAAAATACCCCACCACGCTTACTGGGGCAACCGTTTCACAGAAGGCACATACCATGTGTCACGAATTCGGGGTTGGTAATTCCGGAGTTCAACAAACTTGTTCAGGAGACCTTGTGAGTTGGGGTACATACAGGAAAGTTTCTGTGCTCTCAACAGTAACTTGGGGATGTGTTCTAGTTGCGATATTCTGTCGACCGATGAAAGGTCAGCCACAAATTGCTTTTATATAGGGCGGTGATGAACTCATTTGTGTCTGATCCAGGGATCTCGCCATTACCACCTTGTATCTCACTTTGCTTGTAAGGTACGGACTATTTTCTCCAGTTTTGTTGGCTAGCTGAGTAATGCTACCCGAAACGTTGTCGGGAAGTGGTATGACTAAATGGCTGCTCTCGTGTGTTTACTTAGGGGATGTTGCTTTTATCCGGATATCGGTAGGTAGGCTGGTGCGATCCGCATACAAACACGCCAACACTCTTGTCGACAATTGTCTGGATTAAATCGCAGTTTCAAGATCTTCGGGCCACATCCTTTGTAACCTGACGATCTGCGCATCACTGAGACTGATTGCGCTAGGATGTTTTCCAAGGAAGGGTATCTCGAATGTAGCACCACTGTGCCTGGTCATGCGTGGTCGCTTCCAGATCATCATGACCTGCAGCGTCGGGAACACAGTATGCAAGGATGGTCTTGGCTACGGATTGACTCCGGTATTCTTCCAAGTCGTGCTTCGCCTGTTTACGCTCGCTCCACGGAGTATCCGGTAAAGTACGTATGGAATATGACCCATAGGTGAAAGTTAATGCAACTGGGAGATGTTTTGGTTCACCGGAGTGCTCTGGGTGTATGGGCGTGTGACCATTAACGTTTGCGGGTTTAAATACAGCATTTAGGGTACCACATGTGAAGTTCCACTGCTTCCTCTCATCGAGATGTTTTCTTTTTAAGGAACCTGACGTCGATTCTGGAACGGTGCAAACCCCAGATGACATGCTGTTGTAGTGGCGCGAAAGGCAACGATCACGCAGAAGACTGCAAAGCTACTAGAACGAGCGAGGACCGAAACGGGCGCAGACATCATGGACGAGATCGGACGGCGCAACCCCAGCCCAACAATACGAGCAGAGAGCGGAACGCGAGCAACGAACGGGAACGTGCCTGAGTCAAAGGGTACTGAAATGGGATGTGTCGATAGGCAAATAAATCAGACAGAAACACCTTTGTCGGTGCACCCTGGAGTAACCTCAAGCTGACTAACGCCACAGAGATCAAACAAATCAAGAGCTTTAGAACAAGTTCAGGCTGGTCAGAATGTGATCTAGGGAAGCAAAGTTAGGGGGACAGACAGGCAGCCAGCGCCACGAAATATTCAGGCCAACGAGGCACGAACGTGACATGTTGTGGTTCCACATGTATGTTGTGTTGTGAGACAAAAACACGGTCGATAAATGCGCGCGTACGCGCAGCTTGTGAAAACCGTGGTCACGTGCAATAAAGATTGGGCTTTCTTGCCGCTTCGTTTTTGCTGCACTATAAATAAATAAATAAACATTTATTCTCGGCTATGCGAGGCATGCCCGCGAAGGAATGATCAAATAAGTGCAATCATACAGACATGTCATGGCAATTGTAACAGTGACAATCGGAGAGTGATTAGACGTTCATATTTGCAACTGTACAAATAGGACAGAAGTAAAAATGAAGAAAGTCCACTGTCGTGAGTTCGGGCACGTTCGTATGGGCACAGTCGGTCTGCCATAAAGTGCAGTAACAATTCAGGCAGGAATAGATCAAGAACTAGAACTGCTCAATTAGCAAAGAGCTGGTGAAGAACACGCTCAATCGTGTTTACACGACACACTGGGTTCATGTGAGTGTAGCGTAAAGAACAAAGGTGAATGCGCAGCAAAGAACGTGGAGACGAATTATGCAGATAATAAAGTGTCCGGGTTTTTCAAGCATGGTAGTATGTAGTCCTGGTCAGCTTGTCAGTATGAACTTATTGGCTGTGACTTTATTCAGTGGCGAGTCACCTCCGCCACGTCGCAGTGTTGTTAAACGGACTTTTGTGGCTTTTTATAGGGAGAACGCTTGCCAGGCGAAAACCCACCACGTTTTGGAACACTGCCAGCGATGCATTCTAACGACAAGCTGCAACCGGCAATGCTTCTTATCGATCGATTATTGGTTCTGTTAGTCGCAGTCAGGATACATTCATAATTTTCGCTGGCTGATGCATGCTTGGCGCGGGACTGTATCATCCATGGGTCCTGTCACTTCCTGACGGAATGGCACAACCCGTAAGGCAAATAAACTATAAATTGAACATGTTGAAATGTTTTCTATTTGTCTTCTGTAGAACCGCGTAATGCCTTCGAGGAGTATCGAGTAATATGATGTTGAACCAATTAATAGAGGAAGGAGAATGGCCAAACGCAATTGTTCAGGCCCGAAAATGCCATGTAGTCCGGAATAACGAACCGGAAATCCTCCCAGGGTAAGTTCCGTTGATTGGGTACCCTGGCATCCACGGCCAGTTGGGCGGCAAAATTAGTGTGGGATGCTCCTGATATGGTAAGTAAAAAGAATTTTGGTAATTTAATTGGTCTAACCCATTAGTTCTTGCCATAGTGCAAGATAGTTTTGTGTTGTGAGATTTCCAAATTAGGCGCGCAGCATAGGCGGATAAATCTACCCTCCGATCAGACGAAATGTCCGAGTTGACATTAAATGTCAGCGAGTGAACTCCGAGTAAGAGTTATGTAAAGAAGAAGCGAGCTGAACCCAATTGTTTAGGCTTCAATATCGTAGCATCCATGCAAGGTAATAAGTGTTTTGTTCCTCCGGTAAGTAATAAGACAGCGTAATAATTATCCATCCATTTCCAGCTAAAGGAATATTGTGCTTCGTTGAAGCGTTGAGGTCAAAGCAGTGGACGTATCCTCGGTTACTGGTCACCGGTTCTGCGGAAATCTCGGAGAAAAGGACAACGAACAAAGGCAGTCACACAAACAGATAACAACGATGCAACCGGAACTCAGATTAAAAATCAGTCGCAAAAGTGCTTTCACTAGTGAACCTCACATTATATGTATCATTATAAACCAAATACTTCAAGTACATGTGTTCCATAAAAATTTAGATTAGCCGTACCGTGAAAAGTGACGCCTCAGAGAACTGCACGATATCGGAGAGCGAAAGGCCGATCCGAAGACTTTGGATTAGTAGGTGGATTGAGACTAAGTCGTTTAATTAAGTAGGGAAGACGAATGGTGAGGGTCAAAGTTAGGAATGAAATAAGCTGCGATAATAAAGTGTGAGCAGCTCCAGCAAAGTTCGCGTGAGAAACAATGCTTTGGGTATGCAGCACTTAGATCATATACGTCTCAGTAGTATGGATGCAGGCAGAAAGCACAAATACGGTCAGATAAGAATAGATCAAGGCCAAGCACAGAGATGGCCATCCATTTGAAAAGCAATCAGGGACTGAGATAAGGAAAAGACAGAGTAGGGTTGGGAAGTGCTTTTATTGAAAGTGTGGAAAAGTCAACGGTGCCTTCAAGGAAGTAAGCAATCCATTAGGACAGCCGTACCAGGAAAGGTAAAATCTCATAAGGCTGAGATCGACCACCGATTGAGTGTCGCGTAAATACAGCTTCGCCTTCTTCATTTGCTTTGGGCCCAGCCGAAATAATTGAAGATCCAAGTTGCCGGTTGCCTTTATCAGCAACCATGTTCCCTCCACCAGTAGGTTCGTGGTCCTCCTGAAACTTTGGAACGGTTTGGCTGGTGGATGAAGCCCTGACCGCACTTATTCCAATTGGATGACGGTTCCAAAAGGCAGAGGGATGCTCGGATGCACATATTTAGTAAACTAAAAGGTCGCATACCGTGTCCGTAATAAAACGAGACGGATTAGCTAGCTAGGGGAACGCAAGGATGCAGTACATGGAGCGTTCCAACGTTGCAGATCAACTGAGGTGCGAAGCATAGGTGTAGCACCCGAAAAGCGGATCCTTTCGTTTAGGTACAATTTATGGCTCGTTTTACATTACCCCTCGTTGTTTTCTCCTTATATTGCGACAATGTTCGCCTACATCCAGTGCAACACCTTTTCACCTGGTGAGCTATGAAACTAACATTCGCTCCAGGTCATTTCATTTGTTTGTAGCCGATCATGAATACAGTTTGCTGTGTCCGACGCTCCTGCCTTCTAGTGTTCGCGCTCGATTCCGCGCATAGTATCGGGCTAGTGTCTACTAGTTCTATACATCGGTGACCACGATTCGGGCGCGCTAATGTTCAGCCTTTGTTGGTATAATTTCTGCTGTAAGTTCGTTCGCTTCTTTGTGTTTATAACTATTTAACTAAATGGTTTACGTTCCTGTTTACAATTTTCACGCGTAGCTCTCAATCGCACAATGTTTCACGACGTTAAACAACTTAGTAAAGTGAAAAGTCTAAAGTTGACAGTTTCGGGGATTTTGCACACAACTCTCAAGTTTGGTTTGTTATTTTCCAAGCAAAACACAACCAGCACCTCCCGTGAATCCCTAAGACGGTTGTGAAGCTGATCCAGTATACGTTCCTTCAGTCTCCTAAGTAACGAAATAAATGATCCTTAGTGAATCACAGCGCAGTGCTCTGGCTTGACTGGATGGTCTTATATTAGAAAATGCGTCAAAATCGATGATCGTAAGTCGTCAGTTCTACTTCGAGATCTCCAACAGATAGATGGTCCCTCATACATGTGGGTTCCTCGCCTAGATACTTTATCTATGATGCTCTCCATTTATATGGAAAGAGCGTCAAAAGAAATAACTACAGCAGCTGGTTACATTCGAATCATATCCTCAACAGACGAAATCTTCCGGCAATTTCTTCGCTACCTTCCCGAGCGACTGTAGCACCTATGGAAAGCGGCCACCGAACTCGGCCCTAGCGACGAGGCGAAAGCTGCACTTCATCGTCAATTAGCGGCAACGCAAACGCATAGACAAAAGGTAGCAAGGTTGAGTCCCGACCAAGAATTAATTGCCATCCATCGCGGTTCGTATTAATCGTGACCTCCATCGGACAGATCCAGGCCGCTGCGCAGATGTACTCCTTCACCAGCTAGCAACCGTGCCCAAAGTGCTAATTCAAGCATCGAATTATGCTGGTGCCATCGTCAGTGTGGCGACAACGAAAGACTGTCGGTCACGTTGCGCTAAACATGGTTTAGTAGGACAAAGAAACTAGTGCGATGACACCAGAACGTGGTTCAAGCTTACAATAGAGAGAAAACAGGTCGCCTGGTTTCTGTCAAGGATAGGCGCGCTCACCTCACGTTTCTCATAGACAAAGGGGCAGGAGTGAGCATCATCGTTGTCGCCGCAGAGGACAAGCATTCAAAGCGCACACACAAACTGTGTGTGGTCAAAGGATCGCCGATAGCTTCCTGCGGTCAGTGTATGATGAACCTAAATGTAAATATCCGCCGCGAATTTAAGTGGGCTGTTACCATTGCGCCTGTAGCCTTCGAAATTATCGGTATCGACGTCCTCCGACACTTTAATTGTTTGTTGAGCCGGGTCGCCACAGGTTTCTATACAACTGTCTTAAGCTAAATGCTGACGTCGTTCTTTAAGATGCCCAGATTATCTGTCTCGTAGGGCGAATTGCCTGCGCACCTTCAGACTACGCAATCTAGCTTGTAAGGTACACGCGGCCGGCACGACCAGCTGCAGAGCTGCCACTACTCACGGCAGAGGTCGCTCATCACACAGTCACGCACGAACAGACCAAGACCATTCGCTTCGGACGAGCTACGTGATGCGCGAACTATATGCGACCACAGGCTTCAGCCCCGCGTTGTCCGACTATTCAACAGTCCATAGGCGTCATCACTCCATATGGTCCGAAAGAACGTCATGGGGTACTGGAGTTTCTGCGGCGACCACTGTACTTTGAACAACGTTACCGTGCCCAATCGCCATCCGATGCCAACCATCGTGCATCTCACCACCAGTCTGGCAGATAAGCAAACTTTTGGCATCACGACACTAGCGAACCACGATATAAGAGCCGCACTGTAGCTAAGTCTTGACGCTATTGACGTGTCAGGTGGAGATGACACCTGGCAGGCGATGGCGTTTCTTTTCTAAACGTGTGCAACCTGCCGTATCTTGATACAGAATTTTCGGCATTGAATTATCGGACGTTTATTTAGCCGCCACTTTGCCATTTACAACGAAAAAAATCGCTGAAATACATCCCTTGATCGACAAATGTGTCAGTCCACCTAGACTGCATCGCTCAGTTTACGACTGATATACGACAAGGCTGAGGTATGCAGGACGCCATCGAGGACGCACCTTCACGAATGCAAGAGATTTCCGCAGACGTCAGCACTGTTACGAACAAGCAACCACGGTCGCAGCACAATTCCATGCTCCTGAGGTTCATTCACTACGCAGTACAGTTATAATCGACTGCAGTGGCCGATCCGAAGCTG
>OX104065.1:116576234-116686121 GCA_944474145.2 Dicrocoelium dendriticum
TTATCCTACCATGCCAGCAAATTTATCTCGATTTGCTTCCTCTGCAAATACTACAAGATAACTTGAAACTGCTGTATAATCTGATTTATTGCAATACCCATTGCAATCCATCCACTTTAATATTGCAGCACAGTTAAACGCGGGACTCAGGTAACAAGGATCTTGCTATGATTGTACAACGATGCAGGCCAAACTTGCGGTATAAATTTCGTCTGACCATATATGCTTCACTGTGGAATCGGCTGCCATTCATCATCAGGTCGTGTGAGACTGCGCAAACCTTTCGCAGTAAGTTGGGAAACTACCTCTACCTGGACAACATCAGGTCGCCTTTTTCGTGGGGAAATACATTTGAACATTCTTTCAATAAAAGCCCAGATAACGTCTAATGGGTGTAATACCATTTCACTCAATGTAATTGGTCCTTAGTGTCTACAACATACTCAAACTAAACTTTGCCCCTATCATCGCATAAAACCAACATACGGAGCAAATAAGTTGCTATGAATGCAGACAAATATAAGAAGCTAACTTGATATTGCTTTTGCAAAAGCATGACAACACCTATGCTTCTAGGTTTTCTGTCAGGTATTGTCACAGATGTTCCCTTGATGAGAAATATGCCAATATTATTATTACAATCATGCGATATATTGTTTCGACCAGAAGCAATACCCACATGGATCCTTAAGGTGGCGATGGTATGTGCCCCTTGAACCGATCAAAAGTTGTGTGTCCGTACGTTACGGACTGCTCGGACAAGTGCTGGAAATTTGGAACAGGCGTCTTGGCAAGGGCATCTTGGGTGTGAATGTTATACATGTCGTAATTTACCGTAATTTGTCAGATACTGGATCTTGTTAGTACCAAAAATCTATAATTTGGGCATTCATGACAATGTGAGCAGATTGCTAATATGTGCTTACTACCGTTGAGCTCAACCTTCGTGTGCGAATGTTCTCCGGTGTGCAATCTTCCGTGTGCCAAGACTTCAGTGTGCGCAATCTTTCGTGTACGTCTTTGTCTTTACGCTTTTTTGCTGGGCTGAATTTCCATGTGCGCTTCCTTCGCGTACGCTGTTATCACGGACCGTTTTGCTACGTGTTACGGTTAAGAAGGTCCGCAACTCGATCCTGGTACTTCTGCTTAGGACCGCTGATCAGGTTCGGACGGATGACGCTTTCAAACTATTCTATATGGCACGTAAGCGCAACCTCAAAGTAATCAGAAAGCGCGTTTTGGCTACCGCTGAACCCATTCCAATCAGAATACTTTAGACGGACTTGTGCAGACAGACAACACAGATACCATCTACCGTATTTAAGGCTCAGCGAGCATTGTATAACAACAGGCCAACGCGTCCGTAAATTGTGCGTTTGTGCGTCTTCGCGCTTGCTCGCGCGCCTCATGACTTCTGGCTGTATCTGGCACATGTATTGACCGAATTCGTTGAGTCCACAAATCGCATCTCCAGCGTTTTCTTACCTGACACGTTTAGTTTAGTCTTGTAGTTGTATTTGCCCGGTGAATCGCCGAAAATAGTTCTGTTCCCAAATGTTTTGCCGCTAATATCTGAATGGGCATAATTAATGTACTGCATACGCTATGAAACAGCAATATTTTTAAATTTGAGATTAGGGTATCACTTTGAAAACTGGACGTCTGAGAGGAACTGCAAAACGAATATATTACTCGTGTAATTCAGTAAAATAACATACGTGCACCTTTGAGATTCACGAAGTTATCCTTTACACAAGAGTGCCTCCAGATTCAAATGAAACATCATGTAGTCTATAACAGCCATTCTCTGCTGGTGCCATATGACCTCCCTGGGATGCGTGAAAGTATTAAGGGGCTACAGACGTCCTTATGGGAAAGGTGGGTTTTGATAACACAAGTAACAAAATTCCCATCAACAAATTTCGCGGATAATTTTTCTCCGCGAACCAATCTCCCCTGGTCACGACCGGTCAGTGAAATGTAGTACACGTGCTCAAGTTGCTGCTTATGAAAATATGAACGCCGTACCGCGCCGACTTTCTTTTACGGATCTGCCATGACTTCGCGAAAGTTACACAGATTTCGCCGGCCTCACCTTCAAGACACAATCATTATACGGCGACTCAGACTGTGCAAGGAACAACCAAACCATCCCAAGGGATTGAAATCTAGCTACAATCAGTCCACTGGACCCTCCTTAGCACAAGACAGTAGTTACCGCACACGGAGTTTTCCTCAGGACACTTACACTGGGTGACAACTCAGGTGCCGGACAGTCTTTCTTCCTAGTTTGGTATCAGTGCTGTAGTGCTAGGTTACGTGTTTTTCGCCTCCAGTCTCAACTCGCGCGAAATTCCTGCAGCTAGGTCACAACATCCTAACTTCAAGTGGCTACTGTGCACGCGTGGGATGCCATCTACGAAGAATGTTCGTCGGTTCCGACTGAGCTGCAACGCTAGAACGCGTTATAACGCTTACTTGCCATTCAGTTCAGCAGAACTCTTCAAACTGGCAAGCAGTTTTGTCATCTTGTACCATACCAGTGGACATCTGATTTTTGTGTTGGGTTTATGTATCATTATGTATACATAAGGTTACTTCTCATAAAGCGCATAACAATCAACTGTTTTGCCAACACGCAATGGGTGCCATGTTTGCAACAGCCGATATACGTTGTTTTCTGTTGTCACCGTTTGGTGAAATTCATGCAAGGAATGTGTCCACTGTGTGTTGTCATTTTCGAAGTTCTCATTATTTTCCGTCATCACTGGCTTCTTTCAAGAAGAGTGCTTCCGTCATTTTATGACTTCCCACAGTATTTCCAAAATCCTTCTCAGAAACCACCTTTGGGTTAACATTAGCGGTGTTGCTGCATTTTTGAAGAAAATAATATCTTCTTTTCGGTGTCAATAATACTGTCGGATCTGATGAACATGATTCCACAGGAAGCATATCAAGTCATTCCGCTCAGCGGCTCAGCAGTATCCAGGCGAATAGATGAGATGGTGCACAACATAGAAACTACATCAGTTGCGTTACTACAGTGTAGGAATTGTTTGTTACACTAGATGAATCAAATTTGCCTAATAACAGTCCCCTTCTGATAGCATGTGTCCGTTTGTTCTATGATAAAGAATTAACGGAAAAAATACTGTTTACGAAGACAGTTAAAACAAATAAAAATTGGCAGTCTCTATTAGAGGTAGCCAATGGTTTTCAGACTGCGAACTCCATCGCATTGCAAAACTTAGCTGCAGGTGTAACAGATGTTTCAGCTGCAATAATTGGAAGATTTAAAGGAATTTTTGTCAAGCGATAAAACATTTTCACTTTGTTTCTTAAGTTCAAGGTGTGATTTGGCGAGGGAAACCAGTGGCTAAGAACTTGTGAGGTCACTTAGAAGGTTCACTGTTAAATAGTATAATAGTTTTTAACAATATCAAGTCGCGCACTCTTCAAGCGTATCTTTTCCTGCAGGTGTGTGAGGAAAAGTGTGAAGATTTCCAGGTTGTTCTGTTGCATGCAGATATTAGAAGTTTTACATTCTTACTTTACTTTACTGCGGCTAGCTCTTGCTACAGGAGGAGCCAGCTTCATGAATGCCGCGAATGGCAGCTGCCCAAGCGCGGCGGTCGGTGGCAAGCTCCACGCAGATACGGATCTAATGATTCCTCCAGTGGTGAGCACCATGTACACCATGGCGTCCCAGAAGCTTAATATCCAATTTCACTGCAGCGAGTCATGTTTCTCAAATGGTGCACCACGGCAACGACACCAACCCTGGCGATGCGAGGGTGAAATCACGGCCCCGGTCAGTGTCTGGTCTGTTAAGGATGTGACCGAATCACTGAAGTCTGTGTTGCATGAGCGCTATGATCTTCGGAAGGCCGTAACAGTGCTCATGGATTTCCTCATTGGTGATACGCTCATGTCACTGCGCTTTCATGATAAGTCTTAGACACTACTGGTCGAAGACTTCCAGCTTCCGGATGTCTTCGGATTGCAGCGACCATGTTTCGTAACCATAGAGTAAAATGGCACGAATGCTTGCTGAGAATACTCGGATCTTCGTTCTCAAACTAATTTCCGTCCACCACAATGGGTTTCTCACATGCCTGTCTAAAGTCAACTATCTTCGCTAATTTGTCGCACAGTGGGACACCTTTATCATATTCCTTTCTTGATAAGGTGTGGCCTTTGAATTAGTCGTTGTTGACGTCTCATAAACATCGCTTTTGCGCTATCTAGTGCAAACGTATCAATTTTGCATGAATAGTTTTGTGAATTCTTTAGCTGATTAATTTCAACATCACTCAGGTTGCTCAACGCAGTTTGCTGCTTTTATCCAAATGAAACGAGCCATCAATAAGCATTTTAACAAAAGCTGGCTCCGTCAACTGGATGAAGAATCTTATACTTCGTTCTAACATTATACGGTCGTTGCTCAAAGTCGTGGGACAGATTACTTAAGTGACATTTGTATATTACTTAGCCCTTCTGTCTTTAAAATTATAATATTATCATATTTACTGTTGCTGTTGTACCACAATCGTGGTAGATGGTGTAAAGATGCTGAAAATGTATGCATATGGGTGCATAAAGCTTGTCTTGACTTGATTTGATTTGAAATGATTATGAAAGAAAATTGTTAACAACAGAAAGACGTGATTTTACCTGGCTGATGTTTTAAAGAACGTAACTTATTAAATAAAACACTTAAGCCAAGTTGAGCAATCGCATCTCAAGCAAAGAAGCCACTATCACTCTTCCTAAAATCTGAGGTGAATGCTCAAAACATCGGAAGTCGGGAATTTTCACAGTTCTTAATGCCCGTTAACTTCACGGAGGAACTGACAGATGGAAATTTCTTTGTCTTATGCCACTCATTTAAACCAACCCTGATAACAAATGAAGCACAGGTTTCGTAGGTTGATTGACATGGAAATCCCGATTCTGAGTTTTGATCAATTTGATGTACAACCTTGCAATGTTGCAGTTAAAATCCTTAGTATTCTCATACAGCTTCAAATTGACATCCCAGCAAGGTCTAAATGCATGCACTGTAAGAGGGATTTTGGTATGAAGGCTCACAGCCATCCCAAAACGTGGGAAATATACGCACCATAAACCATCGCTTTTCCATCCACACACATAAATGTGAATTCAGCAGAGTGCTTTCTCTAACGAAAAGTAGAAACATATTGGATATCACAGCAACAGTAAATATTCGGCACTCGTTGTCAGGTCTGGAGCCGGACATACGCAAGCTTACTCAAGACTCGCATTAAGATTTCGACAAAAATATTGTCAACCAGTTACCATAATTCTTACTTCATCACTAGCTTTACAGTTGAAAATCAGCAATAACTAAGCGCAATATTAAATATTAAGGATGGGTTTTATGTAACTACAGACAATTGCTTTGATGTTCCTGCACAGAGATTGTTATATGGAGGTTGTGAACTGTTGAAAATGAACTTCATAAGGAAAAGAGCAAGGATATCAAGGTTAAAATGTAGCCATCATAACCAAAGATACTAAAATGATAACTATAACTCACCAATTTACATCCCTTTGATCTTGCAAACTGTTGAAACTGTGGTGATCAAGAGTGGGGAGCCATGAGAAATGGAAAGGTTAACTAAGCGGCCACCCTTGAATAAGGTTTGAGAATGTCTTGTCTAAAGTATTGTAACCAAGAAGTGGATCTCACTGCCACTGTATCCACTGGAGTCAACCGTTAGTAAACACTTCACTGAAGTGTCATGATGAATTAGCTGAATTCTTTGAGCACCGATGAATGCGTAGCCTCGCTTATATTTGATGTCAACGCCGAATGCAAACTATACCAGTCTGGCGTATGCCAGTAAGTCATACGTTGTATCAACAGACTTTTGGGGAATTAAATTAGTCACATGCACTGGGTTACATTCATGCTTCTAATTGTCTTGACCTCGGATACCACTGGTTTCGCAAAATTGTGGGGTGACGAATTGACGCATTAATACTGAGTTAGGGCTTTGAAATCAATCGGAACTTTGTCCGGCACGGCTGAGTTTGGGCCACCTATCAGTTCCATTCAATCAGCTTGCGTTTTATTGTTTACCATTTACCTTGGTAGTGATTATTCGCTTTGTGCTCCACTTCGCTTCCGCTGTATGCATAAATTGTCATTCTTCCATCCCTAGTTATCTATCTTTGCTCTCCCTTGAGCTTGTGATGACCTCATTTCAGTGTTCGAACCGTAATAGTGTAACCGTAGCGGATTGCTTTGCTGTGCTATTACGCCAATTCGTTTGCAAAACTAGTCGTCGATATGGTCCAATATTCGGAAATTTGGTTGCCACTTGCTTTCCTTTGGTCCAGTTACTTTATACGGCAGAAAAAATACACCTGGATACTTGCATGCCTGGGTCCAAAGGACTCATTCAAACCAACCCGCTAACATCGTGTCCTCGTTATTCGAACACTTTTGTCTTACCGCTGGCATACCGGCGACTGTATCCCCGAAGTCTACTTCTCTTTGTAAACAGTGCATCAATTGTATTTTACCACCTGAATATCACCTTGTTGGTCCAGTAATTTGGCCTTCACAACGCGCTTACGTGTGTATTATGCTCTAACGTCTACTGACATCGGTCCCTTAACGGGTAAGTAAACGCACTGCCAGATTGAAATTTGGTGTTGCCCGAGTGATGGAAAACACAGGTAAGCACTGTGCTCGTCAGGCACTCACGAATTCGGAGTAAGTGCATGTACTGATGTGTTAACGAGAGCGCTACAACGAATCTACCGAAACGCAATTTACCATATTGGGAAAATATTTTCTTTGGACTTATGTATTTCACGCAACCATCCTCCGACACTTGTCAAGCCTCAAGATCTATTGTTCCACAGATCTAGTCAAGCATTTTTAAATATCCCATAATTCATCGACCAACTTGTTACGAAATGAGTACCAGAGTCTGTTTCCTCTATGCTTATTTGTAACCAAAGTGATTGCGGCCTATGTCATAAGAACGAATAAGGCCTGTTTCAAAGTGTATGGTGATTCCTCTTGATATTACCCATGGGGATCCAAACGTATCGTCCTGAAAAGTTACCAGCGAACCCCTTATTGCTAGCAGAGCTGAGTAAACCATGGACCAAGACGTCAACCGTCAACTGCTGCTTTCTGGGCTCCAAGCCGTTCTCTGGTTATTTCAAGCTGGTGTTAGAACGTGGATGAATTTGTTAGCGAAATGGTGGGTTGGAGGCTTGCGGCATCCTGACGCAGTGCTTCTCAGCCTGGGTGTAATTGCCCCCAAGTGGGTAAAATGCTATCTTACGAAGGGTAAATCTCAGTCGGAGGACTAGGTAATCAATCTGTAGCGAAGCAAGTGATAACAAAAGCAGATGTATCAAACCTGTACCTAAGTGCCTAATCACTGTTGAATAGTCATCAGGGACTAATTATTAATGAGCGTTTAGTGGAGGAGACAATTTTCGGCAACAAACTTTATTACTTAAAGTAGGTAAACAAGCATGTAAAGCGGTGTAGCTAGATCACGACTCGCTCGTTGATCGTTCTTTTGAGTCAGGCAGTCCTTCGTCTGGTCGAATTGCAGAGTTGAACGAACACAGATGGGGGTATAGGTCAGCCGACCAGGTAAAGCAGCGATTGAATTTTTACAAGGTAGAAGAGATGAAACGGGTAATTAGTGTTCAGGGCCTATCGATACAGAGTAGCAGTAGGTAGCTGCCAACCGGGGTGGACCCGGAAGTGGTCGTTGAAACAGCTGAGTAGACACTGATATTGGTGCATGTTTGATCAGGGAACACACACTAAAGCAGGAAACCACATGAACTGGAACACGGTTTTCGATGTGCATTAGCCAAAACTGCACCGTCCCATTAATTTACACCACCACTTGATTTAATAACAAGCTGTCCAACAATATGCGTTTTTTGTTTAAAAGACAGTGTAATTAAAAGAGTATTCTCTTCCCATATACAAAAGCAACGTTTGCAGTAGTCCAGTAGCTATTCAAACTAAAACGTTTGGTAGGTAATTGTTTATAGTGAAACCGCTTTGTTGGGAACAACCTCAATAATGTTTGGAACAACTGTTCTAACTGGTCAAATTGCCTACGGACTACGTAATCTGCCGCACTGCAGGTAGGGTTTCACACCTTAGTCTAGAGGTATGTTTCCTCCTTTAAGTATTTACATTTGGATTTTTTCCATTGAAGTGCTAAATGAAAGATGTCAACATAAACCTAACACGGTTCTCTTGCTGCTGTTGATATAATTAACTGCTTATCCCAGTTTAAATGCACACGGTATATCTCTTGCGTTAGCTCAGTGGGTGCTTGATCAATTCTACCGCTTTACTCGAAACTCAGGTACCAGTCGATGCTGGGCTTTCTGGTACAACATTTGCATGCAATGCGTCGGTTAACACCTGACCAGGTGCGCCGTAACGCGATGTGCTGCTCATCTAACTCCCTGCGAACATTCCCTCTCAAGATTCCCTTCGTCGCGTGTCTGTGAGCACCTCAAATGGCCCATCAAACTGGTTTCAGTATAAGCCTACCGTCTCGGCATCGCAGCCGCGGAAAAGTGAGGCACGCGGATTTTCTTGTAGGTGGGTAACACAAAGTGGTCGGTCTGCTGTCAGACACCCCCGCAGCTCGAGCAGCTGCATTGGAGCGACATATGCATTCCGCGATGTTCGCGTGACACGATACTCCGGCTTTTGTTTACCACCTGAGGTGTGCCTATCCCTTGTGTGTGTGTGTGTTGTGTTTGGGAGTAGGCAAGGGGAGATAGGAGAGGACTTGTGTGTCTGTCTATTCTGTATGGGACAGCTAACTGTTAGATTGGGCAGTGGGGTGGTAGACCGAGTCCCAGACTGCATTCCGAGAAGTGGAGACGAGTGAAGGTGCATGCGCAGCTGCTGCGCACACTGGGTGATCATCATGCTGTTTTGACATGAGGTTATTAGGGCCCGGTACTGTTATTACTCTCCCCGAACATAACATGGAATGAACAAGTTTATCCTGTTCCGATTCATAAATACGGTGTAACGTAAGCTTCAACTAGTACTCATTACATACTTATGTTTGAGTAAAGCCGAAACACTGGATGGTGATGCGGCGAGAGAAAGGATTTAGGGGGCATTTTTTTCTAAACACAACGGAAAAATGGTTTATGACGGGAAAACCGAAGCTAGAGGTGGAAAATCGATCTCGTATAGAGATTGAAGTGGATGCGGTTCATAGATTATCGGAGGAAAACTGTGCATTTATTTCTCAACGTAACCGCACTTCGCCTTCTGATGGACAGCATTTGAGAAAGTAGAACTGCAAAGAAATTTCGATGATGTTCCAAGTGGATCTGGGACAAGGGTAACTTACATCTTATATTATTGTCATAGTTGAGCTTCAAAACATGGCCTCAAATCCGGTTGAATTTCATTAGCCCTCGATAATCCATTATGAAGTTGAACCCTGCTATCAATAATATCCACTGTAGACTCACTCCAAAGGCTTTCATTTAAAGCTGGTATGGACGGGTAAAATAGCGTCCAACATTCCCTGCCCTTCGCTAGGTAGAAGTGGATACGCGTACGATTTACGTACCACGGGCGCAAAAAAGGGTAAACTTGATGTAAATTCCAAAGAGAACTTTGAATATTGAGCCAAATTGGTATACCTATTGTGGACATAATATTCCTTTTTTCTTAACCCTTCACTTATGTCCATACAGAAATTTGTACGTGTTTGATTTTAGTGCTTGCGTTATGAAACACTACGTGTTCGCATTGCATTATTGTCATGTCCTTGATTTTTCAACGTCAAACATTACATCCTTGACGGTCCGCCTATTAGCAAACTGCTACCCTGTACCGTTTTCGCATGCTAACGCACGTCTTCCAGTTTCGGCCCATTCTAATTACAATTACAAACCTATTCCTAAATTGATGTCTCATTTAATTTGAAATATAAACTACGGTAACAGGAAGTTACCTTTTAATTTCTCTGCCCAAACCGTGCGTATGGTATAAGTTTACTAGCCTCCACGTCTCGTTTCGTGCGATTATATATGTACGTATATTTCTCTAAAGTGTATGGTTGTTCGTAACTTAGGAACAGATCAGTAGGTACAGAAATGTTCATGCTCTTGGATGAGCGCATTTTATCGCCAATCATATATATATATATATATATATATATATATATATTTCGTGAAAAAATTACCATTCACTTAGACGCTACTCTCGAGGCAAATGTGTTCAAGTTGATACAGAAGAGAAGGTTATCGCTCGTCTACATCGGACATCCAGACTACGTCATTGGCGTTATTCCGATGATTATTCCCAAACAGCCAAATGTGGTTCAGGTACAACTCGCACTCGGCTAACGCCATTTCGTTGCATCTTATCAAAGCCTGGAGTTGCATCATCCTTTTCCTGAACCGACATCGTTTCTGACCACCGACATTTTGTCTTCCATTAAAATACTTTCTCTCTTTCTCTCTCTCTCTCTCTCTCTATATATATATATATATGTATGCATATATATACATACACATATACGCTTGATTCCCTTAATACAGCGTCCTTGTGTTTGCCTGTGAAGGAGTGTGGGTCGGCTCAGTTGATGAAACGTGGCTCCCATCCGCATGCTTCCCGGTCTTATTCCTTCGGGTTTACACTGGACATGAGGTTTGTGTATGGAGCTGTGGGTGGTGCAGCGCAAGCCACCCATGGTCCCTCTGTAGGCGCTGGCGTCCTGTGGCTGGCCACAGTGACAAGCAAATCCGAAACCGGATGCCGCCAACCATATATATATATATATATATATATATATATATATATGTATATATATATATATATATAGGACCATCATGGATTATTTCTTCAGGTGAGTCATTAGAAGCGAACTTGGATGACATCACTTCTAGATCAAAGAATCTCTCAAGTTTGGTGTGGAGTGAACTAGGGTTCCACAAGTCATGATTGCGGTTAGTAGGCTAGTCCACAAGATGGCGTACCTACTGAAGAAAAATTTGGTCACATAGATGTTCTAGCTCATGGTATTCGTTGCGTAAATTTTTGTTGCGGAGTCTGTGATGGCTCTTGTGTTGTGTGTTATGCAGCTAAGAGTACGTTTTATGGTGAAACAGATTGTGCAGGAACACCAAGTTTTGCTTTAGACGTCGCAGCCAGAGTGGCCCAATGTGAGGCTGTTTGCAATCTTCGTGCCGGTTTAGAATGGATGTGCTATTGAACAAACGTTTGGTGAATTACCTCTGCAAATTTTCTATAGCTTCCTTGTCTAACTGCCGCATGCTGCCACCAGTGAAGTGGTAGTATTCGAGAATAGGAAGAGTGAGCGTTTTAAATGATTCCAATCTGGCAGGGACTGTATGGATTTTGTGGTATATGTTAGACACGGATTGTTTAGTCCGAGCTATTTAAGATTGGGATTGTTTAGAAAAAGGGAAGTCGGCAGAGTGGCGGGCTACAAGATCACGAATAGACTGCCGTTTGGACATATTATTGTTGGTTATCTTAATAGACTCGTTGGGGATGCAGCAACCACATGGCACAATGTTTGATTTGTCAGTTGAGAACTTTATCAACCACGTCTGAGGCGATTCTTCAAGATAGTGAAGATCTCGAATTAATAATAGTGTGCTCTGAAGCGCATCACGCCGTAGTTTGTAAACAATCTTGATATCATCTGCAAATAGAAAGAGTTGGTCATTTTTTATGGAGAGGCGAAAAAGCCGTTGGTTACTGGACGAGCAGGAGTATGGTGATCATCCAAAGTGACTGTCGGAGACGGATTGACAACTTAAAAACGGCTTCTGAATTCCAAACGATTAAGCCTTCTTCCACTACCGTTTGTATGGTACACGTTCAAATGATTTTTCCAGGTCCAGAGACAAAGTTCTTATCACATAACCGAGTCTCTGAATTCTGAATTGCAGTTTAGGTAGTGTAGCTGGTAGTTCGTGTAGGAAGGTCTACCTAGGAAACCATGTTGAGATATGTTAAATAGGTTCAAAGAATTAAGGAACTCCATTAAGGTTACCTTGACTACTCTCTCAAACAGAATAGCGATGGTGAGATTATCATAAATCGGTCCGTCATTGGTAACATTTTTCTCGGGACCACTTTTATGGCGTGGGTTGATGAATGAGGTTTTCCCATGATCAGGGAGATAGGTAGTTCGTAGCGCTCACTTGGACATGTTCAATAACACTAATGGTAAGCCTGGCCCTCCCTGGATCTAGTCTTCGTATAATCTCTATAATTGACTTGACTTGAGTACCCTGTTTGGTAAACGAAATCGATAATCAATCCGAGACACATTGTGGATCTAATTGAACGTGCTAATAATCGTAGTCCCGTGTGTACGACTACGGCCTAAAAATACCCACCGTCCTCTCCTTCCTTTAAATGAGAAAATAAACGCTATCCGCAGCACTGAAAACTAACCCAGCGGCAAAAATCTGCAAGTTGTCTGCCTGCTGTATGATTATATGGTAACATATCACCTCAGCTTGGTTGTCTTCTACCTTAAAATAAGTCACGAACCTTATCGGAGTTCGAGGGAATTGCAGGGACAGCAAATTTGATGTTAAGTTTTACCACCTGCTGAAGTGGACGGAAGTCAACGTGTACGGGGTAAACACTTAGTATTTTTTGATAGGCTTGTTCGCTTTCTACAAACACGGTGTGTTTATTTTCAACACTTAATGACAGGCTTGATCATGAGATTGCCCAGTCAAACAAATTTCACCTGACATTCCTCCACCACTGAATATTTTATGATGGAGAGGGATGGCTGTGCTGACCATAACTCACTGAGGATTTAACCAAAGCAAGACTCACATATGTGGATGAAGAGGGATATAGCTTCAATTGGAACAAAACGATGATTTCGGCTCAAACAACAACACAGAAAGGAAGAGAAATCATAGAAGCATGGCACTTCTCTAATAATTCGATCAACATGCGCATCGACATCGACCACGTGTACCATCAACTCAGAAAGAAAGATCTCTGGCGAATCGAAAGACATGGTTCAGCCGCGGAAGCAAATGGGCAGAGATCACGTGGCACAAGTCGAAATTGTCACCTTCAAAAGTCATCTGCCCGTGGATGACGGACTGACGATTCAATAAGCAGGATTATGCTCTGCCTATCGCCGCACTGAGGATGCCAACTCGCATGGCGGTGAAACGTATGCAATGCCTTTATCAAGCTCGGAAAAACGATCGACATGTGAACAACCAAGCCGGGCTACCAGCTTTCCAAATTATTTCGAACAACTTACCATTACTCGTTTTGAGTAACCCACAGAAGTGCACTTTGTTTCATCTTCTTTATTACATGATTCACATTGTCGAACCTTATGTACATTATGGTGTTCGTATGAGACCACATATTATTGCTCCAAAGTATTAATTTTAGGTGGCTAAATCGACGTGGTCCCCATCAACGGACGGCCGCGCACTGCGTCAGGAAATTTGTTCATTTTCATCTACTTACCACGAGATACTTGACTGATTGGGTCTGTTCGTCATATCCCCTGCACCTGGTCATGCTTCGCATTGTCATTTGTGGAGTGCGCTGGTAAACACGCTTCGTGATTTAAGATGGGGGTCACTTCATTTGTGGAGAATTAGCCTGAATCCTAGATGCACGTTAAACACCCATAGATACGATTTTTATCGCAACGTTTCAATTATTATTATGTAAAATATTCTCCTTTCGGACATAGACATACTGGTGTGATAGCCGTACACATTCTGGAGTAGGTTGACCGCCACATAACGAAAAGGACACCCTAACTGCATTTCAGTTTCCAGCTGTGACTTCGTTAACTAGTGGATGCCCTCAACATCTTGGAAAATACTTGGGACCGATCGAGAACTCATAATTTCAGAAAGGTTTAAAATAAGAGTGTGGTGGCATAATTTGTGGGCAACGTTTCGCTTTTGACACCAAAGCTTCTTCAGGTCGAGTGAAGCACTCGGGGATTAGTATAGCATTTATGGCGAACTGGGATAATAATCGCCACGAAAGGGATGTAGGCAGGTCAACTGCGTTACAGGTCAACGCATCACTCCAAATAGTGCATGGAATGGACATAAGTGGTCCGCGTTACAAAGTCACACACACGTAAGCCCTAGTAAAGATGGGTGCAGAGATGATGTGTACATTCCCTGTGCTGGATCCATCCACCGGCACTCCTCAGACTGATCGGGTTAAGACAGCTCGCCACACTATCGAAAGCTGTGCCCCTGCATTTTGTTCGCGCAGCTATTCATCTTGTTAATTGAAACCGCCTCAGCAGTCAGCCTCCGGGGAGTTGAACGCCAGCCCTTTCTAACGACTTCGACGTTATCCAAGTGGATCTTATGACCTGTGACTATCGTGTGCATTGCTACTGCAGAATTTCTTAGTACTGTGATATATTCAACCTCGTTTCTCGATGGTTGCGTTATGCATCGCTTGTGTTCCGCTATCCTTGTACTTTGCTCTCCCGCAGTTTGAACGATGTACACGTGTGCGCAGTATTTATAAATAATTTTCTCGACGCAATTTGTACTCCTATCTGCGAAAAGTGGGTCTTTTAAGTGCACCAGTGTAGGGCGGAGCATTAGGCCATTCTGGAAAATAACCCTTATGTTTACTTTATTCAGGACCCTCCGGATGGCTTTCGAAGATGCATCTTTACAACGAATACCTACAGTCCCAATCCACTCCGTAGTACGCGTGGGTGAGGGTATAAAATTGTTTGCAATCGGCGTTTCACCAACCGCCTTGGGTATCCACTACCAAACAATTAGTTCATGGCTTATTTCCAGGCGGCCTTCCTATGTTCTTTCTCTGTGCACAGGTTCTGGGTTCTGTGAAACAGAGTTAAGACGATTCCAGCATACACATGGTTTGGGTGAGCTGAACTATAGGGGAGTGCAACCTCAGTGTCCGTTGACTTACAAATTTCCGAAATAATGGATGCCTGTTTGTTCCATTTTGACTATTGGGTACCCGGAATAAAAACAAGCCATCACAGATATATCAAAATGAGGCCCACTCCAAGACTGCATGCATCAAATAGGTTTAATTAGCAGGGGTGCACGCGGTAATCAGAAGATAAAACTCTGTTGGTCGAAACCCATTCCCGGATTTACTTGTCAATGTGATTGCGAACAGCCACAGGACGCCTCGACGTACAGAAAGACTAATGTGGTTTTCTGTGAAATACAAACGACTCACTCCACACGTTCTATATCCGGTGCAAACGCAAAATACGCGTATGGATAAACGGAGCCACGACTGAATCGGAGCCGGTCCACAAACATTTAATAATAAACTCAATAACCAGCATAGGGGAAAACGAGTGAAAACATATATGGGGCGGCGAATAGTATGTAGCCTGCCCAGTATTGCATGAAGATATTAGTGGAGCATAGACCAATAGCGAAAATTTTGCATCTAGTGTCTCCCAAAAAAGAAAATTGTCTCACGGAGGCCGGAAAGGGGTTTGGACAAAAATGAAACATATTAAAGAGCAAAGCAAAAGCACAAAGACCGAAAACATACAAGGAAAAACGATAGAAAAAATGAAGAAATAAGAGTAGATGTAAAGAGAAGTTGCAAAAAGGACGAAGCACTAAAAGCGTTTCAGTAAATAAAAAAACGTCTGGCGAAACAAAGCCAAAAATTAGGTTCCAGAATAAAAAGCGCGGTTCATGGAGCTACGGTGGCTCGCTTATGGTGAATGCCGGTAATTTATGGTTGTTATCCTCATCATCCAATAGCGAATTTCACAAAATGCGTACTGCCTGTGGTACGCGCGGACAAAAAGATGAATTTCCCTTTCACCTGACTGGTGAGGACATATGGAATTCTCGGCAGACGAGTGGTTTAGTGCATGGACCAGCTGAGTGCAGGGGCACGCTGGTGATGGATCAACTGACAGGCCTGTTTTGCTCATCGAGCGAGATGAATACAGACAGCCACAACGCGTTTCCGGCGCTCGTTAGCTGTCAACTAGCTTCCCGCTGAGTGCTGCAGGTCATGGCTAACCGTAGGCATTGGAGTGATCGATGGTTATCTGTGGGTCGCGCTAGCCAAAGCGAAACAGCCAGCTACCCAGCCAAGTTAGGGTAGGCCAGCTGAAGCGCGCAAACAAAACTGCGGCGTGAATGTGCGCATGTGATGGTATCTCAGCAAACCGGGTGTTTTGGATTAGGTGAGGGCGATATTAGGCAGTGCAAGTCGTGTCAATGTCATTGACTCCGTGCCTCAGGTAATGGAGCACGAACAGACGTTGCAGTCGGGATCACGTAACGTGCCTGTTAATCAGCGCGCTGATTATTCGGCCGTTTGGTGAATGCAGTTTAAACGCCGCACCAGCTTCACGATGCTACAGTGCAATGAACGCAGGAATGCGTCTCGTTACCGCCCGGTTCGTACTTAAACTAGTGAGGAAGTTCGAGCAAACTGGGAGTGTGTGTAACATGAAGAGAGAGCCGGACCGCCACGTATCACCACGGACAAAAGTCCAGCTTTCGCTGTAGTTAGCGAAATATCAAAAGTCCCGATCTCAGCATTCGTCGGATCGCACAGCGCTGTGACACGAGCCGATAAGCAGTACACCGGATATTGCAGGATCGAAAATTGCGGAGATTCCGTGCACTGCAAGTGCAGCTTTTGAACCCCTACGATCCGGAGAAACGGCATGAATTTGCCGCTAGTTTCTGGATCATGAGGATATTCGTTCTGTCATCCTTACAAATATGGCACTGTATGGAACAATGAAACAGTATTCTTAGGTTACAATCAGCCAACGAAGATATACCGCAGCACGTGCGCACCACAGTGTAAAACTGATGGTCTGGGCTGGGTTAACGAGCCAGAAAATATTGGGCTCATATTTCTTTTCCGGGAGAGTGACAGATAGATTGTTGTTTTAAAGTACTAAAGCCTTGTCTTTTCAGAGCATCGTTGTACTTGGAAATGCTGCAGACATTTGTGCTTTCACAGCTGGAGGTCGAAGGGGCATGCATTACCATTTGGCGGCATCAGGATGGTGCACCGGCAAATTCTGTTAAAACAGTGCGTGCTTACCTCACCGGCAAGTTTGGTCACCATTGGATCGGACGCGGTTGACCAATGCAGTGACCTAAACGTTCACTAGATTTGAACCCCATGGACCTTTTCCATGGGACCATCTGAAGCGGCCAGTGTGCAAAACAAGGCCGCATACATGGGATCAATTGAAAGAAAATATTGTGAACGAATCTTGCGCGATCACGAGGGATAAAATGGAGGAAGTGCTCGCCTTATCCGGACGACCGCTTCAAGTCCACAGCCTTCAAGCATCCATTTAGAAATGGCAACCAGTTAAAACACGAGCAAAATACAGGAAAGCATTTACAAATTTTATAAACACAGCCACCAACACCTACTTGTACGCATACATACATTCATATATGAATATATGTGACAATGCTACGTTCCATTGTATATAACCCACCACATTTTGTACTCTTGCCATGATCATGCCTGTGCAGACGTGCTTCGTTAAGTTGAGAATAAGCATTCTGTTTATTTTATTTAACTGTATCAAGCGGTTTCTGCACTGCAAGCAGAACGCCGACGGACATTTTGAACATATCCTTCACTAGCATATATGATCGTTCTAATATATTTCTGTTAATATACTTATCCTCTTTCAGAAATGTGTTAACGACTAGATTGATCCACTGGCAAATGGTACAAATAATGCGTCCGGTCGGAAGAATTCTTAAGGTCCAGGCTGTCACTGAGCACATAAACAGCGTAGGTATTAAATCGTTCGAAGGATACTTATGGTGGAATCACTGGGTCGCCATGAGCTGAGGTTCGTTCAGCCTTAATGGAAGGCCGACTGTATTGTTGACTCCGTTTCATGTTATTGCCTCTGAGCTTGGTGTTCGGGATGAGTTGCATTAGATGGCGGCATACGTGAGTGAGGTCGTTCAGTATCTGATAGACTAAAATGAGCTCTCCACTTAGCCACCTTTAACGTCCACTGAACATTCCCGATATCTTCAGTCGCTGCTGGTACTGAAGGTTGCTCAACCTCTTGACACATTTTGTTGCTCGACCATGGGTAGTCTCGAGCGCTGCAATGTCACGCTTTAGCCAAGGGTGCCAAACTTGGATTGCATATTCGACGTGGGAACTCACGTAGGCATTGAGCATCATTGAGAAGAAGAATGAATCCAAACCTTCGAATGCCATCCGCGAGCGAACAACGTGCTGGTTACCCCTTCTTGAAACGGATTCCGACTGTCTGGAATAACTTAGGTTGTCCTGAACCAGCGCACCGAGGTTAAGTTCCTGAGGGCTGGTCTTCAGGCCGTATGCCTTAATTTTGTAGGGATAGACATGTCTACGGCGGAGGTGGACAACGTGTCACTTGACCACATTGAATAGAAGTGAATTTCTTACCGGTCAATGCTAGGTGCCCTCTATGTCGCACATGGAGGATCTTGTGGTTGTTCATTCCCTTGATCGCCGGCCAACTTTTAACCTCCTCTGCAAAAAGTGAACTTTTGTGGTAATGGCACTCGCAAGATCGTCGCACTCCACTTGATTAGGGTCGGGCAGAGATGTTCGGACTCTAACCTCTAACTGCTGTTCGCGGAGAAAATTATCAACTCATCCTAATAATGCATCGCCAACGCTTTTCACGTAGCCCACCATTACGTCAGCGATGATCGCTTCCATGGCTTTGGCAAGCACAGAGAAAAGTGTTCCTGGACGGTAATTGGTAGGATCAGACGGACTTCTCTGAAAGAATCCGGCAAGTGACTGGGCTAGGTGAATGGCTTCTACCTGCAGTGCTTTAGGGTGAACGTTATCCACTCCAGTAAAGCTGTGTGCACGCAAGGATAGTAGCTTTTTCAGAACCAATTTTGCTATGAATTTGATGCTGGATAACACTGATGGTGTGGGGACAGAAGCAAGTATGAGGTTTGAGGCTAGTACCCCTTGGAACGTAGGCCAGTACTGGGCCCGTGAGGCGTTGTCCGCCATTTTGTTGTGTGTGTATACCCACCAATCGTACTGAGTGGTGCGATTCCAAGCTGCAACTTTTGACGTACATCTGCATATCTGTAAAGAAGCTTGTGGTTCAAACGAAACCATTCTGCTAGCACCAGTCGGTGTGATAAGTTGTTTTCACGAACCAACCGTACATATTAATCACTCAGAGTTACGTACGCTGTCTCATTTCCAGCGTCAGGATTGTTTTGTGAAGGCGTCATGTGTTTCCCCAAGGCCATAAATCTTCAAGTTTTTGGATTCTCATGAATAGGATTGGTTCCAAGGAATAGAGGAAGATTTTGTCTCCGATGCTTCTGTGACCATTGATGTGTTTCACAAGCATTAATCCAAGACTATTTCTAGGTTGCACTTAGTCATATATGTTTAACTGGCATGTTAAAAGCACAACAAATGGCTACGATCACAAAAGTATACGGTTTGATTTCATTCGCTACTGGAATACCCCGATGCAGAGCCCGAAAAAATGCAATCTATTTCTCACCATATGGTTCCGTCCGCATTCGGAGCTAAAATGTTCCACCATCCCATGAAACAATCTTATTCAGGAGAATCCAAAATCTTGAAGATTTATGGCCTCGGGGAAACACATGACGCCTTCACAAAACAATCCTGACGCTGGAAATGAGACAGCGTACGTAACTCTGAGTGATTAATATGTACGGTTGGTTCGTGAAAACAACTTATCACACCGACTGGTGCTAGCAGAATGGTTTCGTTTGAACCACAAGCTTCTTTACAGATATGCAGATGTACGTCAAAAGTTGCAGCTTGGAATCGCACCACTCAGTACGATTGGTGGGTATACACACACAACAAAATGGCGGACAACGCCTCACGGGCCCACTACTGGCGTATTTTCCAAGGGGTACTAGCCTCAAACCTTATACTTGCTTCTGTCCCCACACCATCAGTGTTATCCAGCATCAAATTCATAGCAAAATTGGTTCTGAAAAAGCTACTATCCTTACGTACACACAGCTTTCCTGGAGTGGATAGCTTTCACCCTAAATCACAGCAGGTAGAAGCCATTCACCTAGCCCAGCCACTTGCCGGGTTCTTTCAGAGATGTCCGCCTGATCCAACCATTTACCGTCTTCCTGCGCTTGCCAAATTCATGGAAGCGATCAACGCTGACGTAATGATGGGCTATCTGGAAAGCGTTGGTGATGATAGGATGAGTTGGTAATTTTCTCCGCGAACAGCAGTTAGAGGTTAGCGTCCGAACATCTCTGCCCGACCCTAATCAAGTGGAGTGCGACGATCTTGCGAGAGCCATTACCATAAAAATTTCACTTTTTGCGGATGACGTTAAAAGTTGGCCGGCGATCAAGGGAATGAACAAACACAAGATCCTCCATGTGCGACATAGAGGGGACCTAGCATTGACCGGTAAGAAATTCACTTCTATTCAATGTGGTCAAGTGACACGTTGTCCACCTCCACCGTAGACATGTCTATCCCTACAAAATTAAGGCATACGGCCTGAAGACCAGCCCTCAGGAACTTAACCTCGGTGCGCTGGTTCAGGACGACCTAAGTTATTCCAGACAGTCGGAATCCGTTTCAAGAAGGGGTAACCAGCACGTTGTTAGCTCTCGGATGGCATTCGTAGGTTTGGATTCATTCTTCTTCTCAATGATGCTCAATGCCTACGTGAGTTCCCACGTCGAATATGCAATCCAAGTTTGGCACCCTTGGCTAAAGCGTGACATTGCAGCGCTCGAGACTACCCATGGTCGAGCAACAAAATGTGTCAAGAGGTTGAGCAACCTTCAGTACCAGCAGCGACTGAAGATATCGGGAATGTTCAGTGGACGTTAAAGGTGGCTAAGTGGAGAGCTCATTTTAGTCTATCAGATACTGAACGACCTCACTCACGTATGCCGCCACCTAAAGCAACTCATCCCGAACACCAAGCTCAGAGGCAATAACATGAAACTGAGTCAACAATACAGTCGGCCTTCCATTAAGGCTGAACGAACCTCAGCTCATGGTGACCCAGTGATTCCACCATAAGTATCCTTCGAACGATTTAATACCTACGCTGTTTATGTGCTCAGCGACAGCCTGGACCTTAAGAATTCTTCCGACCGGACGCATTATTTGTACCATTTGCCAGTAGACCAATCTAGTCGTTAACACATTTCTGAAAGAGGATAAGTATATTAACAGAAATATATTAGAACGATCATATATGCTAGTGAAGGATATGTTCAAAATGTCCGTCGGCGTTCTGCTTGCAGTGCAGAAACCGCCTGATACAGTTAAATAAAATAAATAGAATGCTTATTCTCAACTTAACGAAGCACGTCTGCACAGGCATGATCATGGCAAGAGTACAAAATGTGGTGGGTTATATACAATGGAACGTAGCATTGTCACATATATTCATATATGAATGTATGTATGCGTACAAGTAGGTGTTGGTGGCTGTGTTTATAAAATTTATAAAGGCTTTCCTGTATTTTGCTCGTGTTTTAACTGGTTGCCATTTCTAAATGGATGCTTGAAGGCTGTGGACTTGAAGCGGTCGTCCGGATAAGGCGAGCACTTCCTCCATTTTATCCCTCGTGATCGCGCAAGATTCGTTCACAATATTTTCTTTCAATTGATCCCATGTATGCGGCCTTGTTTTGCACACTGGCCGCTTCAGATGGTCCCATGGAAAAGGTCCATGGGGTTCAAATCTAGTGAACGTTTAGGTCACTGCATTAGTCAACCGCGTCCGATCCAATGGTGACCAAACTTGCCGGTGAGGTAATCACGCACTGTTTTAACAGAATTTGCCGGTGCACCATCTTGCTGCCGTCAAATGGTAATGCATGCCCCTTCGACCTCCAGCTGTGAAAGCACGAATGTCTGCAGCATTTCCAAGTACAACGATGCTCTGAAAAGACAAGGCTTTAGTACTTTAAAACAACAATCTATCTGTCACTCTCCCGGAAAAGAAATATGAGCCCAATATTTTCTGGCTCGTTAATCCAGCCCAGACCATCAGTTTTACACTGTGGTGCGCACGTGCTGCGGTATATCTTCGTTGGCTGATTGTAACCTAAGAATACTGTTTCATTGTTCCATACAGTGCCATATTTGTAAGGATGACAGAACGAATATCCTCATGATCCAGAAACTAGCGACAAACTTCATGCCGTTTCTCCGGATCGTAGGGGTTAAACCTGCACTTGCAGTGCACGGAATCTCCGCAGTTTTCCATCATGCCATATGCGGTGTACTGCGTATCGGCTCGTGTCACAGTGCTGTGCGATCCGACGAATGCTGAGATCGGGACTTTTTGATAGTTCACTGACTACAGCGCAAGCTGGACGGTCGTCCGTGGTGATACGTGGCGGTCCGGTTCTCTTCATGTCACACACACTCCCAGTTTGCTCGAACTTCCTCACTAGTTTAAGTACGAACCGGGCGGTAACGAGACGCATTCCTGCGTTCATTGCACTGTATCATCGTGAAGCTGGTGCGGCGTTTAAACTGCATTCACCAAACGGCCGAATAATCAGCGCGCTGATTAACAGGCACGTTACGTGATCCCGACTGCAACGTCTGTTCATGCTCCATTACCTGAGGCACGGAGTCAATGACATTGACACGACTTGCACTGCTTAATATCGTCCTCACCTAATCCAAAACACCCGGTTTGCTGAGATACCATCACATGCACACATTCACGCCTCAGTTTTGTTTGCGCGCTTCAGCTGGCCTACCCTAACTTGGCTGGGTAGCTGGCTGTTTCGCTTTGGCTAACGCGACCCACAGATAACCATCGATCACTCCAATGCCTACGGTTGGCCATGACCTGCAGCACTCAGCGGGAAGCTAGTTGACAGCTAACGAGCGCCGGAAACGCGTTGTGGCTGTCTGTATTCTTCTCGCTCGATGAGCAAAACAGGCCTGTCAGTTGATCCATCACCAGCATGCCCCCGCACTCAGCTGGTCCATGCACTAAACCACTCGTCTGCCGAGAATTCCATATGTCCTCACCAGTCAGGTGAAAGGGAAATTCATCTTTTTGTCCGCGCGTACCACAGGCAGTACGCATTTTGTGAAATTCGCTATTGGATGGTGAGGATAACAACCATAAATTACCGGCATTCACCATAAGCGAGCCACGGTAGCTCCATGAACCGCGCTTCTGATTCTGGGACACGGTCGTCTACCTTAGTTCGGATGAATATCGCTACATCACCTATTTTATTATTAGGTTATTTGTTACTACTGTCTCTTTTTTCACTCTATCATCATTAACATATTTTTCGGCGTTCGTTCATACGGTTGAATCCTCGCTCCCGCATCAATTTACCTATTTATTGTCTTTAATTTTTCTCCCGGAAGCCTTCGCTTTCGAAGTACTACTTGCTGGGTTCAGCCGTACGCGACCACATGCTCAATAACACCGAATGCTTATATTGGAACGCCAGTCTCCGTCGTATCTTACGCTTGATGACCGGCGTTTTGCTTCTAGGTGCTGCATTCCTTTCTCCTAATATTTCTTCTTCATTGCGGATGTGTTTTGTGTCATCCAATCTCCTGGGTTGATACATTGTTAATGACAAACTCATGCTGAGTTCTTCCTGATTGCAGGACTTCGGTATATCATCTATCCACTCACCAGTGGGAAACAGATATTATTCCCTAAATCACATCAAGCAAATACTTTTAAATTGCCTATTGAAACGTGCATGAAGCGATGAAATCTGATGTGAAAATGGCCAGGAGTCAGAACTGGTTCATTTTATTCAAACGGAAATTAACTTCGTTGGATCAGGTGGTTGTAGCCGTGTTGTCTCTTGGTCCTGACCTCATCTGACCTCACCTGACAGCGCTTGGTGTTCTCTTCACGAAAACAGATAGAGTCAGTCGAGAAGTGAAGTCACCCTCGATCATTATCTTTGTTCCATGCGAATGTATCTTCGTTATGATCACGACAATGCAAACGATTGCAACAGCGTCGTATACTTGTAAAATTCTGATTGTCTTAAGCTGATCGCTATTGATTTATTTATAGGAGTCTTTTCCAAACCCCTTTAGGATATCGCTTCGGCAAAGTGAAGCAAACTTTGAAGTCATTATTGGTCAGAATTTTGTATCAACCGTAAACCAGATGTTCAGGGATGAAACCCTAGATACTTGCGATCGTATCTTTCCGCAGTCTCCCGGGAGAGTGCTCAGCTATCCCTGTCAACGGACGCCTGGTCATATATCTGAGCTAATTTGCATCACAGCGCAATTAATCCGATATTCCAAGTACGATTTAGACTTTGCCGGTTTTCTACCTTTAACGCGCTGATTAACAAAACGTGTGAATTGACAGCTGGGTCGGTTCTGTCACTGTGACGAAGCGCTTTCTATTCAGCGGATCGAAAGCGACGTCACTATGAAACGGAACCATGAGGAACACATTTTTGGGACTGTAATGACAATCTCACCGTGAACATGAACGATAGTGTTTTTCGATAAATGGAACAAGATAACTGTTTGCAAGCAGTGTTTTAAATATACGTTTATTCTGGCCTTCTAGCGTTGCCGGACTGCAGATCTTGGAGTCTGGGCAAAATATGCAGGGAACCAAGTTTAGCTTATATCTCACAGGTGTGTGTTATCTCACGCATTTAGCCTTCCAGAAGACCCTTCACCCAAGAGAGCAATATTCCCGTCAACTTAGTAGTACGTCGAAGATCGCCGTCTTTCCTTCCATTTCCGTTGTTTTGCTGAAATTCAGTGATGGATGTGCACCGTCGAGTCGATTGAGTAAACCGGTGACACCAGCGCTGGAATCCAGTAAAACACTAACAGGATGAATAAGACCACGTTCAAACTTAATGAGAAAGGCGTCAGCAGTGGAGGTCCTAGGGGCGAACTCATGGCAACTCTGTCAATCTGCCGATTCCATAGAACCGGAACTGCACGTTGGAGGTTCAATACAGGATTAGTTCATTTAATTTTGGCATTGCAATTACACGTTTAATTATTTTGGTTCATTTTCGCAAATAACTTTATAAAACATGGAAGTATTGTGAAAAGAGCTTCCACATGGAATGAGAGCATCAAGTGACCATTAGTCCTAAACTGTTTAACCTTCTCACGGACTTCAATGAAGATAGCAGAGAGCGTATAAATAGCTGAGTATATGTGAGGATATCTTCACCACATGCTCCAGTGAGCCATTCAGTCTCCTGCATATATATATATATATGTATATATATATATATATATATATTTGGCGGGAGAGCCTGTGGTGCACTGAAGCTGGTAGTGGCTAGATCCTGACAGATGGTCCACCCACTGCCGCTACTGTTGTGCCCTTGGCTCATGTCCTGGACTGCTCCTCGTGGCGACCGCTGGGTTGGATTTCGGTTACGCCTTTCTCCCTGTTGGGTCCAGGACACCAATCCGCATGAGTCAGTGAACTGACCATGTGTTAGACCCGCTGCCTTCCGGGGGTACATTTAATCGAAGGATTTGGCTGAGGACCCAAGTCGTTCTGTCAGGTGTGGGCGCCCTGTCAGTATCCCAGTCCATCCTCTTCGGAGGTTAGGAAGTGGTCGATGGCCCACATGCCGTAAAACCCAGCCATGGGAGACAACGGCTTTACGGGTTATAAGCCCACAGCTCAACTGGCGTAGAGCATGAGCGACACTCATATTCTCCAACGGTGGGAGGGCACCTCCGGGTGTTCAATGGTTGGCTACTGCCCGCCTCAAGCTAGGCAGCCCGTGGTCCAGTGGGTGCAAACCCCCAAAACCTACTTTGTCTGTCCGCGGTAGCAGGTGCGTATCCTAATACGGGCACATAACATATATAAATAGTTCCAGTACCTCCAAGGCTGCGTGTGATGGCCGTCAAGCAGATCCCAATCTGTCTCTGCAATCACATTCCCGAGCTGGATCTGTCCCTCACTGCCTTGTGGGTCAGGCTATTGAGCCAAAGGCTCCGCGCGAAGTCCCTCAAACAAACCTCCGAAGCACAGCGGCCACCTTGCTTGCGATGGCCCACCAATGCAATTGTATGCCTGCGCGCAAAGCCTCGGGTGATGGAACGTGCGCACACTGCTGGACCGGAACTCAAGTGAACGTCCCGAGTGACGCACTGCAATGGTCGCGATGGAACTGGCGCGCTACCACATGGATATTGCGGCGCTCAGTGAGACTCGGCTCGCTGACCAAGGTACATCGCATGAAGCAGATGCTGGCTACACATTCTACTGGGTGGGCAACGCCGCCTCAGCACCACGTGATCGTGAGGTCGGATTTGCAATATCCTAGCGCTTCCATGGCCAGCTGGTGTGTGAACCAGCAGGCACCAACGCTCGACTGGCGACTGTTCGCCTACGACTCGGAAGAGGTAAGTGTGCCACTTTTATAAGCGCGCACGATCCGACCATGTATTATCCTGATGACCCGCGTGATGAATCCTACACTCAGCTATCCTCCGTGATACTGTCTGTGCCGAGGAGCGACCGATTATTTTTGCTGAGGGATTTCAAGGCGCGTTGGGAGTGATGCATCGGTGTGAACAGATGCCATCAGCCAGTATGGCATTGGTTCAGCGAACGGTGACAGGCTGCTCTCAATGTGTACCACTCACGGCCTGACGATCACGAACACTCGGTTTACACCGAGTGCGATTGATATAGCAACTTGGACGCACCCACGGAGTTGTCACGCTCATCTACTCGACTGTACCATCGTAGGTCTGCGTGATATTCGTGAAGCGCGCATGACACATGTACTGCGTGGAGCTGAGTGTAGCACTGATCATAAATTGGTGAAGACCAAACGGTATATATATTTTCGTAAATCTATGTGTTGCACTCCCGCCGTGAATCGGCGTAAATTTAACATTCTCTCCCTTGGTATTTTGGCAAAACGTATTGAGCTGGACAAGGCGATGGCTACACGCCTGTGTGAGGTGGAATTCATAGCCACAGTGGGCGACCTGTGGCACCACATTCACGACCAGCTGAGAGCTGCTGCCGAGGAGACCATCGGGCGCGCAAACTGTAAGCCGCCTGATTAGTTTGATGACAACAACGCGACGACTGGCGCATTGGTGTGTGAGAAGAATGCAGCCTCTGCTGCATATGTGGCAGACCCCAGTGACTTGAGGAAAAAGAGTCAGTTTCTCAGAAATCGACGGCGAATGGCTCGCGAGCTGTGTCGCATTAAAAATGCATGGTGGACGGCGAAGGCGAAGCAGATGGGATCCTACGCCGAACGCCGCTAACACAAGGAATTCGTTGCCTTTTTGAAGGCAGTGTATAGACCGAGGTTGGAGCAGCTGAGGACACTGATCGATGGTAGTTCCGGTGCTAGCTGCACACAGACTGCAGACATAATGCAGATCTGGCGGAAAATCTTTGGCTACCTTGAACAACCGTTCAGAACTTAAATGGACTACACTGAACGGCATTAATCAATACGATGTGTAGGCGAGTCTGGCAGACACGCCGACACTGGAGAGACGCGGAGTGCACTTGCTCAGCTGCGAAACGGCAAGTGTGCTGGGGCCGACGGGATCCCGCCTGAAGTATTGAAACACGGCGTACCCGCGTTTGTGACTGCGCTGCACCACTTGGTGTAACGCGTAGGATTGAGGAGGACGAGCCCCATGAACTGAAGAATGCCCTTGTGCTTCCACTGTACAGGGGCAGAGGGAGCAAGCAATGCTGCATGAATTATCGTGGCGTCAACTTTCTGAGCTTTTTGGGCAAGGTGACTTCCCGAATCCTGCTCAACCGCCTCGTCAGTCAGGTTGTAGAACCTAACGTGGCAGAGGAGCAGTGTGGATTCCGTTCGGGTCGCAGCACTATAGATATGGTGCTTGCGGCTCGTCAGTTGCAGGAAAAATGCAGGGAATGACACCAGCCACTGTACTCACTTTCTGTTGATTTCACCAAGGCATTTGATACGGTGAACCGCGAGGCATTGTGGCTTGTGTTGGGTAGGTATGGTTGACAGCGTAATTTTGTAAGTTTGATTGAATGTCTGCACAGTGGTATGCGGGCGAGGGTGCAGCTGAATGGAGAGACCTCGGATGACTTTCCAGTTGTCTCTGGTGTGAAGCAAGGCTGCGTCTTAGCTCCTGCCCTGTTTAATATTTATCTTCATGCCATGATGTCTTGTGCTTTTGATGCCGCTTGTGCTTACGGTGTTCGTGTGGAGCACCGTATTGATGGTGGGGTTGCTGAACATCCGTCGTTTCGGTGCGAGAACACTAGTCTGTGAGACAACTATCCGTATGTTGCTGTTTGTTGACGACTGTGCGTTGTTTGCACCCAGCGCGGATGTGTTGCAGCACAGGACTGGTGTTTTGGCTTCGGGAGCGACCGAATTCGGGCTCATCAACAACACAAAACTATCTGTCTCTTTCAGTCTTCACCGGAGGTGCAATCTTTAACATTGCCGCCAATCAGTCATAGTGCTGAAGTATTGGAAAGCACCTCCCGTTTCTGCTACCTTGGGAGTGTGATGTCGACTGAACAGCAGCTACACAGCGAGCTGCGTATCGGCGTGTCGAAGGCAGCGGTGGCATTCGGGAAGCTAGAGTGCCGAGTGTGGAACAACCATCAGCTTACCATTGGCATGAAGCTGATGGTGTATAAATACTTGATGCTGTCCGTGAAACGTGGACGATGTACCGTCGGGATGTACGATATCTCGAGTAGTTCCATCAGCAGCGTTTGCGACGGATTCTGCGCGTCGGTTGGTGCGACAGAGTTAAGGACACGGAAGCGTTGCGACAAAGTGGAATGTATGTAGTGGACTGTATACCCTTGCAGAGACACACCTGTGGTGACTCAGTCATGTGAGCCGTATGGATTCGACGCGGATACCGAAACAACCATTACATGGTCAGCTAAGTATTGGGAAGCTGCACATAGAGAAACCAAAATTACGTTACCAGGACATGGTCAAAGTCAGCCTCTCACGCTCGAATCTTGACTGCATGTCATGGAAATCGCAGGCGATTGATTCGCGTGAATGGAGCGATCTGATCACGAAGGACGTTGCCGGAGTGCGGGAGAAAGACCTCATGCATGCAGAGAAGAAGTGGCAATTGCGGAAGCGACAAGCACCGATGGGTTGTACTCCATCGACATCAAGCGCATGGTGCTTTAGCACATGCGGTCGCGAATGCCTGAGTCAAGCAGGCCTAGTGAGCCATGAGCGAGGCCATTCGGGACCACCACCGAAGAGAAGACGGGTCCTGCAGCGAACGTAGACAGAACCGGCGCAGCATTTGCAGGTGGGCTGCATTCGATTTACTAACTATGTGCTTGCATGCTAAGCCCCTTTCTTTCAGGTGGTGGGTTTGCACTTTTGTCCTACTGATTTCTTTCTCATATTTTTGTCTACCTGTACTATCTTCTATAAACTTGCACACGTTGCTGAAGCTAGTTGTAGTTAGTTTCGATAACATTGTTGCGTTTGTAGCGTTTTCTTACAATATGTTTTCTAACCTCTTGTAATTTTCGCTGATTTGGTTGTAATCATTATTTATGCGTTCATTTAATGAAGAGTTACGTCTCCGTATCTGCATGCATTATGCGATTTATTTTATTTCATCTTGTCGTTTCAAGTGATTGGCTGTTGCTTGATATCTCCGGTGTGACTGCGCTTGAGGTGCATGTTGACAAGGTGCCTATCCGTCTATTACCCACTACCTCGTCTCTACTTCCTCCAGGAGACAGTTGGTCTTTCTGGCGGGGTTCACGGTCCTTGTGGCCGTGTTAGGCTCAAAGAATGGTTCCATGCACACAATGTGGAGCGGATTAAGGTCCAGCCACGGCCTTGTGTGCGTTTGGTTACCAAATACAGCGAGCTTTGGATTAACACTGGATATGTGGTGTTCTTGGAGCTGTGGGTGGTGCAACGCAAGCCATCCATGGTCCGTCTGTAGGCGCAGGCGTCCTGTGGCTGGCCACAGTGACAGGCAAATCCGAAATCGGATGCCGCCAAACATACATATGCGCGGTATTTTAACAGTATTCATTGTGCGGGCTTTAGCCGTTCTTGCGAAGTTCAGCTTGTTTGACATGCTCCCTGTCGAATTCACATCCGCTGGTTGTCCGGTTAATAGCTCGCGGAAGTAAATATTTTTCGCTCGTCGGCATTTCGAGCACTTTAGATAGTGAGTGGCCTTCAACAACTCTAGTACCCTCGTAACCATATGATGATGTATCTGGTTCAGTTTATCACTCGTTTTCTTTAGCACTGACAATGATACTCAAAGTTTGGTCTAACGTCACGCGATTTCATCAGGATCATCAGTGCTTTCGACTAACCACACAACGTGTCATGGTCACATCCTGCTGGGATCGAACAAACTGAATGAATGAAATGAATTATACTCCTGAATCCTGATCCCAAAGTACCCCACTCGGAAGCGATCACTGCGTCATGGGACTAAGATCAATTTTCACATATGCTGGATGCACCTCTGGGTCCTAGGATACAACGCATCGTTTAAACGGATAGTTATCATCCTATCTACCTATAAGATTTATCCAGAGTCGCACGTTTCCGCAGAGATGTGCATTCCCATTGTAATGGTTGAAAACTCAACAAAGCCTATGTTGTTCTACTTATTTTGGCTAACTAGAGCTCGTACTAAAAATACTGTTTACAATCATAAGGTTAACCTTTGCATTTTCAGGAAGGCAACTGATTGCAGGCCCTTTTGGTTGCAGAACACTTTCACCTTTCCAGCTTAGTTGACCAAAGTTGGCACGTCGACGAAAAAGTACTTAGTTTGAATGAAATTGTATTATGACACGTACTCGAGAAAGCAACGGCCTTCTTGAAAACATCATTGAGGGTTGGAGGGAGATCTACCCGTACCGTCAGTTCTGGAAGCTTTCTTTGCGAGGAGCTGATTATACACTGGCGAATACCAATTGAGCCTATCCGGCCCGCTCGGATCATTTTCACATAAGGGGAGTTGGACGAGGATTTGCATCATGCTACTGGGCCCATGTGACGACTGTCGGTGTACCCAGTGAGAACACGCCACTTGAATGCAGAAATTCACTGGGGTAGTCGGTGGACGATATGTGATCGGCATCACCGCCCTTTTGGTAAGTGATCGAGGCTGTGCATTTCGCACCACCTTCAGCTGTGATTAGCCTCACGGAATCTGTGAAGTTCGGTACGTTGTCACAACGCCATACGCTGCGCTCGTCCATGGTTGGTATATTCCACAACGGCTCTCTCCAGTAGCTGAAGAATGGAAACGGTATGAAGCACTCTCGTGTCAGTATGTTATCTAGTGAAATCTATAGTGAAAAAATAGACTTAGTGTAAAGGCAGATGCGAGAACAACCAAGAGTGGGTTTATAATTCAGCCAGACAGAATCAGTAGAAATAGCCCTGTGGATGAGCAGTCGGATCGAAGAAGTGCGGCTGATGTAGCACTGTGTACCTAGACAGTCTGTCGTTGATTCCATAGTAAAAACGTGTAGTCTCCGCATTACTCGGTACGGTTATCCGATCTAGCTTTGCTCGGCTTGTCCCCTCCGCTGTTATTCGCTTAAAATACATTTTCTGAAACAACAGTAGAAGATGTGCGTGTGCTGCGACCGAATACTTTTGGGTCTCGAAAGCGTGAAGTTCAGTCTCGAAACTTACATGGTTTAAAGAGACCACCAGGATGCTTAAGCGCTAGTTGACTAGATGTGTTTAGAATAAATCGAGCTATGGAAGGTGCATCAAAACATAGCGATAAAAATAGTTATGATATGAAGGTCATCATCATCATCATCAGCGTCATCATCACCATCGTCATTATCGTCATCATCAGTACACGTTAGCTGAAAGTGAGAAACACATCTCAGCTAATGTTCCGCAATACAAAAATATGAGACTAAAAACTACACTACAAATTACACAATTTACACTACACAAATATGATATTAAATAGTATGTTAAGCGTTTGACATGAGCTCGAGATTAGAATGGGAACCTAAAGTGAGGGGGATGGACAAAGAAACTCACAACACAAACGTTATTGGGGCCGGCTCTTCCCCATATCAGCAAGTATGTTCAAACGTGCTCATTTTCTTTTGGACCCCAGACAGGCAGTCGGGATGCAACAACCGACGCTAGTGTCGAAGTGAGGGCTTTCATTTGACTAAGTCATCCTTTTGCCCCCCCTCATCCTCTTCCAACCGTACCTCCGGTGTACAAAAATTGCACCTCGCGGAAGTCGGTGTACTAGCTTGCGCAAAACTTGGCCCAGCCATCGGAGTGTGGTGCGTGGTATAATGATGCTGAGCGATTCACTCGCTCTTTCTGCACCAAATGCATGACGCCGAACATGCTCATTGCACACGCGGTGCTCCCACGGGACACGAGCTAAGCTGCGGAGGCAGCGATGACCGAACATGAGGAATGTCTATGTCAGTCGACCAGATGGGCCAAGTATCACAACCATGTAGGCGGGTTGAACGGACGGCTGCGTTATAAACTCTGTCCTTCAGGGCGAGCAGGATGTCGCGTCTATGCCACAGGTGGAGGGGATTGACAAAAACAACTCGAGGTTTCGCTAAACCGTTTGTAACCTCAGCTTCGATTCCGCGAGTGCTAATATAGCTGCCCAGGTACTTGAATATCTGAACAGCATTTAGCTTATCGCCACAAAACTTTAGCGCAGGGGTGGGTCCCAGCCAAACTTGGAGAAGTATTTTGCATTTCGATGAAGCAAAACATAATTCAAAACGATAGACAGCCAGTGTTCATCGGTCCAGTGCTGCTTGACATGTTTGGGAGCTGTCACAGAATAGGAAAATATCGTTCGTATACTCCATGTCAAGAAGTTGCTCACCAAGAAGTAGCTCCAAACCTTTTAGGTCGTGTCCAGCGACTGCTGTTTCCATGACTTTGTCAACTGCGAAGTTAAATAGAAGGTGACAGCGGGCAACCTTGTCCAACACCGTTCGTTCTACTGAAGGATGGCGACAGTTTGCCATAAAGATAGAGTATGAACAGAAGCTTGGAGTCAATTGCGGGCTTTAAGTTCATAGCTTTACTTACGAGTTAATATAGGAGATAGCGAGACATTTGTTTTAGTTGTGCTTGAACTAGCCCTTACGTGGATGTATTAGAACATGTGCCCGGGACTTGTAGAGAGTAGGAGCGTCGCAGGTTCGACGTTCTCGAGAGATACTAACTCCCGTGGTTATAGGATGTCGGTGTGTATGTGCGTTACGAAAGCTATTGATCGTCCGAGTTCACTGAAGTTAGTCACCGAGTCTTGAGCCAAATCATCTGAACAGTTGCCGTTGATTAGGACTCATTCTACAAGCTGACAGAATGCTAGAACGTCATCACAGTGCTAAGGTGTTTTTGACATACTACTTTTCGGTATTTCTTTATATTTTCTGCTGGTACTTATTTAAACTAAGATTGAAAACCAAACTGCCAAAATTGGATCAATTTAACCGAGGGATTCACTCTGTTAAAATTTCCTTCCACATAAAACTCCAGCTAAACATGATGGCGAGAATGGTAACATGAATGAATTCCAGTTTGCAAGCATAATCCTGTCGCATTAAAAAGGTTTATCTTATCTTTGAGTCTGCTATCGAACTAGCAACACAAGCTGAGCGCAAGTACCGGTCACAGACTTTTTCTACGGTCTTACTTCCTTTCTATTGACCAATAGAAGATTCAAAAGATGAACAGTTATCTTTTGCCTCTTGGTTGCAATGCAAGTTAATGTTGAATTTTTAAACTCACTATTTCCCAAACACCTTTCCATTATATTATGTTACTTCTCTACATCGTTTTCTTCCTTATCATCCGTTATTGCTAACCTGGAGACGCGTGCCACGGTAACTCAATCCCCGCACTTCGGTTCGCGGAAGATAATTAATTAAATGGAATTGGAATATCGAGTGATCGCTGAATGAAAATCAGGTATATGCTAGTAACGAAACTACCTGGCATCCCAAAATATTTTTATCTGTAGATGTTATTTCTATGATCTGTCCCTTACTTCCGTTCGTGTACCAAGGAAAACTACTCAAGGTCGAAAGGCTCTCGCAGAAACTTTGATAACTAATCCACCGGAGCCCAGCTCCGTATGCATTGTGACTCAGCGTTATGCCCACTGCAAACAATCGACTTGTGGTGTTAATTCGTCTATTCCATTAGAGTTAAAATCGTAAAGTTTCTATCAACCACTACATTGTGTGGGCCAGTAATTAAAGGCATCTGTCGAGTTGAGCTACCATTGCAATATAACGAAAGCTTCGATCATCAGGAGTGCTCTTCATTTCCCAACAATCGTTTGCAACCTGCAGACTGCATTAATACTCCAAATCGGAAAGGATACGGACTTGCGGTTTTTAGGACTATAAGTATAGTTCAGTTTTACTTATAGGTGGGTTCACAGGAAACCAGCGTTGTAACAGCCGATCAAAGCAAACACTGTCAAGGGTGACCACCATTCATAAACTCGTACTAAGGCCCAAAACCACCTCGTATAAATGAACACGAACAGAAAAGGGTATGTAATAGGTTGTCCTACGATCATCGGAATTTAAATGCATGGTATTCACTACACACCACTTACTTTGGATATTCACTGATTTCGGCATTACATCGCTCCTCTTCGATGGTTCCAAATGTAATTTTGGCGCACCCGTGGAGTGAATTAAGCCCCGTCTTTCTGTTCGGTCCTTTAACCCGCGTTTGGGGATGTTCACCATGGCGTCGAACTTTGAACATTTTAGCCCGTCGACTACTTCTACTTTGGCGTACTCTGTTTTCGTCCACGAACTTCCGGTTGCGCCTCATTGAAGATCCGTTTTCAAACATGTCAATCGCGCGTGGATGCACGGTCCAGTAAGATCCTTTGCCTGCCTCACCCGACGGTCTTGGTACTTTGATAAAACAATCATTGAAGGATAATGCGTGCCGAATGGAGTTCTGCCATCTGCGCATGGGGTGGAAATGAAGGAATGAGTAGCTAATCCGCAACACTAGATTAGCTCCGCATCGCCGAAAGGGCCTTCCGAATCCGCATTTGCTTCACATTATAATACATGACAACATAGTAATATGGTATTTGAGATAATGTTATTACAGTAGAAATTACCGTCTAACCGTGAAGCGAGGGTATCAGTCTAACAACACGGCCTGGGTTGTTAGAATTTCATAAAGATGCATCCAAAAGAAGCTGGTTCAATCGCAACAACTGCCTTGGCCAACCACTTACGAAAAGAGGGGGTCACATCCCAGCACTCATATGACATCCGTGACCTAGTCACCTGACCATTGTCGTTATAAAACACTTTGAATCGTTTAAGCAGTTGTTTTGCTGTACAGTAATATGACATTTTCCAACGGCGTCTATTATTGTAACGACATGATGATGAAATAATCGGCAACATGGGTTTGTCTAAAGTTTTCCATTCCTTTTCTTCTTTGGGATGCACACCAATGGGCAACTTTCAAGAATTTCAAATATTGACGAACCTGGTTCTATGTCATTTCTATGGCGTAGCCATGCGCAGTCCACTTGGGCCAATGTAAGCTGACAATTTCATAGGCCGCTTGGAGCACACGGAACTACGTCCTTGCATACACAAGATACACCTGTACAGTAGATATCTTGACGACAGGTCCACTGCAGTTGATAGCTCTCAACAGGCAGAACGTTTGCTTGAAGTTCTAAAGAACTGCCACCCTGCGATCAAATTCACAATGGAAAGCGACGGGGACAACACCTTCCAGTTCTTGGAGGTACACATGAAGAGGAATGCAGAAGGCACACTCACTCGATATGTGTATCGAAAGCCTATTTGGACAGGACAATATTTGCACTTCAACAGTTTCTGTCCTATAAATTACAAACGAGCATTGGTTCGCTGTGCCTTCGCAAAAGCTCGTAAAATTTGTTCTGAAGATACGATTGACAGTGAACTAGAAGGCGTGTCATCAATACTACAGGAAAATGGATACACCGCGCGATTCATAACTCGGTATGCAAGCACAGAAAATAGGAAGAAGCCTTTGATAATGTCCCCAAGAAAATGTGTTCATTACGCTGCCATTTATAGGCGATCAAAACGATAGGAGATCCCAGCACCGTCTCCGCCAGGTAGTTGGGAAATGTTATTACGCGCCCAAACTGGTGTTGTTGCAGTAAGTTAGGAAGTTGCTCGGCAAATCCAACCTAGACAAGCCACACCCTCACGTTACCGCCTCTTGTGTTTATCTTTTTCACTGTACTTGTGGTAGGAAGTACGTTGGCCCAACTGAGAGGAGGCTATCCACTAGGATTTCAGAACACATTCCACGAAATATGGTCGCTAAAGATCCCAAAATACCGGCTAGCTTTATTGCTCAATACGTCTTGGATTGCACAATGTGTCAACGTTCTCGTGGTGTGTGTAAAGTATTTAACCTACAGAGCGATGCCCGATTGCTTCACTTTGCTGAAGTCTCGGTTATTCGGCTGCCTAAGCCCGAATTGTGCCAGCCTCTCCCTACCTTGGTGAGGTGATCGTTTTCCTTTGAACTGAATGACCTTGTACATTGTTTCCACTTTTATACGCAACGCGATAATTTCATCAATGTGTGTAAACAGCTGACGTGGACACCCGAAATACCTGAATTCAGCGTATCCTATTAAAGATATTCATCTTGCTATTTTGAAATTTGTGAAGGGGAAATCCTGCATGAAATTCTATACAAGTGTTTATATATTAGAATAGGAGCACCAAAGTTGTGAAAACGTAAGGGTACTTGCGAGTAGTTACGGAACTTGTTCTACAGGTTCAGTTCAAACAATGCCAGCAAGTCTAGTGGTGAAATGTACGGCCGGCTAGAGCAAAGCTGCAATGCAATAAGCTTATACAAGGTTATTTTGTTAACTAAATGGAAAATTACAAGATAAACGCTAAAGAACGATTAGATAACTGCCAGTTCATCCGTCAGTTTTCTGGAGCGGAATACTGTTCGCTGTAACAACCAGGTTGATACCTTTTAGCAAAGAATGTGTAGCGCGGGTGTACTATTTACAAACAGACGGTAGTGAAGCTACTACCGTGATTGCGGGATTCACAGATCAAGTTTAAGAGGAACAGGAGATGTTTTAAAAGCTGTACTAAAGTGAACACTCCCTGCGCTCTCACAGTTCTACATGTGTGCACATGACATTCGCTAGAGTCTTTGAATATATGGCTGCCATGAAGGTGCTTTAACAATTGTCACGGTTTTCCGACGTTACAGCGAAACGATAATAATTCTTGCGATGCTGGATTGTGGGACAGCCGCAACTCATTTCTGTGTTCACAAACAACCTGACGAGTGTGTCTACTTAAAATAATCTGATTTCGCTAGTGAGCTCAACTAATAGCATGCTAGTTAGACAACAGACCTTCACATAAAACTTGGACATGGCCTTGACATTGCATGCAGGTAGTTGACTCAAAACATGCTCCTGTTTAACAAAGTCAGATGCAGCATATGCACATGGCAGCAAAGCAATCAGGAGTACCAAGTCCTGTAAAGATGACCACGGAGTAGTCGAGCATTATAATTTTAGTGGCTTAGGGGATACCGTGCAGGATTACCGGTGAAAACGCTTGTGTTGTTCCACCTTTAATTGAGATCACAGCAATGCTGGCAAATTCTTGATCTCGCTCTGCTGCATACACCATTACCAAGGACCACCATAAATGCCAACGGTTCGTTCTACTCCTAAACTACTAAAAGTCATGGCCCTAGAAATTCACAGTGCGCAATATTAGCGTTTGAGGGGTGACAGAAGAATGATATCTCGAATGTTAAGGGAACTCAATCAGGCTTGCCGACACTGCTTGTAACCTATCCCCAACATCATTCTAAGAGACTGTCAACAAACTCTGCTCCGGTGCCATGGGGTCTATATGATTTCATCCCTCTTTGTACCATGCTTTTGTGAAAAATTTGATAACTGACGACCCGTCACATGTTTTCTCATGAGGCCTACTTAATATTTCTCCCACTTGTTTTGTAATTTTTTCTTGCAGTCGGACATATTGACACCGTTCTCTTAGGTAAATATTCTGTGAAGGGCTCAGCAAGAACTCAGAGGTGACACTAAGAGGACTCCCTTGTGAATACGCTACGTCGGCTTTGATTGATCTAAGAAAATAGGTAAAAATGAAGACGCTGAGGATGCTTTATGTAGGGCGGAATGTGATCTCGTGGTACCAACTGGGTGCTCCGGGTAAATCCCGTTCCAATGAACGGTACGACGACAGTGTTCCAGGACGTGGGGGTGTCCGCCTAGCAAACGTGCACCCTAGAAAAACTTAGGTATGTCCGTTTAACAACCCTGCGACTTGGCGCATGTGACTCGCCACTAAATAGTTCCGCCTCTCCACTGATTTCATTCATCACCCCGAAGAATTCTTCGGATTCCTTACTTCATAGGCGACCAGATCAAATGGAATCGCACATGCAGCATTACACTGGCAACGGTATTTAACTTGGCCACGTACACAAATACCTACCGAATTAGGCTAAAGAATGCAGACGTGGTGTCACTATTTGTCAGCATTTCATGGAAACATGCCAACTCAATAAAATATCTGCCTCAACAATGCTGCAGAGCATTAGACAATATGACACTCGCAAAACCTGACGGGACAGGGAAACACACGAGAGAACATCTCCATCTTGGATACTCCATGCTACCATGCAACCTGACTGAAATTCAAGGACCAAAGCCTCACGGAAAAACGATTAGAAGCCGACCCACGAACAGTCGGCTTAAAACCAAACACGAATTTGTTGTCCACCCACAGACTTCTAACAGCAAACACACAATCATATCTGTATACTAACGCCCAAGTTATTCTTAGTAAGTTGGCCGAACTTAGAGAACACCAGGCCTCACAACCTCGGGATCGCATTATGAGTACGGAGACCCAGTTAAGCCTTGAGATAGCAGATTCTGAAATCAGTTTTTCTGGTATGTCATTGCTTCGGAATGACAGAGTTGGAAGGGGTGGTGTCGTAATTCTGTATTCCAAGACTAACCTCCGATGTGAAGTTATTGACCACCCAGAGACCCTTGCCCCGAATTCGCTTTTGTGCCGGCTATGGTTGCGGAACAAAGACACATGTCTTATAGCTGTGATTTACCGTCCACCAAATTCTACGAGTGAAATGGACTCCAAACGAAACCATGTTCTTCAGGTTGCATTGAACGTGACAGGCAGTCACATTCTCATCGCAGGCCACTTTAATGTGCATGATCTGGAAATAGTAGCGACCGATAGCATGCAGTTCAAAGAGTATTTCCGAGAGGTACATTCCAGCTACCATCTGTACAACCACTTGACCTCGCGCACCGGATTTCTAACTACTAATAAACCGTCGATATTTGATCTCGTGCTCCCCAACGGAGAACTCATCGTCGACGGAATAATTACAAACACACCACTGGGTCGCAGTGACCATGCGACTTTACTGTTTGGCTGTGTGTGTTATGCGGAAGATCATGAGGAGGAGGATGAGAATGTGTATAGGTTACGCAACGTAACGTGTTGTTCTCGCTCGCTAAGGTGGGATCTTGGACCGTCCTAACTGTTTGCCTCCAAAATTCGCTTAGGATGCCTTCACAAGGATGTTTGAGACATTGGTAACGCACGCATCTGAGCAGAAATCCTTCCATCGTCAAAGGAGAAGTCATTTCTGTGCAGCGGAACACGTAAATGCATGTCTTTGGGGAACTTAGCATGGAGAGCTCAGAAGGACTCCCAGAATTCTGAAATCTGGACTGCCTATGTGACACACTGTGACTTCTATGTGAGCTTGATCCACGAAGACAATGTTATGCGTACTCAAGATTTGATGAAGAGATTCTGTACAAAACGCAAACTCTTATACTGGCATGTGAATGGCCTTCTTAAGGTACAATGCGAACTTCCTGCACTGGTCTGGACTGAAGGATGCACATGAACAGCAACAGAATCAGCCGACCTATTACGGTTCCATTATTCCCAAACTTTCCAGGGAGCAACGGGCCTAACGGTTAGCTTTGTTTCTATTGTACCACCAACATACTTAACCAATATTACTTTTACTGCAGAAAGCATGTCAAATAAACTGTTGCCACTGCGTATCCACAGCTCTCCTGGTGTCCACAACATTCGACCGAAGGCATTGAAGACAGGAGTCATTGATCTGCGCTGTATGGTGGAGAACCATACTTCAACAATATGGAAGCGAGGGACCATCACTTTCATTCATGAGGAATTTAGTCACACTGACCCAACCAATTACATTCTGATAACGCTACTGCCTGTTCTTTCTAAGGTTATGGAGTACATCATCGCTGCTTCAAGCATGCAGTATCTGAAAAATCACATGATAACACCAGAGCAACATGGCTTCCGACAAAAAACGTCACGCTCTACGAACCTGCTAATAGTACGCAATCGCTGGACTGAAGTAGTTGATGGTGGAGCAGGAGTCTGTGTAATTTACCTGGACTTCTCAAATACTTTTGATCGCTTAGACCACCAAATACTCATCCATAAAATTCAGCTCTACGGCAATAGTGACCCACTGCTGTGTTAGATAGGTAATTTCATGCACGAACGTCCGTTGGAAGTGAGAATCCCTGTCCAAGGCAACTGTGGTGGAGTGCGGCGTACTCCAAGTTCCTGTGCTCGGGCCCCGGCTATGTTTACTTTTCATAAACGATACGGTGAGGGAAACTATTTTAATTTCTTATTCTTCGCGATGATATCTAGTTGTGGCAAGCGATCAGAGAACGGAACGATTACAGAAAGCTCCAGCGTTAGGAGGTTCCGGTTAATCATCATTCCTTGTGACCTTGTCAGCCAGTGCGGCTGCATAACCCATCACACAGACCGCGCAACCACGACGACCACTCATTTGACATTGCAACCACCACGCTCGCCTGACCGATGGGCGCCACTCTCAAAGCTTGTAAAGTACATAACGCTAACCAACCCACTGGGTCAGGTAACGGTACCATTTTGAATGGCCGACATGCGAATCCGAAAAGGCTCCAAGCGAAAGGCATTTGCGGGTTAGGAGAATGTCATCAGTTAGTTGAAATCGGTCTGGCTTGTTCGCACTGTTTGGAACGGTATCATCTGAAATGGGCAAACATGTCCCAACAACACGTGTGAGAGCGAAATGGCTCCCAAGCTGCACTTTGGTTATGTACTGCGTGCTCTACCCCCCACTCGTTAAGTGGTTGCTTATCCTAATTAGGAACTGTGACCGGTTAACAGCAGAAGCCGAGCAGAGGATAAACGATACTATTACCTTACTGAATGCAAGTATGCAGCACGGATGCGTAGCGGTTACTAAACAACGGAATGTTGCACAATCCGCTTCCTCTGAACCGCCATCGTCTACGTCCCCATCTCCGTTATCTTCTTCTACTTTGATAGAACACATGGTGAACACTGACCCTACCTGAGAGAGTCGAACAGTACGCATGACAGCGATAATCAGGCACCACTCGAAACGTCTGGTTAAGCAAATTCCAATAGACCTGATATCTAGCATTAACAAGGATGAAGCAGCCGAACACCAACCCTCGGTACCTGCAGCTCCAATGTCTATTGTCGAGACAAAGCGCCCCGGAACATCGGTTACATAGGCAGAGATTTCTGCAAAGGTCCGCCGGGGGGCCGCGATTACGGCCGCTTCTGTTGTAAACACCGTTAACGCGAATAGAGGGACAAACAGCAAACAATCAACACTTGTCAGCAGGTCTGGACAAACGAGTACCATACCATGTAGATCAACGAAAAAGGGATCCAACAATATTGCCCACACTGGTGTATGCTCAAATGTCCCTGAATCTACCGCCATCACATTGCGGAATAAGTTATCAGACGATCAAGACCAATGGGACTCATTGTGCATGCTGATGAGTGTCAAATCCTAGCCCATAAACCTATTAAGAATTGTTTGTCATCCGAACGCGCCACACTATGAGGAACCCAGACGTATTCGAGTAAAGCTATAATTCTTCACCGACGTTGAAAACCTTTTACACTCCGCAAGCTTGCTAAAACGCGGATCCTGTGGTATTCGCATCTATCCTGATATCCCATGGAGCACGCAACAAAAGAAAAACACCAAAGAGGGACACAGCAAGCAAAACCGCATAAACGCAATCTTCATACATGGTGTGCCAAAACATCCTTCTAATTATGTTCAAGAGAACGGAAAACAAAATTAAAAACAGTGGCGGTTCTTTGGTGAATCACTTTCTTTGGATACTATTTTGGCGCTAGAGCTAACCAGGATACTTCTCTCACCAAATTATAGAGGATACAGATACTAGGATCCTAAAACTTGCGGTTCAATCAGAGCAAAAAGTCACGGATGTTTTTGGATCGTTAGCAGAGAAATCGGAGAAGTCCCGCTTGTGAACTTCGGTTAAAGGTCGCAGAAGCTTTGTACAGTTTAAACCTCAAAGCATCTGAAGCAGCCAGCGTACCGACGAATGTACAGAAGCGTAACTTGATTGCTGCTTCAATTGACTCTGATGTAGATTGAGACGCCCTTGGCTGAATTAAGTTTGAGACGTGGTATCAATATCCCATCAAAAAACGACTAATTGCCGAAATCCCGTCGGTCGGCATTCTCCCTCAAGTGCCCCGTTCCCCCCTCCTCTGTGGGCGCCTAAATACCGAGAAACTGTCCTGCTTGTATACGAATGCTCTGGGTCTTTTTAATAAACTGATCGAACTGAAAGATCGTCAAGCTTCCGGTTCACACGATGTCATTGATATCACCGAGACGTGGTTACACACGGGAACGACGGATGTTGAAGTTTCACTACCCGGCATGTTACTGATCTGGCACGATAGGCTCACAAAAGTAGGAGGGGTAATCCTGTATTACCGAAGCGATTTAAAATGCGAAGCCGTGCAGGATTCACACTCGCAGTTCCCCGACTCCCTTTGATGCCGGTTGCTGTTAAAAGCAGGGACGCTTGCCTTATTGTCTTGGTGTACCGTCCCCCTAACTCTACACCCGAAACCGACTGACACCTAGCGGCTGCTTTAAGATGCAGTTTACGACAAAAGTACACTCACATACTTATCATGGATGATTTCAGCGTACATGGTATAGAAACTCCTGCCATGATCGGCGAAAAATTCAAAGCCGATCTACAAGGTCTTGTAACCACTGCTCCTCTCAAAACCATAGCAGTTTGCCCACTCGGTTCAGAACAGGTAACAGGCCATCTGTGCTGAATCTTGTGCTTACCAAAGATGAGCATATGATTGATGTGTTGGTTTTAGACTGCCCATTGAGTGGCAGTGATCACGCAGTCATCAGTTTCAACTTCTCCTGCTATGCGGAATTTCAGAATGATAACGATGAGACTGTGCGAACCATCACAAGTTACGATGGATTAGCCCAGCTCGTCAGCGCTACAATTGGTTGTTCCGTGCCGAAGCACCTCACAAAGTCGCCTGGCTCGAGTTCGTCAACAAATTCAGTTAGCTGATTGTAGAGGCTTCAGAAATAAACGTTTTCCAAATGTGTACATCAGTTTCTTTTGTTAGGAGCAGAACTCGAAGATGGACGACAGTGCGCAACGCAGCACGGCGAGTATGCAGAAAATATCCATCCCCAGAAAATTAGGACAACTACGTAGCCCAACATAACCAATGCACTCAACTGCTAAGAAAAAGGCAAATACCCATATTAGCAAGACATCACAAAAACCTTCTGTGTCAACCACAAACTGTTGCACAAGCACGTCAATAGCCTAAGAAAGGTGAGACATGAATTTCCTCCACTCAGGATGACCGATAGATTAACAAAAACGGCTGTGGAAGCAACAAACGCGCTGCAGATGTAATATGCTCCCACGTTTCAGGGGTCTTGCCACCAAGCCATCTTCCAAAATTTGCCGTCTCCTCCCCAGGACTAACCCACTTCAATTTTACCGCCGTGGCTATATTACAGAAGCTGACGTCTCTACGCAAACACAGCTCGCCGGGCGTCAACACCATTCGTCCAGAGGCACTGGAAGAAAAAGCAAACCAAATGACAGCAATTTTAGCTCAGTTTTTCAAGAGCTGCTTAGACGAAAATCAAGTTCCCGATAGGTGGAAGCTTGGAATAATAACGCGATTCACAAAGTTGGAAGCAGAATCGAGCCATCCAACTAGCGCCCAGTATCCCTTCTTCCTATACACTCCAAGTTCATGGAATCCATTATCGTCGGTGCACTAGTGTGTTATCTGGAAAATTGCAACATCATCACGCGTGAGCATCAAGGCTTCCGTGGACAGTGCTAAAGCAAAACGAATTTACTAATCGCACTCGGTAGTTGGACCGAGTCAGCTAACACTGGAGAACGTGTTGATGTGATCAACCTGAAGTTTCGAAGGCTTTCGATCGTCTAGACCATCGGGTACTACTTTCCAAACTCCAGCATGACGGGATCGCTAACCCTCTCCTTAGCTGGATTGCTAACTTGCTACTTCAATGACCATTAGTGCTCAGAATTAGGAGCTCTTTATCGGACCCCAGTAGCAGCCCACGGTGTGTGCCGCAAGGCTCAGTTCGATTTGCACTTTTGATTTTGGTGTTTATTAATGACCTTGCCCAGGGAGTCGCTTCAAACTTCCAAATGTTTGCCGACGATATCAAGAGTTGGTGCAGGTTCCAGGCAAACACCGACCAGTATCTGCGTCAGGGTGACCTATAACACTATATTTTCGGTAAATTGCATGCATGACTCCTGAGTGGATATTTGCGACAATTTTCCGAGAAGGGGTGAATGCCCCGGCATAATAATAATCATTGGTTTTAAGTTGACTGCAAAACTTTTGGGCGGAACCGCTTCCGTCGTCATCGTGTGTCTGTGTAATCCGACAATGAATGTGTGAAATACCAGGTTGCGGGAATCGTTTTAGGAGGATTACGAGGAAGCTCCCCTCATATATGTATCATATACCATCAGTGATAATCGGAGGGCGGAGAAGCAGATATCCAAGATGTCGAGTTTGATGAAGCCGAGAGTTGATAAGTATTTCACCGAAGCCGAATATATAAATCCCCGATTGTTTAAGATAATTGGATGGTGGTAAAACTCGCTTGTTTTGGGGAATTATGCGCTTATATAATTCGAGATTACTGATGCGTTATTTTCCGGAGCCATATTTGTCGACCTTCAGCTGGTGCGTACGCGCCATCCAGTAGGCGTCACAAATTCCGACATCCATGACGTGCACCAATGATCCCTTTACTGCGAGTATATTTGGCTTGATGAATGAGGTCGCTGTTGGAATTCTTGGTTCGAGAACGATGTTCACTGTTCGTTTGCGGAGTTTTTTGGCGACTTGCTCTGCAATGATATTGTGGCGTTTACATCGTGCTTCTTGGTTGATGCCACATGATTGTAGGACGTGGGACAGAGTCTCCTTTTGTCTACAGTTGCCGTGACACAGTAGCTCGGATTGGGTCTCAGGCGGTCGTCCCCTTGCGCGCCGTACTTTTGTAGAGAGTAACCCACCTCGAAACTGTATTGCTCGAAAGAACAGTCCAGGGAATATCCTGGTCGGATTCCGAAGCCAGTGATGTGCAGCGGGTGTGGTGACCGCTCCCCGGAGCGGACACCCATCTACTGAGGTAAGTAGCGCGTCTTTCCATGCTTCCGCTGTTGATACTTTATCCATCACCACTCGGTTGCCGATGGTAACATTGGAGCGCGCCAGTCGATGAATGGAGCCAGCTGCGGGATCTCGGATGGCCCAGCTAGTAATTGGGCGTGCATTATTAGGATGTCGTTCTAATCGGTCTTTCCCTAAAAGTGGAATAGTGGCGGATAAGCAGGGCATACCGATACCAAAGTCCCCGATTGAGGTATACCAGTGGTCAATCCAAAACTGACTACATTTTAATGTCAGTAAATGCAAGGTGCTTCCCATCTGACATCAGAACAGCTACTTATGCCGGATCGGAATGGATGCACTGCAACAATCAACTGTCGAACCTTACTTATGTGTTCTGGTTCAAGATGACTTGGGTTGCTCCAGGCCATCCGAAAATACCATGAAGACTATAAAACAACACGCGGGCTATTGCGATTAGCGTTTGGACAAATACACAGCAGCATACTGCGACAAATGCTCAAAGCGTATGTTCGCCCCCATAGCGAATACGCAATTCAAGCCTGGCATCCATGGCTGAAACACGACCTTAATGCACTGGAGCAGCCACAACGACGGGCATCTAAGAACGTAATTGGAATGCGCAATCTTTCCTACCAGGAGAGGCTGCAGCGACTGGGATTGTTCAGTGGAAGCTATCGCAGACTACGAGGCAGCCTAATTATGGCATACTTGATTTTGCAAGACCGACATAATATGTGCCACTTTTTACTGCGACTCAGCAGCAATACAACCCTGAGAGGCCACTTATTGAAATGCGTAGAACGGTATCGCTAACTGGAGTGCCGCAGAAATTTTTCCATTCGTGTGTGTTACCCGTGGAATGCTCTCCCAGAATCGATCATCTCTGCAAGGACACTATGAGTATTTAAAAGACGGTTGGATGATGCTCTCATTCACTCCCACTTTGTCACTTAGCACTAAGTCTCCATTCTACACCTGGAGTTTACCATGGAATTATGTGATGTTGACTGCGGATGCTGTGTGTCTAAGCGGATTGCAGGACTATGGCGTAAGCGATGATTCCTGATTTACATATTTAAAATACTAGCTGTTTTGCTATTAGTATTATCATTAGTTATTTCGGTATCCCCACCAACTATCCAACGGTATTGGAAGGTAAAGCTTTTTAACCTGTAGAAATCCATTGTTCATTGGTGTCAAAACTATATTCAGCTGCTTAGTTCTGAATACATTGCCGTTCAAGGTGGGAAAACATCACGCTGTTCAATTGCACCATAGACGCGACTGCGTGTATAGGCTGGGGTTATATAAATTACAAACAACTTTCAAGAACGCAGCCTTGCTATACTCATTCACGGTGACCTTAACTGTTCAAAGCAGTCAGAGGTAGCTACGGCAAGAGCCAACCAGAACGTTGGCATGCAGCGGAGTGCATTCAGAAATTTCTGCCCATTCATCTTTCCCATATAGCACAACTCTTACGTGCGCCCTCACGTTGAACACGCCATCCAAGCTATGCAACCCTGGTTGAAGAGCGATTTACAAGTGCTAGAGAAATCACAACGCAGGCTAAAAAGAACATCAAGAGCCTACGAAATCTGTCCTAACATCAAATGCTGAGGTCATTGGGAGTTTTCAGTGGCCACTACCAAAGGCTGCGCGGTGATCTCATATCAGTCTACCAAATATTGTATGACCCTAATCAAGTATGCCGTCACGTGGTGAAGCTCAGTTTTGACACCGATCTCAAAGATAACCCTCTGAAATTATGTGCACAATATAGCCACATGGAAAGCCAGCAGAGTTACTTTTCTCTTCAAATTTGACAACGCTGGAACTCTCCAAACTTGGTTGTTTGCTCCCCACATTAGATATTCTCAAACAACGATGGGCTCTGGCCTTTGGCCCCCATCCCTTGTTGCCTGAACCGTTCTACTTTGGAAAATAATAATTATTCCTTCAACCCGGAGTAACGTATTACATAAACATGAGGAGGTGGCGCAGAAATGACTATTCTCGATCTTACTTTTCTCCCGATTAGGTCAACTAGAACTATCCCCATGTTGCCTCCTCGTTCAAATGCAATTCCCACTTTAAAATGTTTCAAAAAACTGGTAGCTCGGGTTGAAAATCCAGTTACTCATTTGTTCGCCGAGCTGAAAAATTTGTTTGCAAACGTTTCACCCCCATGCCAGGTGGCATCATCAGTGCAAGACTATCCAAACAACATCACCTCATGGTGGCACACAAATCAACTGCTACATTGAGAAAAGCTCTGTCGAAACCGAAAGAGAAACTGGAAGTTCATAAGCAGAGTAATGTTGTATATAGACTAAGTTGTAAAAATTGCGAAAAGGATTATGTTGGCCAAACAGGCGGAAAATTATCAGCACGATTACAAGAGCACAAAAGAGCATGCAAAAGACACTATGCATCTTCCCTAATCTCAGCACGCGTAGATGAGAAAGAACACAGCTTTGATTGGGCCAAAGCAGAGGTCCCGGCACGAGGTGAAACAAGAAGAGCAAGGGAATTCCTGGAAGCGTGGTTCTCAACAAAAGGACTCGATCAACATGCATATCGAGATTGACCCAGTTTATCAACCCCTCCGACGGAAAGAGCTTAGCGAAATTATGAGACGCCGCATGAATAGGAACAACTCAAGCGGCGACCTCCGCCACGGGGAAATGGGTAGAGATCACGGGACACAGATCGAAGCCGTCACTTTCGAAAAGTCCCCTACACGCCGATCACGGATCGACAGTTCATTCAGCGAGATTACACTCCACATCTCGACGCACTGATGATGCCGCCTCGCATGGCGGTGAAACTTTTGCAGACAAATTTCCTAGCTCAGCGAACAAATGAGCAACTGCAATTCCCACTTACATCACTATTATTCAGCTGCCTATCTGCTAGCTAAACGGTCAATCAGGTAACTCATATCTTTTCGTTTTCGTCAAACTATGAAGAAACGGTAACGAGACCATTGTACCATATTAAAGGCGTCGTTTTCCTGCTAGACAGATTTCGGCTCGACGCTTAACGTGACATTTTTCGCCTCCGATGGGTTACACTACAAGCATGTCCAAATATGTTGTGAACAGTAGCCATAAGAAAATGAAGTAATCATTGTAATTTGAGATAGCAAAGCTCACAACAGCATCGATCACCCACAAAAAGAATGCACATGAACTTGACCCATTTGAAGTCAGTTCCAGCCGTGTTGCTTTGTTGGACTCTGGGAATTACTAGTCACATTTATGTATTTAGAAAAAAGATACTAGATAGAAAACCATGTCCAACGGTACTTTGGGGCCACTGTTCAACTAACTGCATTTAGTATTTAGTTTATGCTAACTGGAACAAAGCTACATGAAAATCAGCTGTGAGACTTTGGAGGCATATGAGGATCACATCCTGGCTTGGTTCACCTTTTGCCTTTCATCTTATGGTTGACAACATCTGATACCGGATTTCCCTGTCACTGCGGCCTCCATAGAACAGCCATAAAACGCCTGCAGTTACAGAGGAAAATGGGTGGATTGCGCTACACACCACACACAGCTCCATACATACACCAAACATCCAGTCTAAACCCGATGGAATAAGACCAGGAGGCCTGTAGATGGGATCCACGTTTCATCAGCGGAGCCGGCCCACGTTCCTTCAATGGGCACAGCAGAATTCTTGTCTAATGTAGCAATCATACGCACCGGACGTACACAAGGCGGCGGCTTGGCAGTAACCGGCTTCACGTTGGATGGAACCAGTAGTTGAGTCAAGTACGGTCACGAGGACCGCGCACCCAGTCTCCCCAAGCAACGGCCAGCAATCTATTATGGCAAATTTAAACGAGGTAGCGGTTTTCGACAAGTAGGCATTTTATCAACATTCATATCAAGAGCAGGCACGCAGGGAATATCAAACAACCAACACAGAATACGAAGAAAAATATCCACGAAGCATTGGCACAGAATGCGTGGCAGCATAAGAGAACTGAACAAATAAGATAAAACGGAATGCTTTTTATTCAGGTTTAAGATATCTTGCTAAAGTGAACGTGTTAGTCGGTGTACTCCAACTGTGATGAAGCAGCACGATCTAAGCAAAAGCAACCTCATAAGTGCGACTCATTTTACAGCAGGAAGGCATGACTTAGGCGGAATTTCAACTTGCTACCATCCGTGACTGCGGAAATCGAATTCAGTTTTCCATTTTAACCGACATAGGTCCTCTATTTGGCATACCGAAAGAAGAATACACACCTCAAGTCGATGTAGTCAATGAGAGGTGTGGCGAAGGGCACCACTAGAAATGGCATAAACTCCGTATTATTATTATTTGTAATGTACGTATCAAAGATAGTGAAATGTGACGATGGTCAGCTTGTCAGTGTCGATTTGTGGGATGTGAGCTTATTCACTGGCGACTCATATCCACCACGTCTAGTAGCTTTACTGCATTTCTAATTCATGAACATGGGTATGCGCTGCGTAAGGCGACATTACAGATAGGAGTAAATGGCTGTGCTTTGAAAATTAAACCAATTTCCAAGCCTTCCTTACCATGCAAAAAACTAAACAGTAGACATTTTACTCGATTGTGACAACTTGACAGCGGTGCAAGAGAGTTTGCTTAATTCATTACACGGCTTCTCATGTAGGTTCTCTCTATACTATCTCTCGTGTGCATATCCCATTCCCATTTCAAACTATTTATTATAATAATAATGTGTCAACTGAACGCCGTGACGGCGCTTCGCTGCCATGCGACCACCACCAGTCGCACTCGGGCTGGGTATACCGCGAGGACGCCCACCCCTACGCGGATTCGAACCCAAGCCACAAGATTATGAGACAAGCTGGTTATCTCTATGCTACGGGTCGACAAACCACCGTTATGCAGCAGGGCATTTAAATCGGTAAACGCTTAAAATGACGATTTATTTATTCGTTGATCCTTTCAATTTTAATTTTTACTCCAACCATCCTACGGGACTTGTCAAGCACATGCTTTGTTACTCGCGGTAAATCCTTGTCCATTGTTCACGACATGACTTTTCACAACTGTTCCAGTAAACAAAAACATTCGTTCAATTGGATTTATGTGTCAGTTGGAGTTCTCGATAACTTGGAACATATTTGGAACCGATCGGGAAGTCATCATTTCAGAAAAGTTGGTAGACGACCGGTTAATATATTTATGGTGGTACACAACGTTTCGCTTTTGATACAAAAGCTTCATCAGGCGAAAAGCGAAACGTTGTGTATCACCATAAATATATTAACCGGTAGTCTACCAACTTTGCTGAAATGATGACTTCCCGATCGGTTCCAAATATGTTCCAAGATATCGAGTACAGATACGGACCTCGTGTTCGCAAATTGGCGAGGGAATTTGTGCGCCTAGCAGGCATCGAAGCCAATTGGGAAAATCATAGGATTTTTATCATCAGATGTCTAAAGATCAACAAAGATCAGGTGTCTAAAGATCCCCAAACCTCTCACAGCCTGATGAGGCTTTTGTGTCAAAAGCGAAACGTTGTGTATCACCATAAATACATTAACCGTGTCAGTTGGAATTCTATTTCATTCGCACGTCGTGGTCAGGGCACTCGTCTTAGGAAGTCGTTGCTGTTGACAGATGGTTTGACTCGTATTAATTTAATTTTTACCGCAATTTAACATTCTGGCTTGCATTTCTAACCCGAATCTTGCTTTAGGGTACCAATCGCTTTTCTTCGTTGGTCTACCTCAGTTGTAGTCCTTGATGTGTCCACCGAGAGGCAGTTGATACAGTAACTAGATCCTCGTTGTGGAACTGTCTACTAAGGAAAGGTGTGCCGGACAAGTTTGCAACCTTATTGAAGAAGCTACAGCTTTCACAAGAGGCGCTCGACAAGGTTGCCCAGGTTTACCTTTCCCTTCAATTTTGCCATTGAAAACGTCGTCCAACGAGCAATGGAAGGCGCCCAAAACTGTGATATTTAGCTTTTCCCACGTGACAATTACGGACTTGAACTACGCCGATGATATCGCTTTGTTTGAGGACGATCCATAAGTCTTCCAGAGATCTTTGAACCGCTTAGCGATGGATGCGTCTAACTGTGGCTTGGGTATCACTCAAAAAGTGCTAACTGCTACTCTAGGATTGACACATATCCTTGCCAGCCCCCAGAATTTTTAATGACGTCCCGAAACAAGTCCCCTGCTTCACTTATCTAGGGAGTTGCAACACGGGTGGTGGCGGTGTTGGAGATGAAGTCACACAACGGATCGCAAACGCTGTGTTGCATTCATCAGACTGAGACACTTATGGCGTCGTCGCGATGTCAGCCTTAAGTTCAAGAGAAGAATGTAAACTGCCTCTGTCCGTGCGGTGCTAATGGGCGGCTGTGCGACCTGGCAAATTACCCCGGAAGACATGAAGTGATTGTCAGTTTTGACAACCGTTGTCTGCATAAAAATACTCGTGTGTGGTGGCAGCGTCACGTAAGTAACACAGAAGTCCGAGTGCTTGGAGCAAATAGTCTATGCCTCCAAAACCTTAGTCTCCGACACCGCATGTGTTGGCTTGGCCACGTACCTGCCTATTGTATTCCTCGCTGAAGGTTATTTACGCTCCCTGAAAGCGAATGGTTAAATTGCAGTTGTTGACAACTAATGAGATGTAGAAAATGCATGAAGAAAACAACCGTAAGATTAGCACCCGTTAGACCGGTTCGCCTTTCCGGATGGGGACCACGCCAATCGGAATGCCAGCGATTGGAAACGCTGGAGGCAGTGCGCGCAACAGACATCAGTCGCGACACTGTTGTTCAGTCGCAACATTTCTTAATGTCCAACCAAACATATATATATATATATATATATATATATATATATAAAGTACCTGCGGATGGTGAGAAAAATGAAAATAGAGGCTACAAAAGTAGAGTTACGTCCAAGTGCCTCTATTGCCTCCATTTACCGCTTCCAAACTTCGACGGTTTTCATGTCAGGGTATTTTATATAAAGAGGATCCGTTGGCAAAATTCTAGGCAATGAAATGTTAAAGGGCTGTGCAGCCTACAACCATAATAGATGCTGAGTTTACTCTGAATGTTTTCTGGATGCTGTCTGTAGCTGCACCGTGATCTCACATCACCTAATGAACCGCATTCACAAAACCAAACTAAAGGATGATCAGGAGACCTGGTAGGCAGTATAACCGTCTACAGGGCCACGAAAATTTCTTCCCCCTGTGATACCAAGAATGTTCTTGTGACTTCAGTGACTACTGCCTTCTAATTTTCTGCCTTCTAAAAGCCATCGGATGTTGCGTCCGAACTCCAGAGCGTTGTAGTCTCCACTTCGGTGCTGTAAGCTAAATATTGGCCATCAGAACAAATCCGCAGACGGTATAATGCATGCGGTTGAACATTCTCGTCGCCAACACAGGAAAGTATTGACCACCTTCGTCTTGTTTTACTTTGTGGCACTACTCCCAACTCTGTCGTCCATTAGAACATACATAACATTCATCTTTTTCTCGAAATATGTAAGAGTTTTAAGGCAAAGGCTGCGCCACAGAGGATGGTTCGGTTGGATTTCGTGCCACGGTTGAACCAATGATCCTTGTGTCACAGCTAGACTGAACAACCTGCGGCGGCCTCCAATTCGAAATCTCCTATACACCGCAATCTTTCTCCTTTCAACTTTACCATCCCAGTTAACTGAGGTGAACGGTTGCAATCCTCATACATACGAAAGACATAGCTCTCATTGGGTCGGGTCCAGATGCTATATACATGCTACTGAATAACCCATCGTGCAACGCCAAACACCATGGCTTTGATATATCATGTTTTTCGTATGGGAAAATTTAAGCGAGTTCTGTGCGTTATCTTGGACAGCTATCGTAGCCTCTCAATGATGGTAGCGCAACATGGTGTCGATCACGTTAACTTACTAATTTGAAAAATCTGCCTGATGGACTTCAAAATTTGAGTCTTCCCTAATCACTTGGTCAACGCAAAGAGAGAACTAAGATCGTGATATGTTAACAGTCCGATTGTTCTCCTAAGTGACAGAAGAAAGACGCACAATGCATAACCGGGACTTCCAATCGGTGAACACTGATGTTACCTGAGATGAGAACATGGTTGTATCGTCGTCGAAGAACCCTCCCCAAAGTAGTGTCAGGCCGGAGTCCATCTCTGGGGGTGGATGTCGGGTGACGGTAAACTACTGCCACAAGGCAAGTGTCGTTGCATGTCAGTCGCAGACTGCACCAGAGTGAGTCTAGGATCAGCGTTACCGGATCGTCCACCGGTTCAAACTGCAGCCCACTATGGTGTCATAAAAGTACCACATAGCCCCTGCTGGAGTGGTCGTTACGAAGGAGGGATAAACCATGTATCGCGACCTCAGCATCGGTAATTTCTGAATGCAACCAAATTTCAGTCATGAAAATGAGGTCACAAGTTTATGATGACCGACGGATCCAGAGTACAGTAAGCTTTCTTGGAAAAGCTTGTGCATTGGTGTCCCATTGGTGATGGGAAGGTTTCAGTGACCAGAGTAGTCAGTTGAGGGTCGGGTGGTTTGTATGTACAGTTGTGCCAACCGACCACTACTCTTTTTTGGTTGGTGCAATGATGAACCAGCGTTTATCAGATCCAAAGATTCCTCCATGCTCTCTGCTCACGTCTTCGTCTGTTAAGTACGCAGCGTGACCACCATTTGCGTCAGCTACATGAGTACTGTTACACGAGACGTTGCCTGGATGTGGTTCGAATCAATTTATCATGTCGGATGTTTGCTTGGAGTACGCTGCTTTGCTCCAGAGCTCAGAAGGTACCCTGTTGCGATGTGCATACCAGCATTTAAATACCTTTGTTGACACCTATCTGGGTTGGAGCGCCACATTTACAATCCTCGGGCCACCTCCTTTGTAACTTAACAACCTACGTAGCCTCGAGTTCAATTGCGTTGCGACCATTTCCACCGATGGGGTCTCGCAGATGTGGTGCCACTGCTCCTGGTCGCGAGATGTCGTTTCGTGCTCGTCATGCCCCCCAGCTTCAGTAACACCATGAACAAATAATGTCCCTGTTATTGATTCCTTCTGGTAGTCTAGTAAGCCGTGCTTCGTCTACTTACCATTGTACCGCAGGTTTTCAGGGAGGGTGTGGACCGTACACAAATGAACTGTAGGTAACACAAGTGCTTCAGTTTAATCAACGGACGTCAGCGAAATTTGGGAAGTCTCGTTTCCCCGCAGAGCTACTAGTGAAAGTTTTTGGAAAAAGCGGGTCCAACGTTTACTTGACTTGCTGATATCGATCAGAAAATGTAAACGGCCGTTTCCGCTAAATCGAAAACTGTACGAAACTCACACTGTGACCTCAGCCTACGTGTTATGTATAGCGAACTCCGGCTACTCGTTTTCGTTGGAGTTAATATACTTGTGAGAGAACCCATTGTACTTCCTGCTTCGGGAGTAGATTTTTCGCTTGTTGTTACTTTTCCTCACGGATTGTTAGAGATTCTGTCGTGCCAATAAAACAGTTTACTTTTGGCGACAGAAATGGGATGGTTGTAGTATTTTCGCATCATGAGGAGCGCCTGCAACAATCTGAAACAGCTGTTAAATGCATTATAGCAGTAGTTCTTTGGCCAATTCATCACCTTATTCTAACCGCAGTCCGCTGAGAGTCTTTCAAATAATAACACGGCGTAGCATTTTGTTGCTGCCGCTGGTCTCACTTCCAAATCCTAGTTCAACCGCTATGAAGTGCAGTTCTGCAAGGGGTTCGTAAACCAGGAAGAGGCCTATCGTGTCCGAGTTTTGGTACAGAAACTTGGTTCTGCCGAACGCAAAAGATATACCAAGTTTATGGTACCCAAACTTCCCGTGTCATGCGGCTTTAGTGAAGCCGTGAGTGTCCTGTCTCTGCTTTTAGCTGGTACCACATTTTTTCATTTGCACTTCGTTCATATGAAGCGGAATCGTAATGACAGTGACGACATCATTACCTTTGATGGCATTGTAATTAGAGAAGGAGAATGTTTCAAATTGTCATCCCTCAAGGTAGACCAGTTGAAGTGCCTTGTATTCACTCGTGATTTGACGTCACCTAAAGACAGTGAAATTCGCATTGCAGCATAATTAACTTCACACTGCATCAGTGCGTCACTGTGTATTTGTGGTTCATGAGGGTGAAACATGATCCCGCGGTCAGTTAGTAGCCTGAGCAGCCTCTCACTACTGTTATCACAGTTGACTCCAAGCAACCAAGCCCCGAAGTTTAACAAATGATAGACCCCACCGAAAACCACCGTCACCGTGCTAGCATTTGGTGTCTGGCATTTTGCAAGAAATTGTCCGATCAAACATCATACATGTTTCAGGTGCCCTGAAACTAGTTGCGAATATGTGTTCTATCGAGGTAAAAAGTCGCGTACATCTTGCACTGCCAAGAAACGGTCCGTGCTATAGCTTTTGGAAATTTATTGGAATTTTTGACAACCTTCAACGTTGGTATTGCATATCAGGCGCAGTTGGTGTTTCACTATTAATGGGCATCCAGTTCGGGTTCAGCTGGTCAGAGCTTCCGACCTCGCTATAACTTTTCCCCTCTCTGAAAGTTCACTGGGACGCTCCCATTTCAAGGCAATTTTCATGTTGCGGTAGTTGGGTAAGTAGACCGGTCACATACAATGTTCTGTTTCAATTGTATCGTCACCTATCAACGTTGGTTGTTGTGTCAGAATCCAATGTGAACCTCCTGGGGTTGGACTGGATTATGCATCTCGCTTTTGCAGTTATGCCCATTACCGAGATGTGTAACAGCATTCAGTCCTCAGTGGCAATTGCATCGTCGGCTAGACATTTGTTTGCAATGAGATGCTCAACTAATTCCCAAAAAATGTTTCAAGACGGCATTGGTTGTTGCTCCAACGCTTGTGTGACATTGCACCTAAAATGTGACGCGCGACCGGTATTTCACTCAGAATTTCTGTGCATCATGCATCATTCCTAGAAACCAGACCTCAGGCGATTCGCACATGAGGTGTAAGTTTAGAACAAGGTTTGATGGCATCATATCCCCAACAATAACATTAGCCCCGACAGAACCTGCCCGTACCCTGATTTGGTAAAAAGGGTCATCGTTTGCACCCGCGATTGTCGGCCTGGACACTCTAAATGGATAGATTGAGTTAACGGTAAAGTAAAGTAAAGTCAGTCGCCAGCTGTACGCCGTAACGGCCCTTCGCTGCCGCGCGACCAACACCAGTGGCGTGCGGGCTGAGTATACCGCGAGGACGCCCGCCCCTACGCGGATTCGAACCGGTGACCTTACGGTTGCAAACCAGACGCGCATACTACTCGGCCACCGGCCGACAGAAGAAAAAGAGGAAAGGTAATCTTTGACTTCAATGCGGTGAAGATGTTTGGACAGGTCCTCAAAATCATTCACCAAAGAGATGCACGTGACCCGATAGCCAAGGCTTCTAACAACTGAGTATTTTTTTGGAACCGCTGTCAGCTTGGATACAAATTCTCCGAAACGAAAAACCGCAGCTGAACTCAGTAACGTGTGGATCATCACGGCTCAGCAATCCGACCGCGTCCCAACTGAACCAATCAGCACATGCGTACCAGGTAACTCACAGACGGAGATGTTGTGAAATCGGGTTTTTCCAGACTCAGGGCTGAATTGCCTGGTTGATATCGAATAGAAAATTCAGACGGCTGTTTCTGATAGCGAAAAAGTTGGACGAAACTTACACGGTAACCTCGGCTTAAATGGTCTGTACAAACAGTTCCGTCTGCGCGTTTTCGTTGTAATTAATGTAATTGTGCGAGAACGGACTGTTCTTCTTGTTTTCTGGGTCGATTTTCGCTTGTTGTTACTCGCCCACAAGGACTGTTACAGGCTCTTGCCGTGTGTACACAACAGACGTATATCAGGTTAGATGGCTTAGGTACAACACGGTGAAGTTGACATAAAGTTCCACTGGCTCACATAGTCCACATGTTTTCCTTTCTAATAAGTTGATTTTGCGTTAGGAACATTGGTGTAGTATATCAACATACACTATCTGGTCTGTACTAGTGCCGCTTTAATTGAGAATAGTTGCACAGTCCGAAGGTTAGATTTTAATATAAATGCTAATATTGGACAGATAGTAATGATGAATAAAAGAGAAAGACCTCTTGTATTTGATTCTATGGGGGCTGTGAGTCAAATTCAGATTGCGGTGTGGTTCCCACGACGGCTGCATCGAGCTCTGAGCACAGGGATTGATGGGTACTCGTTGGTTCTACGGTCATCCCGTTGCATGCGGTGAGTCTTGATGAGACATAAGTAAGTCGGCTTTGTGATTGGATGTGAGAAAATCACTTCCTCAATCGCCCATGATACTCACTGGCTTTGACCTCAGGCGTGGACATAGACAGAGAACAAGTGTTGTTATAACGGCTGCGTGTGCATCCATTGGTGTTGATCACGTGGTATTCTAATTAGGCTTGGCTGTGTATAAACTTGAACGAAAGTACAATTCCGAAAACAGGAATGTTTTGAGAAGCTTGTAAACAGACCTTACCGTCTGTATACGGTAGGTGGTGGTTGCAACATACAGTTTCACCCCTTTTACTTATTTTTGGCCCGGCGGGGTCCAATGACGGCGACCGCGAATTAACCAACACACCTGTCAACAATATTGTAAGTTTATTGACAAGTATCAAAATTCGTAGTCCATGTTCCAAAAAAGTACAGTTATTCTTTTTATTGCTTCGCTTCTTTTCCAGAGTCAAGGGAAGCAACTTAAAAGCCGAAATACAGGAGGTCCTGTTTCATTTGCCAGTACAAGAAACAGGACGCTCGTTAGAGGAGAACATATTTTGTCCTTAGAACCTGACCTGACTTTCGTCATAAGCCGGAGTAAACCAGTGCTTTGAATGCAGTAGGCATAGGCAGTAGTAGTAAGTCGGTATGCAGTATTGACGCTTCGCTGCCGCGCAACCACCACCAGTTGCGCTTATGCTAACGATGCTGCGACAGTCGCTCGGTTCTTACTCAGGCTTGCACCCGCTCCATCAGATTAAAAGGCAGCCCTGTGATCCTTAAGATCTTTAAGGCCATGGTGATCCACGGTAAGCATTAGGTTGCTTTTGTTTTCAACGAAAACCTTTTCATGCGATTGCGATAACGATACTGATGAGACGAAATGAGATAAGAGCATATGCCAAGCTTCGGCTCAACAATATGCCTTTCATAAATTTCGCTTTTCATTCTGCTTAGGATCTGGACTATCAACTCGCACAGGGGGTATTCGTCCGCATAAAAAAGCATTGCATCAGGCGAATAATCGTCTCGGTGTTCCAGCTACTCTGGTGGTGCTAGCACATTGGGAAATGGAATTGTTAGCTTAAGGCGATAGCGTGGTCATGGTTCGGAAGGCGTATGTACATACACAAGACTTTAAGTTTGAACGTGCAGTCGTTTCATTTGCATCAACCAGGAGAAACTGTGAGGGACATCTGTGGTGTATTGCCCCTGCTTAAGTATACCCCCTTATAGGTACTTTGGGTGGAAGGTCAACCTGAAAGTACAATTCTCTTGTGGTTTACCGAACAGCTAGGTGAAATTGTGTAATCAATTGGCATGATATTCAGCCGCTGTGCACCCTGACTCAGTGACATAAGCTGCTGTCTAGCCGTGCAAACCGGTAGCGATCATGGGTTCGGATCCTGATAGGGCAGGTGAGTGCGCGGTAGTGAGGACGTATAAAAGAACGAAACGGCCGTTTAGTGCTTCTTCGAGATGGAATATTATCGGATTCGAAAACTGCTGCGAGGAAACTTTCAATTGTTTGCAACAAATCGCTACTCACTAGTACAGAAACATTGTCCATTGGGGTAAATACCTTGGTGACCGATGCTACTTCGCGAGTTACCTGCAACGGCCCAAATAACTGAATCCATACTGGAGATGTAGTGGGCGAATGTTAAGACATTGGGAGTGACTAGAAACAAGTGAAATCAAGCAAACCATTATGACATATTGGGAAAAGTCTTGAACAAACGGTTCATCTCAACCTGACTTATATGTAGGACCTGTTTTACGCAAACCAACTATAGTCTTGATACATGATCTTCCGGAAAGCACAATATGAGCGCCAACTGAAATTACGAATACCGGAGACGGGCTGCACGGGCTGATTAGAAGTTGCTCTACAAGATGATACTTTGTGTATGGCAAGGATTCTCCCCATGAATTACCCATCTACTCACTAGGCTACGAGCTCTCTCATGCACCCAAACAATTACTGAAGTAGAAAAATCAACTCAAGAATTTGTAGGACTTCAGTCGGGCTGTCGTTGGCTGGAAGCAGTCGGGCAGTAAGCATACATTTCAAAGGGTTCTGGATGAATGTTCTACTACAATGCAACTCATCCGTAGTGTCTATTCTAATCTAACCCTAGGACAACCGAGCTCTTTTCCCTCTTGCCTCCAAGGTTGCCCATAACCTAGCTGGTAACAGGTTGGAACAATGACCAGTGTGACCATCTGGTTAGTGGCAATGACGTAACACGACCTAGTTTCAGCTGCATTTCACGTAAAACACTTGATTCCAGACCGCTTCTTCCACCGCTCAAATGCTGACAATTCTGTCCTTCTAAACCTCGATAAATTCTAAAATGTGACCAAGGGATCTTCAAAATTAGTCTGTACTTCAAACCAGTCATCTGCCAAAGACTAAAATGCAATTAGACTATTGAATGGCAGATATCAGGCTGTGGATGTTAATCAGTTTTGGATTACAGCTAGTCATAGCCAATTAGAGGCAAACAAAGAGGTCGAGAAACAAAAGACAAATGTGGGGGGGGGAGGCAAGGTAATTATTTACCCGACTTAAACTACATTTAACCAAGTGGCACTGATATCGAGCACTTACCTTCTGGTGTTTTTACGATAGTACGAGAATGTGGACATGATCCATGCGTAAATCTCACTCAATGTGATTTGCTTCGATGGTTTCGAACTCATAGCGGACACGATGAGGGTAATGTATGAGAACGGAGGTTTGTTGGATGCATCCAACTGGGTCAGCACTGTCTCTGTGGTTGGATAGTTCCCGAACACTTCAGTGCATTCCTCCTGAGCCCAATTTAGTGTACATGAAGGTACTTCCGGTTGAGATAACGAAAGCCAGCGCCCAGACGTATCAAAAGACTCTTGATCACCTTTCCTCTGTATGGTTGAATTATGTAGTGCATTTTTCTGGGTAGCTGGTAGGTTGTCAGACAAATGTGAATGTCTTCGCGATACGCGAGGTGAACACTTCTGTCCACAGCCTTCTATCCACGTACCTGGATGGCATCTTTGTGTGGAAGTGGGAGACAAATAGGACACAGGAGACGACGAATCTGAATGTTGACCGGAAAGGACCAAATTACTGCCATCGTTCGGATAACGATCGACAGTTGGTGCATGTGTGCATGCTTCTGTACCGTAACGATAAGGAAGCAACGGGGTGCTCATCTGAAAGCTATAATCTTTAGCCTCCATCCTGGCCGATGCGACCGGAACTGTTTCTGTACACCCACATGGTTGTCTGGTTCGGTGAATGGATCCACATGGGTCACTGGATTCCCCGTTCGCGTGTTGAATACAGCACCCACTTAGAGCACACATATTGCACTGTGGTAAACTCCCTTCCCCACTCCTTCGTACATTGCTCGTGAATTGTAAATTCAGATAATCTAGCGACGACTTTGAGAAGAACAGTGGCGGTTCACACTGTGACTCTGGCCTAATGCTGGGCTTTAAATAATTTTCCCGTTCTTTTTCTTGAATTGGTGCAAACGAATTGGCTAAAGGAAGACTGCCTCTGTGAAATCCCTTGACTACTTCGCCAAACCGCAAAGCCATTATCTCCAATGGGGAAGGCGACACCCCCGTACTGGAACGAGTGGGTTGCCCAACAAAGTATTGCATTGTAGTTAATCCAGGATACATCCGGAATGTGCAGATTTGAGTACTTAGGATTCATTCAGATGCACTCATCTATTTTATTCATTACCACAGGTGAGCAATTCAATTCTGTTGGCCAGTCAGGCACACGAGCCCACGAAGCAAGCCACACCTCCCTCTAACCGTGAGGAATGAGGTGATTGGTTAGTGCATGTGTCTGCTTATGCGCTGCTCACTCTCGTGTGAATCCATCCCTTGCATAGTCTACCGTGAAGCTTGTGATGAATAAGTTCGATCAGTTGATTTTTCACTGCATAGAATTATGGAATTCCCCCAAGGAAGCTGATCGAAGTAGTTGAATCGGGTTTTCTTATTTGTGTTCTGGAGAAGATGGACTGCCGGTGGAGAGCTGTGAGAACGAATGGGTCCCATGATATGGCTTTAAAGGGATAAGTTAACCAGTATCTACTCCGACGCGTGGGAAACGGTCGTTTGCCGTCAGTCGAAGCCCATAAGTGGCAACATCCAGCTTAGTAACAAAGTTTCCTCAGACAAACAAATCCGTGACTTCAATCTGAATAATAGCAGTAAAGGTGTACCTTGTTACAAACCATCTATCGTTTATTGTAATGTTGAGCTACCAAAGATACAAGAAGTAAGAAACCGATTCCCTCGCCATCTCCTTTTTGGTAGCTTTCAGTATTCATTTGTTCTGCTCCGAAGTACTCTAAGCGCTTTCCAGTAGGTAAAGTCACCAATAAAATGTGGTGACTGGTGTTGAAAGCCGAAACTGGGTGGAGGGATTTGGATCAACCGAGACCGGCTGGTTGTCTAATAAGCTATGCTTTCGATGCCTTCACGGACGACCGATGATGCGCTCACATTATGTTTTGACTCAATCTCTCTTGATTTCTTGCCAACAACTAAGATGCAGTCTCTTAAACGTGGTAGGTCCAGTTGATCCGGCTCGCATCACCATAGTAATAACTGTAAGAAAAAAAAGATAGAATTCAGCTGCAGTTCAAAGAAAAGTGAAGCAAGACAGAACAGAGTAAAACGATTCGAGATGGAATGTTAACAACTAGGTGAAAAGATCGAATGTAGCAGCGCCGCTGACTGCGCGACCGTGCTATATTCGACAAGGTCTCCAGCCATTGACGCTGACCGTGCCCAGACCCCCATCCACGATGACGGCACACACCAACCTGACCAACTCGCAGTGAATTTATTCATGCCATTATGTCAATTCCTCAACTGGCCACTTCGTGGGTTTCACCCAACAAGGTGAAGCCACAGTACGTAATGCATACAGGGGAAGGCGATTAGCATCAAGCGAACTTTACGACATAACTAACGTAAGCGGCTGAGCCAACGCAAACACTTAAGTGACAAACAAGAGAGTTTCTGTCCGAGCGCCAGTTGGTGGACTTAATCATCGACCACCTGGTATTCTCATCTAATGCGCAAGCACCGGTGAGTAAAGACGGTCAATCCCTTGATATCTTCGATGCGAACTGTAAACTTCCTTGACCATACTTCAACACATTGCCTATGATTTTGCACAATAATAGCCCTCTGTTTCTATGGATAAATGATAGTTTAACAATGAACAGGGAATTTGTACGACTTAAGAAGCGTTGCTTCATAAGTACTGCCGCATAAGTTGTGAGGACAGCATAATAATAATAAGCCAGTTCATATTTTTAATATGCAAACAAGGAATTGTCGTTTGTTTCGCTGTATTTCTGCAATCCGTGTAACACCCACATTTAACGAAATAAATCCATGTCACACTACAGGAGTAGGATAGGGACGTAGCGCTAAGTGACAGAAGTTGGATGAGCGCCTCCTCCAACCTTAATTTAAATACTCATAGTGTCGGTGCAGATACGATTGATTCTGGGAGAGCATTCCAAAGGTGACATACACGAATGGAAAAACAATTTCTGCGGCACTCAAAATGGCTCTACTCTTCTGCGAGTTTCAATAAGTGGCACGTCAGAGTTGTATTGCTGCTGAGTCGCAGTAAAGAGCGGCACATATGATTCGGGTCTTGCAAAAGCAAGTATACCATAATCAGATCGCATCGTAATCTGCGATAGCGTCCGCTGAATACGTCCAATCATTGCCACCTCTCCGCGTAGGAAAGATTGCGCATTCCAATTACGTTCTTAGATGCCTGACGTTCATGTTTCCATCATGGATGCCAGGCTTGAATTTCGTATTCGAAATGGGGGCGAACATACGCACTGAGCATTTGTCGCAGTATGCTGTGGTGTATTTGTCCAAACAGCCATCGTAATGGTCAGACGTGTTGTTTTCTAGTTTTCGTGGTATTTTCGGGTTGCCTGGAACAACCCAAGTCATCTTGAACCAGCACACATAAGTTAGGTTCGACAGTTGATTGTTGCAGTGCATCCGTTCCGACCCGACATAAGTAGCTGTTCTGATGTCGGATGGAAAGCACCTTGCATTTACTGACGTCGAAATGTAGTAAGTTTTGGCTTGACCATTGGTATAGCATACTTAGGTCACTATGACGCAGATGCTGTTTGGCGTTCACCTTGATCCTGCACCAACTCTTGATATTGTCGGCAAACTTTAGGAAGTTTGAAGCGATTCCATGTACAAATTCATCAATAAACACCAAAAACAGAAGTGCAAAGAGAACTGAGCCTTGCGGCACACACAGTGGGCTGCTATGTGGGTCCGATAAAGAGCACCTACTTCTTATCACTAATGGCCTTTGAGGTAGAAAGTTAGTAATCCAGCTAAGAAGAGGGTCACCGATCCCTTAATGCTGGAGTTTGGAACGTGATATCCGATGGTCTAAACGATCGAAAGCCTTCGAAAAATCCAGCTTGATCACATCAACACGTTCTCCAGCGTCAGCTGACTCGGTCCAACTACTGCGTGCGACTAGTAAATTCGTTTCGCATGACCACTGTCGACGGAAGCCGCGCTGCTCAGGCGTGATGACGTTGTAGTTTTCCAGATGACACACCAGTGCATCGACGATAATGGATTCCATGGACTTGGAGAGTATAGGAAGAAGGGATACTGGACGGTAGTTGGATGGCTCAGTTCTGCTTCCAGCTTCGTGGTTCGTGGTTATTATTCCAAGCTTCAACCTATCGGCAACTTGATTCTGGTCTCAACAGCTCTGGAAAAACAGCCAAACGTGTTGCTATTTGGGTTGCTGCTGCTTCCAATGTCTCTGGACGAATGGTGTCGACACCCGGCGAGCTGTGTTTGCGTGGAGACGTCAGATTTTGTAATACAGCCTCCGCGGTAAAATTGATGTGGGTTAGTCCTGGCGAGGAGACGGCAAATTTTGGAAGATGGCTTGGTGGCAAGACTCCCTGAAACGTGGGAGCATATTACATCCGCAGCGCGTTTGTTGCTTCCACAGCCGTTCTTGTTGGGCCATCGGCCGTCTTGAGCGGAGGAAATTCTTGCCTCACCTTTCTTTGGCTATTGACGTGCTTGTGCAACAGTTTGTGGTTAGCACTGAAGGTTTTCGCTACGTTCTGCTGATTTGCAGCTTTGTCTTCTCTTAGCACTTGTGTGCAGTGGTTATGTGGGACCACATATTTGTCCCAATTTGCTGTGTTGGCGGATCTCTGCACACGCGCAATGCTGCGTTGCGTACTGCGAAGTTACACTGGATTTGCTGCTACGCGAAGCAACGTCCACAGCGAGGGGATACCATGTTAAGTGAACAGTCTGTCAATTCCAACGGCTGTTCAGTGATAATAAGAACCGGTGGCATGTCGGCCTAGTTCGGGTAACGGCAATTTGGATCTTGAGGATGCAAAGCAGGTGCCAAAGCCTCCAGCGCTACGCATCCGCTTGATCAATGGTGTATACACACAATTACTCGTGCAGACTCGAGTATTTCACATACTCAACGTTTGTCAATTAAACACTTGATAGAACTTGGACTCTTAACTAGGTTGATAAGAAGAGGTCATATATGGTCATTTTAATCTTAGGATGAAGAGAAATGATATTGGACAAGTATGGTGGATCTTACTTGTTGTGGAGAACTCAAGACTCAAGTCAAATTACAGTGATTTCGGAATGGGAATATTCAACCTGCCAATACACATGTTTTTAGGATTAACAGAATCGAAGCCAGCTTCCAGATAAATGGGAAAATACACAGTCGGTAGTCTGTAAAAGGCTATCAGATCTAACGACTGAAGGAAAGTAAATATGTGATCAATCTAACCAGAGTCTGAGCGAAAACCTGTCTAACTCTCACAAGGACTGGTGAATGGTGTGGCAGCGCGTACGCGCGGGCCTTACCACGACCGCACTTCGTAGCTTGTGATTGGATGCCTGTCCGTTAGCGATCAATATCAGGGTTGTTTTGAATATACTGAGTGTATGTACTGTTGGCGTGAATAGAAGTTTGTGTTGCGTACCAGTAGAGTTCTGCTTCCTCGTTCGGGGCTTTGGTCGTGTTTGTTCAAGACCCTACGTGCAGGGGACTAGTGTACGTGTAGATACAACAGTGGCGTCGCGGGCTGTGGACCATTACAATGGCATTTCACCTACTACCTCCAGAAGCCTTTTGGTGCGATCCTGCTTCCAGACCTACGGAGAGTGATTGGATCCAATGGAGAACGTCTTTCACGAATTACTTGGACCTACTTCCAGCAACTACTACTTACGATGAGAAGCAAAAACTGAAACTACTTCGTCACCTGTTGGGCAATGAAGGTCAACGTTATTTCGATGCGTTAGATCTGCAGGAATTCGATACACTTACACGGGTTTCACGGGTTTCACGGGTTTGCGCAGAACGAGTAAGCGTAGCTTTTCGGTGGTTCTGCCTCGAGATCTTACGGCAAGGTCCTGATCTCGTCGGTAGGTAACAGATGTTGTGGGTCTCGACGCAGTAGTGGTGTTCAGCACAAGAATTCAGCGAGTTGACTGTGGGAACGTGGATACCTGAAACAAGAGAGTGGTGTAGGTAAATTCGGCAAAGTTGGATAGAAGCAAAATGATGGAAGCGCCGCGTGTTAGCTTGGCAAGTGGCCAGATCTTAGCAACGTGGAAGACCAGCGAGGTAAGAGCCAAGCGTCTAGGCGCTGTTTGAAGGCCTCCGTATTGGGCGCTGAGACCACAGCTTCGGGGAGGGCGTTCCAAGCGAAGGCAGTACGCACACTGAAACTGTTTCTTCGGCACAGAAGGCGACTGCTACGAGTCATCAGTTTGAGTGAGTGCCCTCGAAGATGATCTGTACGGGCGCGGACCAGCAATCCTGCGTTTGGGTGTCTGTTATTAGTCTGGACGGAATAAGCTAAGATAAGGTCGCCACGAAGCCTGCGATATTTCAACGGGAAGAGGTCAAGGGCCGCCAGACGCTCCTCATACGAGAAGTGGGATAGTCCGTCCACTCTCTTAGTGGCTCTGCGCTGTACAGTTTTCAGCATGGCCTCGTCCTTCTTCAGGTACGGCGGCTGGACAAGTATGTTGTACTCCAGCAGCGGACGTACTAAAGTGCTGTAGAGACGGACAAATGTCTCTCTAGGGAAAGACCCTAGTGCACGTCCAAGGAGGGCCAGGCGAACGCTAGCCTTTCGCGCCAGTGTAGCTACATTGGCGCTCGGGCTCAGGTCGGCGGATATTATGGTCCCCAGGTCGCGTTCCTGGGATGTGACTTTAAGATGCACACCGCCGATATTGTACGGATTAGCCACACCTTGCCCAATGTGCATGACTTTGCACTTGTCGATGTTAAACGGGAGCGAATTTTTCGAGGCCCAAGAATAAGCAGCATCGATATCTGTCTGGAGAAGTGCCTGATCACTTGGCCTGCGGATAGGTCGCCATATCTTAGCGTCGTCCGCATAAAGCAGTATGTGGCTGCTGATACAGGATGGGAGGTCGTTGATGAACAAATTGAACAGCAGGGGCCCGAGGATTGATCCCTGGGGCACCCCGGTCGTTGCAGCCAGAGCGCTGGAGAGTGCGCCGTTTACACGAACTCGGTAGGTGCGGCCAGACAGGTAGGTACTTAGTCAGCAGCTTGTTTGCTGGTCGATCCCCAAACTCGGCAGTTTACTCAACAGCAGTGCGTGATTGACCCGGTCGAATGCTTTTGAGAAATCCACGTAAACCACGTCAGTTGGAGTATGATTGTCTGCCTCTGCAGTCCAGGAATCAAGGGCTGCGAGAAGATTCGTAGTGCACGAGTGAGCCCTGCGGAACCCGTGCTGTTCCGGGGCGATTAAGGACAGACTTTCTAAATGGCAGCGCAAGAAATCGTCTATGATACTCTCCAATACTTTGGAGGCAGTGGAAAGCAGTGCTATCGGGCGGTAATTAGAGGGATTTGTCCTGTCACCACCCTTGTATATCGGCGTTATGACCCCTTGCTTCCAAGCTTTCGGGTATTCGGCACTGGTGTAGGAGCGGCTGTACAGTAAGGCAAGCGGCTCGGCCAGTACAGTGGCGCACTCACGTAGAAAAATGGGAGGGATCCCATCCAAACCAGGTGATTTGTCTGTCCTTAATTTTTTTAATTTCTCCAGGATGGATGTACTCCATCAGTCATGGGGTGCACGGCCAAACATTTTCGCTGAACGCTACAAGTTCTGCTGTTTGAGGCAAGAAGATACAGAGCCACTAGAACAATTTGTCGCTCGTTTAATTTGGTCTGTAAAAACCTGTGACTACACTAGCATCCCGAAGAGTAAACTTGCGCGTGTTATGCTGACGCAGCAGTTGATAACCGGTATAAAGGATAATCGTATACGCGAAAAGCTAATTTCCGAAGATCCGTCAAAACTTACCTGGGAGAGAGCCATAGAGATCGCAAGATTAATAAAAACCGCCGTTGAACATGCGAGCCTATTCAAGTCGAGTGATATACTAGAAGTCAGTCAGATTCAGCACAAGGGTTTCAGTCGACGTCAGAATTCGACTGTTTCGTGCTATAGATGTGGGAGTTCTCGCCACAAAGCTGACTGTCAAACATGTCCGGCTCGTACAGCTGAGTGTAAAAGCTGTGCTAAACTGGGCCACTTCGCCAGATGCTGCCGCTCGCGTCGAGTCACGTTAATTGACCAACAAAATGATGTTTCCACCTCACCGACTACACCGAATGTTTTTTCTATCAGAAGACGATTTCAACCAGAAACACGACGAATTGCTTCGTTGGAACCCAAGCTCCCTGCTCCTGACATACGTACCGTTACACTCCATGGGCTTAACACTACTGTACCAGTGACTATGGAGCTAGACTCGGCATCGCCGATAACAATTATCCCGTCCAGCATTTACGACAATTACCTGCAAGACATTCCATTACATCCTACAGCGTATAAATTCGAATCGTACACAAATTCACGTGTGCAAATTTGGGGATATATAATGACGAAAATCAGTTTACCCTCAGTCGCATCTGATGTAGCTGTGTATGTTGCTTCCGAAGACAGTCCAGCCTTGCTGGGGCGAAATGCTATGGTTGCCCTCAACATAACACCATCTATCGAGCGAATGCGCATCATGACAATCAAAACATCAGTACTTAAAAGCTTATATCCCAAATTATTTACTGAGTCGATTGGCCGGATTCCATCTGCTGCTCATCGAATATGCCTTAAAAAGGACGCTAAACCGTTTTCGATTTCGCAGCCACGTCCTATTCCATTGGCCAAACGTGCGATGGTAGAAAAGGCCATACAAGGAATGGTTTTCAACGATTTGATAGAGCCAGTTAACTGTTCCGAATGGGTGCATCCCATGGTCACGGTGTTAAAGAAGGACGGTACTGTGCGCATATGCAACGACTTAAAAGCGTTGAACAGTCAGATCATCGTCGCAAAATTCGTTCTTCCCACAGTTGATGAGTTGTTAGTCAAGATAACTGGCGCGCGACTTTTCTCAAAACTAGACCTGAGGAAGGCCTTTTTCCACATGCCATTGACACCAGAATCCAGACCACTTACGGCTTTTCTGACATCGAGTGGTCTATTCCAGTACAAAGTCTTGCCGATGGGACTTAGCTCCGCTCCAGCAGCTTGGCAGAAGTTTATGAATCACTCACTAGCAGATCTACCGGGACAAATCGCTTACATGGATGATGTATGTGTTTTCGGGAAATCTAGAGATGAGCACGACTCAAGGCTGCGCGCTGTGTTGCAGCGATTGTAGAGCCTAGATCTTCGGCTTAACCTGTAAAAGTGTATATTTTGTGCTACGGATGTCGAGTTTCTTGGGTACGTCATATCAGCTGGTGGAATTAGACCATGCGCAGCTAATACTCGAGCTATCACGGAAGCCCCTGTACCGAAGAATACATCCGAGGTTAAACACTTTCTTGGTTTGTGCTCGTACAACATGCGCTATTTGCCCGCTTTTGCTACTATAGCGGAGCCATTGAGAATGCTGACAAAAGAAAAAGCTACGTTCGATTGGGGCTCTTCGCAGCAGTCGGCCTTTGAAGAAATTAAAAGACGCCCCGTCTCCACCCCAATGCTGGCCATTTTCGACGAAAACTGCCCAACATTCGTCTCAACGGATGCGTCAAACATCGGTTTAGGAGCAGTCTTGTCTCAAATTCAGAACGGTGAGGAAAAAGTGATTGCATATGCTTCTAGAAAATTATCCCCTACTGAAGTTTCATATTCCGCCGGTGAAAGGGAGGCCCTGGTCTGTGTATGGGCCTGTGAAAAATGGCACCTGTTTCTGTTTGGTCGGAGATTTACATTGCGCACGCATCATGCTGCTCTAACTACCCTCCTCAGTCGAGGAACCAATGGTCACAGGCCACTACGGATTAACCGCTGGTATGCGCGGTTACTGAACTATGATTTTCAAATCATCTTCCGCCCTAGCTTCGAGAACCGTATGGCAGATAGCTTATCACGTCTCCCATTGGATGATTCCGACAAGAATGAAGACGACGAAGAAAAAGTCATGATTTCTGCTTTACAATCAAATGAGCTCTCCGCGGTTACTAAACAAGAGCTTCAAGAAGCTAACCGGAGTGATTCATATGTGCATGATGTCATTCACTATCTCTCTCAAGGCTGGCCTCACTACGCGAAGTTGAGTGGTGAACTACGGGCGTTTTATGTTTTACGACATGAGCTAGCGGTCGTTGATGATTGCCTTATGCGAGGATCGCGATTCGTAGCTCCACAGAAACTGACATCAAAAATTATCCAATGTGCACACGAAGGACATCCGGGTATCGTACGGACGAAGCCCCGACTTCAAGAATACTTTTGGTGGCCAAAAATGAATAAAATGGCAGAGGCGTGTGTCCGGTCTTGCGATGCATGTCAGAAGGCCGACAAGAGCTCCAAACCAATCGATGCCCCCATCCAACCAGTTACTTATCCAATGAAACCTTGGTCGAAGGTGGCGATTGACATCATGGGACCGTTTCATTCTGCGCCACAGCACCAGAGGAACTGCTTAGTTGTCACGTGCTATTACAGTAAGTGGCCGGAAATCCATTTGTGTGGCGATGTGCCCACCTCAACCGTTATACGGTGGCTGAAACATGTTTGCTAGATTTGGGTTTCCTGAGGAAATTGTGACAGACAACGGACCACAATTCACGAAGTATGAGTTTAAACGTTTCTTACAACTTCGTGAGGTGAAGCACGTACATACTGTCCCGTACAACCCAGCTGCCAACGGCATGGTTGAGCGCACTAATCGCACGCTAAAGGAAACTATACAGACAGCACGTTTGTCCGGCAGGCAGTGGGAAGATGCCGTTTTGGAGGTTCTGTTTACTCACCGAACATCGCACCACAGAGCGACTGATCGCACGCCAGGTGAGCTGATGTTCGCCAGGAAGTTGCGTACGAAATTAAACGCAGCTATTTCGGCTGCAGAAAACAACGACCCCCACCAACTGGAACGTCGCCGGGGTTATCAGTCATCCTACGAAAAACGGGCCACATCGCTGCGTCCTGGAACGTTGGTCAGGCTAAAGGAGAGGCAAACACGTAAAGGAGAATCGGCACTGACGAGACCCATCAGAATTACTCGTGTGCTAGGGCCAGGAACTTATGAGTTAGCAGACGGCCGACGAGTCAACGCCAGACACCTATACTCAGCACTTCAACCGAAGCAATGTCCTGAAACGAGGGCCACCGCAGTGAACCAACCGCTGAAGACGGGGAGTAGCGTGGCAGCGCGTACGCGCGGGCCTTACCACGACCGCACTTCGTAGCTTGTGATTGGATGCCTGTCCGTTCGCGATCAATATCAGGGTTGTTTTGAATATACAGAGTGCATGTACCGTTGGCGTGAATAGAAGTTTGTGTTGCGTACCAGTAGAGTTCTGCTTCCTCGTTCGGGGCTTTGGTCGTGTTTGTTCAAGACCCTACGTGCAGGGGACTAGAGTACGTGTAGATACAACAAATGGTCATGATAAAGTTGAGCTACTAAAATCAAAGCCAATGTCTAGGTGATTTTCACACAACTTTCCCTGGCCCTTTGTGAAAATAAACACCGTAGTTAATAGTCACCAGCCTGGAGATACCCATTATTTGCACAAAATAACTCTAAATTGAGCCGATTGATCAGTCGCAAACTAGTCAACACTTCGAGAAAGATGGATAAAACTATCTGGTCCAGGAAACATTTCATTCCGACGCGACGACTGCATGCTGAATCTCTTCTAAAGAATGCAGTATGATTTCAGCTTCCTAGGTGGGCTTAGGTGGCTCAACGAACAGCAGTGTCGCAACATACCTGCAGAAATGCCTTTTGAAATGCTCCGACTAGCGTGTTAGTCCATGTGGCCGGAAATAAATCAGCATTCTCTATTTATCTGCTGCTGATACAATAACAGAATTTTCATTAAAGGTTGCCCCGGATACAGTGGAAAAGTACTCAGTTGTTCCAAAAATATCACTTGTTTGCCACACCTCACATCCCTTTGCAAACCGCTAACGCTCCTGATCGATTCTAAGACTCCTGTCCGATCATCATTTCATCATGTTGCACTTATGCAGGGACAGAGAGCCAATTTGAACTTGTTTACGTGCTCAAAACAAACTGATCGACGCCATAAAGACCCTTGCACAATTAGAACTCCTCAAGTTGGAGCCCCAATGGGCGTCGAGTACATATTTCACAGCATACTTGAGACAATTCCATTTAGGATTTTTCCAAACAACTTCATACGTCAAAGAGAAGCGTGGATGTCACAGCTCTAGGGGCTAACCCTGCTCTCTGCACTTCATAAACTCCATAACAATGGTGAAGGAGCCGCGCTATATCGCCGTTAGGTATCAGTCATGGAGATTCGCCGCCGTCACCCATAGCTCAGTTGCGTATGCCGCTGGCTGGTAAGAGTAGACTCGTGGGTTCGAATCTAAGGGGATACAGCAGGTGGGTGATACTGCCCTGTCGCAATAGCACGAAACGGTCGTCTAATATTCTCTTGTATTTGGCTGACTGCATCTGACAGCCGAAAACCTCAAAAGCAACAAAAGTCCCATATTACTCACAAAGTTATTGGTCAGTTCGTCGCGATGGTTCTGAATTGAGAATCCGGATTCTAAGTTGCAAATAAGTGGTTCGTTGAAGCCGGACAGATGTTCGTCAACTGCAGCTTGTCATTTCCGGTCAGAATGATGGGACACATTTGTAAGGCGCTGCACTACGACTCTGGACGCATAGTTTCAAATTGGGTCCAGTTCTCAGTGGAGTTCAGTGGGCACTAAGTCACAAGATATGAACATTTGGGTTTGGAAAGTGTTGTCACTACAAATGCTGTTATGGGCCAATTATTGTATGAACTAACCGGTATTATCTATATCGTATGCATCCACCCTAAAACGGCTTCTCAGGAATTTCTCAGGGTCCGATATGAGAAGCACTTGTGCATTTGTGCCACCAGGAAAATTCACGAAAGCAGCGTTTTTCACCATATGGACAAGATAACAGTAGAAAATATCATTTGCCTTCCGTACCCACCAATTTGCGGTTGCTGTGGACATAAACCAAAAAGATGAAAGCTCCGCTTTTCTTCAGATGGCACTTACGAATCCCAATAGATATTCCGTGTCGAACCGCACAAAGGTGACTCTTCACTGGTATGCAGTCGAGTAGTTAAACTCGGAATCTTGGTGAGAGCGATATCGAAGCGAAGACTATAATCATTGTTGATATATTGGAAGATGGTTTAGTTTAAGAATCGTTTCAACGGTGTTCTTTTTTACATTTTCGTAGGTGTCATTTTCAGGAAAATTAGACAGGTTCAGCACTGCCTGTTGACAGATATGAGCTATAGTCAAAGGCACTCGTTTAGGAATAAAACAGTTTCTTGGAGAAAAACCAAGCACTAGAAAACAGCGTGGCTCCTTCACACAGCGCCTTCACATGTGTTGTCCGACCATTCATTCATTCATTCTACACGTTAGCTAAAGTTGGGAAACACCTCAGATACTGTGCCGCAACACATAAAAGGAAAAAGGGAAAATATGTAACAGGTGAAAATCAGCTGAGCTACCGGTAACGGATGGGCCACGTTCCGGTAAGCTACTAGACGGCTACTACGCAGTAAGAAAAATTGGCTGTGCAAAAGTATATGAGGCTAAATAGTGAAAGCCTGGTTGGAGGGAGAGACTAAGAGGGGTGGGGTGGGACAAAGACACTCACAGCAGGAACGCCCCTGTGGTCGGCTCCTAGTCATATCAGCTAGTGTGTCCAACCAAACGCGTTCACCGCCTTTCGGACCACAACCAGGGAGCCGAGACGCTCTAACCGAGGCCAGCTTCTAAGTGAGGGCCTTCATTCCTCTCGACCAAGTCATCGCTTGATCATCCCACCTCATCTATCCACGTTCCCGGTGCACAAACAGCGCACGTCACAGAAGTCCATGGGCTGGTGTGTGTAAGAGGTGCTCGAGCCATCGGAGCCTGATGCGTGAAATAACAGTGCTGAGCGGTTCATTTCCTTTTCCTGTGCCGTAAACAAGGCGTCGAACACGCTCCTTGCTCAAACGCTTTTCCCACCAGATGTGAGCCCAATTGCGAAGGCATCGGTGGTCGAACGTAACTAGCCACTTTATGTCCGTGGATCTAAGCGGTCAGGTTTCACAATCGTACAGTACGGTCGAACGCACCGCTGCATTGTACATTCTACCCTCCAGGGCGAGAGTGATGTAGCGCCGGCGCCATAAGTGGCGAAGGTTAGCAAAAAAAGCCTCGAGCTTTTAATATGCGGTTCGTTATCTCATCAATCTCACAAACGCTGACACAACTTCCCAGGTAGTTGCATTTTTGTACGACCCCTAGATGATCCCCACCAAGAGTCAGCGTAGGGGGCGGTCCAAGGAACGCTTTGCACTTCGAGGGTGTGAAGTAAAGCGTGAAGTGACGGACAGCCAGTGCTAACTTGCTCAGTGCCGCTTGGCACTTTTGCGAGCTGTCGCGGATGAGGGCAATATCATCAACATACTCTAAGTCAAGAAGTCGTTCTCCTGGGAGTAGCTCCACACCTTCTAAGTCGTGTTCTGTGAACGCGATTTCCATGACTTCGTCAACAGCGAAGTTGAAGAGGAAAGGTGACAGCGGGCATCCTTGTCTCACGCCGCTGGAGATATTAAAGTACGACGACAACTTGCCGTAAGCCCTCACTCTGCCCGAGCTACGCGCGTACAATGCTCGGATAATATTCACATATTTCTCAGGTACACCTTTCCTGAGTAGACAGTCCCAAAGTGCATGTCTATCCACCGAATCGAATGCACCTTTGGTATCGAGGAACACGACTACGGTGGGCCGCCAATATATGTGACAGTGCTCCAACAACTGACGCAAAGTGAAGATGTGGTCAATGCAGCCACGACCTAGACAAAACCCGGCTTGCTTTTCCCGAATATGAATTTCACAAGTGCCAGTCAGTCTGTAAAGCATGACAGGCAAGCAAGTTGAAAGTGATGGAGATCAGGCTGATTCCTCTGTGGTTGCCACATTCCGATCGTGAGCCTCCCTTGAAAATTGGGACTGTGACGGAGCGACTCCGGTCGGTTGGGACAGTTTCCTACTTCCACAGTTTCACTAGTACTTCTTGTAACTCATCCACAACAGCAGGTCGCCCGAATTGGAAGAGGACTGGTAAGGCGGCTTTATTTACCTTCAACACTGCAGTCTCAAGTTCGACTTCTGAACAAGAGGGTGCATCCAAAGTGACAGCCCAGGGAGTGGGAGGATCAGTGGCTGGCGAGAAATCCAACTATTCCGACCGATTAAATTGCCTTTCGAAGTGCTCAGCCCAATACTCCAAGCGTTTTGACTAGTTGTGGATATGCTGAGCACCCTCCTCACGGATAGTTTCACTAACACCGGGTCTTCTACTGCCTGTTTCCCGTACCAAGGGCAGCGGCCATTTCCATCTCTGACGCACGATAAGAGCACCCGGATTGGCTGTCTCTCTTCAGGCTAGCACGGAATTTTGCCAGAAGCTCATCGCGAGTTTCATTGTATTCACTTCCAGCCGCAATATGCCGGCGAGCATCTATAAGTTCCAGAGACTGCCAACCAAGCCATTGTCCACGTTGGCGATTCAACTTACCACATGAGGATTTCCCTGCTGCTAGTAAGGTCTGGTGAATATGTGACCAGTGTGCTTCAAATGCATCCAGTAAGCACTTACTCAACTAGCATGACAGCGTACTTTGATAGGCACTCAGAACAGTTGGTTTCGCCAGTTGGCTGGTGTCAATGCGCTCACAACATCGTCTTGGACGTCCGCAAAAACGCATCCGCAGGTCAGCACATACAAGTGTATGGTCGGTGTCCACACATGTGCTCCAAATCGAGCGACAGTTCTGGACGCAGCCTTTCCATCGGTAACTTATCGCAATTCGATCGATTTGCGTCCATACGTGGTTCGAGGCTGATGGGCCCTAAGTCACCGTCTTTCGGGTGCTGTGTCGAAAATTAGTGCTTGCAAGAAATAAGCGAGCATCTTCCCACAAATGAAGTAACCGCTCATGGTTATCATTCCGGGAGGCTACACCATGTTGGCCGACGAGATGCAGTTCATCAGTGGATAATTGTCCAACTTGAGCGTTTAGATCCCCAGCCGTGCTACCTCTGTGGAGGAGGAGCTCGTTCAGTTGACGATAGAAGTCTTCTTTTACGGAATCATCGCTAGAGTTTGTGGGTGCATAGACAGCGACGACGAATAGACACCTGTTAGTCCAGCGTGACCTCGAAGACTTTAACGAGCCATTTAATTGTACCGCACACAACCGGCTACTGACTGGAATCCAATCAACCAGAGCAGCCTCAGCCCGGGGATTCAGGGCAATACCAACACCGGCTTGGCCAGTGCTCGAAGCTGCATCGTCACCGGATAGACGCAATGAGAACGTGCTGCTGGTGTCACCTGAAAGGGATAGCAACGTGAGCACAGAGCCCGAGTCTTGCAGGCGGGTCTCCGATAAGCAGCAGATATCGATCGAGAGGGTCTCTAATTTTTAGGCAAGTGTTACCTGTTGTCCGATCTCTAGCAATGTGTCTACCTTGAGGCATGCCAACCTGAAGGATGATCGGGACTTCAAATGGAAGCCGATGAACTGTGCTTGGCCGCTTGGTTGGACATGGGCTTGTCGACAGGGCAGGAATGATGCACCGCGTTCACCCTGTCAAAGCAGGGTGAGGGAGGGCTAAGAATTGGTGGCTGAAAACAGGGGGATACAAGTGAAGTTGGAACGGGACGGTAAGAGTGAAAAGACGTAAAAGGGGGAATAAGAAGACGGGAAGGCTTTAGTAGTAGCATCCAAACCCCTATCCACCCTGCTCGATGCAGCGGATAGGGCATAGTTGATTATCCTCTACGGTGGCCAGAGCAACAAGAAACTGTTTGTAGAGAAATTTATTGTATTGCGTGGGCAGGATACTGTCAGGTTACCCAGGCCTAGACAGGAGAACAATTATGGCTCTCAACCAAGGCCAGTGGTTCAAAAACCTGACTGCAAGGCAGCGGGTTTGGTGTTGAGCTACAAGGAGTCCGTTTTAAGGAATAAGGAGCCATACTCATTCCAAGCCCCACCCTGGAGTACCAGGAGGCTGAGTTTGTCTGGCCTCTAACCTTTGACTAGTCTAGTATGAGTGGCTCTGAAGTTGTAAAAAGCACCACCCACCATAGCTAAACGGATCTCTGAAGCACGCAAACCAACGCAGTACGGTAAGGTCCAGCCTCATCGCGATGGCTTTGTCCGATTAGTGCCATACTTAACGGCGCAGTTCCACTAATAGTGTTCCTTCTTTATTCCCTTCAAACAACTGTCGACGACGGTCATCCGATCAGAAAAACATGGCACCTATACAGGGTATCTGGAGCACCTTCTGCTCGATAGGTGGGGAAGAAAAGAGTCGTAATGGGAAAGATTAACAAGATGATGATGAAGAAGAAGAAGAAGAAGAAGGGCGAGTATTGTTGACAGAGCCTAGAGGGTAGGTGCTATGCTCCGGCTTCTCAGCGTGACAGAGTGATTACGTTCGGGGTGCCATACATCTGGACTCTGACTCAACGGTCTGACCAACAATGTAGTTGGAAATATGCAGGCTGGCTTGAGAAAATCGACTTGGAGCCTTTGGCTTATTAGCTGGACACATAAGGCCGTGGGGTGTAATCGCGCAGGCTTACTAGGATCTGCTTGAGGCCTGTCACACGTATTCTTTGGGAATTCCGAGCAGTTCACGTTTGTTTTCGACGGCACTATGCAGATGCGATTTGGCTGGTTGTCCCCCACCTGACGAGAAAGTGCTTGTCTTTAGGCTGAGTAATGCTCTCCCCCATGACATTAGTGCTTTAATCCAATCAATTGGCAAGGTTATAACCCGTTAGTTATTAGCTCTCTTGGCTAGGAAGACTTACTTCAAAAAGTGACGGATGGGTATTGTAGCCGGTCCACGGGCATCACGGTAACACGTTAACTGGTAAGAGGTCGGGCGGTTTTGCTTCCTGTTATCATTACTCTCATATTCCTCTCCGGCACTCTTCCTTCCCTCTTTCGTGCTTCTTTAGCTGCTTCCTTTACATCGGCCTCTTACTAGGCGGCTCGAACGTACAGCCGTCTACGAGGTATTTATTTTGCATTGCAGCTTGTCACACTACTTGGACACGGAGGAGCTCAGAACGCCGGACCGAAGGAATATTACAGGTACATTCCATTCCATGGGTACATTTCCATTCATTCAACTGGCCAACTATTCGACCAGAGGACTGGTTGTTGCATGATTCAACAGCGGTTCAGTCAAAAGTAGTTTTCTTCGGCATTTCAGTAACATATCACATGCTATGGTTTACTTGTGGGATGAAGGAAGACCGTAGGACTTATGCTGATCGCACCGGCAGAGGAAGGTCGAGATGATCCGGTCAACATGCTTGACTCGAGATGTAACGAGCATTACGGGCTAGACCTGAGTTAATCTATGCACCAGTTGTGTTTCGGAATCTGTGAATGTTGTGTCTGACTGGTAGAGTAGACCAACTCCAGTATAAGAAGAACCAAAAGGTAAGTAGGCTGCAGGCTGGAATCTATTGCAGACCATATACAGGAGTCCAGACGTGGGTCGAGTTGCACTGAAACAGAGTGCTCTACTTTTAGCTCGATTGATCATGGGTGCTGATCCGCTAGCCTGTTGAGCAGTGCCTTTCCTGTGTTTTCATTTGACCCTCTGACATTAGCTGGATTTGACCTTATGGCTCCAGTTAATTCTGACATTTGGGGGCAGTTGATTGATTTGACCGCGGGTCGCTAGCTTCGTCTAACTACGATCAAGCCAACGCACCTTAGTAGCCGTAGCTTGCAAATTTGCTGGAATAGTTATACTACTGACAAGCTACAAGTAACATAAAACTATTCATAATTGTGGTCTGTCACCTCAGTTTCCACTTCGTTACTAACCGCCTTATCCAACCCATAATGAAGAGCGTTGATAAATCACGCATAACTAGTATACGTACAACTCGTTTAAGCAACGTTACGATTTAAGTAGTCACAGAAGTTTATCGGTTGACTGTTACCTGTACCGAGCTCTCACGCTACGCGCTGGTTTAACTGACCGTAGACTCGCGGTTCGGATACTATTATGTGGCATTGTCGTAGCACATTGTATTAATTTGGTTATAAAGGTGTTTTACAAACAACAATTTTCAGTAAGTTTATTGTGTCCACTACCGTAAGATTTTGCTGCCATAGCCGAGCTTGAGTTTGGGGCCTCGACTGGCCCTACACGCTTTCTATTGTAAAGTGAAGCCAAACGATCCCACTGATGCATCATAGCGTTTACACAGCACAAATGGATGTCCTCTGCCAAGCAGCCATCATAATTCTCAAATTAGTTCCATATGGTCCATGTTTATGACAAGATAAAGTGGTGCGTTACATTATTGCTGATAGAATTGCTGTACTCATTGAACAATGAACGATAATTTATCAGAGGTATGAGGCATGTGTTTGAAAAGTCCAGTAAGATGGTTGGAGTAAAAGGTAAAATTTAAAGGGTCATCGTATAATTAAATCGTTATTTTAAGCGTCTACCGATTTAAATGCACTACTTTCTAATAATGGTTTGAATTGGGAATGGGATGTGCACACACAAAATAGTATAAAGTACCGTTATACTTCAGTAAATGTGTGAGAATGACAATGGGAAACGACAACGCTCACACGTGTGTTGCTTCATTTGATAGATGTAGTATGTTAATCTAGTTTACATACATCCAGGTTACTCAAGAAACACTATACCCTATGAGTCGTTCCACGCGAGAAATGATCATCAACAAACACATCCAAGATACCCTTGGCACGGAAGTAGGAGGGAAAAATGCACCACAGACTTGCAAGATTCGGAGGGACAGATCAATGTCAGAATGAACAAAACAGTATTCACTGCATTGCACGGGCGAGCAGAGAGCCGTTTGAGGAAAGCAGCAACGTAATCACTAGAGGTGCGACTAGGATAGACTAATCGGGCTGTAACATTCGTTAACGTAGTTCCTCATTTAGAATCCAATGTGTGAGTTTGCAACTATCGTTCACAGTATATCCTAAGCGTCTCCATGCGTGGATCATGACATTGAGCCTCTGGCTCATGTTCGTTCAAGTGTATGTAGATCTGGCTTTTTGTACGCATCTCAATGAGACATATCATTTTTGCTCAATGGGGTGTGATCCACTTCATGAATACCTAACGTGTAACTATTTTCTTTGGCCTTTTGCTTAGAACGCCATGTATATTCAACGCACCAGATTTCGCCTACAAATGAGTATTTATCTAGTCGGTTGCCTTCTAATTATGTGTGAGACAATGCTACTTGAGCTGGATTACTACGATATTCTGCTTACACAATGTAGATTAATGCCCTCTCACAAGCAATCCGAAGAAATTGCTGCCTCCATGGAATGATTCTAGCAGGAAGCAACTTTGACGCTTTTTACGAGTTACTACACTTCACTACTAGGGCAGTAAGTCTAAGAGCGGTAAGCACAAGCCAAAGACTTGGTATCGATGATGTTTCAAATTAAACATTAAATCCAAGACTGCTGGTGTCGAAAACATTACTCATCGGCATAGCCAAAGCTCTTTTGATGTACACGTACTAATGACAATGGAACGAAGGAGCCACCAGGCACCCTAACTAGAATATAATAGCCATCTGAATAGGTTTGTCTACAAAGCGCATTCCCAAAACATACCACAGTCATTTTACTCACATTCACCAACACTATTCTGTGCACATTTGAGAAAAGGAATTATTTTCTCACTTCATTACCTCACTTAAATTACCGGTTTCAAAGTGTTCCTAACTGATAGTTACGCGCTAAGACTATTTACTTTTCAGGTACATTCCCTAACCTTTACCCTCATTCGAGCGATGACTCGCAAAGCTATCCACCAAACACCCTATCACTACAATCATGCTTTCTGTAAGATAGCTGCGATATTTTTGGCTAAATATTATCTGTGCACCTATTCTCACAACGTCCTTTCTAATCCAAACATGCAGAGTGCATTCAATACCGGCATCCAGTCATATCGATAAAGATCATTGAGTATCTGTCTTTGTGGTTTTCAACTCAAACCGCCAGTCAGGCAAACTGGTGTGTGTTCCAACGTGTGTACACCAAGTTAGTGGTAAGAGTTTCCCAGCCTCGCTGAGGCTTGTGGTAAAGAAATCCTAACAGATCGTGGACCTGCTGCTTCCGATGTTATTTTGTGTACTCATGTCTTGGACGCCTCCACGTAGCGACCGCTGGGTGGGAGTTGGTTTGCACCATACTTCTAGTTAGTAGCCACGGCACAATTCCGCCTGAGTGGGTTTATTCCTTCATAGCACACGACCTGCTTCCTTTCGGGAGTGCATTTAACAGAGCACTTGGCTGAGAACCACATTCGTTCTTCTATTTGGAATGTATACCCTGGATATACATAAGTTCAAAATGAAGTCATAAAATAAATCAAAACTTATACTGTCATGCTATATGGTCCGTCTCGCAATAGTAGATGAGCGAAAAGACCTGCCTATCTGCTGCGTGCAGTGTGGTGGATAGGCGAAAACATACCGCTGGCGCCTCCACTCCTTCGTCTACCCGCACACATTCTCTCCCAGTCCCCATTTCACCTAACCCACTAATTCGCCCAGTCCAGGTCACCACTCGTGCGATTGCGCGGCACAGTCGTATGCCTTCACGCAAACTGCCGCAACATCGGGTGCAAGAATGTGCACACACTACTCAACCGGAACACGAGTGAGTGTCCTGAGCCAAGTAGTGCACTGGTCGCAGTGAAACTCGCGCCCTCCGGAATCGATACTGCAGCACTCAGCGTGACACGGCTTGCTGACCAATTGAAGCTGCATGAGGCTGGTACTGGCTACGCCTTCTACTGCGTTGGAAACGCCACCACCGCACCAGGTGAACATGGGGTGGGAATTGCTATATCCGACCGCCTAGATTGCCAGCTGGTGGCGGAGTCGACCGACATCAAAGCGCGATTATTTGCTGTTCGCATTCAAATTAAAAGTGGTAGAATTTGCAATTCTAATAACACGTATGGTTCCACCACGTCTTATTCTGATGACACTAAGGATCAGTTCGACACACGGATATCCTCCGTGATGAGGTTTGTGCCAAGCAGCGACCGATTATCTGTGCCGGGCGCTTTCGACAAGCGCATTAGGCGTGATGCTTCGGTTTAAACGGATGTCATTGGTCCACATTGCATTGGTACAAGTCAAGTGAAGTCACTTCAAAATAGGCTTTATGATCCCGACTGGGAACATTTTCAGCCCTTTTACACTAGCACTGCGGATGTAGTGAAGCATGACGTAAGCATGGAATTGGGAAGTCTGGTGACTGCCCAGTGTACAGCCGAAATTCCTCCATGGGTCTGAGCACAAAAGTTTCAGCTTTGCTGATTGGACGAGAGATACACAGAGCAAGGTGCCCATCTTGCTCTAACACAGCAACTAAACCTGTTCATGAAGCGCTTGCGAAAAGCACAGCTGGTAGTTATGGAAGAAAAAATACGAAATATACAACCCGATGGAAGCATTTTCAAAAGCCTTCCAAGAACATGTGCACGTTTGTGTAAGCAAAAAAAACTATTCTTTCATCAAAGTGCATAATGGATCAACAATGGATATATTTCTGGAATAAGTTTGGACTAACACTGTAAGGCTCCCATCAGTGGTAGAAGCTCATGAACATTGATAGGTGACTTCGCATCAACCAATGGCTTTATCCGATCAGGAACTGATTTCAATCCTTCACATGTAACATGATAACCAAGACAACTGATATCTTGGACATTAATTAGACACTTCTTTGGGTTGATGTTCACATTAGCTTCCTTGAAGCTAATTAAAATTGCAAGCAATCGAGAATCATGAGTGTGTTTATCGGCAGCATGCAAAAACACATCGTCTTGATCGACCACAACACCATCCAGGCCTTTCACAGTGGAGTTCATCACGCCTTGGAAGATGGCGGACGACACATTAAGACCAAAGGAAAGAAACCTATACGGGTACAACCCAAAAGGTGTGTTGATGGTGATCAGTTCACTAGAATCATCAGTGAGTATTATCTGCAAATATACACCTTATAAGTCCAGCTTTGATAAAATCTTGGATCCATGCAAAAGAGAGAGAATGGAATCAGGTTCTCCTGTGGCACAAGTATGCTGCAGTAGCTGCGTATTACGGGTAATTCACTAATCACTGCAGACTCTCGGTGTTTGTCCATCAGATTTTAACGGTGTGACAATAGGTGTAGCCCATCGTGAACTTTGTATTGGGACAACTATCCCTACTTTACAGAGAGGCGCAAGTAACTTCGAACAGGTTCCCTTAGTCCAACTGGAAGTACGACGTTTAAAGAAAACAAGATCACCGGCTACTTACAAATTAACAGGCAGAATTTTCGTTCCACTAGATGTCACTGAACAACCGTGCAGTATCCGACGAATTCGTGTGTCAGTCTCAGTGTGTGACAGAAATGTGACACTTATTTTAAGCGCTTGCATGACTTTAAGACCGAAAATAGACGGGCCTTGACGAAAGACTACAAATTTCTACACGACAGGGTTAGAATGCTTACCTAACATAGGTAAAGTGCAACATCGTGTCACCCGAACGGTATGTTCAGTGATGACTTTAATGGTGGTGGATGTATAATCAAGCTGAACATCGGTAGAGATGATTCAGACTCGTTTGAAATGAGAGACTTCACACTACAAATATCAACAGTGAAACGGTGTGAGGTACCATTTCCGAAGCGCAAAGTATTGATAAGTGAGCACTTGTATTCACATCCGGATATCACTATCGCCACAACATTTTTGCAGTGTTTGCCGAAGAAAACGACAGCAGCGTGTGACGTTCCTTTCATATGGATTTCCGCTACTAACAAACATTTCAGTAGCAAGCTATCAATAACAAGTTTTTCCAGCGGTTTCACTGGCTCCAGTGTAGTATAAAACAGGGAGGTATTCCGGATACGACAAATTCCATATCGCTTAAATACCACTGTTACACATGCGTTCGTTGAGAACGCCAGTGGTCCATCCACACCCGATGGACACACGGTTAGGGTTGCCATTCAGTTTGTTGAGGGTGTAAGCAGCCGCCTGTATAGTAACGCCCACGAACTGGTGAAATACATCAAGCGGTTCGAGAGAATCTCCGGGTCATACTACAGTGTTCGAACATCAAAAGCGGATGCCTCCGGCGAGAAGAGACTGCTAAAGTAGCAGTGCCACCGGAAAGGATTTGCACACCATCCCAACGAAGGCAAAAGACGAAGACAATTGGATCACACACATTGCGGGTTGTATTTCAATGTTGGTAGGCTGGAGACTACGTTCAGAATAACCAGGTTCCACATGGTGCATAACCACGAGCTTCTGAGAGACGAAGCATTAAAGTGGCTTAGTAGAAACCGTCGGTTAGAGCCGAAACAGCTGGAGATAATCAGGCCGGTGCTTGAATGCCGAAGCCGATGTTTCAACATCCGGTTATACATCCGATCGAAGTTCGGCAAATACCTGACGAACGCAGACGTCGGCAATCTTCGAGCGAGGCAAATGTTCGTGCATAACAATCGAGGTAACGTGTTTTTGGATTAGGTAGCTTTAAATTCACTGTTTTAGGATATATACTGGACATGGAATCACAGTTTAACCAGCGAGCGCGAGCCCGGTGTTTGCGCGACGAAAACAATCGGATCACCCAATTCGTCTACTCCACACCCGAGATGCTGGAATTGTACTCCCGGTTTCCCAACTTTTTGCTTATTGATAGTATCTTTTCCACTAACCAACAGAGAGATTTCTTATACCAACTGCTTATAGTCGATGGCTGTCGAAACAGTTTGCCGGTTGCCATTGCTTTTCTCTGGCGGGAGACGGAGACTTACGTCAGAACCTTCCTCCTCACGTTTATGTAGTTTGTAGCTCTTGCTTCTGGCGTCAAGTGCATCATGTCCGATGGTGCACTGACCATTGCGAACGCTGTACATAACGTCTTTCCTTCCGCACATCATTTCTTATGTCGCATCCATATAATTAGAAATGTTATCAAACGTTTTCCGCAATCCACTTCATTCAGACGTCTTTTCATCGCGATGTACACGTGCAACTTTTGGAAATATTTAGCTAATTTGGAACTCATTCGTACTAATGATCAACCTTTCTTCCACTATATCAGTTCCTTCATTCTTCCCAACGCCTGCAGATGGGCCAACAGCAGGATGCCTGGTGCTGCAACATACGGCATACACGACACGAATATGGTGGAGTCCATGCATCGCTGCTTGAAGATGGAACTACTGAATGGGCGAATTGGATTGTGGGAAGCCATACGAGTGTCACGGATGAGCGCGACGTATCTGATATGGAACCGACAAAAAGCGATATCGGATGCATCTCGTCGTGACCTCCGTATTGTCGGTCATCCGGAGTTGGACCGCTTGTGCCGCCGATTGATGCCGTACGCTATTTTCGTAATAGCGTCTGACTTGAGTTCAACGTATCCGGTTGTGGTTTTCAGCAGCGGTGAGCATGCAACCGTTTTCAGCGATCGTCGACTGGAGACGGTAAACCACGACAGCCGTACGTGCACATGCAAAACTAACGTCGGATTTGGACTTCCATGCAGACACCTGCTGCAGTTCGTACAGCTTAACAGCGTGGATGTCAACGAACTGCCGGTCAGCCGACGGTGGACGAGAGAGAATAATGGGGCACTTGCCGTTTCAATCGCGCCGTTGGACGCGCCAATAATCGGAAGGCAAGAACCGAGCGCCATTTTGGATATGGCGTTGAACGACCTACGTGCACTGTATCAGCGACTGCAGCCAGCGCACTTCGCTCTGTATGCCGCGTGGCAACGTAGTTTTGTTCAACAAGCCGGCCCGCAAGAAATGCCTCCGTTCACGTTCCCCCTCCAGTGCACCTGGCCACGGACACAAACATTGCCGATTACAACCAGCTGCCGGAGTCCACATTTCTGAACTTGGACGCTGCAGCTCTCCATCTGTCGGCATTGCCGGAGGGGATTGTCACGTCGGCCACCGATAACGCGGTCTTTAGCGACGAATGGAATGTGGCAATTGCAAGCTCGGATGAAGAAGGCACTATACCAGCGGTTCTACCTGGTGCACAGCCGACGGCCGCTGTTTACGACGCAAGGCATGAACCCCGGAACGCAACAGCTGGCGAACAAACCAACCATCCAACTTTGCAAGATTTGGTGATCGATGAAGATATATGCGCAGAATGCGGCTTACAAGATCCGGAAGAAAACGAGGGGCGAACAATACACTGGGTTCAATGCCCGTATTGTACGCGTTGGTATCATCGAAGCTGTCTTCTGCAGCCCCCATAATAACTGTTTTCTGGTGCTTTTTCTGCGAACAGATATTTGAATGACACTGCGAAGTGAGTTGGTGGCGTTTTGCAGCCCGGACATGTCAACGTGTTTTTCCTGTTCTGCTTAGCTGCATGTGCGCTAATGATATCGTTAAATATACGCCACGTTACTAATAATTTCATTGCCATGTAACAATGAACGCGGATGTAATTTCTTCTTCTGTTTACGTCCACCGCATAAAGCCAACCCCTCCTCAGCGTGGTGCGGTGGTGTAACCAGTTGTTAATTGGGCCAACATGGCTCTGGTGGTTTCATATGCGTGAATAATGCTAGATAATAATCCATATATGATTTGTCTTTCCTTCCAGGGTATCAACGAATGGGATGAAAGAAAGTATGAAGAAAAAACCCCGGTGTGCAGTGTAAAACGAATAGAACGCTTATGATGAACCTGTACGTTTCTCCATACTATCGTCTTGTGCAATGTACGCACATAATACACATTGTGGCTACCGTTGTGTGTACTTTTCCATAGGTGAAGGGTGTCGCGAAGGTTATTATACATGCTCTGGGTGAGCATGTTGCAACCGCACATACAGCATCTTTCCATTAGAAGAAGTTGTTCGCTTATGTTCAAAGGGCTAGCAGTGCGAACTAGTGTATTCCATCGTTGCAGCGTGCGAATGTGTAGCACTACCTTGTAGCGAATGTCGTTAGGCAGCCTACGGTTAATGGCTTTTAGCGTCGGCTGCATGCTGTTGGGTGGCAACAACAAGTGTAACCATTTTCCGAACAGACTGCTCTCTTTGTACCCGAGGCTAATTATAAATGACAGCTACATTGTCCCACTTTTGGCAATTGATCTGGTTACATGTTGCAGCTACAACGATTAAAAAGCAGTGCTGCTGTAGTCATATTTTAGAACACAGCATAGTAACTGTGCCAGTCAAATGCGGACGACCGATGTTAGCAATCGTTGAAATATGCGATTGTTTTGTCAGTGCACGTAAGTAGGCAGCGATTACCGAGGTGGATAGTTGATGCCGGAGCTTGTTAACGAGATATCAGTCGCACAACCTTACTAGCCGAACTTGCTTCGGTACTAAGGTGAGATAAATGTGCGGGTTTTGTCCTCATGGCACCGTAGTAGCAATTGTTAACAGTACACCTCGTGAACAGTGCATATCCCAGCTGCTTACGAGCGGAGACGGATAGTAGGACAAGCACAGAATAACACGGAATACAAAGCCGTAATAACAGATGAAGCCGGAGTATGATGTTCACCAGCGAAACTGCTGTCCGCGCCAAGGGACATCAGTAAAAAATGGAACAATGACGTCCGATAGTAGTGCATAGTAATGGAAGCACAACTTAACAGACCTGGGGTGTGTATTTTTAACAGCAGGGAGACAAAACTTCGAATGAGAATAGCAGTTGCAATCGTGTAGAAGTATAGGTATTTACATGGAAGAACAGAAGGTGCGGCGGAATGAAAAACAGTTGGAAAACGTGTAAGCAGTGGTGGGGGAACATCTCCATGACCTAAATAGACGGGTACCGAAGCCAACGAAGGTAATTGTTCGCAATTGACCAAATTGTTGCAGAACGCGCTGGGGAAAACCCACCACATATAATGCTTATTGTCAACAGTCGTATGGATAATATCTAAGCCAAACAACTGAGGCAGTGAGTGTGTTGTCCCAATCTATTACGTCTTTGCAGAACACAGTAGAGCAAAATCACAGTACATAATGATTCCTGCAAACTAGCTTTTGAGAAGTATGGAAGCCAAAAGACAGAGGTGAATACTGAAAGGTTGTATCAAGTTCCAGTTACTCCGCTAACCAAGTAAAATCAACCGCAGTGTGATGCGATGACTTAAGTCGTTGTGCACTGCATGCAATTTGTTCTGCTGATGAGTGTGACGAATAATGAAGCCTGATATCCAAGTTTCATGTACGTGTGTATGACAGCTTTGATGCTCATGCTTGTGAAACACGTGCACATTTGATGAAGGCGATAATGAAAGCACGCATTGCAAATCAGCTGCGCTGATTTCGTTGACAAGAAAAGCACCAGCAAATTGTTCTTCCACCGAGCAGTTTGCCGTGTACGATGGAACATTTAAGTTGCGTGCGTATTTTTCCCTACACCTAACTGTAATCTCGGCCCAGATAAATGCAACTTACATAACACCGCTATGTCCGTTGCATCAAGCTTGTGTGATGTATGATATACGGTTAGTGAACCTGTTGACTAACCGTCCCACGAAATAATACGAGATAAGATACCGGGATATCAGAGTAATAAGGCCAGATTAATGTGAGGCTATTGTCCTCATGTATAAAACGGATTATTCGCGCGAGATGAACGCGCAAACCACAGAGAAGTCCATATGTAAGACGTTCAGGTGCAGTAAGCTGAACAACCTGACTGCACCGGTACTCTGTTAAAAAATTGGCGCAACTTCAGGGTATTACACAATATGCCACATAGCGTTATGGTTTTATCAGACTGTAAGGCTCTAGGTGTAACCACATTTGCGTGGGCACTTTGCCCTGTGCGCAATTAGCACAGAAGATTTTGACAGTGCGTGACTTCATAAACCTGATCAATAAACGTACACGCAATTTACAAGCATGGACATAACAAGTCTGCACCTAAGTGACTGTGATAAATCATTTCATTGAAGTTAATTCTTTGTAACCACAACGTTCAATACCATATGAAAGTGGGGAAGGGTGCAGACGGCCGAACCTACATCCTTGACGGCCAAACGCTATATCCCACACCCTCCGTGAAGGACCTAGGTGTACTCTCACGCTACGATTTGAAGTCCGTGGACAACACGAACAGGCTATATCGGAACGGACTGCGCAGGCTTTGGGCGCTCAAACGTAGCTTCTGCACATGGTCTGAAGAGGTTGCCACTAGCCTGTTCTCTTCTATCATTAGACCAATGCTAGAGTAAGGTTCGCCCGCCTACTTTCCGATTACCCGAGGCGAGGCACAAAAGATCGAACGGGTCCAACACGTTGATACCAGGCTGATCCCGAGTTTAGGTGGCTTTGGGTATGAAGACCGGTGCGAGAAACTAGGGCTCTACACCTTGTCCTACCGTCGGGTACGAGTCGACCTCATTATGACCTACCGAATTCTACATCTCGGTGAGTTCCCCATGTTAAGGCCAATGCTGCACTTACGAGGGCCATGTAACACACGCGGACACAGATACAAACTTGTTGTGCCGGATATGAAACGTGTTCCACACCCACTGTGCTTCGAACGGAGAGTGGTAAATATTTGGAATAGTTTGCCTGAACATGTGATTGAGGCATCATCTGTGCAACAGTTCAAAACGTTGTTAGATTTGCATTTTGCCTCTATTCGATTCAGAGAACGACTGCACACTTACGATGACATATCACGTTTGTGAATCCTGAAATATCGTAAGTCGAATATTTTAAATATTACATGAGAACGACAAGGATATTCACGGTTGACAACTATTATAATGTTTTTCACAATATTTCGAAAGAGTTGTACAGAATCCATTTCTATTTGCTCTATAATACAGTATTCAGTATTCAGAGAACCTATGATTAAAAAATGCCTCAGGTGCCTCGACATTCGACTTATCCTCGCAGCGACACCTGCTGTTACATGCAGTACAGCATATGCATCATGGCTACTTCATGCTTCTGATAATGACATGTGTGCTCCTTTCACAATGAAACTCCGCATATGAGAAGGGATATTGAATGGAAAAAACCCATTGATTGAACAAAAGTCAGTGTAAGCGAACATATGTTTTCAGTAATTCTTCATCAGGCTTGTACAATTACATGAAATGCAAACTTTTAGTATACAGACCCAACGGGTCGCTGATGTTTTCATGGGTATGTTGGAACAGGGTAAATTGAAAGCGGTCATCAGTAGCCTCACGTTATATCACCGTTACGTAGATGACATCTTCGTCCTACTTGACACCTCCGGTAACATCGAGAAGCTCACCAGCGTATTTAACCAAGCTCACAAGGCTATACAATTCACCTACGAGGTAGAAGAAAATGGCGCTTTCCATTTTATCGATGTAGCTCCACAAAGACTTGAAGGTGGTGCGATAAAACGTAGCGTTTACCGAAAGTGCACTTGGAATGGACAGTACACAAACTTTCATAGCTTTGTGCCGCTTCGGATTAAGAGAAACTTGGTCCTCAATCTCGTGAACCGGGCCGAAAGAATCTGCTCGAAGGATACTCTTTTCGAAGAGTTGCAACTAATACGAGCGACACTAAAAGAGAATGGCTACCCAGAGAATTTCATTAATGCGAATATGGGGCGAAACAGGGAAGCACCTATGGTCCTGACGGCGGAACGGAAACCTATCTTCCTACAACTGCCTTACAAAGGGGAAATAGTATCCGAGAATCTATCCCGCCGTCTCACGTCCACACTCAGGAATACCTTCCCAGCGGCGAGGTTGCAAATCCGGTTCACCAGCAGCCCAATGGTGAGACTAAACCTCAAGGATAAGCTGCCTGTCCACACCAAATCAATGTGTGTATACTCATTTACCTGCTCCTGTGGGGCAGGATACGTTGGTCGTACGACAAGACGCTTATCCGAAAGGGTGAAGGAACACCATCCGGCCTGGCTCGGAAATGGAGGCCGAAAGGTCACCAACTCTGCCATCGCCACGCATCTTGCGGATACGGGTCACGCCACCAAGTCGGCTGACTCGTTCAAAGTAATCTATCAGGCCCCAGAAAATCGATCAAGGTATTTCCGTAAGCGGATATTAGACGCCGCAGAAGCCATCGCCATTCGGCTGTACGAACCAGCACTGTGCACGCAGAAACGGTTCACTCACGCGTTGAGCCTACCTTGGCCAGGACGGACTACAGTTGACCTGTACGCACGTACGAATACAACTGTAACCTAACCGAAGGTGTTGCACAGCGCACTAAGATCAATTTGGTCAACTGACGACCCGTTGGGTCTGTATACTAAAAGTTTGCATTTCATGTAATTGTACAAGCCTGATGAAGAATTACTGAGAACGGATAGGTCACGAGGATCTGACTCAAATCTCCAGTCCTGTAGTATCGCGATCCCGTAATTGGCCGCTGTACAAGTTCGGTCATTTATGATGTACCTCTGATCATGCCGGAACAGTCGCGTGTTGCAAGTCTGCGCACGCACTGCGGGGCAGCTAGTGAACAGTGCGGCAGGCCTGCACAGCCTTGGAAGTCTGCGCACACCCTCAGTTCGCATTTCAACGTTGAGGTATTATCAACGGTTGCGACCGGCCTGGCTAGTAAGACTCTGCAGGGCGGCTTGCAGGCGAAATCACTGAATGTTGCCTCAGCGTAAGGTCACATGGATGTCTGTGGGGCGGTGCTTTTAACATAACCCGAGTATAGCGGAAACCCTTGATAACAGGCGTACGCGTTAGTATGGCATTTGATGGCAACCAGCATTATCCGCAAAGAGGATCAAGTGTACACATGATTGGCAACACAAAATATGACATAATTCATTCCCGTGTCTGACACGAGAAGTCAGCGTAGCATAAACGTCGCTTTTCCCCGCTCCTTGATCACACGAAATGCAATGCAATGAGTGTCGGGACACCGATATTGTAATGTGCTTACCGTGTCGGTGTCTCCGCGCAGTAAGTCGCCTGATTGACCGCTAGACACGTCAAGCAATAATGTCCCTAAATTTGTTTACATCACCCAACTGTTTTACCGCCTCAGTCGATGATCGCTGAAAAAGGGCTGCATACTTACCGCCGCTGAAAATGGTTTGTAAACAGCTGAGGAAAACACTCGAAGTTATTAAACATATTATATGAAGTTACAATGTGCTTTCTTCTTGATCTTTTGAAATTCCTAAATGGAAATGCTTGTATGACATTTAGATATGCTGAACTCAAGTCAGACGCTATAACGAAAATAGCGTAGGGCATTAATCCGCGGAACAAGCTGTCCAACTCCGGATGACCGACAATTCGGAGGTCACGACATGATGCATCCGATATCGCTTTCATCGGTTCCATAACAGATACGTCGCGCTCATCCGTGATACTCGTATAGCTTCCCACAATCTAATTAGCCCATTCATTTGCTCCACCTTCAAGCAGCGATGCATGGATTCCAACATATTCGTATCGCGTATGCTGTAAGTTGCAGCACCAAGCATCTTGCTGTTGGCCCATCTGCAGGCATTGGCAAGGGTGAAGGAACTGATATAGTGGAAGCAAGCTTGATCATTAGTACGGATGAGTTACAAATTAGCTAAATATTTCCAAAATTTGCACGTGTACATCGCGATGAAAAACGTCTGAATGAAGTGGATTGGGGAAAACGTTGATAACATTTCTAATTATATGAGTACGACATAATAAATGATGTGCGGAAAGAAAGGCTTTATGTACAGCGTACGCCATGGCCAGTGCACCATCAGGCATGATGCACTTGACGCCAGAAGCACCACCGTCATAAAGTGAAGAGGATGGTTCCGACGTCAGTCTCCGTCTCCCGCCAGAGAAAAGCAATGGTAGCCAACAGAGTTCTTCGACATCCGTCGACTATAAGCAGTTGGCACACAAAAAATAACTCTGTTAGTTAATGGAAAAGATGCTACTAATAAGCAGATGTTGGGAGTACTGTTCCAGCATCTCGAGTGTGGAGTAGGCGAATTGGGTGATCCGATTGTTTTCGTCGCGCAAACACCGGGCTCGCGTTCGCTGGTTAAACTGTGGTTTCATGTCCAGTATATATTCTAAAACAGTGAATATAAAGCTACCTAATCCAAAAACACGTCACCTCGATTGTTACGGACGAACATGTGCCTCGCTCGAAGATTGCCGACGTCTGCGTTCGTCAGGTATTTGCCGAACTTCGATCGGACGTATAACCGGATGTTGAAACATCGGCTTCTGCATTCAAGCACCGGCTTGATTATCTCCAGCTGTTTCGGCCCCAACCGACGGTTTCTACTAAGTCACTTTAATGCTTCGTCTCCCAGAAACTTGTGGTTATGCAACATGTGGAACCTGGTTATTCTGAACGTAGTCTCCAGCCTACCAACATTGAAATACAACCCGCAATGTGTGTGATCCAATTGTCTTCGTCTTTTGCCTTTGTTGGGATGGTGGGCAAACCGTTTCCGGTGGCACTGCTACTTTATCAGTCTCTTGTCGCCGGAGGCATCCGCTTTTGATTTCCGAACACTGTAGTATGACCCGGAGGTTCTCTCGAACCGCTTGATGTAGTTCACCAGATTTTGAGGGTTGGTATACAGGCGGCTGCTTACACCCTCAACAAACTGAATGGCAACGCTAACCGTCCTACTCTGTGCGTCACTTTCATTGTCGTCGTCGAAGATTTCAGCGGCAGAGCCTTCGATGTGGGCGCAGTGACTTTCCCCCTTGGTCAGTGATCTTTTCATCCCCTAGGAACACGATTCTGTTACCCCATCCGGAATCAGCGCCACAAGCACCATAAGGTGGTCTATTCACGTTGCTTTTCCTCGGTAAAATATCACAATACTGGCAAGCTCGTTAGTAGTATATAGTAAAATGCATTTTTTATAGTTATACGTTCTCAAGTTGGGGCAATAACATCAGCCTTTTCAGCCAATGTTAACGACCGAAAATCCGTTAGCGAGTTCACAGAGGCAGCAGCAACTTGTTTCACTATATTACAACGTTTGGGTTGACGGCAAACACTGCGCATACGTCCGCAATATCCACATCGCTGACATTTAGAATTCCGACGAGGACAAGTATACGGGGAATGCAGCTTTCCTTTTGACACACATTGTCCAAGTACTTCGTCGACTTGACCACACTTTGCACTGTCAGGATTATATTGGGCCTGCGATTGAGCAATGCCATGAGGTTTAAACTAGTTAATTTTTCACTGTTTTCTCGTTTCGGCATGAACTCGGCGTTTGGTTGAGCCAAACAGAAGTTGTTGATCAACAACAGTCGTCTGGGATTTGCTAATGTCGGTACATCTTGATAGTGAAAACAGATGGACTTCACTTGATCATAACTCAATGCTAGAAGTGATAAGAAGGGACTATATAAATCAGGATTATTCATGTCAGCAATTAGGCGATCTATCAGGTATTCATCATGCTTAGCCGTAAATGCACAAGACGAAGCTTGAGACTGAAGTTTGATGATGAAATCCTGAACAGATTGATTGGATTCACGCATCAGTAGGCTGAAAATTGGGCTTTCGGCAAGCATGAAATTTTCCGATAATAAATGAGACAACTGAAGTTATTCAATTTGGCTTTTAAAGACTTTGACGGGAGCTGAGTATAAGCCAGGTTTTTCAAAAGCGAATAGGCCTCACTTCCAACAACAGTTGAAAAATGAGCGTCTTTAAGGTCTTCGAAAAGGTAACCTTTGGTGAACCACTATAGCTCAAGCCTTTCCATGTATTCTTTTAAGGCCCGGGGAAATGCATTTACATTTAAAGATTTAATAGTTGAATTCATTTTGGAATGTATGCTGACCACGACGTCAATTATGGTAGGTTTGGAATCGAAATAGCATTAGGATCCAACCAAGCTAGTGTCGACTCATAGTAAGTGTAATATGCGTCCGATCGACGGTTCTGAGGGCTTCCGGTTCCACAGGCGTACGTGAGTCATATTGGACCGAGGGGGGCTGAAAGGCAAAGGAGACAATTAGTAGGCGGCTGGAGAACCACCTACTAAGTGTCGGAGCTGGATGAACGGTGTGCTTGTGCCACATCTGGTGGCTAGCTGGGCGGCACTGTGACGATTGCCCGTAGAGGACCGAGCGCGAGGCGACTAGATGGATGGCGTGAAAGTGCACGATAGGTGGATACTCCAATAAGATAGAAGACGAAATGGAAAGGTAAAGAGAAGAGGAAACGACACTCACAATAAGGGCCACGCTCGATGATAAGTTACTTGTTGATTTGCTACTGGGACACTGACGCGCTACAGTAAGGACACACGTAATGGAATTCGAATTTCGCGGGCATATAGTCTAATTCATTTGGTGAAAAGTAGCAGTGAGGATGAAGGGGTGGTGGATGCTTCATATGAAGTAGAACAGAACTCGAAGTTACGTTTCTCTACATCCACAGATCCCATCTGCTTATTGGAACTTATGCTGCCTAGCTGCTTTAAGAACCTCCATAGGTCTCGGCAGTTGTGGTTGCGAAAAGCGCTTTCGATGTATTAGTTATTCAATCGTGAAACCTCAGTTTTTATTACTAGAGTGACTTCTTTGATATGAGCAATCGTTTGAAACTTGTAGACGTGCATTTTTCTTTCTAAGTTATTTGAGTGATGGTTTCGACCGAGCAGCAAAGATCGAAGCGAGTTAAGATAATCAGTGAAATAATCACACTAAATAGAGAGTTTTGTTGTTGAAAATTGTAAAATCATTAGAAGTCAGCATTGCCTGAAGTCTCTCAATAGATGAGGAGGAACAAACTCATCGCCTCACAGTTTCGAAGGGCTTGTCAGTCGATGCACCGGAGTGAGTCTTACCATAAACGATGGGGTTCATTTTTCCTGACACAATGATCGGAATTACCGAGTGGGGCAAGTTTTGTGCGGAGAATAACCAAGCATAACTTGTGAAAATGAACTCCAGTTGCGCTTCGGGTCTGGTCGGAAAAGTCACTATGTTGGTCAAATCAAGTACCTGGGTATCAATTTTATTGTAGTTCCCGGCGATGACACAAACTGAGAGGCCAAGGTAAGGTAGTACCGCCGAGGATAACTCAACCACAAAAGTTTTCAGCTCTGATGCAGGTGGGTCGGGGGATACGTATACGTATACATACAAAATAGAACCACTCAAGAAATTTGGCTTGCGCTCAAACAACTGGCAGCTGATTGTGACTGTTGTGTGGGTAATAAATATGGGTGTGGAGTTACACCAGCGTTGGTGGACGTAGCCGATGACACCCCTTCCATGAGTTTGAATCATTCCGAGGCGGTCAGTTCTGCTGGGAAGATAACCAGAAATTTGAGTAACATCGTCTTCTATATCAGTATTTAACCAGCCGTCTAAGGGCATAAAAATGGAGGTATTCGAATATTCAACTTGATTTCTAACAGCTGTAAGATCCGCCAGTTTCACAAGAAGTGATTGGATATTGCTGGATAAGATCAATGGAATTCCTGTCTTGTCAACTGAGCTACGTCTAACGCTTACTCATCAGTCACCACGGTGTTTTCTCAATTTCTCCAATGAGAAAAGCAACGGCCAATTTGAAGGCCTCGCACAGTTTGGTTCAGCAAATGCGAATGTTGATAGGCTACTCTCACTGTGCACCAATCACAGCTTGACAATAAAATACACAGTTTACACTGAGCGCGAATGATATAGCGACTTGGAGGCACCCTCGGAGTGGTCATGCTCACCTGCTCAACTACGCCATCGTATGTTAGCGTGATATACGTGTTGTGCGCATAACACGTGTACTGCATGGAGCTGAGTGTGGTACTGCCCACAAATTAATGCGGACCAAACTGTACATATATTTTGGTCAATCTATGTATTGCACTCCTGCCGTGAATCAGCGGAAAAATAAGCTTCTTTTCGTAGATACTGCAATTGAGAGAACGGAACTGGATAATCTTATGGCCATCAGCGTTGGCGATATCAATCCTATCGCCGCAGTCACCGATCTATCGCGCCACATCCGTGATCAGGTGACGACTGCTGCCGGGTTAACCATTGGGTGTACAGATTGTAATCCACCCGATTGGTTTGATGGCAACAGCGCGACCTATGGCACATTGGGGAACCTTGTAGACTCCGAGAAGAAGAATCAGTCCCTCAAAATTCGAAGACAATGGACCCGAAAGCTCCGCCGCATCAAGAATACATGGTGGACAGAGAAGGTGGAGTAGAAGGAATACTCCGCCGAACGCCGTCAATATAAGAAATTCTTTGATGATTTAAAGATGGTGTATGGACCCATCTTGCAGCCATTGAAGATGCTGCTGGATGCGAACACATATGTTGGTTGCACACAGACTGCAGACACCATGCAGGTCTGGTGAAAGGACTTTGACAGTCACTTGAACAACCGTTCAGAGATCGACTGGACTGTGTTGCACGGGCTACAACAACATGAGCTGAAGACGTGTCTTTCCGACACATCGACTCTGGATGAGATGCAGAGAGCAGTTGCTCAGCTGCGAAACGGCAAGTGTGCCGGTGCCAATGGAATCGCACCTGAAGTCTTGAAACACAGCGGACCCGCGTCGGTGACTGCGCTGCACTACTTGGTGTAACGTGTGTGCTACCACTGTACAAGGTCAAAAGCAGCAAGCAATGTGTCACAAAGTATCATGGCATAAACTTGCCGTTTTTGGGAAAGGTGACCACTTGACCCCTTCTTTACCGCCTCATCACTTAGACCGTTGAACCGAAGGTGGCGGAAGCGCAATGTGGATTCCGTTCGGGCCGCAGTACCATATATATAGTGTTCGTCACTCGTCAGTCCGAGGAAAAATGACGTGAGCGATACCAGCCATTGTACTCGCTGTTTGTTGTTTTCACTAAGGCATTTGACAAGGTGAACCGCGAGACATTGTGTTTGGTTTTGGGTAAGTTTGATTGCCTGAATAAGTTCTTTAATTTAATGTGTGCAAAGTGTTATGCGGGCGAGGGTGCAGCCATGTGGACAAACCTATTACGCCTTTGCTGTTGTCTCTGGTGTAAGCTAAGCTGCGTCTTGGCAACTATCCTGTTTCGTATTTACTAAAATGTTGTGCTTTTGTTGCTTGTGATCACAGTGTCCGTGTGGAGCACTGTAATGAAATAAATAAAATGTTTATTCTCGGCTAAGCGAGACACGCCTGCAGAGGCATGATTATCATAAGAGCACAAAATGTGAGCAGTTAATGTACCATGGAACAATGGGATTGTCGCATATGTTGATATATGAGTGTATGTTAGTGTGCATGTGGGCGTGTTTAGCTGTGTTTATGACATTTGTAAATGTTTTGCTGCCCTTTTGATCGTGCTTGAACGTGTCGCCAGTGTTAAATGGATGCTTGATGGCTGTGGACTTGAAGCGGTTGTCCGGATAAGCAATGGGTGACTTTAGTTGATGGCGAGTCACAACCGCCACGTCACAGTGTTAATAAGAAGACATTTGTGGCTTTTTATAGGGAGAACGCTTGTCAGGCGAAAAATCCACCACGTGCTGGAACACTGCCGCCAAACTATTTGTTGGAACGGGATAAACCCAAACCACCCAGCTGGCACCACGAGGTTGTTCGGCTAACCGGAACCATAGTGTGTGATACAATCGTCCTTACGTGACTGTTTGCCGACGAGTGTGCGTTGTTTGCACACAGCGAGGATGATCTGTAGCGCATGACGACCACTCTCACTTCGACAGCGGCCAAATTCGGACTCACTATTAACACTAGCAAGACTGTATGTCTTTCGCAGTCTTCACTAGAACAAGAAACCCCTGCATTGCAGCGCATCAACCTTGCTGGTGAAGTTATGGAAACCATCTTCAGATGCTGCTCCATGGGAGCGAACTCTTTACTCACCTTCAGGTGACGTGCAAGGTGCACACGCGCGAATCTAAGGCGGCTGCTAGTGTGACCGAGTTTCTCACACGGAAGTGCTGCACCAAAGTGGTATATATGCATCGTATGGTATATTTCTGTTGCGCCACCTGAGGTGCCTCGGGTGTCAGCCGTATGGATTCCACGAGGATAACCAAGCAGGTACTATATGGACAAATTAGTGTAAGAAAGCGGAAAGTGTGCAAACTGAGGTCACTTTATTAGGACATGATCAAGATGACTTAATCCCTAAAGAATGTTGATTGTGATGTTGGGAATCAAACGCAGTGGAGTGGCGACGATGGCGTAAGTTTAACCAGACGGCACTTGCCTAGGTGCAGGAGAAAGCACTGTTGCTTTCGGAGGAGAAACGCCAAGTGTGGAAGCGACAGGTGCCGACGGTGGATAGCCCATCGACATCAAGCACATGCGGTCACGATTGCCTTAGCCAAGCGTGTCTGGTAAGCCATCAGCGTGGCAATGCGAGACCACCATTGAAAATGGGACGGGTCAGCTAAATATGTAATCATCACAGCGCCTAGTAAGCATACTGCTTCCGATTTATTTCCCTTTAATAACCCAGGCCAATAAGGCGATCGATGTAGTGCGTGTGATAGTTGGACTGTACTTCTGCTCAGCTCCGCGTTGATTTTCCTTCATATTCTGTGTTTGATATTGAATATCCCTGATGTGGCTGCGCTTGATGTGAATGTTGATAAGGTGTCTACCTGTTTATTATTGTCTGATCCGAGGAGACAATCCTCGTGGCAATGTTGAACGCAGCGAGCGAGTCAATCCAGTATGGAGCGGATTAATGCTCAGCCACCACATTGCGTACGTTTGTTACATATTATTCACAAATCAGACGATAGAATTGTCGCTGTGCATGTGGCGAGAGTGGGTCGGCTCGGTTGATGAAAGGTGACTCTCATCCGCAGGCCTCCCTGTCTTATTCCTTCGGGTGTACTCAGAAAATAGTGTGTGTGAAGGGAACTGTGGGTCTTGCAGCGCAAGTCACCCATTGTCTCTCCGTACTCGCAGGCGGAATGTGGAAGTCCTGTGGAGGCCGCAGTGACAGACAAATGGGGAATCGGATGCCACCAACCACAACAATTTAGTGTTGGGAAGAAAGTCGTCCGCTGTCTGACCAGATAGGTGTACCCGAGACCTGGGCAAATGAACGAACACGCAGCACTAGCGAACACGCCATAGCCTAAGCAATCATATTACCTAGCATACTGACCAAGAGAGGCAAACAAATGACTTGTTAATTGTCACTTGTTGATTAAAGATCAATGACTGACGCTGGTTCAAAACGTATTGCTTTTGCATACGCGCGTATGTACACCCAACTGCGCTTCTTATGCGGTAACGCGCCCCGCGTTGTGTTGAGTATACTACACTCTGTACACGGTTTCATTCTGCTGTCTGGGTAACGCCAAGTTACTACGGTTAACGTCTAGTCTTGACAACTGGCGATTGAGGCTGGTTAACATATCTACGCCGAATACGCCCGACATTTTGTGATCCTGTTCTATCGACAAACCGTCTTTGGACAATTGGAATCGCTGGCGAAGATCTTTTTGTGATTCACTGGAATTGCTTTCCATCTTGAATCCGGCAGCGTCCATTTCGGAGAAACACAAAGTAAAATCTTTACGACAGTACCTTTGGAATGAACGTCATATTTTGACGCCTTTATATTGATGAAGTCTGCTCCATCATAACCGATGCCTTGGATACATTTAGCGCTATCTGAGGTGTTCGCAAAATTGTGTTTACAGCTAGATAATTGTACTCGTTGATCATGCCTGGTTTGGTGTGTCTCGACAAATTCGAGTATAAAAATATTTATTTATTTATTTAAACTCCCACAGAAACCAGACGAAAGTGTAAACAAATATTCACTTGTGTACTCCAGGCTGCATCGAACTGTAAATAATATGAAACTGATCCAGCTAGTCAACAACTTGGAAAATACTTGGAACCGATCGAGGACTCATGATTTCAGAAAGGTTTGAAAACAACCGGTTGGTATTATCTATGGACAACATTTCGCTTTTGACACAAAAGCTTTCTCACGCCGAGTGAACCAGTCGAGGATTGGTATAGCACTTATAGCGCACTGGGATGATAATCGCGACGAATGTCGTGTAGGCAATAGGTCAATGACGTTACAGGTCGACGCATCACTCCAAATAGTGCATGGAACAGTCACAAGTGGTCCGCGTTACAAGGTCAAACACGTAAGCCCTGTTAACAATGGTTGCGGGGATGGTGTGATGTTCATTCTCTGCCCTGGATCCGTCCGCCGGCGTTCCTCAGACTGGTCGGGTTAACACAGCTCGCCACACGCTTGAAAGCTCTGCCCCGTCCTTTCTGTTCGCGCAGTTGTTCACTTTGTTAATCTCAACTGCCTCAGCAGTCAGCCTCTGAGGAGCTGATGGCGACCCCTTTCTAACGATTTTTACGTTATCTAAGTCGATCTCATGCCCTGTATCTATCGCGTGCATCGCTACTGCCGAACTCCTTAGTAGAGCCATATATTCAAGCTCGTTTCTCCGTGGCCGTGTTATGCGTCTCTTGTGTTCTGCTATCATTGTACCTAGCTCTCTCGTAGTTTGGTCGATGTACACGTATGCGCAGTCTTTGTAACTAATTTTGTAGACGCAATTGTTTGTCCTGTCTGCGAGAAGTGGGTCTTTCAAGTGCACTAGTATGGAGCAGAGCGTTTAGCTTTTCTGGAAAATTACCCTATGTTTTTTTTAGTTGAGACCCTCCGGATGGTCTCCGAAGTTCCAACTTTATAAGGAATAGCTACCGTCTCAATCCACTCGGTAGTACGTCGTGGTTGAGGATTTAAAATCCGCTGCAACTGGCGTTTCACTAACCGCCTCGGGTATCCACTATCAAGCAATTGGTTCATTGCTTCTTTCCGGGCGGCCTTCCTATCTCCTTCCTTTGTGCACAGGGTCTGGGCTCTGTGAAACAGAGATGAGGCGATTCCAGCATACACATGCTTTGGATGACCTGAACAATAGTGGAGTACACCATCTGTGTCCGTTAGCTTACGATATATCGTTGTTTTTAGACTACCCTCATTCTTGTGAACTAAGCAGCAAGGAATGGCAATGTTCCATTTCCAGATTCCAATTCCGTAGTGAAACTTATACTCTCCGCAAGAGTGTTCACGCGGTTTAGAAACTCGTCTCTTATCCCGTTTCATAATAACAAAAGTGTCATCCACGTAGCGCCACCAGATTTTCGGTGAGCTACAAGAGTCATTCAACGCCCACGTTCTAAAAGCTTCCACGTATAAATTTGCCAATACAGAGGACATTGGTGATCCCATGGTAAGTCCAGTTCCTGAGTGTAAGATCTAGATTGGAACGTGAAGTAAGACATGTTAAGGTACAATTTCATTCCTTTCGTTATTTGATCTACCGTAAGCTTCATCATCTCTCCCAGATTACTGTCCTCAGTTAGACGGTGTTTCGCTATCTCCAAAGCGTCGCATATTGGCACGTTGTTAAAGAGCGAGTTAACGTCGAAAATGACCATCATTCCATCCGACTCAATCTCAAGACCCGACAACTTTCTCGCAAAGTCATAAGAGTACGTTAAAAATATATTCGTAGATTATATCCATGGAAATGCAAGAACACAAATTCGTGAAGAGTATTCTTTTCGACAAATCTCCTCAGGCATTTACGAGTATAAAATGGAAAGGCACAAAGCAAACAGCTGATGAAGCCAAAGTGGTGGGAATAGTGGAATCACGACAAACAGAAACTCAAAAGTCTTGATCAATAAAATGCAGTAACAACACATGTGACAAAGCATGTGTTAGTTGATCGGTGGAATGCCAAGTGCATCATCCGACCACTGCAGGCGCACGAAGTGATAAAATTTGGTGAGCTAACTAGGGCCAAGGTAGGAGAACCCCTTGCAGCAAAGCCTTCTGTTTACATAATTCCGGTTAAATTATTCTAATCGCAATCACTTCGGCCGTCCGTAAGATTTGCTTTCCAAGACGAGTGGTGTACCTTGGTTGCACTACATAAAGTACTTGGAAGGCAACAGCTGTCCTAATTCGGTGTCCGCTTTCCACCAGATGTTCCATAATGGAACTGTTGGGGCGATGGACGATATCTTTCCGCAAAGCCGCTGGGCAGTGCTCCGCAATGCGTTTAGACAGACGCCTGGTTGTGTGTCCCAAGTACCTCGCACCGCAGGCGCAGGTAAACTGATATAAGATGTAAGATTGGGACTGAACCGGAAGTCTGTCTTTAATGCGTTGGGCTATAAAGGGAGCTGTTTCCGCAAGGACGTGTGGGCATGAGGCCGGGAAGGTTCTAGCCACTGCAGTGGAAATCCTTCTGGTCAAAAAGATCAAAGGCAACCTCACATTTAAAGGGAACCGATAGAAACACGTCCTTCTTAGGGACAGTAGTAACCATTTCACGGCTATCGCGGATCACTGCATACTTCTTGATGAATAGTGTCGGATAACCGTTATCTTGCAGCGTTTTGAGAATACGGATCTTTTCGGCCTCTGGCGTCTCTTGGCGGCAAATTTTCGTAGCACGAAACTACAAGTAGCGAACAAGATTACTTTTGTACCTCAAGGGTACAAAGCTCAGAAAACGTGTGTATTGGCCTACTCAGGTGACCTTCCGGAATACACTTCTTTCCAATAAACCATCATTTCTTCGGCTTAGCAACAGTGGTCGGATGATGCACTTGGCATTCCACCGATCAACTAACACGTGCTTTGTCACATGTGTTGTTAATGCATTTTATTGATTAAGACTTTTGCGTTTCTGTTTGTCGTGATTCCAATATTCCCACCACTTTGGCTTCATCAGCTGTTTGCTTTGTGCCTTTTCATTTTATACTTGTAAATGTCTGAGGAGATTTGTCGACAAGAGTACTCTTGGCAACATTGTGAAAAATGTATTAGTTTGCCCTGTCAAGGGTTGCAATATGCTAACCAAATATCTAGTTAGTTCATGCGTCGGGGTATCTGTGCCATCTACAATAGGTCGCATGGGTACGTCGGGCTTTTTTATCTTCAGTAAGCCATACACTCTTGGTGGAAGGGGTGATTCGGGTATGTGTTGTAGCATTTTCCCGGTCCTAGATGCTCCTCTACGTTCATTAAGTAAGTACCAACCTCTGTCTTATTCATATTCATCACTGACATGACGGACTTATTGTCGATAAGCTTATATTGCCCCGTCACTAAATGCGCCTCCATTTTTTCCAAATAATATGACTTGTTCATCATCACAGTGGTTTTACCTTTATCGGCTTTTGTGATAACAATATTCGGATCTTCTTTTAAGGCAGTTAATGCGACACGTTTCTCTGGTGCAAGATTCGGTTCACCCGGCTGCTGAAATTTTATAATGTTTACATGCTCCGCACAAATATGTTCTGCTGTTGAAGCGGATAGCATCGTTAAAACAGTATCTACACTAGGAATAACATCTTCGGCTCTTATCTTGGATTTATTAATAGTAAACGACAAACCCTTCTCCAGTAGTCTACGCTTTGTCTCATTCACCACTCTATCTGAATTATTAACTACGTTCCAATATCTGATGCTAGATACAGACTTACTAGTTGGACCGGTGAACTTGCTTTGTAAAAACATCAAATTGTGGGACTTACGGATCTGTCTTTCTTTTGTGGTCCTTCTTTGCGTTGATTTAACATCCAAAGCTTTGTTTTAAAGACTGTCATAGTCTGCCTGCGTTACGATAGTCTGCAACTCCGAGCTCAGTCGGGTAGCTTGGAAGCGGAATTTGTAGAAGGACTTAATACTAGTCCGAGACGGTGCGCGAAATTAAGCGCGGATATAAGAAGGCAATTGGAGTCGGACACAGCGGACTGTATTCCATGAGCTACAAGAAGACGAGGACGGATGAAGCAAGACAAGAACGAACACGTGAGCGCGGGAACTTATAAGGCGGTCGAGTGTCGAGCAGGTTGTAAGGAAGATCAAAACAAGAAGGAATAATGTACAATCGGTCAACAATTAAATTGTACATGAAAGATAGCAGTTATCTTTTTGGGCGCTGCAGAGCCCCCCCCCATAGAAGGCTGAACATAGAAAGCTTTCGATTGCGAAGAGGACTGTTGAATCGAGGTTCGTAAGGCAATATCGTGCAGAGTAAAAATGAGCGAGCGTTCGTGTCAAATGGGGGTATGCTGGAAGTCGGAGTCCGCTGTGCTGTTTATGATTTGTTATTTATTGTTTACAGAGCAGGGTGCATTTCGGCGAGCCGTTGGAGCGGACTTGTCGGACTATAAAAGATGGCTAGCCCAGAAAAAGGCCGACAGGACCTCAACCTCTGCTGCTGCCAAACGGTACGCTTGGGAGTGGCCTCTCCCTCCGCCCCACCCCGCCCCGTGCCATAACGACCCTCGTCCCACGGAGAAACGACCATCGTCCCGCGAAGAAGCGACCAGCGTTCGCATTAGGGTCCTCGAAAACATTCCTCGTGCGGACCAGTCGATCGAAGGGGGAGGGTTGGGGTACGTAGAGACGAGAAAATAGAGAAGCCTGCGCCAAAATCTTCAAACAGAACGAACAAATTGTCTGCGTGGTTGCATCTTTTGGTTGTCGGATATGTTTTAAAACGTTTTTCGGAGGATTTTGATATTTTTGTTTGTTTTCAAAACGCTAGTCGTCCAAAAACGGGGCAAATATATACAATATCTACAAGGCTAAACGTATTAACATTGTACGTAGTCGGAGAAACGATCCGGCTTACGCACATCCCCACCACGGCAATTGGTCGTGGGAGGTGACGGGCTAGATTCGGGAGATCTCGGGACAGCTGAAGATTGTAGACTGAGATCGTGGTCAGGTAGAATTGAAGCAGGATTTTATAAGCTGTTGCGGTGAGTTGTGACATCGCACAGAGCATTACTAGACGAAGTAGGCTAGGTGGTTTCTTCCATAAAGGCGGGTTTTAGACGGTCGATGGTGACGATTTCGCGTCGACCACTGCGGTCAATTGTGTACGTCTTACTCGCACAGTGTAGCACTTTGAAAGGTCCTATTGTAGCGAAAACGACACGACAGGGGGGTAGACGTTTATTGCACACCGAAAATGGGCACACATACAGGTCTCACGCGCGCCATCGAATATCGACTAGATTTCCGTCCCACAACGCGACACAGGTACGGATGTTAGAGGCGAGCCAGTCCTTTCGCCTCGGGAGCTCTGACTTGGAAGACCCGCCTTCCTGTTTTCGCCTCGATCTCCACTTCTCTGTACCCGATCTGGATCGGCCAGGAGTCGTTCGAGAGCTCTCGACTTGCTTGTTCTGGGCTGTGTCAATCGGCTCGGCCTCGGTCCTGTGGGCTGCGCTAGCGGCGTATATGTCTGCTTTATTGCGCTGTCCACATATTCCCGCTCCGTAGTTCCGGGCCCAGGCTCGTCGCTAGCCGTCCTTCTCGATCCGCTCTCAGCTAGCTCCGAAGAGCTCCCCCGCGGCATTCTTGGGAGCGGCCCTTCTACACCCGCCCCTCCTCGAGGACCTTTCTTCCTCTCGTACCATGGTCGCAGAAGAGCAGCATTCACCCACCGTTTCATTCCTCCGCAGTCGATTAAGAAGTTGCCCGCTTTCTGCTCGATAATGGTGTATGGGCATTTCCAGCGTTCTCTGAACTTGCTTGCGCCCGGCCCGTCATGATCCGGCCGATCGTTGTTTCTTAACTTGACTCGTTCTCCAATCCTGAATGGCCTCCACTTGTGGGCCTCATGCCTGGCGTCGTAATTTCGCTTATTCCGCGCTTGTCGAGCCTTGGTTTCGCTTCTAGCTTTCCATCGCAGTCGCTCTTGATGCTCAGCTGGATGTTTCCACTCACCCTGGTTCGGTAGGCAAGTATCGAGCGCAATCCGTGGTTCTCTGCCGAACAGTAATTCGAATGGCGAGACCTTGGTGGTTGATTGCATGCTGGTCCGATACGCGATCAGAACCTGAGGCAAAGCATCTTCCCATGCCAACTTCGTGCAGTTTATCCACGTCTTCAATGTCCGGTTGAACCGCTCGGCCATGCCATTGGTTTGTGGGTGGTACGGTGAAGTTCGCCGTCTTTGGATGCCCCACTTGTACAACACTGCCTTATACGCTTTTGACTCGAAGCAGGGCCCTTGGTCCGTGATGATACACTGTGGGATCCCATACCTTGCAGGCACATTGAATTCGAATATTGCGACACTGTCTCGCCTGTTTGGTCCTTGATTGGTATGGCTTCCACCCATCGAGTGAAGTGGTCAATCATCACTAGAATGTATCTGTTTCCTGTTCGACTCATTGGTAAGGGCCCAAAGACGTCCAGTCCCCAACACTGAAGTGGCTCACCAACCTCCATTGATCGCATCGGCGGTCTAGGGGACTCGATCTCCCGAGTCGTTTGGCAGTTTGGGTACCCCGAATGTATGCCGCGACGTCCTTCCTCATAGTTGGCTAAAACACTCACCTCCGCAGCAATTCAAAGACCCGCTGGAATCCCATATGGGCGCCATCATGAGTTATACGCATCACACGTTCTCGCTGATTTGGTGGAACAAAAGGCACTTTCCGTCCGCCTATCGCCACCACCACGTTATCGTTTTCGACCTTCAACCTGTCCCAGATCTTGAGGAGTTCCTCCACCTCTTCCCATGGGGCCTCTGGTTTGGTGCCAGCCTGTAAGTGAGAGCACAACGCCTTCACGAATTCATCTGTCCTTTGATCTCCCAGCAGGTTCTTCTCCCCCATCGCGATCGCACGCACCGGTATGGCATTGTCTGGCATGATGTCGTCCAAACACGGGCGTGACAACATATCTGGCAATACATTCTGCGTTCCATCCAAGTGATCAATGGTGAATTTGAATTCCTGCAATCGGTAGGCCAATCGCGCAAGCCGTCCCCGCGGGTCTTTCGCCGTCATCAACCACGAAAGCGGTTTGTGGTCAGTGACGACCCGGAATTCATTCGCCAGTAAGTAATTTCTCCACTTCTCTAACGCCCACACGATGGCCAAGCATTCTTTCTCCGTTGTTGAATACTTCTGTTCCGCCCCCGTCAGCACTCTGCTCGCGTACTCCACCACCCCAGCCGGTTGAGACAAAACCGCACCGATTGCCATGTTGCTTGCGTCGACAGCCACAGTAAAGCCCTCACCAGGATTGGGTAGCCGTAGACATGTCGGGGCTTCTGCTATGCATGCCTTTAGATGGTCAAAGGCTTGATCCGCTTCAGCTGTCCACACGAACGGCACGTCTTTGCGAAGCAGCTTTAACAACGGGCTGACCTTCTCTGCGAACTGGGGCACAAACTTTGAATCTTATGCCACCACTCCCAAGAACGAACGGAGCTGACGCTTGGATTTTGGTTTTGCGAAGCACTTGATCGTCTCGCGTTTCTCCGGAAGTGGATGGACTTGACCATTGCCCACGATGTGACCCAAGCATACATTTGACTTTGGGCAATCTGCGACTTTTTACGACTGAGTTTCAGACCAGCTTCGTCCAGTCTCTGCAGTACTGCTCCAAGTCTGGTCACATGTTCCTGTTCCGTCTCAGAGAAGACGATGATGTCATCACCATAAACAACCACGCCTTGCAGGTTCGCCAGGACCATCAGCAACAAACGCCTGAATGTAGCTGGGGCGTTGCACAACCCAAACGGCACTCTCAAAAACTCATACTGCTGGCCATTGACACTGAAAGCCGTCTTGTGGCGATCTTCTTCTGCGATCGGCAGTTGCCAATATCCCGAGCGGAGATCAATCAGAGATATCTGCTTGGCACTGTGAAGGCTTGAGAAAATTTCTTCCATCTGAGGCATCGGGAATGCATCCTTCACAGTCACCCTGTTTAGTTCTCTGAAATCGATGCAAAATCGATAGGTTCCGTCGGCCTTTCTCGTCAATAGCACGGGTGATGAGTACGGGCTGTTCGTTCGCCTGAGGATTCCTTTCGATTCCATCTCGGTCACCTGCTTCTGTATCTCAACCAGGGTGTCCTTTGGAATTCGTCTGAAGATTGGCTTGCATAGTCCTCCTGGGATCAACGGTATTCGGTGTTCAACCCAATTGCAAAATCCGTAATCATCTTCCGCGTCTGTGAACAAGTGGGCATACCTG
>OX104065.1:116686574-116742083 GCA_944474145.2 Dicrocoelium dendriticum
CACACAGACTGTGAGTGTTCATTTCCTTTTCCTGTGCCGGAAACAAGGCGTCGAACACGCTCGTTGCTCACACGGTGTTCCCACCAGATGTCAGCCAAACTGCGAAGGCACCGGTTGTCGGACTTAACTAGTCGCTTTAGGTCTGTCGATTTAATGGGTTAGGTTTCACAACCGTACAGTAGGATCAGGGAGAAAGTGATGTCATGCCGGCGCCATAGGTGGCGAAGGTTAGCAAATGTGCCTCGCTCTTTGCACTTTAAGGGTACAAAGCAAAACCGGAAACAACTGACAACCACCGCTTATCTGTGCAGCACAGCTAGAGGTCTTTGTGAGTTGTTGCATATGAGAGCAATATCGTCAGTATGCTTCAAGTCTAGAAGTTCACAGTTGGGAACAGCTCCACATCTTCTAAATCGTACTCTGTGAACGGGATCTCCATGATTTCGTCAATAACGAAGTTGCATAGGAAAGGTGATAGCAGACATCCTCGTCTAACACCGCTAGAGATATTGAAGGGCGGCGACAGCTCGCCGTTATCCCTCACTCTATCCGAGGTACGTGCGTAAAGCGCTTGCATAATAATTACATACTTCTCGGACACACTTTCCTTAGCAAACAGCCGCAGAGGGTAAGTTGGTTCACCGAATCGAAGCATAATTGATGTGGAGGAACACGGCAACGGTGGACCACCAATATACGTGACGGTTTCCCAATAATTGACGCAAGTAAAGATGTGATCGATGAACCACTGACCTTGACGAAACCCTGGTTGCTATTCACGAATCTGGCATTCACGAGCGCCAGTCAGACTGCGAATGAAGTGGCAAGCGGTTTGGAGGCGATGGAAATCAAACTGATTATATGGTTGCCGCATTCTGAATGTGAGCCTCTCTTGAGGATCGAGACAATAACGGAGCGGCTCCAGTCCGGTGGGACAGTTTCTTGCTCCCACAGTTTCACTCGTAGCTTGTGTAAATAACCAACAAGAGCAGGTCATCAGACTTTGAAGAGGGCTGGAGGAAGATTATCTGGTCCAGCGGCCTTAATCAAATTTGGCAGTACGATCTCACGTTCGACTCCTGAGCGAGAGGAGGACCCAAAATGAAGCCAAGGGAGCAGGGCGATGGTTGACCAGCGAGATATCTGACAATACCGGCCGGTAAAATTACCCTTCAAGGTGGTAAGCCCAACGATCTAAGCGTTTTTACAAGTTGTGGATAGGCTGTATACTCTCGCCACATAAATGGTTACCAACACCAAATGTCCTGCCGCCCGTTTCCCGTATCAAACAGAATAAATTACCAATGGCAACGACCACTTCCATGTCTGACGCACGATGAGACCACTAGGATTTGCGGCCTCTTTTCTGATCAGCATGGAATTTTACCATCAGCTTGTTGCGAGTCTCATTAGGTTCACTTCCAAACGGAATGTGCTGACGAGCATCGACAAGTTCCAGAGACTGCGTAAAGGCTCGATGTCTAGGTTGGCTGTCAGAGTTTTCACATAAAGTTTGGTCTGCTGCTATTAAGGTCTGGTAAACATTAGACAAGTGACCTTCAACTGTATACAGTGAACCTTCACTCAACCGGAATGCCAGTGTACTTTGATACACAGTCAGAACATCTGGCTTTGCCAGTTGGCCGGTGTCTTTGAGCGTACAGCATTGTCGTGGGCATCCGTCAACACGCAACCGCAGCTCAGCAAACACTAGCGCATAGTCAGTGTCCACAAATTGGCTCCAAATCGAGCTATAGTTTTGGACACAGCTTCTCCAGCGATAACTGATCGCGATGTGATCGATTTACGTCCATGGCTGGTGGGCATTTGCACACCCTCCGGTGGGTGCTGTATCGGAACTTAGTGCTCGCGAGAAATAAGTGAGCGAATTCACATAAATGGAGTAACCGTTCACCGTTAGTATTACGGGACCTACATCAAGTTTGCCACTCAGATGCAGCTCATCAGTGTGGACAATTTTCCAACTTGTGCATTTAGACCTCCAGCCTGCACTACAGTGTCTGTGCTTCTTCTGTGACGAATGAGCTCATTTAGTTGGCGATAGAAGTCGTTTTCATAGATTCATCGCTACAGTTTGTGGGCGTGTAGACAGCGATAACAAACAGGTACCTATTAGCCCCGCTCAACTTCGAAGCTTTGAAGGAGCCAGCCAGTCGGCTGTCACATATTTGACTACTGATTGGGATCCAATTAACCAGAGTAGCTTCAGTCCAGGAACTCAGGGTAATACCAACACTTCATTGACCGGCACTCGAAGCAGCATCGTCTCTCGATAGGCACAATGAGGAAGTACTGCCGATGTCACCTGAAGGGGATCGCAAAGCGAGCACATAACTCGAGTCTCGCAGACGAGTTTCCGATAAGCAGCAGGGAGGGACTCTAATGTTTGGGTAAATGCTGCCAGTGGACAAATCCGTAAAAATGCCAAACTAAAGGAGAATCGAAGGCTCCGAATAGAAGCTGATGAACTGGGTTTAACCGTTTGGTTGAGCATGAGCTTGGCAACAGGGAAGTAGTGACGCTCGTCGTTTGCATGTGAGTTGAAACCAGAAGATAAACGCCTATTGAAGCGATGTGTGGGAGGGCAAAGAATTGGGACGTTCAAAACAGCGGGATAAAAGTGGAGCTGGAACGGGACGCAAAGAGTGAAATAGCGTAAAAACATAAGAAGCTGGGAGGACTTGAGTGGTAGCATCCAAACCCGTATCCACCCTGCTCGACGCAGCCGATACGGCGCCGTTTCTAATTCTCTGGACGGCCAGAGCACCAAGAAATCACGTGGAGAGAAGTTCATACTTATATTGAGCGGGCAAGATACTGTAAGGTTACCAAGGGCTATACAGGAGAAAGATTAGGGTTCTCAACCAAAGAATTTGGTTCAAACACATGACCGCAAGGCAGCGGGTTACAAGGAGTTCGTTTTAAGGAATAAGAAGCCACCCTCGCTCCAACCCCCGACTTGGATGACCAGTAGGCTAAGTTAGTCTGGCCTCTAATCAGTGGTCAATCTGGTATGAGTGATTCTGAAAATGAGAAAGGCACCAACCAGTACAGCTCAATGTACCACTGAGGCACGCACACCATCGCATCACGGTAAGATCCAGCCTCATTGCAATGGATTCTGACAGACAGGCTGTCATTTCAAAATTGGTGATATGATTTAAGGGCGAGACTTCCGAGGACCGGGGAGACGATCGACAGCAACCGTGCTCGGCAGAAATGGACCAGTCATATATAATGGTTAGAAATGGCTACAAGTTAACCCTAAGAGGAAAACCTATGGACACAGTCGAATTTGTACGGTACGCAAGCAGACTCAGATCGAAAGGAGAGGTATGAGGCGACCGAAAAGGATGAACGTCGTGACATGGTTTCCAAACACGAGTTGGGCTTACAGAGATCTCGCGGCTAGATAGCTGAGTCAGTTCATCATCCATGACCTAGATTGCTGTGCGATCCAGGGCAGCTGACGAAGCCAGTTCCTTATCTTGGTGCGGACTGCTAAGGCGCAGACATGAACGTGGCTACAACCAGACAGCGGAGATGGCCAACACGTTTGCACCTGCTTGGAAGTCAATCCTCCCAGCAACGCACAGTTTGAGGTGAGTGCATGTGACCTATAAAGTTAACTATGTCTGCCCCTAAGTCATACCGTTCTAGGAGGTCTCGTCTGCTGCATTTTCCCCGTTGCGGTTGTGGCGCTCCGGGTAGAGAGCAGAAGCAGGGCAGTGTGAAAACATATAGACATGACAAAAAAGCAATTCGAAAGCGACAGAAAGGCAGCAAAAGAAAATGCTCAGTGAAAAACTCAACCACACTGACAGAATTTGCCGGCCCGTTCCCGAATAATAGAGTTTCGGTCAAATAGAAATCTGGCTAACTAGGGAATGACCGAGGAACCACAAAAAACTTCGCGTGGGTAAAAATGCACAGTACTTTTGTTAGTCGACGAGTTAGACAAGCAATGGAAAAGTGCAGTGTAAAGAGGGTGGGTGAGTATTTTAGAAGCAAATTAAGCGTACGAATTTATCTGCGTCGATAAAATTGTTTTCGCCAAAGTTGTCTTTGGGAGATCACTGTAGCGAGACAAGTAGTTCAGTGACCTGTCAAACACAGCTTGAAGTACCTAACAGGAGGCCGGAAAAATTTCACAAGAGAGCAGCAATAAGTTCAGCGTGGTAGAATGTATGCAGTGATGAACTTCAGAATCAAATTGTATGGTATGCAGAATGATCGCAATCGAGCGACATAAAACGAAAGTCGCCTGACTTTAGTGAATATTTGACTCAGGTGGAGGAATGACCACCAGAAATTGTGGCTCAAGGTAACTGTGCAAGATACTTCAGTGACCTACAGAGGCTCAAACTCTCACCTTCAATCTGAAGTTTGGGACATTTCATGACAAAGTCTTGGTAACATGTGGCTTTATGAATTAAAGAAGAATGTGATTACACTTGGATGTGTTCAGTGTCAAGCAGCGGGAATCAGATAATTGCACTAATTCGTCCAAACAACTGTGCAGCTTGGCTGAAAAGGCCGTGTTATGACTGCGTAACGCCTGATAAGATTGTCACTGGCACGATTGGAGCACGCCTACGGGAACGGCTTGGAAGGCTGGTCAATCTAACGGATTTGCGCTGACCTGATGGCGTTAGCTTAGCCCGGGGTACGCGCTGGTGAGACGGAAATTGAGCGAGCGTGAGAACGATCCTAGCCGCACGTATTCGGGTAGACGCTGAGCCCTCGTAACGGACGAGGGTACGCACACGTGTGGGGGTTACGGTAGACGCGCGCTAGTGACTTAGACGCGAACGCTGCCCGGCTATCGACGCACACAAAATCATGTGACAGACCGACTCACAACTAAGACGAAGTGGAAGCACAACAGGTAGTCCTCTAAAGGTTCTTTTACGACCAACAAATGGCAAATCACAGCCAATGCTATGGGTCATAATGTTAGGGAAAATAGCTGCCACAACGAGGCGGTAGTTTGTAAGAGAACATTGTCAACACTGCGCAGTTGTGCCGCGTCTCGGAGTGGCTGAAAACTGCTACGTTGTGGAGAGGAATTGGACCCCGCTTTCCACAGCCATTACGCCGGGGTTTGTGGCGCGTTTTTGCGGGGATATTTGACGGGCCCGCAACACCGAGGTCTGGTGATTTATGCTGATGATAACGTTGTCTGCATGGTTTCTTCTGGGACAGGTATAAAGCTAACGTAAGTAGAGATCAAGAGTGGTGACAAAACAACTCCCTGAAGGACTCCGGATGTTGTGGTAAGTGGTGAGGAGCATTTGCCGCCAATTTTGATGATTTCAGTACGTTTGGCGAAATAAACCTTTAGCAAGAATACTAGGGAAGGTTGAATACCAGACATCTTAGATCTTGCAACAGCAATTTGCGGTCAACACCGCGCCGAAAACGTTGCTGTATTCGAAGAAACAGACAAACGTCGATTTGCTCTTCTGCCTAGCGACGACTTGGATGAATGCACTAGACAAGCCGCTGTGACTTTTGTGGCTAATGAACTTCTATAGGATAAATGAAGTGGGTCATCTAAACGGGACTGGGCCAGCGTCTTCACAAGAATCAACTTCTCAAAGACCCTTAAAGTCACCGAGCTGGATACAATAGGCTGACAGTTGCCAGTCCCGTTCTTCGATACTGGTCTTATGCTACCAATCCTTCAACCATCTGTCATTCCTTTTTTAAGCACCTTGTGTATAACTCGGCCAGAGGCTGGGCTAAGGAATCGATACAATCATTGAGGACGACGGTAGACAATCCGTCAGACCCACATGCCCAGCCTATCGCTGGGTTAACTTCTTGTGTAGTGATGCGATGTGGACAGCAGGCAATGAGTCCGTGGGTCACTGAGACGGTGCAGCTGGTGGGTCGGAGAATGAGTCACTGCTGGTACAGAAGAAGTTGTGATTTATTCCTTCTGCGTCCACATCAGGATTTATGTTTTGACTTCGCTGTGCTGTTTCATCCTCCGCCAAACCTCCCGACAACCATTATTTACCAGAACTGTATGGACAGAGAATTATGTAGTGACCTGCAGAGTCCCCCGCTTGATGTGTAAATCAATCCGAATTAATATGAAATCATAATTTTCTCATGTATTAGGGAAGTAAGTGGTTTGCATGTTTGTATGGTGCACGTGTTTGTATGACACACGCCAACAACCTCCGGACTTTGTCCGCGGTCTTCGAAAAGAACGTCGGTTCCCTCATTGCACTCAGCAGCCTACCACACACTCCCTAGCTAGTCATCTTATGCTGCCCTATTTTTAGATTTAAAATTTAGCAAGTTTCTAATAAATACTGTTCTAGCTTATTTCCGTGTGTTCTGCTGTACGCCTTTGGTTGTACATTTGAATCTGAGTTTCGAATGGATACCGTTAGACCAACGCGTTATAATTGACTGCGGTGATGCACTACTTCTTTTACAGGAACAGAAAAGAACTTCCCAAAAGCGTGATGGTTACTTTCAAGAGTTAGTTCCTTGAGCGCACGAAGCTGCTTGAGATATGAAGAAAAGCGATCACCACGGATAAAGATGGTTTCTATCGGGTAGCAGACATCATAACACCAGGCCAGATAACTTGTCACTGAGTCACGGTATTCTGGTATATCTGTGTCGAAAAACAAACTGAAGTCTGCGGAAGCAACCATTTTGCTTAGCCGCGCCATGTTTGTGGGGAGGAACTGCCTTCATTTCCATGTAAGATCATCGCAGCAAGTGGCATTATTGTGGCTTGTCTTACTGTAAACAACATGGGATGGCTTGACGCTATTTTGATCTGAACTGTCGAGTGGTGTCCGATTGCATACCGTGAATATCTAGATCGTTGACAGATACTAAATGCAGGGTTGCCTCTAACTTAATATGTCATTTGACTATTCTGTAGCTAGAGTTGCAACGAATGTGAGGTCAAATCTATTGAAAGCACCTGCAAATGTGTGCATGGACTTGTCAATTTTCCAAACAACAGCCGCCGCGAAATCATCATGAAATTTGTCTACTTCTGAGTTGGTACAACTAAGGGACCTATAGATATTGGCCAGTAATGTTGGGCAGTATATCACGTAGCGTGTGATTAGGCTTTGCCATGTAGGCGAAATATTAAGTACAGTTCCACAAGCATGTTTTGTGGTGGTAAGCGAACCTAACGATACCGTACTCTTAATGAAAGTGAGTGCATTTGTTGGGCAGGAGAAATGGATGATTGCGTTGTATTGCTAGTCTCAATGGGGGAAAATTGGTCAGACCAATGCACACGTCGTCCGGATCGAGTGGCACGTGTTTTTTCCTTGGTGGAAGCATCCGTTTGAGGTGCTACCGTCGGAGACATGGGTGACCTTTTATTCATGTAGGCTTGAGCGTTTTGTGGTGGCAAACAGACGTAATAAGCGGTACCAAATCAGATGAACAATGATCTATCACGGGTAAAAATGTATGTGATTGACAAGTCCCGTAGGGTGGTTGGAGTAAAAATTAAAATTCAAAGAATCATCAAATAACTAAATCGTCATTTCAAGCGTCCACGAAGTTTAATGTACTGTTGCATAACGGTAGTTTTAAGTGGGAATGGGATGTTCACACGCAAAATAGTATAAAGAGCTGTTATGGTTCATTAAGTGCAAGGGAAATAAAGAAGGAAAAGAAAACGCTGGCTCATTCGTTTCTTCATTTGACAGATGTGGTATGTTAATCCAGTTTAGCTACATCCAGGCTAATCACATGGACACTTCTGCATGTATCCTCTCCGCCACGTTACGGAGAGGGCACATGGTTTGGTTTGCGCTATTTCGTCCTCCAAGTGGGACGGACTATATCAAGTAATGCAAGATTGAAAGCGTTTCATCAAGGCATTCTTTGAAAAGCGTTAATGTAGGGGCAAGGATAACGTAAGTCGGAAGGGTATTCTAGGCACGGGACACACGGAGGGAGAAAATGTTTCGTCGACAATCAACTCGACTGTAGTGCGTAGTCAGTTTGAGCTGATGGCCTCTCAGGTTGGTATTTTGGCTCAGCTGCAACAGATTACGACATGGGTGAGTTGGGTTCATCAGTATTAAGTAAACCATGATTAGGTCTCCTCGTTGACGTCGATATCCACCATTGCACAATCTCAGGGACTACAGTCTGCGTTGGTAGGAGAGATGAAACAATGCTCTAACGAGTTTGGGCGCTCTACGCTGTGGAGCTTCAAGTGCATCGACATCGCGGTCGCGCCGGGGACACCAGGCCTGGTTCGCAAATTCCACGTGAGGCCACACGTAGGCGTTCAGCATTTGCGGAAAAATGGATGGATCAAAATTGCCAAAAGCCTTCCGTGAGAGTTTAAGATGTTGACTGGCTTTTTGATGCTTTTTCAGCTTGTCTCGAGCAACCAAGTTCGTCCTGCACGATCACCCAAAGGTCGTTTTCTTTTGGAAGCACGTTGTAACTGCTGGTCCCAAAGTCGATATTCATGGATAAGCTGATGGCGTATGCTTACGACTTTGCAATTGCTCACGTTGAACTGGAGCCGGTTGTCGGATGACGACGCATATGCCCTGTCGAGATCGCTCTGCAATGACATGTGATCATCTGATGTCCTATGGCATGCCAAATTTAGACATCATCTGCAAATAGTAAGCAGTTCGACTGCAGTACACTGGCAAGATCGTTAATGAATGTTAGGAATAAACGTGGCCCCACTACGGATCCTTGGGGCATGCAACACTGGACGTCAATTGGATCGGAAATGGAACTGCGGACTCTCACATTCAGCTGACGTTGAGCGAGGAAGTTTCCTATCCAACCCAGTATAGGGTCACCGGTTCCATAGCTTCGAAACTTGTGAAGGAGAATGCGGTGGTCCAAACGATCGAACGCTTTCGAGAAGTCCAGGTAGGCAACGTCGAATCCCACCCTAGAATCGGCTGACTCTGTCCAGCTTGCTAGGACTAGTAGCAAGTTTGTAGTACAGGATCGATTTCGGCGGAATCCGTGTAGCTATGACACTAGGACGTTGCTGCTCTCAAGATATAATATGAACGCCTCTGCAATTATACGTTCCATTATTTTGGATAAAAATGGGAGGAGTGATTTGACGGTAGTTCGAAAGCTCCGAACGATTACCACTTTTGTAAATAGGAGTGACTAGTCCATGTTTCCACATTGTCGGAACCTGCATTTCGTCAAAACAACGTTGAAAGAACCGAGCTAATGGTTAAGCAAGGTTCATGGCCGCTGTCTTCAAGGTTTAACGTTGTCCACGCCAAGTGAGCTGTGCATGCGCAGTGACGTTAGCGTTTTCATCACATTGGCTGCCTTGAACGATACGTGGTTTAACCTTGGTGGCGTTGGAAGCCGTGTAAAAAGCGGATGAAATGACGATTCACTCCGGAAAATATGGATGAAGTGTTGGCGAAGCACGTTGGCTGAATCTTGTGCGAATTGCGTAAGACCATCTTTTGAATGTGAAACCGGGATCCCGCGCCGTACACTGCGGAGCTTGTTGACGTGCCTATACAGCAAATTGGGATTGGTACTGAATTTCGCCGCTAAGTTCTGTTGGCGCTGGAGTTTGTCTTCACGGATCAACTTGACGCAATGGTTTCGTTGAGTTGTGTAAGCAACTCAGGTCAGCTTACTTGGACAGACTTTGTAAGCGCGCTAGGCTGAATCGCTTGAGGCCATACATGTTCTAGTACGGCTCCTCAGAAACGAATTCATTTGTTTCGGGCGAAGGACCTTGCTTTTTGACGCATTTGCCATTAACTCAGTGAATTGGGTGACGAACAACATCCAGGCGACATCGGGCGGCTGCTCGGCAAGGAAGGACCAATCGGTTTCTTGAACGAAGTTGGACAGAATATCGTAATGTGTAACGACATAGGTTTCCACGTTGTTCTCACTGATGTACTCCGAGTAACAGATGTAACGAAAGAGCAACATCGCGTGATCGCTACGGCCAAGTGGTGCATCTATGGTCACGGTGTCAACTAATAGTTCCTCGTCAGTGAGCACAAGGTTCAAAAAAGGGGGTGTGTCACACGTTCGGAATCGCGTGGGAGAGGTGACATGGTTGTATAGAGGTACATCGGCGATCACCTCTTGCAAATCCGCCTTGAACTGTTCACTGTGCGACGCTGGAACTTCGATTGTGTGCAGGCTGAAGTCCCCTACCAGAAAGACGTGACTGTATGGTCGTGCCAGGACTCGTTTCATCGCAGAAGCTAGGCGTTAATCCATTTCCAAGGTGGACATTAGAGGGCGGTAAACGATTACTAGTAAACACACATCACCACGTCTTAGATGCACACGACACCAGAGAATCGACGACTTTCGTTTCTGCGTCCTCAATGACATCAACAACAGGTCGGATCGATCATTCAGGAGCACTCCCCCTCCTTTGCTAGGTCGATCGTTTCGTATGGAAGTCATGCCGGGTAGTGAAATCTCAGCGTCCGTGATCTCTGTGTTCAGCCATGTTTAGGTGACCATAACCGGGTCCCAAGACGTGGAGACCTGAGGAATACGAAGTTCGGTTAGATTGCTGAGAAGACCTTGTGCATTGGTATACAAGCAGGTGAAGGCATCAGTGGTCAAAAGCGTATTTGTAAATGTCGGTTTCCGGTGAGGGCCTATCCCGACACTTGCGGGGTCGGCTGCCGGTCGTTTTTTGTAGGGCCGATGACGCAGGCCCTAGGGCCAATTCAGGTTGTGGTATAGAGCTCTCAGGATCAACAAGGGGGTGACCATGCTGTCCTCCTTCAGCTGTCAGTGTGTTTGGGCATTGTTTCCGTTCTGACCTACACGGTGACAAAATTGTATTGGTAAGTTTCTTGCTTGTCTATCTGTGGCCTGGTGCCTATTGCCTTTATACTCATTTCGGATGGCAGCATTTTACGCTTTTTGTGCCATATTTTGATCACATGTTCTGCCATCAGTTCGGAGTGCAATGATACTTTCATCACTCGGGGACCACACCCTTTGTAGTTAGGTGACAGCGGTAATCTTGATGTCGAATTAGCGATAATATTTTCGAATGCGAATACCTCACGAATAAAACGCCATTCATCCCAGTCATGCGCTTTGACTTCTAGGACGCTTAGTGACTGGAGCTCGGGGACACCGTGAACAAGGATAGATTTTACGTCCTGTTTACGAAAGCCATCCGGATTTTGTTTGCGCTTCTGCCGTTCGCTCCAAGGAACATTTGGAAATATTCGAACAATGCATGCGGTGGTACAGAGGCGAGTGGCTGACAAGAGAACTGCCTCTGCATCGTTATCTGACTGAAGTGTTACCTGGAGTAACCGCGGTTCATCGTAGTGTACGGATTCCGGGTGACAGACGAGATGCATCATACTGACCAGTTTAGTTTGAACCCGTATTAGTGGACACAGGGAGTCCCACTGTATTTTGTCGTCTAGTATCTTATCTTGTATGGAGTTCGCCCCGGACTCAGTCACATTAAAGCATATAACAGAGAATTATGGTAATGTTTCATTTTCTCCTTTCTGGAGGGACTAGTGGCTGCTTTCTTCGGTTGGACAAATGATGGGATCTTGAGTGCCGTGGTGGTATTGGCAGTAGTAACTCGTTTGGCAGCGGGCGGGGTTGCAATGGGAGGTACCTCCGTCATATGGGTAGCAACAACGGACGCGTAGGTTGTCGACGATCTAACATTGTTCCGTGCGTCAGGTGATTCGGTTGGAGAATGTGTGGCGAACGCATCTTTATGAGTAGCTGCTAGTGTCGCGGTGGCTAACTCTGGATTGTTACGCTTACATTGTGCTGAATTGGAGCTTGATGTTGAGCATCGAGTTCGAGACACTGATTTGTCTGGTTCATGTGGGACAGCTTTCATGGCTGCTTGCTCTACAATCTTTGTCAGCCTATCGCACTTCTGCGACAACACAGTTATAAATATGACGAATGGAAGAGACATACACTCGGTGCAGAACTAGAGAGAATCAGCCGTACTATTAAGCGCATATCGAGGATGGAAGTATTTTCGACAGTTTCTGCATTCTATTCCAAAGCGCACAAGTTTTACACAGCTGTCTACGCCACAACTAACGTTTATTTCGGAAGCGTTAGGCTTAGGTTTCCGTGAGCCACCAGTACGTGCCATTGTGACTGTCAGATCTGCGGAAGCCGTTCATTACAACGTCTGCACTGGTATGCTGAATCCAAACCCCGTCGGTCAAGCTGGTGGTCTGGCAGACACCTGTTCGATTGCTGTAGAACAAATCCAAGATGGCGGACACAGACGGCAGTTGGGCCAATCAGTGAGATCTCCGACAGCAGTCGGAAAATATCCACCAAATTCGCATAGATCGAAAAATACACCAAAAACAAAGTATTGGTGCAAAATTCACACAGAGAAAACACGTATAACACAGCATTTCCAAAGCAAAAGTAGAATCCAGCACCGTAAAGCAAAAATCCGCGGCGTCCGCGGGCACAGCTCCGGTAATGTTTTGGCTTACACTTTAGGACCAAGCAGTCGATGTGTCGTGAGAAGAAGATGCTTTTCAGTGATAGGCACCAAGAAACGTTGATAAAAGTTATGACACTGCTGAAGCGTTTCAGGTAGATGTACGGGCGATTAGCACGAAAAAATAAAACGGTCAGTTGTAACAACGTTGTCTTCAACATCTTTATGGACCTCTCTTGCAACATAATTATTCCAAGTTAGTAATGCTTTTAAGATCATCCATTTAGCCAAGGAGCGAAAGGACATTAACAATCAGAAAAGTGGGTATTCTCATGCTTGTCAAGTTTTGCGTACTCAGGTCAACGTTTCAGCACGCAAAATGTTTCGTTTTAGATTGCTTTCATTTTTTGTAGATTCCTCTTACTTTATTCCGGATAGATCGACTATCGCTGTTGACTAGCGCAGGAACACATAACGACCTCAGAACATCGTGGGTACAGAATACCATAGTATTCATTGTGGAAAAGGAAATAGTTAAGTAAAACAGTAGGTTTTTAGTAAGTGTCGTCAAAAGCATGTGTCAATAATCCTTTGAAAGAAGAGAATGTAGAGCACGGGCAACTTTGACGACCTTAAACTGTTGCAACAAAGAACGAACATGCCCCATCAATCGCTTTCTAGGCGCATTCTGCTGCTCAATGCAAGCTCCAGTAAACACAAAATCCGCTTCCTACGCTCACACTGATGCACAAAGTATACTTGGGAAGGAAACGTGGTTAATGGAAAGTATGCCTTAGTATGCCTTAGTATAACTACCACATAATGAGTCATAGGGCTTTTATTCGTTATCGTAAGTGCAACATAGGTGATTGCGCCATATACTTTCACAATGCCTTAAGTCCATCAACGGTAAATGTTCTTTCACAAAACTGTTCTGATGACTCCGTCTTTGCAAATACACAAGTTGATGGCCCCATGTTACTTCACGGATGTAGGTACATGCAACCAAATAAAAGTGCCGTAGTAATTATCGAACTATAAGACCTGTTCTGTCTTGTAGAAGACCAAACTGCCAAGTACAAAAGAAGGTGATTGTAACATGCCGAATTTAGCGTGGATGTCAAGCCATGTATATGCCAAATGCACTAATCTGACCTACACACCAGATTTAGACGGATGAATTCATCAAGAACACGAGTCTGAGGCAAACAATTGTTTGCAATGATTCATCTACGGGCCGGTACAGTCATACAAGGTCAAACTACAAAGTGATGGATATTGAATGGTTCGGTGGTTTGTTATGAAATGACTCGGTCAGTGGTTAGATAGCGAATAGTGCGCCGCTGTCTCATTCACACTGATCGTTTGAGGGGTACATAATCACAATACCTGAGCTGATGTCAGGGTGACGGCTAGGCTGATGGCTGTTCGGCCACGGCAGGTATAGAGATTGAACGCTTCCTTTGCGAGCACAGTGGGGGTTGGAAGATGCGGATCGCAATGGCCTCTGCAGTGGCATCCTTAATCGCGCACCCTTCGATTTGCTCATTGGAACCTGACAAATCACAGTAAAGACATTCGGGAGGTTAATTTGGTGACCTGATTCGAACAGATGGGACAAAATACCGCTTGTAAGAACTCCGGTGCCCCCGTTCAACAACCATATAGAACTATGTTCTTTAATGCGACGTGAAAGTTGGCGAGCCGTCCAACCAATATATGTTGCCTCACAAATGCACTCAAATCGATAGATAACGTAAGAAGAGGTCAGCTCCGGCAGTCTGTCCTTGTTGCATACAGGAATTAGCTGGTTCGTGGTGAAGATGAATCGTAATTCCCAGACGGAATGATGTTCCTTATCGATGGTGTCAGTTTTCTTGTTAAAAGCTCACTAACTTTATCACCTTTAAAACCAAGACGGATGAAGAGGGCCTTTTTCGCGACTACGTCTTCAACGACCGGTGTTAGTTTGGGCTGCATGTTGCGCTGAATGAAGTGGTATAATCTTAATGGATAGAACTGATTACATCTCGAAAGTAAATCAGCTCCGAGATGAAACAAAGTTTTGTGTAAAGGTAGGTGAGAAAGATCAAACAGACAAAACTTGACGAAATGCCTGAAAGATCTATGCACCCTCGATTTTATATATGGTAGTCTATTTGAAAGTCTGAGGCCAGTTGGAACATCTATTCCGAGAATGCATGGACTGCCAAAAGTTCACAAAGAAGGTGTACCTCTACGCCAAATATTGTCCATGACAAACTTCGCATGCCATCCAACAGCCCAGTGGTTGGCAGAATTACTGGAGCCAATAAGAAAACGAATTGTGCAACGTAGTGTTCTGGATAGTTTTACATTCGTAGAGCACATTAGAGAGGGGAACCTGAAGGAGAAGATGTTCTCACTTGATGTAGCTTCTTGATTCCCGAATGTCCCGCTAGTAGAGACAATGGAATATCTATGCAACTATGTGCACGCGAACAGCATTCATTTAACCGTACTCTTACCAAGCCTGAAAGAATTACTTCTGAGACGCGCCCACAACGTTCGGGAATTCCTGCTTTCATGGTTCCAATCATATCTCACAAATAGAACGCAGGTAGTACAAATTCAGAAAAAAAAATCTGAAAATAACAGTCAAAAGTGGTGTAGTACATTGTAGTCTCCTTGTCCTCTAGTTCATGATGTCGATTAGCGACGTCCCTGATGTAGTGAAATTCAAAACACCATGCATTTTTGCCGACAATATCAAAATTGTCTACACTGTTCACACTGCCACCGTAAACGAAGTTACCAGCATGATTCAGCTAGACCACCGCGAGATTGGAACCTGATTCTAAAAGTAGACAATGTTAGTAACTACGGATAAATGTTAAGCAATATCATGCAAATTCAGCATAACATCTAACGGTCTGACCATTCGTGATAAGTCGATTGATATGCGTCACACCGCTCGGGACTTAAGACTGAGATACTCATGCTCGCTCTAGCTCACCGAACAAGTAGCTTACGTCACTGCGAAGAGAGGGTTGAAATGTTATGTAGAACGTTCAAATTAAAAAATCTATACATTGCTCCTAATCATCACCTGCACGTCCTATTAAGGAGTAATGCTCAACGGTGTATAACAACACAAATAAATGAGACCGCATTGCACTAGAAAAGGTAAAACAAACATTCACAAAGCGCTTATTAGATACCGGATTGAAATTAGAATATTTCAAACGATCTGAGAAACTCAAGGTTGAATCACTCTGGCTGAGACACATGAAGGACAACGTAACCAAATGCATTAATGTCCTGCACAAAAATATGCGAATTTCCAACTTTAACATGGCAATAATATACACACCTGCGTATAATACATGAAATAAGGAGAATTCGGTAGTGGAATGCCAGCAGAAGACCACCAGATTAGTGAACCTCTTCCCTAACAAATGCCCCACAATTCGGAACAAATTAACATCCGAGGTGTGTGCTTGCGATGTAGAGCACGAATTATGTATAAAGACTGGCAAATAGTTGACTGTGCAAAACGTGAGCCGCCTATTTGGATATCATATGAGAAATAGACAAACTTACAAACAAGATCCAAAAATTATGTGACCCAGAAACGTTCAGAACAGAGAGTGAATATTGAAGTGGTAAAGCATCGGAACTCATCTTCTTTCTCTTACATGGCTATGCAACCCCAAGGTTAATACGAACAAGCGTGTGCTGAAGGAGGAAGCCAACTTGAACACATCGTTATATTCTCCGTCTACAACTTCGATGTTCCCATTACTCACAATGTAGGCAACTCTTACGTTTCCTTATTATAGGCGTCCCCCTTGCTCCGGTCTCATGTGAGTGTCACAGCCAACATTCGATAGCACGGAATAACCTCGAGTAAAGCAACCGACACAATGTGTTGCAAAAAAAATTACACACACTTTAGATTAAACCCCATCCCTATTACCTAAAAATATTTTTCAGACGTTTCAGCATTCATATTTTCAAGGGGCGTATCAATCCAGATAAAGGCATTCTGTGCAGCATCAGATAACACGCTGAAGCAACAATAAAGGTCAATGGCCTATCAAAATATAAAAGCGATTTGCATCACCGTTACACATTTCCCGATCATTTGTGGAGGTTGCGCTAGAAAACGCTTTTGACTACTTCAAGATGCCGTCAAAAGCATGCTGAAAAACTGAATATACATTTCATGTTGGTAGTGGTTCGGTGTTGCTCCTCCCAACCCTGACGCCCCACAACCGGTTTAGTCCCGTTTAGACTCCTCAGATGGAGATAGCCCGAGCTGTGTAAGGAGGAGCTACATCGAACCACTTCTAATTCGGATGCGATCCTTGTGATTGTAATCACAGAGTTCTACTTCAAAGTGAACTGAGGTCTGAATAGAGATTGCGTGTTGTAATTCAAGTTTGAATTCCTAATCGTTGTGTCAAGCGTTGCTCACGGATCTTAAAGCCATAGTGAACAAGGCGTCAGCCTTTAACCAATAGGGCCTGAGTTCCAACGCAGCTCAGGCTATCTTCAACTGATGTGTCTGAAGGAGGACGAAACCGGTTATGGGATGTCAGGGCTGGGAGGAGCAACATCGAACCACTTCCGATCCGGATGCAGTCCTTGTGATCGAGGTCTACTTCAGAGTGAACCGACATCTGAATAGAGATAGTGTGTCGCAATCCAACCACATAGGGGGTACACCAAATGCCACTGAATACATTTTATGTATTTATTAGACTGGGCATCAGGTGCTCTCCAAATGAGTTACCATGATCACTGTCATCACACCCGACTGGATTGAGGGACAACCTGTTTCTTCCTTCCCGCATTACAAATAAGCGGGTCTTCACAGACCGATACCATCCGTAATGGTGACTATCTACCACCATTCAGCCTGTAAGCCATAAAATCCGAACGACATTCTACTTATCCCAATCTGTAAAAAAATATCACTACAAGTAAGTATAAGTGCAAACGTCGCCACATTCTCAACAATACTAGAAACATTTCTCATCATACAGAACATAGGTAGAAATTCGTCACAGCTAGACTTACTCAGACAGCCATCACACGCCCGGAAAAGCACTGTACGGTCGCTCCATCTTTTCAGGAATCGTCAGCTCGAATCGTCGGGCTCGAATCTGCAACTCGACTGTTACTAGTCCGTGGATGAGAGCGATGAGCTAGGGAAATGGCAACGGCCATTGTGATTAGGTTAGTAGATGTGATATAACGCCGCTCACTATCCACTGACTTGCACGTAACTGCCGTGCAGAGAACAGGGTAGCCCCTTCACCAGGCGACGAAACTTAATAAAGTTTGCCGGGCGTGTGATGGCTATCTGAGTGAGCCCAGATTTGACGAATTTCTACCAATACAGTTCAACTCCCCCTAGTACTCCTCGTCTGTAATCATACTGAATATGTTAGACAAATGGCTCACAGTAATGTTCAAAAATATTGACGGAATCTGGCCCAAACGACCTATGAACAGGTAGGAACCCAGGATTAAGTTATTCTTCCTTTATCCTTACACATGCAATGAAACTTATGTATGTCCAAATCTACGCTTCCTCACCTTAACACTGACGGTTCCGGAGTTAGACTACAAAGCAAATTTGAGGATACAAGTACAAACATCCGTTATGAATAAATGCATTGCAAGTGGTCGGGTCGAGGGCATGTGAATCAAGTAACAAATACAATGCTGACTGGAGAAAATCCATGAGTTGTGATTTTTTGTTTCAGAACAAGGAAACTTTAGCAATACTTATGGGTACAAATGACCGTTCCACCAAGGGATCGTAAACTGCTTGTTGGGAAGTACGCACGTTTACACCAGAGAAAAGTTCGAAATATCCGGCGTTGAGATTGTTCCGGATTCGGGGTCACCAATTTAGAGGGTCGCCTGTACCGGGAGCCCAGAAAGCGATTCGAGAAGACGGATCGAGTTGCAGGGAAACTTTTATTGGTACAGTAAAAGATTCCATGTTATCTAGCTATAAAAGAACGACGCCGTGGACGCTCTAGCTAGGGGAACCGAGAATGCACAGCACACAGGGCAGTTGCGAGTTGCAACCGAAACGAGCGCCAAGCAAAAATGGCGGTGAGCAAGTCAAGCATCCGAACTCAGCAATCAGTTCAACAAACCACACCGGTTGCCTAGGTGTACAATGAAATAATTTTAGTTAGAATTTTACACAGGCAAATCGGGGAATCTCCAGACTGCTAGAGTGTTCAATGATTCTTCTACGGGTCGGTACAGTCATATAAGGTTAAACTACAAAGTGATGGATAGTGATTGGTTCGTTGGTTTGTTATGAAATGACTCAGTCAGTGGTTAGATAGCGAATAGTTCGCCGTTGTCTCATTCACACTGATCGATTGAGGGTTATGTAATCACAATACCTGAGCAGATGTCAGGGTGACGGCTATGCTGATGGCTGTTCGGCCACGGCAGATATAGAGACTGAACGAACTTCCTTTGCGAGCACAGTGGGGGTTGAAAGATGCGGATCGCAATGGCTTCTGCAGTGGCATCCTAAATCGCGCACCCTTTGATTTGCTCATTGGAACCTGACAAATCACAGTAAAGGCATTCGGGAGGTTAATCTGGTGACCTGATTCGAACAGATGAGACAAAATACCGCTTGTAAGAACTAAGGTGCCTTCGTTCAACAACCATATAGAACCATGTTCTCTAACGCGACGTGACAGTTTACGAGCCGTCTGACCAATATATGTTGCCTCACAAGTGCACTCAAATCGATAGATAACGTAAGAAGAGGTCAGCTCCGGCAGTCTGTCCTTGTTGCATACAAGAATAAGCTGGTTCGTGGTGAAGATGAATCGCAATTCCCTAGCCGGAAAGGCGTTCCTTATCGATTGCGTCAGTTTTCTTGTTAAAAGCTCACTAATTGTATCACCTTTAAAACCAAAGTGGATGAAAAGAGCGTTTTTCGCGACTACGTCCTCAATGACCGGTGTTAGTTTGGGCTGCATGTTGCGCGGAATGAATCTTTCCGGATAAGCATTTTCGCGCAACGTGTTCTGGATGCATTCCATCTCATCCTCCAGAGCGTCCTCTGAGCGTGTCTTCCTCGCTGTTGAGGTGAGATAATGTACTAAGTTATGCTTGTATTTAAGCGGCACAAAACTATTGAAGTTTGTATACTGACCGGTCCACGTCTTCTTTCTGTTGGTCTTCCTTAATATGGAACCGTCAGTTCGTTTACTAAGGTGCACATCGAGAAATGAGAATTGACCATCTTGTTCAAGTTCGTAGGTGGACTTAATCGACGGGGCGCATCGTTAAACTCTGCCAATATATACTCCAGAGAGATATCTTTATGGGTCACACAAAAGATGTCCACCATATAGCGAGAGTAATGGTCGAAACGATTTATAAGTGGACCCAATGATTCAGTTTGTAGGCTGGCAAGCAAAATATCTGCCAGCACTGGTCCGATTGGGAATCCCATTGCGACCGAATCATTCTGCCGGCAATACATGTCGTCGAAAAGAAACTGAACGTTGTAGGTGCATCTCAGAAGTAATTCTTTCAGGCTTGGTAAGAGTACGGTTAAATGAATGCTGTTCTCGTGCACATAGTTGCATAGATATTCCATTGTCTCTAGTAGCGGGACATTTGAGAATAAAGAAGCTACCTCCAGTGAGAACATCTCCTTCAGGTTTCCATCTCTAATGTGCTCTACGAATGTAAAACCATCTCGAACACTACGTTGCACAATTCGTTTTCCTATTGGCTCCAGCAATTCTGCCAAGCACTGGGCTGTAGGATGACATGCGGAGTTTGACATGGACAATATTGGGCGTAGAGGTACACCTTCTTTGTGAACTTTTGGCAGTCCATACATTCGCTGGATAGATGTGCCAACTGGCCTCAGACTTTCAAACAGACTACCAGATATAAAATCGAGGGTGCATAGATCTTTCAGGCATTTCGTCAAATTTTGTCTGTTTGATCCTTCTCACCTACCTTTACACAAAACTTTGTTTCGTCTCGGAGCTGATTTATTTTCGAGATGTAATCAGTTCTATACACTAAGACTATATCACTTCCCTTTCGAATAATGGTGAACATACTTTTCTGGATGGTTCGGGAACGTACGTTCACAATTATTCGAAGTTGGTTCTTTTGCCTGAACTACTGGAAGTTTTGTCACACGGTTCGAAATGCTAATCCTAAAAGTAACGAACGTCAGCTAGATACCGAAACCTAATTTGAAAGCCTGTTAGCAAAAACGAAAGATTTAGTCGCGCTATCAACTGATGCTCTAGAATGTTGCAAGTCTTCGTTGATCACTTGCTGTTACAAAGATCGAAAGTACCACGTCAATCAACGCGGTCTGGTTACTCGTAAACATTTGAAATATCTGAGAGTTATAAAACAACAAAGATATCATCTGCAAGACAGATAAGGGAAGCGGTATAATCTTAATGGATAGAACTGATTACATCTCGAAAGTAAATCAGCTCCGAGACGAAACAAAGTTTTGTGTAAAGGTAGGTGAGAAGGATCAAACAGACAAAATTTGACGAAATGCCTGAAAGATCTATGCACCCTCGATTTTATATCTGGTAGTCTGTTTGAAAGTCTGAGGCCAGTTGGCACATCTATCCAGCGAATGTATGGACTGCCAAAAGTTCACAAAGAAGGTGTACCTCTACGCCCAATATTGTCCATGTCAAAATCCGCATGTCATCCTACAGCCCAGTGCTTGGCAGAATTGCTGGAGCCAATAGGAAAACGAATTGTGCAACGTAGTGTTCGAGATGGTTTTACATTCGTAGAGCACATTAGAGATGGAAACCTGAAGGAGATGTTCTCACTGGAGGTAGCTTCTTTATTCTCAAATGTCCCGCTGCATTCTTAATGCTTCTTCACCGCAGTTAGGTTAAACCAAATTACACTTAAACTAGGTCTTTTTAAGCTGGCTAAATTTCATTCCGCTTTATTTGGTTTGTTCTGCCTACCTGAATAATGTTCTATTAACTGGCCACGTTGCATACACTAATTGTGCTTATCTTCGGTAATTGTGTTGCGTTTGTAGCATTTTTAAGTAACTTGTGGACATTTCTTACTTATCACGGATTTGTTGCTGACCAACTTACTTCATATGGTAATTTAGGGAAGAGTTATGCCACCGTATCTGTATGCATTATTGGATTTATTTTATTTCAGCTTGTCGTTTAAATTGAATGGCTGTTGTTTGATATCCCTGGTATGGTTGCGCTTGATGTGTATGTTGACAAGGTGCTTACCTGTCTATTACCCACTACATCGTTCATACTGGCTCCAGGAGACAGTTGGTCGTTGCTAGAGGGGACGGGGTGCACGGTTCTTGTGGCCGTGCTAGGCTCAAAGAGCGGTTCCATGCACTCAGTGTGGAGCGGACTACGGTCCAGCCACCGCCTTGTGTGCGGTTGATTCCCCAAATACAGCGTGCTTGTGTTTGCCTGTGAAGGAGTGTGGGCCGGCTCCGTTGATGAAACGTGGTTCCCATCCGCATGCCTCCAGGTCTTATTCCTCCGGGTTTACACTGGATATGGGGTATGTGGTTGGAGCTGTGGGTGGTGCAGCGCAAGCCATCCATGGTCCCTCTGTAGGCGCAGGCGTCCTGTGGCTTGCCACAGTGACAGGCAAATCCGAAACCGGATGCCGCCAACCATGTGCACGAGAACAGCATTCATTTAACCGTACTCTTACCAAGCCTGAAAGAATTACTTCTGAGATGCACCTACAACGTTCGGGAATTCCTGCTTTCATGGTTCTAATCATATCTCACAAATAGAACGCAGGTAGTACAGATTCAGAAAAAAATCCGAAAATAGCAGTCAAAAGTGGTGTAGTATAGTGTAGTCTCCTTGGTCCTCTAGTTTATGATGTCGGTTAGCGACGTCCCTGACGTAGTGAAATTCAAAACACCATGCGTTTTGCCGACAATATCAAAATTGTCTACACTGTTCACACTGCCACCGTAAACGAAGTTACCAGCATGATTCAGCTAGACCTCCGCGGGAATGGAACCTGGTTCTCAAAGTGGACAATGTTAGTAACTGCGGATAAATGTTAAGCAATCTCTTGCAAATTCAGCATAAGATCTAACGGTCTGACCATTCGTGATAAATCGATTGATATGTGTCACACCGCTCGGGACCTAAGACTGAGATACTCATGCTCACTCTAGTTCAGCGAACAAGTAGCTTACGTCACTGCGGAGAGGGTTGAAATGTTATGTAGAACGTTCAAATTAAAAAATCTATACATTGCGCCCAATCAGCATTGCACGTCCTATTTAGTAATACTGCTCAATGGTGTACAACAGCACAAATAAACGAGACCGGATTTTACTAGAAAAGGTATAACAAACATTCACAAAGCGCTTATTAGATACCGGATTGAAATTAGAATATTTCAAACGATCTGAGAAACTCAAGGTTGAATCACTCTGACTGAGACACATGAAGGACAACGTAACCAAAGGCATTAATGTCCTGCACAAAAATATGCGAATTTCCAACTTTAACATGGCAATAATATACACACCTGCGTATAATACATGAAATAAGGAGAATTCGGTAGTGGAATGCCAGCAGAAGACCACCAGATTAGTGAACCTCTTCCCTAACAAATGCCCCACAATTCGGAACAAATTAACATCCGAAGTGTGTGCTTGCGATGTAGAGCACGAATTATGTATAAAGACTGGCAAATATTTGACTGTGCAAAACGTGAGCCGCCTATTTGGATATCATATGAGAAATAGACAAACTTACAAGCAAGATCCAAAAATCATGTGACCCAGAAACGTCCAGAACAGAGAGTGAATATTGAAGTGGTAAAGAATCGGAACTCATCTTCTTTCTCTTACACGGCTATGCAACCCCTAACAAACGTGTGCTGAAGGAGGAAGCCAATTTGAACACATCGTTATACTTTTGTTCGTCGCAATCAGCCGACAATTCAGATATGTCGACCAGCTGTCCGGAAAAGCACCAGACGGCCGTTTCGCCCCATTGGGGCTCACCAAAATCCTTCCATTCCTAAGCAACATCGTTATATTCTCCGTCTACAACTTCGGTGTTCCCATTACTCACAATGTAGGCAACTCTTACGTTTCCTTATTCTAGGCTTCCCCCTTGCTCCGATCTACATGTGAGTGCCACAGCCAACATTCGATAGCACGGAATAACCTCGAGTAAAGCAACCGACACAATGTGTTGCAAAAAATTTACACACACTTTATATTAAACCCCATCCCTATTACCTAAAAATATCTTTCAGACGTTTCAGTATTCATATTCAAAAGGGGCGTACCAATCCCGATAAAGGCATGCTGTGCAGCATCAGATAACACACTGAAGCAACAATAAAGGTTAATGGCCTATTAAAATATAAAAGCGATTTGCATCACCGTTGAACATTTCCCGATCATTCGTGGAGGCTGCGCTAGAAAACGCTTTTGACTACTTTAAGATGCCGTCAAAGGCACGGTGAAAAATCGAATATATACATTTCATGTTGGAAGTGGTTCGGTGTTGCGCCTCCCAACCCTGACCCCACAACCTGGTTCGTGCCCTTTTAGACTCCTCAGATGGAGATAGCCGGAGCTGTGTAAGGAGGAGCTTCATAGAGCCACTTCTAATTCGGATGCGATCCTTGTGATTGTAATCACAGAGATCTACTTCAAAGTGAAATGAGGTCTGAATAGAGATTGCGTGTTGTAATTCAAGTTTGAATTCCTAATCGTTGTGTCAAGCGTTGCTCACGGATCTTAGAGCCATAGTGAACAAGGCGTCAGCCTTTAACCAATAGGGCCTGAGTTCCAACGCAGCTCAGGCTATCTCCAACTGATGGGTCCGAAAGAGGACGAAACCGGTTATGGGATGTCAGGACTGGGAGGAGCAACATCGAACCACTTCGGATCCGGATGCGGTCCTTGTGATCGTAATGACCGAGGTCTACTTCAAAGTGAACCGAAGTCTGAATAGAGATTGCGTGTCACAATCCAACCACATAGTGCGTACACCAAATGTCACTGAATACATTTTATGTATTTATTAGGCTGGGCATCAGGTGCTCTCCAAACGAGTTACCATGATCACTGTCGTCACAACCGACTGGATTGAGGGACAACCTGTTTCTTCCTTCCCGCATTAAAAATAAGCGGGTCTTCACAGACCGATACCATCGGTAATGGTGGTTATCTACCACCATTCAGTCTGCAAGCGATAAAATCCGAACGACATGCTACTTATCCCAAGCTGTGAAAAAAATATCACTACAAGTAAGTATAAGTGCAAACGACGCCACAATCTCAACAATGCTAGAAATATTTCTCATCATACTGAATATAGGTAGAAATGCGACACATCTAGACTTACTCAGACAGTCATCACACGCCCGGAAAAGCACAGTACCGTCGCTCCATCTTTTCAGGAATCGTCAGTAGTACGCATTCTACTTGACCCTGGTCGGGCTCGAACCCGCAACTCGACTGTTACTAGTCCGTGGATGAGAGCAATGAGCTACGGGGATGGCAACGGCCACTGTAATTAAGTTAGTAGATGTGATATAACGCCGCTCACTATCCACTGACTTGCACGTAACTGCTGTGCAGAGAACAGGGTAGCCCCCTCACCAGGCGACGAAGCTTAACAAACTTTGACGGGCGTGTGATGGCTGTCTGAGTGAGCCCAGATGTTGTTAGAACCCAAGGGGCAGGCGGTATTTGTTTATTGCTAAAGTGGCTTACACTAGATGTGTTCGTCCATACCTTGGAGGCGTCCGCTCATCTGCGTGATCCACATGGAGTGTTCCCCAACTGGTGCTTGCCTCTGTGTTCACTCCTCGTGCGCATGGAACTGTAATCCTGATGTCATCTTCAGCTTTTGGGAAGTCGGCAGGGCTCGCTGTTGGTATGTCATCTTGCACCACCACACAACTTACACCCGGCGCAGTAGTATCTACCTTTAATCCACCACACTCCTCCCCCTCCAAAGGACTCGCGTCAGCTGCCTTCCGTCGGAGTCTTTCTGACCACCGGGGATGTTCACTGTATGAGCGTGTTTCCTCCTCCAATTCGTACCACTTCCTCAACTCGCCGGCATTCACCCTCCGCGATTCACCTTGCCGAGCGATTGTAAACACTGGGCCTCGCCGGTCGACTACTTCGTACGGTCCTTTCCACTTCGCTACGAGTTTCCTCTCCCCTGGACCGCAAGTGGGATAGCGTTGATGGTCCCTGTACTTCACTTTCGAACCAATCTGAAACTCGATATTCCATCCACCTTTGCTGGTCTGGAACTTCGCCATCATCCGCGCCTGAGCCGCCTGTAGGTTGCGATTGGCGGTCTTCCGGTTATTCCGTGTCTCCTCGGGAGATATACGGCAAGTTGGCCACATTCCAATCTCTAGGTCCACAGGTAGACGAGGTTGTCGACCGCACATCAAATGGAACGGTGATTTCTTTGTGGAAGCCTGTTTGGTTGCTCGATGGGCCAGCAACAGAAGCGGCAGCGTTTCCTCCCAGTCTCCACCTTTTGCTGCTATCCACTCCTTGATTGTTCTATTGTTACGTTCCGTCAGGCCATTTGTTTGCGGGTGGTATGGGGTGGTACGCAATTTCTTAATGCCAAGTTTCTTCAAACAGTTCCGGAATTCTTCACTCTCGAAGCACGGCCCTTGATCTGTTAAGATGGCCTTTGGGACTCCGTGAGCCGCTACCAAGTGATTCATGACAGCATGGGTAACGGTGCTGGCCCGTTGATCCGGGATCCCTGTCGCCTCAGTCCATCGCGTGAAGTGCTCCGTCATCAATAAAATATATTGGTTGCCACGCCTGGTCAATGGAACCGGCCCCATCACGTCGACCGACCAAAGTTCACCAATTTCCGAGACTGGAATCGTCATCATTTGTTGCTGCATTCCTCGGCAATCCGTTTTCATGAGCTGACATTGTCTGCACGAAAGCACGCACTTCTCAACATCCCTTTTCATCCCCGGCCAATACGCGCGTTGTTTCAGCAGATCGTAGGTCTTGGAACAACCTGTGCGCGCCATCTCGTGACAAGGAACTACCAGATTCCGTCTTAGTTTCATTGGAATGACTGGCACCGAAGGGTTGCTACCTCCTGGTATCCACATTAAGATCCCTGCTTCGTTCACTTGCAGCTTTCCCAGGTCTTTTGCAAACGGTCCCAGCTGCTTAAGTTGGTTTTTGTTGAAGTTTGTCTGACCAGCTAATCGCGCGGTGATAAACTTGCGCAGGAGGTTGTCACTACGTTTCTCAGTTGCCAACCGTTCTGGATCCTGCTCGCACAGTATACCGTTAATATCGAAACCTACGTTCGGCAGGTCATCATCATCTATCATGCGTGACAAGAAATCCGCCGTTTGATTTCCCCTCCCCGGCACGTGTTTTATCGTGAAACCATACTCATGTTGGCGCAATGCCCATCTCGCCAGCTTTCCTCTGGGGTCTTTGGCAGACTTAATCCACCCCAACAGTCTGCGGTCTGTTTCGACGTGAAATCGCTGACCCTGGAGATATGGTCGCCATTTGTCCAACGCCAGACAGTTGCGAGACATTCTTTCTCTATGGTTGAGTATCTGCGTTCCGCAGGTGTCAAAGTTCAGCAGGCATACTCAATCGTCCCATGGTTTTGCTTCAACACCGCACCGATCCCGACATCGCTGGCGTCAGTGGCTACCGTGAACACCTCACCAGCAATGGGCACTTTCAGGGTCAACTCCTGCCTTCCCATTTCCTGTAAAATCTGAGCAAAGGCTCGTTGAGCTTCTGCATTCCAAGTGAATTTCCTGTCTTCTTTCAACAGCTCGTACAAGGTGTTAAAATCCTTGACGAATTTGCTGTAGTACCCGGCGCGGCCCAGGAATGTACGGAGTGCGTTTCGAGGTGGGAACTAGGCTGCCTTGTGTCGTCATTATCTTCTCAGGTAGCGGTTTCAGTTCGCCTTGTCCCACTTTATGGCCCAGTAAGGTGACACAGGTCTTTCCGATCTGGGATTTTGGTCCATTTATACGAAGTCCCGACTGCTGAATACGTTCCAGAACTGCCGCGAGATGATGGATATGTTCCGTTTCTGATTGGCTATACACCACGATATCATCCCAGTACACAACCACGTTTTCCAATTCACTCAGCAATCACAGCATTAGACGTCAGAAGGCAAACAGGGCTCCTGATAATCCAAAGGGCATCCTCTTAAACTGGTACTGTTTCTCAACAACGGTAAACACCGTCTTCTCTCGATCTTCCTGTTTTATTGGCAATTGCCAGTATCCTGATCTCAAGTCCAGGACCGTGAATATCCTCGACTGCTGCAGCCGATCAAAAATGTCAGCAACTGATGGAACTGGAACGAAGCGAGTCAAGGAAATTTCATTCAGTCTTCGGAAGTCGACACAGAATCGGTACTTCCCATTCGTCTTCTTCACTAAGACCACATGAGAGTTGTACGGGCTATGTGCCTCCTCAATCACGCCCGCGTCCAGCATTTCCTGCACTTGCCTGTTCACCTCAGCCTCCAGATGGATTGGTATCCTTCGAAGTCCATGGGGTCGATACGGTTGGCGAGTTAGCGGGATGGGGTGCTCGATCCAACCGCAAAACCCATATTGGCTGCTGTCATCCGTAAACAAGGGTTGGTATTTGTTGACCAACGACTGCAAAGATGGGCTCAAATGTAACACAGCAACGACCGACTGCGAAGATCTCATTTCTCCACGATTAATGAGTGGTAGTGACCCGCATTCCATTAGCAATTTCCCACGCTTTAGATCAATGACAGCTTTATTGAACTCCAGGAAATCTGCTCCCAATATGGTTTGTTTCGCATCTGGTGCTACAAGAAAGAAGTGTGTTCGCTTCCGTCCCCCGGTCCCCACGGTGTGTTCGGTTATCCCATCAATTCCCACTGAATGACCGCCAACCGCTCTTACGATCGTGCAGCACTACTGAAGCTTTTCACCTCGCCGATGGTTGATTAGTGACACCGCGGCACCCGTATCGATCAGACACCTTTCCATCGTTCCGTCTACTTCCACCATTGCTTCAACCGCACTCCTGCTCAACGCCCCAAGTACACAATCCTCGATCCGAAAAGAAAAATAAGGTTGCACACGTTTATTCGTCGCACGAGTAACACCACACATCTGCGGACATTGTCTCTTCCAGTGCCCCGGTTTCCCGCAGATGAAACAACATCCCTTTGTGCGCACCCGACAACGCTGAACGCGAAGCCCATTGATTTCTTCCGTAACCTGTTCCATCATCCGTTTCAAGTTGTCCATCCGTTCCACATTCTCATGAGGCTCTTCCTTCAGCGCAGCTAGTGGTGCATCGCCCAGGTCTCGAGTAACTTGCGCCAACTCCTCCAATTGCATCTTCCGAGTAGCATTCGCAATCCGAACGCGCTCCGCGGTTGGCTGTGGGAGGCCGGCCAAAAACTGATCCACCAGCAACTGTGTCTTTGACGGCCCATCCAACCCAGGCAAGGCGCGGTCCAACAAGCTCCTGAGGTGCACCGCAAACACGAGGGGATCCGTCCCAGCACCAAGCCTCGACGCCTTGAACTGTCGCATCGCCTCCTGGCGGTCCGCTGGCGTGTCCAGGCCAGAGAGCAACGCTTCCTTCGCGGTGGTCCACTCCAACTAGACCGGACTTCTTCGCGCCGCCTCCAGAACCGCCTTCGCCCTGCCCTTGAGAAGACTCCGCAGGGCCGCCATCTTCGCCCGGTCCGTCTTCAGTCCTACCGCCTCTGCCACCTCCTCGAAATCCTCCAAAAACGCCTTCACATCCCCGTCTTCAAATGGTTCCGGCCAGGGAAGCTTCGTGACTTGCGAGGTCATGGCACCAAATGTTAGAACCCAAGGGGCAGGCGGTAATTGTTTATTGCTAAAGTGGCTTACACTAAGTGTGTTCGTCCATACCTTGGAGGCGTCCGCTCATCTGCGTGATCCACATGGAGTGTTCCCCAACTGGTGCTTGCCTCTGTGTTCACTCCTCGTGCGCATGGAACTGTAATCCTGATGTCATCTTCAGCTTTTGGGGAAGTCGGCAGGGCTCGCTGTTGGTGTGTCATCTTGCACCACCACCCTACTTATACCCGGCGCAGTAGGATCTACCTTTAATCCACCAGAATGTGACGAATTTCTACCAATACAATTCAACTCCCTCTACTACTCCTCTGTAATCATACTGAATATGTTAGACAAATGGCTCAAAATAATGTTCAAAAACATTGACGGAATCTGGCCCAAACGACCTATGAACAGTTATGAACCTACGATTAAATTATTCTTCTTTTATCCTTACGCATGCAATGAAAGTTATGTATATCCAAATCTACGCTTCCTCATCTTAACACTGACGGTTCCGGAGTTAGACTACAAAGCAAATTTATGGATAAAAATACAAACATCCATAATGAATAAATGCATTGCAAGTGATCGGGTCGAGGATATATGAATCAAGTAACAAAGAAATTGCTGACTTGAGGAAATCCATGAGTTGTAAATTTTTGTTTCAGAACAAGGAAACTTTAGCAATACTTATGGGTACAAATGACCGTTCCACCAAGGGATCGTAAACTGCTTGTTAGGAAGTACGCACATCCACATCAACGAGCTGCCCTAGCTTCTACGGTCGCCGTGTGCACTGTTTGCGGATGACCTCAAAATTTGGCGAGAAATTAATACTCTCGATGACTGTGACATTCTCCAACAAGACCTCGACCGCCTCGCAGTATGGTCTGCTGAAGTCCACCCACCGGTCAACCCGACAAAGTCCCTATGCATGAATCTCGGGAAGGCTGTTAACGACCGAACGTACACCCTAGACGGCCAACCACTGCATCCCACACCTTCCGTGAAAGACCTAGGTGTACTCTCACGCTGCGACTTGAAGTCCGTCGACAACACCAACAAACTGTATCGAAACGGGCTGCGCATGCTCTGGGCGCTGAAGCGCAGCTTCTGCACTTGGTCTGAGGACGTCGCTACTCGCCTCTTCTCTTCCATCGTCAGACCAATGCTAGAGTACGGCTCGCCTGCATACTGTCCGATCACTCGCGGCGAAGCGCAAAAGATCGAACGAGTACAACACGTCGCCACCAAGTTGATCCCCAGCTTGAGAGGCTTATCGTATGAAAACCGGTGCATGAAACTTGAGATCTAAACCTTGGCGTATCGCCGTGTTCGACTGGATCTTATCATGACCTACCGTATTTTACATCTCGGTCATTTCCCCATGCTAAGGTCGTTACTCCACTTGCGAGTACCATGCACCACATGTGGGCACAGGTACAAACTCGTGGTACCTGATCTGAAGAAAATCCCACACCCCTGTGTTTCGAGCGGAGGGTTGTGCACGCCTGGAACAGTCTGCCAGAACACGTCGTCGAGGCCGAATCTGTGCAGAAATTCAAATCTTTGTTTGATGTACACTTCCCTAACACGTTTCAGAGAACGGTTGCCACTTGACAACGATATCACCCACTTGTGATTCACTGTGTGAACAAGCATTTTGTGTGCTACGGAAGGAGTTGCTGAACCATCTCAGGATAATCACCGGACGTGTTTATTTATTTTCTTAAAATGTTTTTGATTATCACCCGATGGAGTTGTACAGAATTAGTTTCTACTTGCTCCAAAATACAGTATTCAGTATAGGGTACTCCTCTCTAATAATAAGTATTATCACGGATTAGATCATATTGCCGAAAAAAGTCGCGAATAGTCGAAGGAAGTCGTAGGTTGGAGACTAACCTTGTTTTTCAGGCGGCAGTAGTACGCAAGGTAGTTCAGGATGAGACACACCGTAGGTAGTAATTGGCTACGCCGGCCCGCCGCCGCAACCCATGGGTCGATAGCTCAAGTTGCTGGTTCGGATTCAATGCGATAAGATGGATGCGTGCTGCTGACGAAAGGACTCTCTATAACTTTTCGGGATGTGTGACAGGTGTCTGACTAAGTCTCCTACAACGAACCATCCAGTAAAGTAGATAGAAACTCAATGCTGAATGATCGCTTGCAAACGGGTCATTTCCTAACCTCATGGATGTTAGATCCTGCTTATCCGTTGCAGAGTAAGCCGAACAACTGCGTACGTCGGCACGCAGTACCGAAGGTTCGCTGCCGCTCAACCAGCACAGGTCAAACGTGGGCTAAGGATGACGCGAGGATCGGCTTGCCGTTAAGAAGGCTCGAAGCCGCGCTGTCAGATTACAAGACAAGCCTGTTATCTTTAGACTAAGGACCGGCAACAATTGGAGTGACTCCGCTGTGGAGTGTGTAAATGTGCAACTAAACTATGCAGCAGGAAGATTCGTTCTAGACTGTACATTACGCGAATAAAAAGAGCGAACCTCGCTTTCCATACTTGGAAGAAAAATCGGTGCGTCGTGAAACTAGTGCAGTGCAAGTGGAAGGGGTGGATTTGGGCGGGTATACGGGAGTAAATCGCAGTATAGTAACAGTTCAGAAATGAAGAGATCGGAGCTACGAAGGAAGGCCTGCGTGCTTGTAAATGCGGGGAAATGGTGGGCCACTGATATCCCAAAAAGTACCGCGCGATGCGATGGAGTCGAGTCTGCACTTGTTTTCAGAAAATAGTCGTCGTATTACACGAAAAAAGGAAAATAGTGATTTAAAGACCAAAAAGATTATGAGTGCAGAGAGTAGAAAGGGGGACAAGAAGTGAAAAAGTTTGCAGGGAGTTCAGGCGGTTTTTGCTTGATGTATGACGAAACGCTGGCGGGCATGCTCCATGAGTTTTTTCCGACGCTCGATCAAGCTGGACTGTCGAGCATTCGAATTAGAGTGGAATGTCTCGGCGGCCACATTCATACGGCTGGCTGGAATCAGGCTGGCATGAGGCGTGGGAATCTGGACGGATTGCTCGTGCTCAGAAGTGGCCAGCATGTCTATCGCGGCGTCCACATCACCGTCGGTCGCGACTGCGATGGTGGAGAGAAGAAAGAGGGAGAGTAACAGCTGCGTTATCACCGAAGAAAGCATAATGGAGAGTCAACCGAAGGTATCGACTGAGATGCCCATCCGGAATAAAAGATTTCCAATATAGCGCATATCCTACTAATTAAGTCTCCTGGGACAAATAATCGTGTCCGAAAGTTCGAAGTCGGACCCCCATCTATAAATAGGAACGGGTTCCGTTCCTTAATAAAAAGAGAGAGACGAGTGAAATGATAGATGAGAAACTGACACCAGATCGGCTTCGCTCCGAGGCACTACTGAAACCAGGCCTGTTAGTAATGGAATGATAATTCAGGTATGCTTACGTAAACCGTCATAATTTTCCACTTTTACTTAGCTGAGCTCGTTCCCTGGCGTTGTTAACATGTCACTTCGTTAACCCCATTGGCTGTCTAGAGTCGTAGTTTTTGCTCCCGGATCGCAGCCTTACACTGATGTTAATGCTATCACCTCTCGGTGTGTACAAATGATTGGTTCCTAATTTGTTGTACTTCTTGACTTTGTCTGTACGCACACCTTCAGCACTCGGATTGGCTTGTACATTAATGCGTCATGTTAAAGAAGGATGCTATATCCTTAGTAAAAGAACCCTGAGTCTTGCTCTTGCTCGTTCGCGTTCACACTACAGTTAGTGGGTGCAAGCAGTCTCGAGTCCGAGATAACAAGACGAGAAACCAAAAATAAACGGTATGAGAACGAAGTGACGCATCGAATTAACAATCGCTAGGGTACATAAGGCAGAGACGACAACCGATTCATGTGCATGCATAGGGCACGAGAAGGGCAGTTAAGTCGAGCAACGCGTAGAGACCGAGATAGATAATTGCGGAATTGTGCTGCGGTTCGAGAACCGAATTGACCTTGGAGCAAGCAATCTGACACACATCAAAATGACAACAACAACAACAACAACAACAACAACAACAACAACAACGACGATCGGAAATAGACGCCTAAGTGAGAAAGACAAACGAATTACATTCATAGAAAGAAGGCAGAACTAATCACTGGGCACTCATTGTGTGTACAGAGTGCGACAAGGAAACAAATGTCAATGAAGACCGCAGAAATAAGACGGCGAGTTGGCCGTCCAACTACTCAGCGTTAAGCTACGAAACTATGAATTGACCAAATTAGCCACTATGTAGATTAAAGCATTGAGTACATCAAATGCAGTAAAATGTCCAAATTTGATCACTTTTATACCCCTTATCAACACCCTAAGTTAACTGCTTTTTCATTACTTTGACGTTCCCCATGTAAACGTTTTGGATCTAGACCTTGGTAATGTGACGACTGAGGCGCAATCCCTCGAGTGGTCAACTTATGGATGTTTTACCGTACGGGGCCTATAGAGCCTCATCCTGAGCAGAAAGGTGTTTGCTCCTCCCTAATCTGGGATTAACGTGCTTAAGTGAATGGACGAAGGAGATTCAATGCCAATAATTTTATCACCACCGATGTTAGTCAAATACCCCCGTAGTTAACCTAGTGGGTGCGAGTGCCTTCCTTCTATATTGCCACTATGATCGATTCACCCTTTCACACCTGTTCTAACGAGTGAGGCAATGCTTGAGAGATTGCAGCACCATCCTTAAATAGTGCGTGTACCAGGGAATTTGGGCCAGCAGCACGAAAAGGATTAAGGGCTGTGACCATGTTTCGGACTTCAGTCTCTGACGGAGCACCCAATCTAAGCAACGATTGATCAGCCTGCACCACCTTAGCAGGAAGAGGTCCGGGAGCAGGGGACCAACTGAACTGATCTCGAAAATGCTCCACCCAACGAGCCATACGGCATTCCATATTGTGAATGAGGGCGCCTGCGCGTATGGAGTTGTCTCCTTGACACCTGGTTTCCTGGGACCAGTGGTGCGATTCAGTTGAAGTTTGTGATAATTTGTTCTGCTCCCGCCTCCTCTATTTCCTGACCCTTTTTTGTTCATCAGACTTCTTGGTCAGCACGCAGGCTAAACTTTAGTTCGCGCCTAATAATCCGTCTGGTTACATTATGTTCAGACTAGGCAGGGAGTATGCTTCTGGATTCCAACAGGTTCGCAGACTTCTCGGATACTCAGTGCATGGTACGGTGACGACTGGCAGTACAGCAAACAGGCACCAGCGTGGTACATGGCGCTCGGGATTCTATTCCCCTAAAACTCGGTGTCCTGGGAGTTCGAGGTTGAATATTTGGCACGCAGGGTATCTTGGCACTGGGATGGGAGACCCTATCAGTAGCCAATCGAAGTAGGCGCTCTTAACGCTTCGCGGTAAATTCCATAGAAAAATGAGAACGTACCAAAGCATGATCAGAGTCGATGCATATGTACCAGAATGAGCGGCAATCCAGCATGAGACCCCGCCAGTTTAATTTATGACAACGCGATCTATTCGGGTCCATCGCTGGTGAGGTATACGGGAACGCTAAGTGGCACTTTGGTGCCCACTGTGCCTAAGAGCAGTGCTACTAAGAAACAGCCAATGAACAATGAACAATGATTTATCACGGGATAAAAGCAAGTGCTTGACACGTCCCGTAGGATGGTAGCGGTGAATATGATGCAATTAAAATATGTCTGGGTCATCTATCGAACGTCTGCCGAGATGAATACTTTGATAATTAACATCAGTGTAAAATGAAAAAGAAATATCGCGCGTAAACATTCAGAAAGACACTGGGGCGCAGTGATAGTTGAGGTAAGGAGTGAGAAAATAAAATATGGTCGCTCACTTAGGTCCATTTGGTACATTAGTCCTGTTGAAAACATGCTTGGCGTAATCCACAACAGAGGAGCTTAGGTAACAAAACGTTGGGAGCTGAGAGCAACATTTAATCGTTTTTTGAAAACATCCAGGGTAGGAGAGGATACTACTGAGTCTGGGAGTGCGTTCCATGGTTTGCAAAACCGAAGGGAAAAGTAATTCCGTCGACACTCTAGACGGCTATATCGTTCCTTCAACTTTAAGCAGTTACCCCTGAGCTGCGTGTTGTGGCTAAGTTTCAGCAAATGGCGGCATACGTGGTTGGGGTCACTCAATATCTGATACGCTAATATGAGATCACTGCGCAGCCTTCGATAACGTCCGCTGAAAATTCCCAGCAACTTCAGCCTTCGGTGGTAAGAGTGATACCGCAGGCCCTTCACGTTCTTTGTTGCTCTCCGTTGTGGTGCCTCTATCGCTTCTAGGTCGCGTTTCAACCAAGGTTGCCAAGCTTGGATTGCGTACTCAACTTGCGGGCGCACGTAGGAATTGAGCATCATTGGGAAGATTGATGGGTCAAATCTCCCGAATGCCCTTCGCAGCATGCCGACGTGCTGGTTGCCTCTTTTGGCAGCTACCTCAGCCTGTTTTGAACAGTTGAGGTCGCTCTGTACGATCATACCAAGATCACGTTCCTGGGAGCTATTCTGCAATTCGTTTGTCCCAAGTATGTAGGTGTAGTTATGTCTATGGCGTAATTGTACTACGCGACATTTTTCGGTGCTGCGCACACTGTTACAAGAGTCGCTCGCCGCTGTCCGTCCGTATCTGAGTTAAGCCCATACTCGCCATCTAGCTGAGTTTCGGAAGAGTACATATGGCCGAATTACGCATGCATATCCCCTGCAAGAACGGTGATCTCTGAACCGGTAGCACTGCGCAGTAGCGGGTTCAGTTCGTGATAGAAGGTATCTCTGGCAGCATTAAAAGTGCAGTCGGTGGGGGCAATCACAAACGAACAGCATCTAGTACTACCTTGTAAACCTACATTAGCTGATATCGTCAAACAGCTGCTTACGGGAATCCAACCGATCAACGATGATTCAGCACAAGCTGAGAACCATGCTCACACTAGCTTGCCCAGTGATTGCCGTATCAGCGTCTCCGGATGCGTGAAACCAATAGAGAGAGGATAAGCCAGGTGTAATTAATTCAACAGCCCCGTGATCCTAGTTTCGGACACGCAACACATGGGATATGCATATAACGAATATGCGGTAGGGATACCGCACAGGTTTTCAAAAGTAAGGAATTAGATTACGTCGATTCAGTCCAGCTGAAAGTTAATAGGGCGACGTGATCCTTGCAAACACATCACCCCCGTTGGTTGTGAGTGACTAAAACGTAACTGATTCATCGACCTCGAAGTAACTCCGTATTTTCGTGTCCCACGATGTAGCCTGATCCATACGTTCATGTTCTCAAACTATCAATGCCTTCAGCACCCCATGCTGTTTTACAAGTTCGTAAATGCATGAATTCTTCTTCATAGGTTATACTGCACTTTTGTTATTTTCCCCAGGCCCCTTCAAATGGATTACATCCTGTGTGTATGATGCTTTGGTTAAAAAACAGTCCATCGCTGATTTGATCGTCGTTAAGTATTTCGATACATGCATCAAACATTTCCAAGGATAGTAAACGACCTCTCTCACCCACCACACTCATACTTTACCGGTAAACTATCGGCATCTTTCACGTGATGAAAATTCGAAGCGTACTTTCCTCCTACATCAAGGTATGGAAATTTCGTCTTGTCATGTCTGTCATGCCTACAAGTCGATCGAGTCGGGATGATGCACACGCTGCACAACCATAGGTTCAAGCGAAGTTCCGCAGATCTCTAATAATGTCAATTTATATTTTCATTGGCGACATGTACCAGTACAGCCGGAGTGATAATTCAAACGCTATAAACATATGAGTGTGCAAAGATATTTTTGATTGACTTGCAGCAACGTCTGTCCTAAAAGCACATCTGTGCAGACAAGAAGTATTCATAGTATTTTTACTTGACCATAATTATTATTACCGGTTTCCATGGTTCATCAGTTGCATCATGACTGGGGACGGTATTGAAGAAGAGGTCTCACAAAGAATCGCTAAGGCCCACCTTGCCCTCAAAAGACAGAGATACCTATGATTCCGTCAACAGGTCAGAGGCAGGGTGTACAGTGCCTTTGTCCGTACGGTGCTGGTGTAATCATCATCAAAAACAACAGCACATCAACCAACTGAACTGATGTTTCGCTGTCATACAACCAAGGTGACCTACCGAACGGAGAACAATAAGAGGGAAAGAAAGGTGACCTGCGGTAAAACCTTATTACTCCAAGCAAACATTCAGGGTCAAGGTGCCTACACCTTGTGTAGACAACATACCGTCGCAAACAACTGGCTATCGTGTAAAGATAAGGTGGCAGCAGCGAGACAGCTTCCTTGCGGCTTTCACTGCCACGCGTCATAATCAGCCATTACTCCGCAGATAACACAGCATCAAACACACTTTAAACAGGCAGTCCGACTAGGAGACTGCAGCAGACGCGCCACTGGTGTCGACTGCGGGCCATGTCCTGTAATATCTCGTGCCAAGTACAAGGCGAGTCACGTGGACTCCAGCACGGAAGGCGAGATAGTCCAACTGCACCCAGTTTGGTCGTCAATGGCTTTATTTCACGCTGCCAAGTCAACTTCTGTCCACCTCGGGCCTTGCGCCACCCTACACCTGGTAGAGTGAACAAGGCCCTCCTAGGTAAACAGCGACCAGGCATACGTAGTAGCTGCCCAAGCCAACGTAACTTATTCAGTGCCATCTGTTGTTCTAAGGAACTAGCCTGGTTATCACTGCCTAGTACTCGCTTGCGCACATCATTGCTGCAGACCACCTGCAACCATCCGACACCAGCGATGGTTCGCAAACAACGATGAGCAAAGAGTTGAAGGCGCCGCAGATCCTCAGACAGAAGGGGTCAAGTCTTGCTTCCAGGGAGTAGGACGACCCTCACTGTGACCTGTGTGACCTTTTAGACAAAGGCAAACTCCCTTCTGACGTCACAGATTCAAGAATGCAGTTCTAGCTTTTATAATGCGTGAAGTGACTTCAGTTGCTTATACAACTGTCAAGGTAAGTGAATTGCTCAACTACCTCGAGTTGCTCGCTATATAGGGTCAAGAGATCATCAAGTGGCTGGTGGTCCTGCAGCAAAACTTTGCACTTTGAAGGTGCAAAGTGCATACCAAGTAATGGAACCACCCTACACAGGTTATTCAGGGTGATTGCGTCGACTCAACATCGTTAAACAGTAAGACGATATCGCCCGCATAATCAAGATCAACTAGCTTTTCATCAGACAGTTTCTCGACGCCTGTATCGTGAGATTCCGTAAGGGAACACTCCATGATGCAATGCACGACGAAAATGAACAAAAATGGGGAAATTAGGCAACCCTGACGAACGTCACTTGTTGTCGGAAAGAGAGCTGATAAATCACCGTAGGCCCTGGCGCGGCCTGTGGTGTTTAAGTACAGAGCATGCCAAATGTTCGCATATTTCATGGGAACAAATCTGCGTGCAACTATTTTCAACAGAATGTATCGATCGATTGAATGGAACGCACTCGAAGTCCAAGATCATAGCCAATGTCGGACTGCGGTACGTGTGGCGTCGTTCTAGCACCTGCCGCAGAGTAAACAGCCACGTTCTGGGCGGAAGCCGGCGAACGAGAATTGAGGCCAGTAGTTTTGGAACCACCGGCGTAAGGCAATACCCAAGTTGTTAGTTAGCCGGTGGCACTGCAGTGCTTGCATATTACAACCATAACCTATCCGCTCCAGTTAACTAGGATGGTCTCTGTCCTTTAGACCTGCTCGAACAGGGAGATCAGTGCTTTGCAGACTTCACCGCCATGCTCTAATAGTGCGGGTGCGAGCGAATCCGGGCCAGCAGAACGAAAACAATTAAACGCTGCGGACCTCGACCTCTGGCTCAGCCTGCAACACCAGAGTAGGAAGGCGTCCAGAAGCAAGGGGACAAATGAACTGAACCTGGAAGTGTTCCACCCAACGAGCCATACGGCGCACCGCACTGTTGCTGATTGTCTAACTGACGCTTGGTTCCCTGGGACTAGTGTAACGGATCAGCTGGATGAACTTGCGATAATTGCCTCATTTATTGGGCCCGACTGGTCCACCACGCCATCTTGACAGCGCTCACGCTACGCTGCAGTTCGCGCTTAATAGTCCGCCTGGTCGAATTGTGCTCAGAGCCAGCCGGGAGGTTTCTTCTGGATTCCGACAGGTTCACCGACCTCTCGGTTATCCAGTGAATGAGGCGCTGACGATTGAGTGTCACAAGGGAAAACTCCTGCATCGTGCATGGCGGCCGAGATCCTATTCCACTGAAGCTCAGTGTCATTAGGACAAGAGAGCGTAAGTTCGGTACGCAGTGCGTCTCAGTAACCAATCGGGGGAGATGCTTGGTGCGCCTCTCGGTAAAGTTCATGGAGCAACGACAGCGTACCAAGGCATGACCAGAGTCGACGCAAGCACTCCAGAAAGAGTGACAATCCAGTATGGAACCACGGCACATGTAACTTATGGCAACGAGATCTATTTGGGTCCATCGCTGGCCAGCTACAGGAGGACGCCAAGTGCCCACTGTGTCCAAAAGCGGAACTATTAAGAAACAGCTAGTGCTACGCACACAACCGTAACGGACGCTCGCCGTTGTCCGTCCGTTCGGAGTTAAGCCCATACTTACCACATAGCAAAGCTTCTGAAGAGCTCAAATGACCTACTTGCGCATTCATATCCCCTGCCAGAACTATGATATCAGAACTGATAACACTGCGTCGTAACGTGTTCAGTTCATGGTGGAAAACATCCTTCGCAGCATCAGAGTTGCAATCGGTGGGGCATAAGCGGAAACTACAACAAACAGCGTCTAATGCTACGCCGTGAATCAACCTTAATTGAGGTGGTCAAATGGAGTGCACATAAACGGCTGCTCACGGGAATCCAATCAACCAAGGATGACTCGGCCCTGGAGCTGAGATCGATGCCCACTCCAACCTGATCAGTGGTTACCGCATCAGCGTCTCCGGATGAGTGCAGCCAATAGCAAGAGGATAAACCGGTTGCAGTCAATTCCACGAGCCCGTGAGGGTCATTGATCCTAGTTTCGGATACGTAACACACGTCAATATCCAGCATGTGTAACGTGCGAGCGAGTGCAGCTTTTTGACTAAGTTGCTTAGAGTGCGAAAGTTGAACGCCACCAGGGAAACGGGACGACGTGGCCTTACAAGGAGCTGTTGGTGATTAATGTTCAGTGGGTGGTGCGGGAACACAGCAGCAGATGGCATGACTCCAGTGACATTGTGATTGCTGTCAATTAAACTGGGAATTATAGAATGAAGGATAGCAATGGAGACTGAGGGGAGTAAAAGAAACAGTTGGAAATGAAAGAAGGGAGGTGCCAGCAGTAGGATATTTTCGCTTATCCACCTTGCTACAGCAAGGCGAAAACATCCAGCAGATAAGGGGACCCTTGATAATCTGTGCAGAATACGATTAAAGTTTGAAGAAGTCATGGACTTGGTGTATGGCCGTGAGACCCCGCCTGCTCGCTCTGAAGACACGAAACGGTTGTTGGTTCCAACAATCGATGTCTGCGCAGAAGTACTCGAGTATGGTGGTAATACCCCGTAACGAGCACAGAAGTCTGAGACCGAGTGCTTGGAGCAAACAGTTCCTATCTCCAAAATGTCATTCACCGACACCGCATACGTTAGCTCGGCTACGTAGTGTGTATGCCAGCTTGTCGCCTTCCCGTCGAGCGTTATTTGCGCTTCACGTAAGCGAGTAGAAAAATGACGACTTCATGCCCTTCATCAGTCGAGCTAGTCCGTCTTCCAGGCTTGGGGCCACATGCTACTGACATTCAGTAGTTGCAAACTTTGGAGGTTCCGGTCCGCAACAGACATCAGGTGTCAGTGTTGTTCCGCTGTATCATCCAATGTTTTGTGTTTAAACGAAAAAGGAGAAGCAGAAAATTCAACACGGCGTGTGCGAAACATAAAAGGCCATTATTTGTTCTACCACTGTACTCCATTTTTGGTATATCATCGCTTGCACTCCGGTTCCAGATTTGCCTGTCACTGTGGTATCCATAGAACGGCCACAGGAAGCCTGCGCCTACAGAGGGACTATGGGTGGCTTGCACTGCACCACCCACAGCTTCGACCATACACCTCACTTACAATGTAAATACGAAAGAATAAGACCGGAAGGCATGTGGATGGGAGCCACGTTTCATGAACGGAGCCGGTCCACACTTCTGCAACATGCACAGCAGCGACATTCCCGCCTATCATGCGTGCCAGATGTACACAAGGCGGTGGTCTGGGCCGCAGTACACTCCACAATGGATGGAACCGCTCTTTTAGCCTAACACGAGCACGAGGACTGTGCAGACCATCAGAGATAGGGTGGCTCAACAGCAGTTCACCTACACGGTGATTGCTTGGTTGTTGTTACCGCCTATTGGGTGAGTGCTGCCAGCTATGTGGACTATGCGTGCTATACGGTGAAATGGAAAGGACTACCAGCCACCGTAACACGCAAGTCCAAATTCAACGCACGACCTTAGCAATGGTCTAAAAGGAAGATCAGCTGAATTCAAGCTTTCAGTAGAGGACAACAGAGAATGGCATGGAACGATTGTACTTATGTAGCAAAACGTATCGTAACTCACTCAATGCCTTCTTAATCTGTTGGACGGATGTGAGATGCAACACCTCTTGGACAATGGGAATCAAGTGGTCGAACACATCCACCTCTCCAGTGGGTGTAACTAGCGAAGAAGAGCCACCCGTTGGGGAACCGCGAAACCGCAGACCACTGGATTCGTTGAACGACGACGGTGTTGAGATATGGCAACTCGAAGGAGAGGCATTGGAGAGTGGGTTGGAGAGATAAGTTTCATTTTTATCCTCCATAGTTGTCTCCTAAGTAGGTGGTTCAGGGGGAAAAAGTGACCAAATGAAAGAACCATAAAAGGGGAAATCAAACATAGGAACAGTGATCCTGGGCGATCGCTGGTTAAGTTACATAGTCGCTTTTGAAACACTAAAATGAAGATAAGCGTGAGAGAGTAGCGAGTGCCAAAGTGATTGGAATCAGAATCATGGGTTTCCTGTGACAATTGGTTTCCGTAAAATTTTACGCTATGATTAGCATCAGAGCATACTGGACGAGAAGAAAACGGATAAATTTGGCATATGTACTGCGTATCAGAGGCCAAAGTTAAAATATCTTAGGAAGCAGACCGGGTAACTGTCAAACGGCGGTAAGGAATTTCAATGAGCAGTTTACAGCAACTGGAGGACAACAGAATGCTTACGAATCCACTGTCAAATCGTATTATCAGAGGCACTAAGGTAGCATGGATTGGACCTGCAAGTTGAATGGTCGATAAGGAATTGTTTTTACCAAGTACATAGTGTGCAAATGTAACTGAACCCTTAGGGTGCAATCAGTAGTTTATTACACAGATTTTTCCTTATAATTACCGAGACCTACAAGGTTTTTTAAGGAGCGAGTTCTCAGATTTCCTATATGAATGCTGAAAATACAAGTAGATACACATCTGTATCGCTCCATCGAAATACTAGCGGGCACGTCCGCAGAAAAAGGTCGTTTATTGTCGCGCATTTGCCACACATTTCAGTTGTGCAAGGTGTCCTATGCAGGGCGCCTTCGACCTTACTTCACAAATGTTAACTACTGGAGTGCTGTAGGAACGTATACCTTCACACACCTCTCGCATGCGCAGCCTTCCAACCTACATGAACAGCCGTTTTCATCATCTGTAAAGGGGCATTATATTGTTCCAATGCAAAACATAGCTCCATACATGTTGAACTACGTCACTCTCGTGATCCCAACATGGATTACAATTTGGTATGAAGTGAGTACCGGTTGTATAGATAAATGCCACCGGATGTAGAAATCAGACGCATGATGGTGTTGTGTACCGGCGCTTGAGTTCCGTAAGTGGAGATTGCATCATACCAACCAATTAGTCAGATCGTCTTGGTTTCTCGAACCAGTTGAGTGATCCAAACACCTAAGGCGAACTACTCATGACTCCACCCACACTTGTCATCCACCGGAGTTCTATGTTCCCCTAACCAGAAAAGAAAATCGTCAGCAGTACACCGGCACACTGTATTGACGCTTCAGTGTCATGAGACCATCACCGGTCGCGCGTGGGCTGGGTATTTGCAAGCACACCCACTCCTACGCGGATTCCAGTCGGTGACATAAGGGTTGCAAACCAGGCGTGGAATCCTTCCGGAAACTGGCTGGACATTCCGTGTTCAACATCTGCGCCGACTGCTACCGATGACAGATTTTCGTGGCATGTTTGGCGTTTCTCGCATTACTGTCCCTCACGTTACAACTACTGACCGTTCTTTAAACTCAATGATCTATTCATCACGCACTTTCTGTTGATTGGCCACTAGGACTGCGCGTCTGTCCTTGCTCCAGCCGCTTTTGCGCTCATTCTGTTTTGTGGTCTTGCTTGATCGGCGAACTCCTGCTTCTCCATAAATTTGGTCACGTCACTGACGTTTACCTTGCTGGATCCCTGTGTGTGGTCTTGTGACTCATCTCGATTAGTCTTGCAGCGGACAAACTTCGTTGACTATGAAATAGTTACTAGCCTTTGTTGCAAGAACATCTTTGAGGTCCGTCATTTATTTTACGCTCGGTTGTTTGTCCAATAACACTGTGTCGGCCCGTAGCCTAGAGGTAACGAGCTTGTCTCGTAATCTTGCGGCGCGAGTTCGAATCTGGGTAGGGGTGGGCGTCCTCGCGGTATACTCAGCCCGCATGCGACTGGTGGTGGTCGCACGGCAGCGAAGCGCCGTTACGGCGTACAGCTGACACATTACTATTAATTACCAATAGCACCGTAGTTACCACTCGCCTTGACTTTTGACCGTCGACCAGTTCAGAGATTCGTAGATACATTTCGGTGGCCTATGCGTTCAGTTCTGGCACTGACGTGTTGGATTTTCAGGTGCTTCACGCGTCGATCAAGTATTTTAAGTGTTTTGTCCCTTGCAGAGATAAACTGCCATGCCACGACTCAGGGAATGTGGAGGCCCAACGGAAACTGGTCCTTGTGTTCGCCATAAGGGGAATGAATCAAGAATACGACATCGTTCCATGTGTCTTCAACATCATGAGAAAAATGATCACAAACGACTCCGCCCAAGTGTCAATCCGCTTAGCCTGGAGTAGGAGATGTGCTTGCGACCGACCATCAGACACAGAGTAGAGGGACGAGTTAATTCCCCCTGGACCGGGAGCTGCTGCTTCCGTATATGGTTGACACCTTCAAAGTACAGAGTAGACGACCACATGACTGAGCCAACAAACCACCTGTCCTCCTAAAATTGAGAAAAGAGCCCGAAGTAGCTGATAGGTTCCCTTGGCTAAGTGTTCGTACACTTTCGGTAACCATATCGCCGAAGAGGTTACGAACCCATTTCTGAGACATGTGTGATCTTCTAAAACCCTAGTCACTTAGGTTGAATGTGGAGATGATTGAAAGAGAGGACTATACAACAACGCAGCACGCCCATTGTTTCCGTGTGGATCAAACACTCGACCACTGCGTGCTGGGAAAACTAACAGATTGACGACTGTGCTTCGCTACAGAGGCTTGCGAGGTACTGCTTATCTCTAATAACTAATAAGCCAGTTCGCCATTGGGTGCTTGGCAACAGTTAGTTCAGTGCCGCGAAGCGTAGTAATTCTACAGCCCGATCCGCCGCCCACGTTGGCTATTTCATGTACTTCGAATGCTTGCCAACAAGGTGTCCCGGTGTGCGCTATTTGCCAGTAGTGCACTCCGAGGTGACTAGCTGAGGATGTCACAAACGCAACAAAGAAACTCATCGAAAAGCTGGCTGATCCGAGCTTGTGTCGTTCGTCTCAAAGACTCAGTCTTCGAGATCGGGTCATATCAGTGGTTGGACACATCGCTGGAACTGCGCGGTCACAGAGCCACTGGCGCTGTAACACTCGTCCTTTCACTTAACTGATGATTGAGATCTCCAAATTCTCTGGAATACTGGTGTTTGACGAGTTAGTTACACAGTTGTTTGCCGAGCTTGGAAAGTTAATTGCAAACGTTTTGACACCAATCGAGATGACATCATCGGTGCAGAGTTGAAAGTAGCTTAGTCGCGAAAGCTCATGCTAGGCAAATCCACGAATGGATGACACCGATTGCTGCGCCTATCCTGATATAGTTTGTCGGCGACATTAGATGCGCTTCATTCTGATTGGCAGTTCGACGAGGTATTCAATGGGAGATGGATTGATTCTGATTGGCTGCGGGTACAGTGTTCCGATGTGTTGTGATCCTCACAGTCCCTTTGTCTTCTTCTATATTTATGAGAAAATAAGCTGTATTTTGAAAAACTGGGCAATAAAACGAGGTTGGCTATAGACCGGGTGGGAAATAAATAAGGTTTGAGTGTAGTTCGTTGCATTAGATTACAAGCCAAGTGAGCGAACTGTTAACTAGTGAGTTAGAACTGTTATGTTAGTAAAAATTTATAAGTACCTTGGCGTAATTTATAACTTCTTGAGCAGTCGACACATATCCGATTTGGATTATGGTCAGCCGGACATACAACGAAATGACAAGGCATCATGCTTATCTGATTTATTTATTCCCTTTTCAGCTAAATTAACATTGAATTACGGTTTGAGCAACCCCAGGTGACCCATTTCTTGCTGTGCGACATTAACCGAACACACTGCTCGAACTCAAGAGTCGGAGTGGCTATTGGTGAATCTGTTGTTCTCATTCAAGGGTAGCTCTATTCGGCCTAAGCTGTACATCCCAGAATGCGTCGGTATCGTGATTCGACTAGCACTGCGATCTCTGTTGTAACATGTGCCATACGCAAATAATGACATGGATTTGATAATCGAAAGTAAAGACAGAGAGCTATAACGGCCGAAGATAGCTTGAAACGGCAGCACATTATGTTCCAAGTTGCACACTACTCATGAGGAAATAAAATCACAAAATTGAAAAAGTAATTGAACAAATAACGCCCGGCAGACGCATAATGTCGTTTCGAAAATCAAGTCCGTCAAGCGACACACTCAACTAACTCCTCATTGGTAGGGTAGATTCTATACTACTATTTATGGAGGCAGATCTAGCTGTTACAGAAGTTCTTGAGTATAACTGTATCATGTCCTTATGGGTAGACTACTTCAGCGAAGACATTAAACGCTTGGACGTGTCTGATCACCGGTGCTTACGGACTACTGCTCACATCTGGTAGGAACACCAGGTGAGCAATGCTGAGATTTTTGGCAAGAAGCCTTCTGGTACCTCACTCGAATGTTTACGAAATCCTAATCGCTTACGTTGGGTAGGCCATGTCCTCTGTAAGCCTGTTGACCGGCCTCGTCGGCGTGCATCATACATCGTGGCTACACCAAGTTGGGCGAGACTGCGAGGTAGTTAGTCTATGACTTGGCATAGAAGCATGAAGAAATGGACTGAGGGACTTGGTCAGGTTGGTTCGTGCCGTCTTCGTGGGTGGGATCTTCGGGATAGTCTACACCAATGGTTAGAGACTGTAGTAGACATAGCGCAGTCATGCAGTCAGTGGAGTTACTGCATTCGATTTCTTGCATCTGGTCGTTAGTTTTCGTCCCATTCTGATTAGTTTAACGCACTTCCTTCTTGCTTCTGTTGTCATTACATTCCATTTGCCTTTGACCCCACTATCTTGCCGTTGTTAGTTATTGGTGTTCTTGTGATGTGAGTCGTGCCAACTAGATCCACCGCACTTCGGTGCTCGGATCATAGTTGTCCAACTGAACTGTCCAGACTACTAGTACCGCCTGGGTAGCTACACCGTCAACAAATCTTTGTGTCGACGTTGTTGACATGCATTTCCCGCTGGGGTACGGAGCTAAGGAGGAACGCGATCGCTTCAACAAGAACGATATAAATAAAAGAAGATCTAACACAGGTTTCCAGAGAGGACTCACGTTGTCAGCTCCATTTGAATCAGCGTCCTGAAGAGAAGCACCCACAGCCAGAGCGATGACGCTGCGCACGCGTTGAGCAAAGTCAGTAGAGCACTCATTTGGTAAACGGCTCATGGGCTCCAGATAGGTTATGTAATAGATAGTGAAGGGGACAAAGAGGTGCCACAACAATTCAACAAACCAGTTGAGGGGATATTCGACCTAAGTGAGTAAAAAGGCAAATACAAAGCAATTTAGGTATACTGTTAGGGCTTCACCTTTCGTTCACTCATCCATGGGCGGACAGTATGAAGATAAACGCTCGTGCCAGCAAATCAATCAAATCGGAGTGATATGGGGTAATGTATGTAGAGCCTTGCTCAAGCACACAAAATCCCATTTGTTGTAAGGCAAGGGTTAGTAATGTTGCAAGTTGGTTCCACTTGTCCATCTGTAGCGCAACGCATGCATTCATTAATCGTGGGGATCAGACCATAGTCGAATTCTGCATAAGAAAGAGTTAGAAATGAATTCATAAACCGGTAAGGATGAAGAGATGTAGTAGAGACAATAAGGTACGTCTCCATGTGACGTGGGGTGGAAGAAAGTAAAGAGAGTCGGAAAAGTGTAACTGATCAGACTCATCGTAACATGTTTTAAGGCGAACGCTGTCACGACTGACGACCAAAGATAACCCATGGAGATGAAGTCTTTACAAGGCGATCAAGCGATCTGATGGTTCAATCAGAGCCGTTGTGTCTCAGGTGAGAAGTTAACAATCATGAGGTGCAAGGTGATAACGTGCGTGGGGATAATGTGTGATGCAAGTTGGACCTACTTACGCAATGCGAAGATCAGGTACTGGAGAACGAAGAGTTAAGGTGGAGAGCTTAACGAGTGTCGCTGGTTCCACTGTCCCTCAGAAAGACATCAGGATCGAAGAGACACTGATGATTGAGTGGCCGATGTCAACCCAGTTACTTTGACGATGAAAGGGGTATGCACTATGCAGTCGCAGACAGTCAACGGAACCCTCTCAGAGCGTGAGGAGTTCTAAGCTGATCACCTGATTCTACATTAAATACTACAGGGGCTTGTACGGCGCTGTGCTAAACATAATGTGACCAGCTATAGGGTCACTGGCCACTCATTTCTGTAACCAGATGGCGGATAGACAACCTTGTTGGCCACTGACATTTTGTGTGGAATGCTACCGAACGCTAAGAAGGCGTATGAACCACCTGTCTGCCAACGGTCTGCGAATTTAGCGGCCCGTTAGAGGTTTTAGGGAACAGTTACTGACCTCTGTGCTGCTGTGCTCGGGGTGGTCCAGTGCTATGAGTAGCGTGTTATTAATCAAAAGTAGTGTTACCAGCTCTCGATGATCCGAGATATAGGTTAATCGCTCCGCTGCAATACTGGTCAGGTCGGTACGACATAAGGCTCCGGGTGGGGTTCCCTAAGTCAACCCTTTTCTCCCAGCCTGGGCGACCAAGAAGTTCCAGACCTAAGAGCATGAACTCACGTAACACCGCTCTCCATTTATGGTCCCTGCCCTTGCTATCCTAGACCGAGGTGCTAACGGCCGGCTCCGTTATACCATGCTCTACCGAGCCATCTACAAGATATTTTGTTCCTCATTTGCTGTACCGACCTATTTTGATAATCCCTCCCTGATACCGAGTCTCTGACAGCTTGAAGCCTTAACGGACAGTTCTGACCGTATCGATGAGCAGTTCAAGACCGTCCATGTGCCGCACAATCGAGAAGACAGGACCGTTCTAGCGCTCTGTTCCCAATTCAAGTGGGCCGCTTTCGATGTCCGAACGCCCAGGTAGATGGCAACGCAGGAAGCCTTTGTTCACATTCAGGAATCCCTCATCGAGATCTGAAAGATAGTACGAAGGAAAAATATGAGAGCGGGATAATCTGAATTCAGCTTATTCCGTCTTCTCAATCAGCCGCTCTAATGTTGTTCTTCCTTGCTATCTTAAAGTTTTTGAAGGGAAATGGATGTATGAAGTTCTTGAAGTAACGCTACTCTCCGGACACATCTCGTTCATCGATTTCTGTTACCAGGCTGAGACCCACTTACAGGACTCAGCATCCCCAAGACTGGCATTACCAAGTGCGTAGCAGGCTTTCGAATAACCTCGTGGTGGCAACTGAGCGCTGTGGGATTATTCCTTTCCAACTAACCGTTCGGCGGTGGTGGGTTTATGCCTGACAAGCGTTGGCCATATAAAAACCCACATAGGTCTGCTTAACAACATGGTGACGTGGTGTCTGTTATTCGATACTAAGTAAAGTCACTGCCCCTTCGAAATAATTTGGAACACTGGTAGCCCGGCTTGGTTGCTCATCTGTTGATCGTTTTTCCGAGCTTGGTAAAGGGATCGCATACGTTTCACCACCATGCGAGGTGGCACCTTCAGTGCGGTAATAGGCAGTGTATAATGCTGCTTATTGAATTGTCAGTCCGTCATCCACGCGCAGGTGACTTTTGAAGGTGGCAATTTCGATTTGCGTCACGTGATCTCTGCCCATTTGCTTCCGCGGCTGAACCACGGCGAATCGCAAGACGGAAACAAATGGGCAGAGATCACGTGACGTAAATCGAAATTGCCACCTTCAAAAGTCACCTGCGCGTGGATGACGGACTGACAATTCAATAAGCAGCATTATACACTGCCTATTACCGCACTGAAGATGCCACCTCGCATGGTGGTGAAACGTGTGCGATCTCTATACCAAGCTCGGAAAAACGATCACTGCCCTTTGTTTAACTCTGGTGGAGCAATGTGTTCCAGTAATATGAAGTTAAATTTGTGGAGAGGATTGGGCTCATGTTTTCAAGTCAAGTCAAGAAGCTAAGCTTCATCCACCCGTATGGGTGCACTTTTAGCATTTTCACACCAACACTGCGGACTATGGCATAACATAGTACCATTGAGAAATGACAATTAATAGCAGTAAAAGAAAATTTGCATTTTCAATCAAGCATACAGTCACCAAAGCGGCGTTTCACTCCTGTTGGGTCTATTAGTAAGCGTGATAAAAAAGGTAAGATAGAGTTTCGATACGATGAGGTAAAAGAATATAAAACTTCAAATTTCGTCCGTGTGTACCAAGTAGATCTAGTGCTGGCTAGGATAACATGTAAAGAATGTGAGGAATGATTTAAATTCGTGGATGACAAGTTGATGCACGCGTCAAAATGTTAACAATGAAATTTATGGGCGCTTCTTTCCCTAAACCGGAGTAACGTGAAGTAAATTTTAGCGAACGGACAAGAAGGACATAATCCGTTTGAAGCAGTCCTGAGAAAATAAACGGGGAATAGTATAACGACCGAGGGAGAACACATGCAGTCACAAACAGTAGAATAAAAGCACGGGGAACGGAAAGCATTTTAAGTCTGGTAGCGTAAAAAGAGAGCCTTCTAACTTTTTTTAGATGTTTTAAGAACATGCGTAAATCAAGATAAATTGTGAGATAGGAAAAGTCCTAGATATTTCACGGTAGATGTGCGAGGTATGTTTCGGCCATCCACACTAACTGGAGGAGATATATGTACAAGGGATTGCAGTCTGTTGGGATGTAGGAATCAGTACCTTGCGTCACAACAATTGGAAGGGTTGAGAAGGCGGGACCGGGATCTAGATCAACTTACCATTTCATCTAACCCCGTGGGAATTTCAAAGAGTCCTCGATGGTTGAGGCTATGCGTCCCAAGACGACATCATCAACATGTTTACAGCATATGAAGTTTGATGGAATAGGGAGACTTTCAACGTAGGCGGTAAGTAGAAATGGGGACAGGATGGCTCCCTGCAAAACACCACAATTGGCTGGGAGTACAGAAGACTTTTTGTTGCACAGCTGCGCGAAGTGGGTGCGACTTGTGAAGTAATCACGCATCACACTGCACATCTATGGAGGAACGCCATTTTCGGATAAACTGTTGAGCAGTTATGATCCGTAAGGCTCGCGAATGCGTTTGTGTAATCGAGAAATACGAGCCCACGTTGTTGCATCTATTATCCAATGCGAACGCAATGGAATGCACCAGTTAAGAAACAGTATCCAATGTAGAACGTTCTGGTTTATAGACAACCAGTTTGAGATCATCGGCATGATTGCCTGTGAAAATGCGGAGGACCAGTGGTCTTGCAAATACCTCTAAAGGCACAGACGCGCACGCAATTGGTCGACATTTCCGAGATCATTTTTTAGGCATCAGCGTTATTCAGGCTGATTTCCAAATGTCGGGAATGGTACAAGTCTTTAAGCACCGACTCAAGACTTATGTCACAAGTGTAGTTAAAGCATCTACGCATTCCTTCAGAGATTGTTGATAGAGCATCCGATACACTAGTCTTGTATGAGTTCAGCCCTTTAAGCTTATTGCAAATGCTTGCGGAAACAAATGAAGTAGGATTCTCAGTAGTGGTGTTTGGTAACCGATCAAACGAAAGGCGCATGAACTAGGCAAGTAGTCACCGGACCCCAATTAGCGTAATTCCATGAATTCCCTCTCCCCGTGCATTGCGAGTAGGCTATTTATCCAAAGTCTCAGAGTAGTGTCCCTTAACTCAACTCCCTACTTCGGCTTAGGCAACCGGGTAGTAGCACGCCTCTCACGAAACCATGGACTGTGCTATAACGTGCTCAGCTGCTACAGTTTCTGCTTCTTACATTCACGTGACTTAATCACACGACAATCACTTATTTGTTAACAATCGCCGTTATCGATTACCTGATTCCTGTGTTTATGGATCTGCTTGCGATTACATCGCTTGCGGTTACAACGCGAATCATGGAGTTCAACTTGCGGCCCTCCTTCGACTCCGATCTTCGTTCCATCTGGAGCGCTTCAACGTACGGACACTGAAGTCCCTCGATGTTGACATCTGCCGCCTTTCTATGATCCGATTGCAGGACCCCTGCACTGTGCTTACGTTGACGTCCACACTAACCACGAAGCCACATCAACCGTCTTTCTGGAGACAAGAAACAGCCTCAGCGGGTCTGATTGATGTAGGTACGAATTTAAATGAAAAAGCAGGACTGCTTCCCAATTAACAACCCTGTATGCAGTACGGCTTCGGCGTTCTTTTAAAATCAACAGGCACAACTTTGTGTGATCTCCGCGTACGCTCCAACTTACTGCACTAGTTACTTAGTCAAGGGCGACTTCTATCGAGAGCCATATCCGCTTTTGAGCACTGCTAACAAATCGGATTTACTTGTCCTCACTGAGAATTTCAATACACGGATTTGCCGCCTGCTACCCGACGAACGTCACCTTGGTGGTCACCACGCGTTCGACGAGGACCGCTCTGATAACGGAAACGTATCACATTGTGCAAAGACAACCACATGTTTCTCCCGAGTACCAGCTTGGGCCATACGAAGAAAAGTTCCGCAAATTGGCGGCCCCTTTCGCCACACAAGTGTGGTCTCAACTTTATCATATTGTAATCAGCTTCAAATGGCATGGCTACGCATGGGGCTGCAGATATTTTGAGTCCACTTTCATTGACTCAGATCATGCGTTGGTCTGTGCGAAAATCTGCATGTGTGTTGGGAGATCCCCAAAACGAAGCACTGCAAGATTGACATGAACAGACTGGCTGGTTGCTCAGTCCATAGTAAAACAGTTCGCTGGCAGAAACACTTATTTGCAGTTCGCCGCACGACATTGAGCAGCACTGAATCTGTATACAGAAGGCGATGATCAATTGTGGACAACCCAGCTGCGGCCTAGCCCGATGCCCCCTAAAGGCTTGGATCTCTGTTCGCTCTCTGGAGCTGCTCGACTGCCGCAGAGATATCCCGGTAGAATCAGATTGCAACGAACTGCACCACTCTGCCAACTGGCTGCGCAAGGATCCTGAGGCTTGGTGATCTGAGCGTGCTTCGGGGATGGAGACCGCTGCCCTGTCTGGCAATACTCCTAAGGTTTTCCGACTCGTTCGGTCTTCTGGCTTCCGGGAGCCTGCTGTCAGTGAGGTTATCTGTGAAACGAATGGGCTTTCGAGCATCAAGCAACAGGCGTTTGGATTGCTGGTCTGAGCATTTGTATTCACAATTCATCCAAGCAGTAAACGTCGCTGCCTACCTTGGCTCCACCAACTGGATCCACCCAGCGAAGCGAAAGTCTGTTTCGAGATTCGAAGCTTGAAGCGATTCATGGCCTCCAGCTCAGACAGACAGGCTACGGAGCTGTTCAAGCACGACAGTGGGGAAATCACGAACCACCTGATCTCGTTGTAGGCAAAAAGCTGGCATGGAGAAAATACGTCGTTCTCTCAAAGCGAATAAGTTGTCCGGATTTGCAAAAAAGGCGTTCGCATTTTATGTGTCAATCATCGAGAGATTAGTCTCATTCTGGTTTCATCCAACCTATTAACATCCATTCTGCTTCGTAGACTATGCTTAGTGCGTGAATCATATACCGTGAAGAGCAAGCTGGTTTCCATCAAGGTCGTGGATGTGTGGATCAAATCTTCCTGTTCCGCCAATTCTTTGAACATCGCCACATTTACTAGCAGAAAGTAGATCCTCATGCGGTAAATCTAATAACCAAAATGGACATTGGGCCTCTTTGCAGTTTTTGGAACTTATCGATGATCGTCAGTACATTCTGATTGGAAGCGAATACAAGAAGACTCGCAGACCTCAGAGTAGAAATCCGTAATATCATGGAAAAGGACGGCGAATCTTAGTGGTCTCACAGTGCATCAGAGATGGACGTGGCTACTGCATTTGGCAGCCATCTTAGGTTATTCCGCATGATACGGGAAAATGGCAGCAGAAGACCTTGAGTTAGCGAAACTATGTACGACGAGAGCGGACAGATTATCCGCAACTTGCCAAAACGCTTGGAGCATGGGGCTGAACACTTTGAAGGATAATTAAATTAACCGGAATTGTCAGGTTTCACACCGGTCAGTGATCACCCTGCTCCCTGGGCTCTCCTTTTGGATGCACTTGCTCTCTGAGAAGTCGAATGTGAAACCGAACTGTTGAATAAAACCGTGGGACCCGATGATTTTTATCCAACCCTCTTCAATTGGGGGCCCTGCTCTTGTTGATGAATTGCATAAGCTACTGGTGAAACTGTGGGAGCAGAAAACTGTCTCAGCCGACTGGAGCCGTACCGCTATTGCGCCAATCTTAAAGGGAGGATCACCGTCGGAATGCAGCAACCATAGAAGAAATCAATCTGATCTCTGACGTTTCCAAACTGCTTGTCTCTGTAATCTTTCACAGACTGACTGGCATTCGTGAAAGGCAGATTCGTGGGGAGCAGACCGGGTTTCGTCGCGGTCGGGGATGCATTGATCACATCTTCACTTTACGTCAAATAAAGTGGCCGCCTATCGTAATCGCATTCCACGACATCAAATGTGTCTTCGACTCGGTTGATCGATGTGCCCCTTGGGAGTGCCTGCCAAGGAAAGAAGTGTCCGATAAATACGTAGATATTAGCTGAGCGGTTTACGCGCGTAACTCAGACACAGTGAGAGCTTATGGCAAGCTGTCGACGTCTTTTAATATCACCAGCGGTGTAAGACAAGGATATCCGCGGCCACTTTTCCTCTTCAACCTCGATAATGACGAAGCCATGGGAATTGCACTCATTGAACTCGATTAAGGTGTGGAGCTGATTCCAGGTGAACGACTTCTTGGCTTGGAGTACGCTGACTATATTGTCCGCTTCAGTAACAGCTCATAAAAGTGCCAAACTGCACTGGACAGATTAGCGTTAGTTGTCAGCCGTTTCGGGTTTGGCTTTGCACCCTCAAAATGCAAAGCTTTCCTCTGAGATTAGCTGGGACCACCTCCTGCGCTGATCCATGGTGGGCATCAGTTAGAACTCGTTCAGAAATTCAACCAGCTAAGCAGTTGTATCAGCGCCGGTGGAGTCGGAGGTCACGAACCGTATAACAAAAGCTGGAGGCAGTTTTGCTAACCTTCGTAACCTATGGCGACGGCGTGACATCACACTCTCTCTGAAGGGCAGAGTTTACAATGCAGCCGTACGCCCGACCCTACTGTATGCTTGTAATACCTGGCGCATTAGATCGAGGGACATAAAGAGGCTAGTTACATTCGACTATCCGTGCCTTCGCAGTTTGGTTCACATC
>OX104065.1:116742581-116786961 GCA_944474145.2 Dicrocoelium dendriticum
GTGGATAAAATTCATTACATTTTATTTTTGTTCTGCCTACTTGATAATCTTCTCCCAACTTACTCACGCCGCTCATGCAAATTGTGGCAAACTTGCGTAATTTTATCGCGTGGTATTTTTTAAATGACATTCGGACATTTGTGCTGATCGCGTATTCACATTTAACCGATTTCTTCCACATGCTAATTTAGCGAGTATTTATGTCGTCATATGCGTTTACTTTATTCGATATTGGCATTTCGAATGCTTACCTGTTGTTTGACATCCTAGGTGTGGCTGCATTTGATGTGCGTGTTGACAAGGTGCCTACCTGTCTATTACCCACTACCTCGTTCATACTGGCTCCAGGAGACAGTTGATGGTAGCTGGAGGGGACGGGGTGCACGGTCTTTGTAGCCGTGCTAGGCTCGAAGAGTGGTTCCATGCAGTCAGTGTGGAGCGGACTACGGTCCAGCCACCGCCTTGTGCGCGGTTGATTCCTTAAATACAGCGTGCTTGCGTTTGTCTGTGAAGGAGTGCGGGCCGGCACCGTTGATGAAACTTGGTTCCCATCCGCATCCCTCCCGGTCTTATTAATTCGGGTTTACACGGGATATGGGGTATGTGGATGGAGCTGTGGGTGGTGCAGCGCAAGCCATTCATGGTCCCCCTGTAGGCGCAAGCGTCTTTTGGCTAGCCACAGTGACAGGCAAATCGGAAACCGGATGCCGTCAACTATATATATATATATATATATATATATATATATATATATATATATATATATGAAAACCGATAGGTGGGAGTTGGGTAACGCCTTTCTTCCTGCAAGATCCAGGACACCAATCCGCATGAGTCAGTGAACTGACCATGTGCTAGACTCTCTGCCTTTCGGGTATTCATTTAATCGAAGGCTTTGGCTGAGGACTCGAGTGGTACTTTGTCAGGTGTGGCGCCCTGCCAGTATCCCAGTCCATCCTCTTCGGAGGTTAGGAAGTAGTCGATGGCTTTCTTCCCGCAAAACCTAGACATAGGAGACAACAGGTCTACGGGTTATAAGCTCACAGCTCGATTGGCGTAGAGCATCAGCGTCACGCATTGTCTTGGAAGGTGAGAGGACATCTCGAAGTGGTCAATAGTTTGCTACTCCCCACCTCAAGCCAGACAGCCCCTGGTCAAATTGGTGCAAACCCGCCAAAACCCACCTGTCTCTGGCCGTGGTCGCAGGAGTATCTTACTACGGTTGCAAAACATATGTAAATCGTTCCGGTACCTCCAACGCTGCGTGCGACGGCCGTAAAGCAGATCCCAAACTGCCTTTGTAATCACATTCCGGAGCTGGATCTGCTCCCCACTGCCTTGTGGGTCAGGCTATTGAGCCAAAGGCTCCGGGTGGAGTTCCTCAAGCAAACCTCCGAAGCACAACGAACATCTCGCTTGCGATTGCCCACCAATGCAATCGTATGCCTGCGCGCAAAGCACTCAGCATCGGGTGCTGGAACGTGCGCACACTACTGGACCGGAACTCGAGCGAGCGCCCCGAGCAACGCACTGCAATGGTCGCGATGGAGCTGGCGCGTTACCACATCGATATTGCGGCGCTCAGTGAAACTCGGCTCGCTGAGCAAGGTAAGTTGCGTGAAGCGGATGCTGGCTACGTATTCTACTGAGTGGGCAACGCCAACCCAGTACCACGTGATCATGGGGTCGGATTTGCAATATCCGATCGCCTGAATGGCCAGCTGGTGGGTGAACCAACAGGCAGCAGCGCGCGACTGATGACTGCTCGCCTACGACTCGGAAGAGGTAATTTGCCACTTTTATAAGCACGTACAGTCTGACCATGTGTTATCCTGATGACACGAGTGATCAATTCTACACTCAGCTATCCTCCGTGATACGGTCTATGCCGAGGAGCGACCGACTATTTCTGCTGGGTGATTTCAACGCGCGCGTTGGGCGTGATGCATCGGTGTGGACAGACGTTATCGGTCCGCATGGCATTGGTTCAGCGAATGCGAACGGTGACAGGCTGCTCTCAATGTGTGCCACTCACGGCCTGACGATCACGAACACTCGGTTTGCACTGAGTGCGAGTGATATAGCAACTTGGACGCACCCACGGAGTGATCACGCTCACCTGCTCGACTATATCATCGTACGTCAGCGTGATATGCGTGAAGTGCGCATGACACGTGTATTGCGTGGAGCTGAGTGTGGCACTGATCACAAATTGGCGCGGACCAAACTGTACATATATTTTAGAAAATCTATGTATTGCACTCCCGCCGTAAATCGGCGTAAATCTAACACTCTCTACCTCGGTACAGTGGAGAAACGTATTGCGCTGGAGAAGGCGATGGCTGCACGCCTGTGTGATGTGGACTGCATAGCCGCACTGGGCGACCTGTGGCACCACATTCGAGACCAGGTGACAGCTGCTGCTGCTGAGACTATCGGGCGCGAAAACTGTAAGCGGCCTGATTGGTTTGATGACAACAATGGGACGATGGTGGCAGAAGAATGAAGCATTCGCTGCACATGCTACAGACCCCAGTGACTTAGGGAAGAAGAGTCAGTATCGCAAACTTCGACGGCGATTGATCCACAAGCTGCGTCGCATTAAAATTGCAGGTTGGAGTGAGAAGGCGAAGCAGATGGAATGCTACGCCGAACGCCGCAAACAAAAGGAATATTTTCGTTCCTTTAAAGCGGTGTATGGACCGAGGTTGCAGCGTCTGAGGGCGCTGATCGACGGTAGTTCAGGCGCTACAAGCACACAGACTGCAGACATAATGCAGATCGGGCGGAAACACTTCGACTGTCTCTTCAACAATCGTTCAGAGATCGACTGGCCTACAGTGAACGCGCTCAAGCAGCAAGACGTAGAGGCGAGTCTGGCGGACACGCCGACACTTGGTGAAACAAAGAGAGCACTTTCTCAGCTGCAAACCGTAAGTGCGCTGGGGCCGACGAGATCCCGCCTGAAGTATTGAAACACGGTGGACCCGCGATGGTTACTGCGCTGCACCACTTGGTGCAACGCGTGTGGATTGAGGAGGTGCTTGCTGAGCTCAAGGATGCTCTTGCGCAACCACTGTACAAAAGCAAAAATGGCAAGCAAGGTTGCACGAATTACTGTGGCGCCAACTTGCCGAGTTGTGTGGGCAAGGTGATTGCCCGAATCCTGCTCAACCGCCTCATCAATCAGGTTGTAGAGCCTAATGTGGCGGAAGAGCAATGTGCATTCCGTTCGAGCCGCAGCGATATATATATGGTATTTATGGCTCGTCAGTTGCAAGAGAAGAGCAGAGAAGGACACCAGCCATTGTACTCGTTTTTTGTTGATTTCACCAAGGCATTTGATACGGTGAACCGCGAGGCATTGTGGCTGGTGTTGGGTAAGTTTGGTTGCCCACGTAAGTTTGTAAGTTTAATTAAACATCTGCACAGTGGTATACGGGCGAGGGTGCAGATGTGTGGACAGATCTCAAATGACTTTGCAGTTATCTCTGGTGTGAAGCAAGGCTGAGTCTTAGCTCCTGTTCCGTTTATTATATATTTTCATGCAATGATGTCTAGTGCGTTCGATGCCGCTTGTGCTTACAGTGTTCGTGTGGAGCATCGTATTGATGGTGGGTTGCTGAACCTCCGTCGTTTCGGTGCGAAAACTCTAGTCTGTGAGACAACTATCCGTATGTTGCTGACGACTGTGCATTGTTTTCACACAGCGCGGATGAGTTGCAGCACATGACTAGTGCTCTGGCTTTGCCAGCGGCCAAATTCGGGCTCACCATCAACACAAGCAAAACTGTCTGTCTCTTTCAGCCTTCACCGGAGGAGCAATCTTCACTATTGCCGCAAATCAGCATTGGTGCTGAAGTAATGGAAACCGCCTCCCGCTTCTGCTACCTTGGGAGTGTGATGTCGACTGACCAGCAGATACACAGTCAGCTGCGTATCCGCGTCTCAAAGGCAGCGGCGGCATTCGGGAAGCTGGAGTACCGAGTGTGGAACAACCATCAGCTTAACATTGCCACGAAGCTGATGGTGTGCAAATCTATGTTGCTGTCCGTTCTTCTATACGACAGTGAAACGTGAACGATGTACCGGCGGGATGTGCGATATCTCGAGTAGTTCCGTCAACAACGTTTGCGACGGATTATGCGCATCACTTGGGGAGACAGAATTGCTGACACGGAAGTGTTGCGACAAAGTGGAATGTATGCAGTGGACTGTATGCCTTTGCTGAGACACCTCAGGTGGCTCGGTAATGTGAGCCGTATGGATTCGACGCGGATACTGAGACACCTATTATATGGCCAGCTGAGTACTAGGAAGCGGCACCTAGGGAAACCAATGTTACGTTGCCAGGACATGATCAAAGTGAGTCTCTCACGTTCTTATCTTGATTGCAGACCATGGGAATCGAAAGCGGTTGATCGGCGTGCGTGGCGAGATCTAATCACGAAGGCAGTTACCGAAGTGCAGGAGAAAGACCTCATGCATGCAGAGAAGAAGCGGCAATTGCGAAAGCGACCGACGCCGTAGGGCTGTACTCCCTCGACATCAAGCGCATGGTGCTGTAGAACATGCAGTGGCGAGTGCCTGAGTAAGGCAGGCCTAGTGAGCCATGACCGAGGACACTCGGCACCACCACGGAAGCGAAGACGGGTCCTGCAGAGAACGTAGGCAGAACCGGCGCAGCGTTTGTAGGTACGCTGTATCCGATTTACTAACCGCGTGCTTCCATGCTAAGTCTCTTTATTTCAGGTGGTGAGTTTTCACATTTGTCTTAATGCTTTTTTTTCTCATATAAATGTCTACCTGTACTCTCGTCCATAAAATTGCACACGTCGTTTAAGCCAATTGTAGTTAATTACGGTAACATTTTGGTGTTTGTGTCAGTTCCGTAAAATATACTTTCTGACTTCGTGGACTTATCTCGGATACTTCTGTAAAGAACTTACTTTAAATGCTCATTAATTGAAGATTTATGTCACCGTTTCCTTATGCATTACTCGATTTATTTTCTTTGTTACCTTTCTCTCAAGTGATTGGCGGTTGCCTGATATCCCCGGTGTGGCTGCGCTTGATGTGTTTGTTGACAAGGTGCCTACCTGTCTATTACCCACTACCTCGTCCATACTGGCTCCAGGAGATAGTTGGTCGTTGCTAGAGGGGACGGGGTGCACAGTCTTTGTGGCCGTGCTAGGCTCAAAGAGTGGTTCCATGCACTCAGTGTGGAGCGGACTACGGTCCAGCCACCGCCTTGTGCGCGGTTGATTCCTTAAATACAGCGTGCTTGTGTTTGCCTGTGAAGGAGTATGGGCCGGCTCCGTTGATGAAACGTGGCTCCCATCCACATGTCTCGCGGTCTAATTAATTCGGGTTTACACTGGATATGGGGTGTGTGGGTAGAGCTGTGCGTGGTGCATCGCAAGCCACCCATGGTCCCTCTGTAGGCACAGGCGTCCTATGACCGGCCACAGTGACAGGCAAATCCGAAACCGGATGCTGCCAACCATATATATATATATATATATATATATATATATATATATATATATATATATATATATATATATATATATATATATATATATATATATATACCATCGGTGGAGCAGGTTAACAGTACTATCTGTCCGCCGCACATGCCATCACAGTCTCGTTCGCATGCCTAATCAGGACGGATTGCGCGAACTGCTGAGGGAACAGTATCCCATGCGTTGCCTCTGATATGCTCTCCACCTAGCTTTCAAGAAGGCCCATTCGAGTATGTGAGGAGCACATATGTAAACAGCGTCTTGGATTTCGTGCATGTCGGAGCTGTATTGAGTGCAAGTTTACCATCCTCCAGACGCTCGAGCTTCCAGCCAACCTACTATCGTTTGCTTCTTGGATATATGTGCTGCATTTGATGCAGCTGACAGAGCTGCTCTATGGAGTTGTATACTGAGAAGGGGTTCCCGAGAAGTATGTTAATATACTTCAAGTCATTTACTCGTGAATCTAGGGCTGAGCACGGATGTATGGTGAAATTTCTTTCCCTTTAGTATCCCCAGTGGCGTGAGAAAGGGTTGTCTCGCATCACCCTTCTTGTTCTACTTCGCTATGGCCCGTGGCCGAAAAGATCACACGTCTGCGTTGTAATCCGGAGGTAACTGGTTTTAGCCTGCGTAGGAGACTGAGCGACCTACGGAGTATACTTGTCCCACGCGCGAACGGTGATAGCTGCGAGCAGCTAAGCGTCGGTATGACGTACCGATGTACTGCTGATACCCTTTTATGGGTGAAATCTGTAAATCTGGAAAACTTTGGGCCTGATGGCATAAAGTGATGCGCGTCGCAAGTCGGAGTATGCTGACAACATCGTCTTGATCTGCGACTCCTTGCAGAATGTCCAGGATATGCTGCGCAGGTTGGAGATGTCCGCATTCCAGTTCGGAATGACATTAACCTTTTCCAAATGCAAGATTTTCCTCCAAGACTGGTTAGAAGCTGCTCTTGCCCTCACACTTTCCGGCTCTTCTTCAGATGTAGTCGCAGTAGTAGCAGTAGTAGTACTTTCACAAGCTGATTACAATGCGCCATAGAAACCGTGGCAAAATACAAGTGCGGAAGAAAAAAGATTTGTTGTTTAACACACGATGGTTTGCGCTTGTTTGGAGCATTTTACATATAGGTTCGATTAGATAGTAACAAATGATGCAGTTGAACAACACTGTTGCCATTGGTGTCTATTGCGCGCCATAACCTAAAGCGTTTCCAACCACTGTGAGTCTGAATCGCGTGGTCCAAATCCTGGAAGGCGAACCAGTCCAAAGGATGTAAAGCTTGAGGTTGCCCTCGTCATGCTCCATTTCCACATCATTGGCTACCCACTGCAACACTTTTCCAATCATTTCTGGGGAGCGCAAATGACGTTCGACAGGGAATGTGATAGGCTGGCATGCGCATTACGTGTCAGAGGCAACGAATGCGGTGTCGGAGAAAAACGTTTTGGAGGCGTGGGCTATTTGCTCCAAGCACTCGGTCTCGGACTTCTGCGTTATTCACGTGATGCTACCACAACATGTGAGCAATCCTACACAGAAAACAATGATGCAACTGACAATCGTTATGTCTTCCTAGCGAGTCGGCCAGGTCTCAAAACCGTACAAGAGGACCGCACGTACAGAGGCAATGCACACCCTGCCCATCAACTTGGGACTGAGATCACGAGGACGCCATAGGTGTCTCAGTCTGAGGAATGCAAGTCGAGTTTTGCGATCCGTTGTAAGATCTTATCTCCTTGGGGTGGGCGTCCTCGCGGTATACTCAGCCCGCATGCGACTGGTGGTGGTCGCACGGCAGCGAAGCGCCATTACGGCGTACAGCTGACATGTTATTGTGTTTATTATCTCCTTGGGAGTTCCATTAGCGTCAGCGAATTGACGGGTGAGATCAACTTTCGCATCACCAAAGCCAGAGTAGTCCTTGCAAGCGTCTGACGTCTCTGGCGCCAGCGTGATATTAGCCTTGTACTACAAGATTCTACAAAGCTACGGTACGAACAGTGTTCCTGTATGGCTGCGAGACCTGGCCTGTTCGAGCGAGCGATATCCAGAGCCTGTCCGTTTTTAATCACCACTGCCTATGGAGTATCACTGGTGTACGTTAACGGCATCGCATTAGCAATGACGATGTTGGACGTCGGATATTCAGGTCATTTAGACTCAATTGACCACTGAGCTGCACAATTCCATTGCGTGGGCTCCGTTGGCTCGGGCACATCCGCGGATTGCCTGCTCAACGGTTGCCCCGCTGCGCATTGTTTGCATGCGTCGACCTTGATTGGAAACGACGGAAAGGTGATCAACACACAAGCTTGGTCCGGGGTATCAAGGCGCTGACAACAGTTGGCCACGGTGAGGCGTTCCAGACCCCCGGTTTGTGAACCCAAGGAGAGTGAGCACACCAGGTTGGAAACGTTATCAAAGATGGTCCAGACCCGCACCCAATGACGAACGTGTTGTGAGACTACCTTTACTTGGTTGCTTTTCTCTCCTCTATTTTCGTTGTTACCAACGTGTTGTGGCACGCAGCCAATTATTTATTGGCCGTGTTGAATATATATATATATATATATATATATATATATATATATATAGGGTTGGCGGCAGCAGTAAATTGCAACTTGAAAGAAACTGGATAGGAAGCGCGACATATACTCACCAACTTTATAGGAATAGGTCTGTACACCTTCAATGCAACCTAAGGAAGAGGCACAATCAGAATGTTGTTTCTAGTTACCGGCTGGACTTTCTCCAGGTACTCAAACGGAGTGGAATCGAACCTGCGCATGTATTCTTGAAACTCGGAAGGCTTTTGTTCGGGTAAAAGGTGAACTGAGCTCATATTTTCTACAAAAATGTGAGAAGCAGGTGCAAACGATAAAAACAAGTAGAAAGACCCACTTTGGAGAGTTTTCTCAACTAGACTGGACACCGGCTCCCCCTTCAAATCGACGAAGGTTGAACACCAATGGAAAACATTCGCGTGAGGCTGAAAAGGTATACGCAAAATTTGGCCCAACGATATTAAATGGTTATACGAGATGAATGTAGTATAACACCTATAGTAACTGAGACGAGCGCAGCGTAATGAAAGTTGATATAAACCAAGCAATCGCAGGACCTAGACAGTTTTGGCTCCTGCACAATGATCCCAATGATCGTGGGGCAAACAAATGCGGCAACCAACTTGATAACCGCCTAGAAGTAGGAAAATGGAATGGGCTAAAGAGGGGAAGCTGGCTATCTAACATTAAAGTAGACGTTCACCACCTTTAGACTCAGTCAGGCAGCTAGCACACGCACTGCTAACGAATCTTGTAAGGAGTAAACAGCTGTACAGCGATTTACCGGGCGTGTGGTAGCTGTTTGGCAGAGCCTAGACGTGATGAACTTCCAATTACACTATTCAACTCCCCATACTACTCCCTTGCAACACCAATGTATTGTGCAGATACCATAGCGCTATTAAACTCGATAGTTACAACGAAGCAAGACATAAATGAGAGGATATAGTTCGGATCAAGATGGATAGAACACGGAGAGAACGCTCAGTCAACAGCAGATAGGTCGTGCGTTGGGAAAATGGCCACGGTGTTTACGGCCTTTTTCGTGAACGAATAGATAAACCTGTAAATAGTCCAAACAGCATCAAATGAGCCGAAGTATACTAGCGTTTCGCAATACTGATGTCAGCGTCAAAGGTGGAGAAAAGCTTGTAACCCAAATACCAATCTTGGTTAGCTCATGAACGTATGATGTGCAAAGCATAAACAACTACCACCGCCAAATAATCGTAGTGGTAGGTTTAGTGGTGGAACTGTGAAGTGTGTATACTCAGTTCGGTGCAAAGTGGGATTTTCGAGCACCTACGCTGTGTAAAGATAACCTTAATGTCTTTGGCCTGCTGACAAGTTTTTAGCAAGGGGCACCGAAGTTACAGTTGTTCCCAGCGCTGAGGACTGTGGTTCGATAGAGAGAGAAACTAAGCTCATAAGACATAAATGTGGGTTGTCATGTGATGTTTATCCCAGAAACAGGAACCTATCCGATTATGCAATACAATCAAGTGTGATACGCAGAGTAACGCTGGCATATTTTGATTCCACTGATTGCTAAACAAAATGCCATATGACGCGGCAAATGTTCCAATAGATAGGATGACAAGACCAATGGAAGACTTCGGAGATAATCGGACTAACTAAGTCATGAGAAAGGACATCTGAAGTGTTGAGTTGTATAGATAGCATCAGAGGTACGCCGGTGCGCGGTATCGACGTTTTGCTGCTGCGCAACCAGCACCAGTTGCACGAGGGTCCCCGGTTCTACGCAAGCGCGAACCCACGCCCTCAGATTACAAAGCAGGCCTGTGATCATTAAGGCTATGGGCCGCATGTAGCGGATTGATTTGGATTAGATGCCTCTGTAAATTCAAAAGAATCATTTCGGCTTTCGCAACCTAATCTCTATCAAATTAAGCCAACGATCGCGTCCAGCAATTAAACCACCACCCAGTAAAGAAAAAAGTCGTCAGCTTTACACCGCTTCGCTGGCGTGCGACCACAAGCAGTCGCGGGTGGGCTGCGTATACTGCGAGGACGCCCACCCCTACGCGGATTCGAAAAATGACCTAATGGGTGCAAGGCAGACGAGTAGATCATGCGGCCGAACGGCCAGTTGGCAGTTCCAAAGTTCACTGTGTGTTGCGTTTCATTTTCCACTATTTTAATTAGTATCGTCATGGTAAGTTGGTGGTCCGAATACTGTTGGTTAGATGAACCGAACATAATGGCTCGCAACCGACACCAGTGGCGCGTCTGCTGCCGTCTCCTAATTGGATTGCCTGTTTAAAGTGTGCTTGGTGCTGAGTTATCTACGGGGTAATGGCTGATTATGACGCGTGGCAGTGAACGGCGTAAGGAAGCTGTCTCGCCGATGCCGCCTTATCTTTGCACGATAGCCAGCTGTTTGTGACGGTATGTTGTCTACACAAGGTATAGGCGCCTTGACCCTGAATGTTTGCTTAGGGCATTAAGGTTTTCAGGCAAGTCCCCCTTCTCTCCCTCTTCTTATTCTTTATTGCATAGGTCCTTATGGTTGTATGGCAGCGAAGCATCAGTTCAAATGGCTGATGCACTGCTGCTTATGATGATGATGTTTCACAACATGTAACGAAAAAAGCGACTTATGAGATTGTCCCCAAATAGTATGCAATAAAATGGTCTGTAGTGCAGCTCGTGAATACAACAAAACTGCAGCGTTCAAAGTTGCCTACGTTGAACACAAAATAACGACCGAGGATAGCAGTCAAACTTTGTACCGAAAAGTTGGATGTAACGAGGTGGATGATCAGTGAGCTATTACGAAGTAAGGTGTCAGTTATAGAAATGTGGACCAAGGGACTGCGTGTACATTACTTGGATCTATCAACACGCCCTACAAGTACAGACAAAACATCAAGAAGTGTGGTACAAAAAGATGCGAGCATACGATGGTCATGCGTGTTGTTGACTGCACAGTTGACAGAGGAGTTAGGTGACCCCTGTCATGAAAGAACAAGTGAGTGACAGAAGCAGTATTGCTTGAGGTCGAACGGTGACGAAAACTTACCGTTACATAATCCGCCGACAGACAAAGCATTAAGTGGTCAAATAAGCTGATGTGGTTCGACACGACAGGTAGCCTTTTTCGGTCATTGTGTGATGGCTCACTACCGTCTATCCAAACTATCGAACCGAGTACGACACACATCACCCGTAAAACGGATCTAGTAGATGAAAATAAAACGGATACTGTGTCAAAGAGAGTAAACCTCTTTAGGGCGCCGCAAGGGAATAATACCACGGAGGCCAGTAAGGCATGTGGGTAAATGAAAATTCTTATAATCATAGTCAGCAAACCCAGAGGAAAGTACGGTAGCCAAAGCGCTGCGTGGGCCCATGTTATCCTGAAAAGTAATCGATACAAAAATTGTGCAGTTGAACTGACCTCATGACGGAAGGATTAGAAGTAGTGTAGGTAGATGGGGACCAACTCTACTGGGCGGTGCAACGTAGTCACGGCTCTTGACTCTCCAACCTGTTGTGCAATGAGTCAGGTGGCTAAACGAAATACAGAAGTGTGCATGAGAATGAGGTTAATAATCAGTAAAGATTATTGACGCGTTAAACGCAAAATTTAAGCCCAAATATAGTTAGCTGTGTAAAATACAAGGAGGAGACCACATTGTCGTCAAAGAAGCCAAGTGAATTCGGTGACGACGATGGAGTGGCGTGACATCACCCTCGCTCTGAATAGCAAAGTTTACAATGCAACCGTTCGTTCGATTCTCCAAAGCGGTCTGGAAACCTGAGTCATCAAGTGGACAAACATTAAGAGACTTGTTAAGTTCAAGCATCGCTGCCCGCGCAGCTTAGCTCATATCTAATAGGAACACCGCTTGAACAAGGAGCGAGTTCGGCATCAGGTATTTGGTGCAGAAAGAGAGAGTGAACCGCTCAGAAATGTTATATCATGCATCAGGCTCCGATGGACGGGCCACATGTTGCGCATGCTAGCACACCGACTCCCACATCGTGCGTTGTTTGGGCGTCCGGAGTCTGCATGGAAGAAGAGGAAGGGAGGCCAAGCGATGGCCTTGTCTAGAGGAATGAAATCCCTCACTTCGAACAGCGTCGGCTGGTGGTACCTGACTGCTGGGTCCGAAGGAAGATGAACACGTTTGGTTGGATACACTAGCTGGTATGAGGAGCAGTCGAAACACAAGGGGCGTTTGTGTCGTGAGTCGCTTTGTCCCCCAACTCCCCTTTAGCTTCCCTCTCCAACATCGATCGGCTGGCCTGTCAAACAACTTCCCCGTGGTGCCAGGTGGACGGTTCGGGTATTTCCGGTTCGGGCGAATGGTTCGGCGGCAGTGTTCCAGGACGTGGTGGATTTGCGCCTGGCAAGCATTCTCCCTATAAAAAGCCATATATGTCCACTTAACAATACTGTGACGCGGCGGATGTGACTCGCCACTAAATAAAGTCACTGCCATTTGTCTTCTCGGAGACATTGTATACCAGCAAGCAATCCGAGTATTGGATTCTGCCTTTGACATCGGGACTGTTGTGCCCCTGGCATGGCTATCGTCATCCGAAAGGCGTATGAAGTGAATCTTCAGTCACCGGCTCACAACAGGTGCGAAACCCTTCTTTCACCCTGCTGCCTTGCGGGTTAGGTCTTTCGGCCAAAGACTGGGGGCCGTGGTCCCCTAAGACACCCTACCTAGTTTGGCCTAGGCAACCGGGTAGTATCTCGCCTGCATGGATACACACAACGACGCTCTCCCACGCTCTCATGATCCAATGTTCTACGACTACACGAACTTTACTAATACAAGCTAGCAAGTTACATACTCTTTCCTTGTATCGCTCATCCCCATTATTACCTGATTCTTCAAATGTGAACAACCCTACCTCCGCCAATGAAGTTGCTCGCTCGCCACCCGTCAACTCAACCACACAGTCCTCGACAAGGAGATACCAACCCCGAAGTCTGCCATCTTCGCTACTGCGACCTGGAATGCAGTTCAAACTAGCAACCATCAACGTGATCACATTACTGCAGATCGGACAGCAAGCTGGACCTGCACGCACGCTGGACCCTTGAACTTGATGTCTACCGCCTGAGTGAAACACAACTGCAAGATTCCAAGACAGTCTACCAGCTGTCATCACCAGTCCAACCATACCCGTTTTTATCTCCGCCTTTTCGGTGACGCCGAGTCCACTCTCCTTGACTGGATTCCATCCAATAGTCGCCTATGAGCTGTGGGTCCTGTAAGGTTAACAGGCATCGAGCAGACAAGCGTGCTCTTCTCGTGACCTTCGACTACTGACTGCAGCTCGGATGCAGTCAAGGACCATTTCTGTCAACATCTTCATGAGCAGATGCTATGGGTGCTTAAAACATACATGGTTGTTATGGGAGAGACTTAAAAGCACGTAGTGGTCGGCTGATGCCATGTGAACGCCAAGTTGGTGGATCGCACGGGTATGATGATCTTCGCTCTGACAACGGAGAGACTGCTCAGTCTTTGTGATGACCATCAACTTTTCCTCTCTAGTACGAGCTTTCGTCACCCTGGAGGCCACTATGCCACCTCCTCCATAGTCAGCCTAGCGCTGGTCCCATTGATCATATAGCCACAAGTCGCGAGTGGCGCGGCAGCGTATGCTATTGTCGACCAGTTTGGTTAACTTGTGTTGACACCGATCATACATTGGTACGAGGGATGAATGAAACGTTTCGAGCCTGACATAGAAATGAGAAAGACGGACAAGTCAAATTAAGTTTCTTATAATCTACCACTTCATTATTCAATATGTACAAAATCATTTTGCTACCTCTTTCTCATTTCAGCAGCTTGTTAAAATGAGCATGTTAAAGAATTTCGTGAAAATGGAGAAATTGGAGCATCGTGGGGTGATTAAATATCTATATCTCAAAACAATGTCGCCATATGAAATCCACCAAGATATGCTGAATACATTGCATGACAATGACCCATCACATAGTACAGTTAAACGCTGGGTGCACGAACTCAAATGCGGCAGGAAAAGTATTGAAAATGAGTCCAGGTCAAGGAGACCATCATCAGCCACTACCAAAGAAAATCTTAACCTAGCAGTGGACATGATCATGCAAGATCGCCGAGTATCTACTCGTCAGATAGCAGAGGTTGAGCATCGCCCAAGAGCGATGGACAAAGGAGTTGAGCTATTCAACTGTTTGATAATCTACCAAACAAAGACGCATGAACGGAATATTCAGTCAACGCCTCCCAATGGGCGCGATTCCCTAAATTCGCTCCGCTGCCTTGCGGGTAGGTTATTTAGCCAAAGGCACGGAGTGGAGTCCCCTAAGTCAACTCCCTACTTCGGCTTGGGCAAGCCGGTAGTATCACGCCCTCGCAAAAACATGGACTGTGCTACAACGTGCTCATCAGCTACTGTTTCTGCTAGTCACTTTCACGCTATTTCATCACACGCCAATTGTTTGTTTGTTAACAATTCTCACTTTCCGTTACCCAATTCATGTGCTCAACAATCTGGCTGCGATTCCGGTTGCCCCCCAGACCAAGGAGTTCAACCTATGGCTCCCCTTCGTCCCCGATCCTCGTTCCGTCTGGCGTGCTTCAACGTTCGGACACTCATGCAGATTGGACAGCAAACAGGTCTAGCGCGCACCCTAGATTCCCTAGACAATGATGTCTGCTGCCTTTCAGAAATCCGATTGCAAGATTCCAGCACTGCGTTTACATTGATATCCCCCACTGACCACGAAGCCAGATATCACCTGCGTCTTTCTGGAGATCCAGAAGCAGTCTCAGCGGGTTTGGCTGGCGTAGGTATAGCACTAAGTGGCAAGGCCGAGGCGGCACTACTGGACTGGTTCCCTATTAACATCCGACTATGTGCAGTTCGACTTCGGGGTTCATGTAGAATCAACAGGCACCGCGAAGAAAGACACAACTTGTTTGTGATCTCCTTGTACGCTCCAACTGACTGCAGTGGCGACTCGGTCAAGGACGAATTCTACCGGGATCTACAACAGCACTTGACTAATGCTACAAAGTCGGGTGTCGTTATCCTTGCTAGAGATTTCAATGCACGGGTCGGCCGCCTGTTACCATACGAACGCCACTTTGGAGGTCATCACGCGCTCGATGAGAACCGCTCTGATAACGGAGAGAGACTTCTCGCATTGCGCGAGGACAACCGTCTGTTTCTTTCGAGCACTAACTTCAGGCTTACGAAGAAGCGTTCCGCAACGTGGCGTCCTCCTTCTTCAACACAACCGTGGACTCAAATTGATCACATTGCAATTAGCTTCAGATGGCGCGGCAGCGTACTGGACTACAGGTCCACTTGGTCCACCTTCGTTGACTCAGATCATGTTCTGGTCTGCGCGAAAATCTGTATGTGTTTTGGAAGATCCCGAAACACGAAGCACCGCAAGACTGATGTAAACAGATTAACTGATTCCTCTGTCCAGGCGAGCTATCAGTCTTCACTGGCATATGCACTCAGTTGCAATCCACCGCAAGAAGTGGAACAACACTGGAGGTGTATACGGAAGGCAATGACCATTTCCGGACAGTCATGCTGCGGCCTAACTCGACGCCCCTTGAAGGCTTGAATCTCTGCTCGTTCTCTGGAGCTGTTCGAACGCCGTAAAGATATCCCCACGGAATCAGAGTGCAACGAGCGGCACCGTTCTGCTAAGCGGCTGCTCAAGCAAAGCCTACGCAAGGATTGCGAGACATGGTGGTCTGAGCGTGCTTTAGAGATGGAGAACGCTGCCCTCTCTGGCAACACTCGCAGGCTTTTCCAACTCATTCGGTCCACTGGCCTCAGGAAGCCTGGTGTCCGTGATGTCATTTGTGAGGTGGATGAGTCTCCGATCACCAACCAACAGAGGCGTATGGACCGTTGGGCCGAGCATTTTCACTTGCAGTTCCACTGGCCTCCACCATCCATCAGTACATGCAGTATACCTTGTTGTCCACTCTGGCTCGTCCCTCTGAACCCACCCAGCGAAGCGGAAGTCTACCTCGAGATTCAACGCTTGAAGCGCTTCAAGGCTGCCGGCTTAGACGGACTTCTTCCGGAACTATTCTAGTACGGTGGTGTGGCGATAACCAACCAGCTGACCGCGCTGTTCGCAAAAATCTGGCATGAAGAGAAAGTGCCTTCCTCTTGGGGCGAATCAGTCATTATCCCGATTTTCGAGAAAGGCGCTCGCACTTCATGTGCAAATCATCGCGGGATTAGTCTCATTACGGTTGCCTCTAAGCTATTGGCATCCATTCTGCTTCGCAGGCTATCCCCAGTACGTGAATCATTCTACCATGAAGAACAAGCTGGTTTCCGTCCTGGCCGCGGATGTGTGGATCAAATCTTCACGCTCCGCCAGCTCCTCGAACATCGCCACATTTAGCACAGGTCCAGTATCATTGCATTCCTAGACATACGTGCCGCTTTTGACTCCGTTGATCGACCTGCTTTATGGCGTTGCTTACTAAAGAACGGGGTACCAGAGAAATATACCGCCATCTTACGAGCACTTTACCTCCATACATCCGGCAGAGTGAGGGTCTATGGCAAGCTTTTCTCGCAATTCGCTGTCAATAGCGGTGTGCGACAGGGATGCCCTATGTCCCCATTCCTCTTCAACTTCGCAATCGAAGACGTTCTGTCGAATGCTCTAGAAGGTTTCCAACATTTTGGCTTAGAGCTTCTACCGGGTGAGCGCGCGACCGACTTAGATTATATTGATGATATCGCCTTACTTGGTGACGATCCTCAGAGTATGCAACTCATTCTGGATCGGTTGGCGGTTGAAGCATCTAAGTATGGCATGAGCTTCGCCCCATCGAAGTATAAAATAATACTCAAGGATTGGCTTTCACCTGCTCCCGTGTTCACTCTCGAAGGTGTACAACTTGAACAGATAGAGAGTTTCGTCTACCTTGGGAGCTGTGTTTCTGCTGACGGCACTATCAACAAAGAAGTTTCTCTTCGTATCGCTAAAGCTCGATCAGCATTTGTCAATCTTAGGCACTTGTGGCGTCGTCGCGACGTCTCATTCTCACTAAAGGGCCGCGTTTACAGCGCATCAGTTCGCTCAGTATTGTTGTATGGGTGCGAGTCCTGGCCGATTCGCGTGGAAGACATGCGTCGTCTATCTGCCTTCGATAACGGTTGCTTAAGGAGGATTGCTCGTGTTTGTTGGCAACATCGAGCTAATAGCAATGGCATTCGACGTCGCATCTTGGGGAATGCGAGTATTCCCTTCAACAAACTGGTTTTGTTGCACCAGTTAAGATCGCTCGGTCATGTGTTACGCATGGCACCTGAGCGTCTACCGCGTCGCGCTCTATTCGCTCGTCAAGGACCTGGCTGGAGGCGACCGCGTGGTGGTCAGCCTTCTACTTGGCGACAGCATATGAAATCGCTGACGTCGTGTCTAGCCGCTGTTGGATCCGTACGTCTTCCAGGATGGGGACCCAAAGATAAGGAGTGACAATGGATTAGCACTCTTGAAGACATGGCCCGCAACCTGAATCAGTGGAAGAATTGTGTACAGTATTGTTTTGATTCGCATGTTTAATACTACAAACATTGAAAATGACAAAAGATAGCAAAATCGACGTGTGAAAAACAAACTAAAAATGTTTTGTTCTACTTTTTGTCAAAATGTTCCATTCTTCCTGCGGCATATTAGCTGAAGTGTGTTGCTCATCTTTAACTAGCATGCCACGATGATTATGACGCGATGACTTTTGCTTATCCGCTGATCTCCATGGTTTTATGTTGGCTCTGTGTCTAGCTGATAGACTGTTGAGATTACTACTACTACTACTCCGCTCGATGGGTGCCACGTCTTCTGACTCCGGAGCAGAAGCGTATTCGGCAAGTGATGTCGAAGAACTATTTGAGACTGATATCGATAAGGTTCTTGCTCAATTCCTCCCTATGGATGAGTGTTGGGTTCACCAGTTTCAAGCATAAAGAAAGGAGCAGTCAAAGCAATGGAAGCGTGTGTTATCTGCGCCAAAGAAGCCCAAGGTCACGCCGTCAGCTGGCAAGGTGATGGCATCTGTTTTTTGGGATTTCCGAGGTGTGATGGTGAGTGATTTCCTTGAAAGAGGTCATACCATCACCGGAAAGTATTACTGTAAGCTTCTGAAACCTCTGAGAAAAAATTCGAGAAAAGAGGCCAGGAATGCTGACGAAAGAGTTCTTCTCCGCAGTGACAACGAACCAGCTCACATCTCTTCCAATGCATAGAGAACGATCCATGAGTGCGGGTTCGAACCAGATCTGGCTCCCTCTGACTTCCATCTATTTTCAAACTTGGAAAAAACATTGGCTAGAAAAGGTTTTCTCAACGATAGTGACGTCATTAAGGCCAAATAAGCTTAGTTGGAGTCAGTGTTGTATTGATTCACATGTTTAATACTACCAACATTAAAAATGACAAAAAAGAGAAAAAGCGGCGTGTGACAAACAAACTAAAAATGTTTTGTTCTGTGTTTTTGTCAAAATATTCCGTTTTCTTGCGGCATATTAGCTGAAGTGTGTTGCCCACCTTCAACTAGCATGCCACGACGATTATGACGCAATGACTGTCTCTTATCCACTGATTTCCATGGCCTTGTTGGCTCTATGTCTAGTTACTAGACTGTTGAGATTACATACATACATAGTTGGAGTCACAATTTGAAGAGTTCCTTTCCACTGGGATAAAAGCGCTTCAGCACCGCTGGAGCAAGTGTTGTGCTTGAGAGAGATTATGTTGCAAAATAAAAGCATCGAGGAATTCGTATCTTGTTTGGTTCTATGTCAGGCTCGAAACTTTTCATTCGCCCCACGTATGTGCGATAATTTGCATGCGTTTCGGCAATTCACCGAGGGTTAAGCAAACCCGACTCAACACTCACAAGTTGGAAGACCCAACAGTGAAAAGGCAATATCAACTGAGGCTTCGCGAAAATCTCGCTTTACCTCAAGCTCTAGATTTGTTCAACACTGGACGAATTTGCAAAAAGCAATGCTGCATGAAGGCTTGTCCAGCTGAGGACTCACCCGCTGCACAACCAGAAGCTGAACTTCGGTAAAATCCTCGGAATTGCTAGATCGCTGACGGGCTATGCCCGCCGGTGCGGAGCACAATGAGCTTCGTCGGTCTATCGCTCAACAGCTGAAGTCAAGCCTTCGTGAATCCTGGTGGTCAAAACGAGCTGCTGAGATGGAAGCTGCTGCATCGGCTGGAAACTTCCGCAGTTTTTTTTACCTCATCAAGACCACTGGTTACAATTCACACGCTGTCAGTCAGACGGCACGAAAATCACCAGCTTGCACAGGCGTATGAGTCGCTAAGCAGAGTACTTTGCTTTCCAATTTAACTGCTCAGCACAACCCACTGTGACACATCCGTTTCCCTCGGATGGTGCTTGGCCTATCGCCACGGATGCTCCTACCGAAACAGAGATCCGAAGCGTTATAAAGCTCTCGATCCTGACAGCCTACCCCAGGATGTAATCAAAGATGACGGGAATCCACTTTTCAAAGAGATGCTATCACTGGTCACGAGAATGTGGACTGATGAGAAAGTCCTAATTGCTTGGGGAGAGTCGGTCATTGTCCAGTTTCACAAGAAAGGCTTCGAGAGGATTGCGTCAATTACCGCGGAATTTCTTTGGACTATTGTCCCCAAGGTTTTCATGTCTGCTCTACTCCGTAAACTCTGGCGACTAGAGGCGTTCACTGAGAGGAACAAGCGGATTTCCTTCCAGGTGGAGGTTGTATTGACACATCTTCACATTCCTCAAACTTCTTGAACGCCGTCACGTCCACCGACGGCCAACAATCGTAGTGTTCTTGGACATCCGAACGGCTTTTGACTCAGTAGATAGATCTGCGTTGTAGAACTGTCTAGTGAGGAAAGGTGGGTACGCCAAGTTTGTAACCATCTTGAAGGATCTCTAGTCACATGTTGGACAAAGTCAGGGCTTACGGCAAGCTTCGCACTTCGTTTGCTGCCACCAGCGGCGTGCGCCAAGGTTGTCCCACCTCACCTTCCCTCTTCGACTTTGCCATTGAACATGTCATCCAACGAGCACTGGAAGGTTCTCAAAACCGCGGTATTGAGCTTCTCCCATGTGATAGTCGCAGAATTGGACTACACCGATGATATCGCTTTGTTCGGGAACGATTCACAAGCCGTCCAGAGCGCTCTGAACCGCTTAGTGATGGAGGCATCTAGGTATTGCCTGTGTTGCACGCCAGGCAAATGTAAAGTACTGCTCAAAAATTGGCAAAGACCTGTGCATGTCCTCACCATTGCTGGTGACGTCCTGGAACAAGCCCACTGCTTCATTTATCTAGGGAGGTGCATCACAGTTGGCGGCTGTGTTGGAGATGAAATTTCACAACGAATCGCGAAGGTCCGTCTTGCATTCAGCAGATTGGGACGCCTATGGCGCCGGCGCGATGTCAGTCTCAAACTCAAGGGCAAGGTATACATTGCCTCTGTACGTGCGGTCCTCTTGTACGGTTGTGAGACCTGGCCGACTTGCTAGGAAGATAAAACGAGTGTCAGTTTCCATCATCGTCATCTGTATAGGATAGCTCAAGTGTGGTGGTAGCGTCAGGTAAATAACGCAAAAGTTCGAGACAGAGTGCTTGAAGCAAACAGCCCATACCTCCAAATGATTATTCTCCGACACCGCATGCGTGGGCTCGGCCACGCACTGCGCATGCCAGCCTATCACATTCCCCGTCGAGCGTCAGTTGCGCTCCCCGGAAGCGAATGGAGAAAGCGTCGCGGTGGACAACCAACCAATGACGTGGAAAAGAGCATGTAGAATGAAACCTCAAGCTTAGCACCCATCGGACTGGTCCGCCTTCCAGGATTGGGACCATGCGATTCGGACTGCCAGTGGTTGGAAACATATTTGCAACAGTCAACGAATAGGCATGGAGCCAACAAAACCATGGAACTCAAAGGAAGATAAAGATATCGTTAAAAAACAACACGGAGGAGTAAATCGTTTCGTCAGTGGGCGAGGTACTACCCGGTTGCCCAAGCCGAAGTAGGGTGTTGACTTAGGGGATGCCACCCCGAGTCATTGGTCGAATGGCTTGCCCGCAAGGCAGAAGAGCGAATTGTGGGAACCGCGCACATTGGGAGCCGGTGACTGATTGTTCAATTCAGAGGCCTTTCGTTTGCCAAACAGGGGCCAATGCTCCCCACAGCTTCCGCATGTAGTTGTTGGAATACAATGCTTCGTCGGTATGAAGCAAGAGACAGTGACTTTATTTAGTGGCAAGTCACATCTGCCCCTTTACAGTGTTGTTAAAGAGACATATGTGGCTTTTTATAGGGAGATCGCTTGCCAGGTGAAAACCCACCACGTCCTGGAACAATGCCACCGAACGATTTGCTGGAACCGGATAATCCCGAATCGCCCAGCTAGCATCACGAGGAAGTTAATTAAATCATTGGATGATTGAGAGAAGGAAGGTCTTTTGTCAGCTCCGTCACTTCCCCATCGTTGCGGAGATAGCCAGGGTCATTGCGGAACAAGGTCCCACAGAGAACCACTGAAGCTGCATTGGACACAGCTGTATACCCGAAAACTAAAATGAGAATCCAACAAATGATTGAAACGTTCCTCGGTCTCGGCATCGACGATGGACTCCGGAAGTCGGTTCCAGTCATTTAAGACGCGAGGGGATAAAGCCAGGCTGGATCGCACTCGATGACCACTCGGATTGAACCGGTTCAAAATGTGGCGTCTTGTCGAACTCTCTGTGCTGAGATGAAAGAATTCCTGTAATTCCCTCCCCAACTCTCCACTGATACGTCAGGTGAAAATCAAATCTCAGCGATGATGACGGTAATTTAGGCAAAAGAGGTTCAGTTGTTTGAGTCGGAGAGAACAGGACAGGTCCTGCAGCTTAGTAACGGATTTGGAGCCACGCCGTTGAACTTTCTCAATCATATCACATTCGAATTTCGTAAAAAGGTAGGCGGCAGGTAGCCCGTTTTGGAAAAGGGTGTGTGAAGTAAACAGGAGTCGGAAGAGCCCCGGGGTCGGTCGAGAGAAGGATCTACGCATAGAGTGAGACATCCTGTAGGCCGCAGCGACCTTTTTCTTGGTATTTTGATTAGATTTGAGGTCAGGAGAAATTATCACTCCCAGGTCCCTCTCCTGAGTGGCGTTTCTGAGCAAGGAACTACCAACATGGTAGGTTCCAAATGGGTCAGAAGCAACAACTGGAAGAACCAAACATTTCTCACGAGTCATTGGCAATTGCCACTTAATTGATCAATCATGTAGCAGGCCGAGTGTCCGTTGTAACCTTTTAGAATCATCCATACTGGATACCTCCATCCACAGCTTCAGGTTGTCGGCGTAGATTAAGCAATCCGCTTGGAGTGCGGACGAAAACATTGAAAAGCAAGGGGCTGAGGACAGAACCCTGTGGGACTCCACTAGTCATGAGAACAGGGGCGGAAAATGTTTCGTTTACTTGCACCTGCATCGTGTGGTCGCGAAGGAAATCAGAGATCCAAGAGAGATTCCCGGCGATACCGATTCCTCAGAGTTTAAGCAAAAGTCGTTCGTGCGGAATTCTGTCGAAATTTTTGCTAAAATCAACAAACACAACCTAAATACGTTTACCGGAATCTAGCGACTTCGTCTATTTCTCCTTAGCAACCATTAAGTTCGAGGTACATGAGCGTGCCCTCCGAAAATCATGCTGTGCACAAGAGAAGACATTCAGTTCCTCGATGTATAGAAGAGCTTTCTTAAAGATCCGCTTCATAACTTTACACACTCGACGTTAAGCAGATTGGACGATAGCTGGTTGAATATTGCCTGTTCCCTCCATTGTATATGGCGGGAGAGCCTATGGTGCGCTGAGGCTGGTGGTGGCTAGATCCTGACAGATGATCTACCCACTGCTGCTACTGTTGTACCATGGGCTCATGTCCTGGAAGCCTCCTCGTGCGACCGCTGGGTGGGAGTTGGGTTTCACCCTTCTCCCAGCTAAGATCCAGCACACAAATCCGCATGAGTCAGTGAACTGACCATGTGCTAGACCCGCTGCCTTTCGGGTATTCATTTAATCGAAGGCTTTGGCTGAGGACCCGAGTCGTTCTACAAGGTGTGGCGCCCTGCCAGTATCCTAGTCCATCCTCTTCGGAGGTTAGGAAGTGGTCGATGGCCCACATCCCGTAAAACCTAGCCATGGGAGACAACAGGTCTACGGGTATAAGCTCACAGCTCCATTGGCGCAGAGCATGAGCGCCACGCATTGTCTCTGACGGTGGGAGAACATCTCCGGGTGTTCAATAGTTTGCTACTGCCCGCCTCAAGACAGGCAGCCCCTGGTCAAATTGGTGCAAACCCGCCAAAACCCACCTGCGTCTGGCCGTGGTCGCAGGTGCGTATCCTACTACGGTTGCAACACATATAGAAATCGTTCCAGTACCAAGACTGCGTGTAACGGAATTCAAGCAGATCCCAATCCGTCTTTGCAATGACATTCCCGAGCTGGATTTGCTCCCCACCGTCTTGTGGGTTAGGCTATTGAGCCAAAGGCTCCGGGCAGAGTCCCTCAAACAAATCTCCAATCGACCCACTGCCTTGTGGGTCAGACCATCGAGCCAGAGGTTCAGGGCGGAATCCCACAAGCAAACCTAAAATTCACCCACTGCCTTGTGCGGAAGCCAATTGAGACAAAAGCTCCGAGCGGAGTTCCTCAAGCAAACCTCCGAAGCACAACGACCATCTCGCGTGCAATTGCCCACCAATCCAATCGTATGCCTGCGCGCAAAACACACAGCATCGGGTGCTGGAACTTGCGCACACTACTAGATCGGAACGGCAGTGAGCGCCCGGAGCGACGCACTGCACTGGTCGCGATGGAGCTGGCGCGCTACCATATCGATATTGCGGCGCTCAGTGAAACCCGGCTCGCTGAGCAAGGTAAGTTGCATGAAGCAGGTGCTGGCTACACATTCTACTGGGTGGGCAACGCCGCCTCAGCACCACGTGATCATGGGGTCGGATTTGCAATATCCGATCGCCTTCATGGCCAGCTGGTGAGTGAACCAACAGGCATCAGTGCGCGACTGATGACTGTTCGCCTACGACTCGGAAGAGGTACGTCTGCCACTTTTATAAGCACGTACGGTCCGACCATGTGTTATCCTGATGACACGCGTGATCAATTCTACAATCAGCTATCCTCCGTGATACGGTCTGTGCCGAGGAGCGACCGACTATTTCTGCTGGGTGATTTCAACGCGCGCGTTGGGCGTGATGCATCGGTGTGGACAGATGTTATCGGTCCGTATGGCATTGGCTCAGCAAATGCGAACGGTGACAGGCTGCTCTCACTGTGTGCCACTCATGGCCAACGATCACGAACACTCGGTTTGCACTGAGTGCGAGTGATATAGCAACTTAGACGCACCCACCGAGTGGTCATGCTCACCTGCTCGACTATGTCATCTACGTCAGCGTAATATGCGTGAAGTGCGCATGACACGTGTACTGCAAGGAGCTGAGTGTGGCACTGATCACAAATTGGTTCGGACCAAACTGTACATATATTTTACTAAATCTATGTATTGCACTCCCGCCGTGAATCACCGTAAATTTAAAATTCTCTCCCTCGGTACTGTGGCGAAACGTACTGAGCTGGAGAAGGCGATGGCTGCACGCCTGTGTGATGTGGACTGCATAGCCACAGTGGGCGACCTGTGGCACCACATTCGCGACCAGGTGACAGCTGCTGCTGAGGAGACCATCGGGCGCGCAAACTCTAAGCGGCCTGATTGGTTTGATGAGAACAATGCAACGATTGGCGCATTGGTTTCGGGGAAGAATGCAGCATTTGCTGCACACGTGGCAGACCCCAGTGACTTGGAGAAGAAGAGTCAGTTTCGCAAACTTCGACGGCGACTGACCCGAGAGCTCCGTCGCATTAAAAATGCATGGTGGACGGAGAAGACGAAGCAGATGGAATGCTACGCCGAACGCCGCCAACACAAGGAATTCTTCGACTCCTTGAAGGCGGTGTATGGACCGAGATTGGAGCCGCTGAGGACGCTGATCAACGGTAGTTCAGGCGCTATCTGCACACAGACTGCAGACATAATGCAGATCTGGCAGAAACACTTCGACTGTCTATTGAACAACCGTTCAGAGATCGACTGGCCTACATTGAATGGCCTCAAGCAGCACGATGTGAAGACGAGTCTGGCGGACACGCCAACACTGAATGAGACGCAGAGAGCACTTGCTCAGCTGCGAAACGGCAAATGTGCCGGAGCCGACGGGATCCCGTCTGAAGTATTGAAACACGGCGGACCCGCGTTGTTGACTGCGCTGCACCACTTGGTGCAACGTGTATGGTATGAGGAGGTGCCTCCTGAGCTGAAGGATGCCCTTGTGCTACCACTGTACAAGGGTAAAGGGAGTAAGCAATGTTGCACGAATTATCGTGGCATCAAGTTGCTGAGTTGTGTGGGCAAATGGATTACCCGAATCCTGCTCAACCGCCTCGTCAGTCAGGTTGTAGAACCTAAAGTGGCAAAACAGCAATGTGGATTCCGTCCGGGTCGCAGCGGCTCGTCAGTTGCAGGAGAAGTGCAGAGAACGACATCAGCCATTTTACCCGCTGTTGGTTGCTTTGCCCACAATATTTGATACGATGAACCGCGTGGCATTGTGGCTGGTGTTGAGTAAGTTTGGGTGTCCGAGTAAGTTTGTAAGTTTAATTGAATGTCTGCATAGTGATATGCGAGCGAGGATGCAGCTGAGTGGAGAGACCTCGGATGACTTTGCAGTTACCTCTGGGGTAAAACAAGGCTGAGTCTTAGCTCCTGCCCCGTTTAATATTAATCTTCACGCAATGTTGTCTTGTGCTTTTGATGCCGCTTGTGCTTACGGTGTTCGTGTGGAGCACCGTATTGATGGTGGGTTGCTGAACATTCGTCGTTTCGGTGCGAAAACTCTAGTCTGTGAGACAACTATCCGTATGTTGTTGTTTGCTGACGACTGAGCGTTGTTTGCACACAGCGCGGATGAGTTGCAGCATATGACTAGTGCTCTGGCTTCGACAGCGGACAAATTCGGGCTCATCATCAACACAAGCAAAACTGTCTGTCTCTTTCAGCCTTCATCGGAGGTGCAATCTTCAATATTGCCGCGAATCAGCATTGGTGCTGAAGTATTGGAAACCACCCGCTTCTGCTACCTTGGGAGTGTGATGTCGACTGATAAGCAGATACACAGTCAGCTGCGTATCCGCGTGTCGAAGACAGCGGCGGTATTCGAGAAGCTTGAGTACCGGGTGTGGAACAACCATCAGCTTAACATTGCCACGAAGCTGATGGTGTACAAATCAATGGTGCTGTCCGTTCTTCTATACGACAGTGAAACGTGGACGATGTACCGGCGGGATGTGCGATATCTCGAGCGGTTCCATCAGCATTGCTTGCGGCGGATTATGCGCATCGGTTGGGGAGACAGAGTTGCTGACACGGAAGTGTTGCGACAAAGTGGAATGTATGCAGCGGACTGCATACTTTTGCTGAGACACCTGAGGTGGCTCGGTCACGTGAGTCGTATGGATTCGAGGCGGATACCGAAACAATTATTATATGGTCAGCTGAGTATAGGGAAGCGGCACGTGGGGAAACCAAAGTTACGTTACCAGGACATGATTAAAGTGAGCCTCTCACGTTCTAATCTTGATTGCAGACCACTGGAATCGAAGGCGATTGATCGGCGTGCATGGCGTGATCTGATCACGAAGGCAGTTGCCGAAGTGTGGGAGAAAGATCTCATACATGTAGAGAAGCAGCAGCAAGTGCGGAAGCCGCAAGCCCCAATGGATTGTACTTCATCGACATCAAGCGCATGGTGCTGTAGCACATGCGGTCGCGAGTGCCTGAGTCAGGCAGGCTTAGTGGCCACTCGGGACCACTACCGAAGCGACGACGGGTCCTGCAGAGAACGTTGGCAGAACCGGCGCAGCGTTTGTAGGTACGCTGCATTCGATTTACTAACCGCTTGCTTGCATGCTGTCTCTTTATTTCAGGTGGTGGGTTTTCCATTTTGTCCTAATGCTTTTCCTTCTCAAATAAATGTCCACCTTATATAAACCTACAAAACCCGCTTAATTCAACTGTAGCTAATTTTGATAACATTTTCGTGTTTGTGTCATTTCCGTAAAATATACTTTCTGACCTCATGAACTTATCTCGGATTCTTTTGTAAAAAACATTTCATATGCTCAATAATTTAAGATTTTTGTCACGTTTCCTTATGAATTGCTCGATTTGTTTTCTTTGTTAGCTTTCTCTCAAGTGATTGGCTGTTGCTTGATATCCCCGGTGTGGCTGTGCTTGATGTGCATGTTGACAAAGTGCCTACCTGTCTATTACCCACTACCTCGTCCATACTGGCTCCAGGAGACAGTTGGTCGTTGCTAGAGGGGACGGGGTGCACGGTCCTTGTGGCCATGTTAGGATCATAGAGTGGTTCCATGCACTCAGTGTGGAGTGGACTACGGTCCAGCCACCGTCTTGTGTGCGATTGATTCCCAGATACAGCGTGATTGTGCTTGCCTGTGAAGGAGTGTGGGCCGGCTCCGTTGATGAAACGTGGCTCCCATCCACATGCCTCCCGGTCTTATTCCTTCGGGTTTACACTGGATATGGGGTGTGGTTGGAGTTGTGGGTGGTGCAGCGCAAGCCACCCATGGTCCCTTTGTAGGCGCAGGCGTCCTGAGGCTGGCCACAGTGACAGGCAAATCCGAAACCGGATGCCGCCAACCATATGGGTTTTACAATGCCAACTTTCCAAGCCGACGGGGGATGCCCGGATTCAAAGGAACGACGGAAAAGCTGACAGATAGGTGGGGCGATGTACTCCGCCACAGTCCTAAGGAACAGGAGATGCAACCCATCTGGGCCGGGTGAAGAATGCGGATCTAAAACAAGAAGTTTAACCACAGAATTTATGTTAATGTTTACTTGATCCAACGGATAAGAAAAATAAGACACACTGTTGTCGCAGGAGTTACTTTCGCAAAGCCAGAGGCGTACTGTTGAACCAAGAGACTGGCTTTATCAGCGTCTTCGTAAATTTCGTTGCTCACAGGAACACAAGATAGGGATACCATTGCCGGCCCTGGTACTTCTTTTCAGCTAACAGAAAAGCATTTTGGGTATCGTTCTGGAGTGTTGTGCTAATGATAGTTCAATTTGTTGACGTTTCTGATGCTTCAACGTGACACAAAGATTCCCGATAGTGTTGTAGGATGAGTAATCGGACTTTGTTTGAGACTGCCTGAAACGATACTACAATTTGCGCCCTCATCAGGGATCTCAATTCTCTGTCAATCCAGAGTGGAACCCACTTGGAGGACTTTCTGCGAGAGAAAGGAAGGACCTGCCCAATTAGGGACGTCATTTTGGAAAGCACAATGTTCCACGCACCGTCAAGAGGAATGGGATCAGGAAAACTCCAGTTCATAGCGCCTGCGGCTGTTCTCAGACGGAGTTGATCCGCATGCCAGAAGTTCCGACGGCAACCACCCTGGCTATGGATTGTGAGGCGACGTGTCCATTGGAATGAAACGACACAATGATCGCTTTTGCCGATGGGTTGAAGAACTGTTAGATTGGTGACATCTGACTGAGCTGGTGTGAGCACAAGGTCCAGAGTGTTCGGTGTCTGGTCAACAACAATGCGGTTTGGCATGGTGACGTGCTGAAACAAATTACAATCGATAACGGTCGCAAATAAGGTAGCATCGGAGGGACCAGGTGGACGATCACAAAGAAGTCTCAATCAAGATTAGGGGTATTAAAATCCCCCACGATAAGATTGTCCTTTCCTGCACCGTGTTTCCTGATCGAATCGAGCAAGTGATCTCCGGATCCCGATGGCGCTCTGTAGACAACACAAATCGTGAAGGATCTGCATCCATCATGGATACAGCAACAAAGGACATCAAAATCACCATCGTCGTCACTAGTAGCTGTAACCAAATGGGCCTTGAGTTCGGCTTTCCAGTAAAGTATGACGCAGCCACCCTACCTACCACCAAAGCGGTCGGCTCGACAGAGACTGCATCCATAGTTGTTTCATAGTGTTGTAGAGAGCAGAAGGGAAAAGACCCGTGTCAGCTCCTTCACCTCCCATTCAGTGGCTGGATGACGCGTGTCCTTGCTGACCTGTGTTCACCAAGGGATCAGCACAGCTGCAGCAAAAACAGTGGAATCCAGGCGTTCTCAGCATGTAGTTATCCAACCGCTGCTTGAAACATTCCTCTGAATGGGCACTGACAACATATTCCGTGAGGTTGTTCCATTGATTCACGACCCGGGTAGATAACGTGACGTCGGAGCGGACGCGGAACCTCCGCGGTTTAAACAGTTTCCAACTGTGACCCGTGTCGAGTTATCTACATTGAGTTGGAAGAACTCTTGCACCTCGGTTCCCAAATCTCCTTTTAGGATGCGTCTTGTGTATATCAGATCCCTACGGCGACGATGATAGTCCAAAGAGTACAAGTTCATTCGCTGAAGTCGAAGGGGATAAAACAAATCACGCAGCACTGATACAGACTTGGATCGACGCTGCTGAACGTTCTCGAGTAAAGCGCACTCAAATTTTGTGAGAGGGTGCAAAGCGGGAAGTCCATATTCCAATATTCGACGGACGTGAGAAGAAAACAGGAGCTTGAAAATCTCAAGCGACATTTTTGAAATCGACCTCCGTATGGCGCAGAGTGCCCTGTTGGCGGAGGCGACTTTCCGCAACGCATCAGAGGATACAATCAGACCCAAGTCCTTCTCAGAAGCCGTATTGCTCAGCAGAAAACCACCAATGTGGTAGGTGCCGAAAGATTCTGGAGAACCGACTGGAAGAACACAGCATTTGTCATGGTTGATAGGTAACTGCCAGTTCACGGACCAGTCGTGCAGCAGATCAAACGTTATTTGTAATTTGTCCGAATCTTAAGCCTAGACACTTTTGACCACAGTTTGAGATCATCAGCGTAGATCAAACAGTCAGTTTTAGCACCTCTGGAAGATCGTCGATGAAGATTTTGAAAAGTTCGGGGCCAAGAACGGAGCCCTGTGGAATCCCACTGGTCATGAGGACAGGCCCAGAACCAACCGGGAAATCAGCGGTCCAGGTGACAACATTGCCAGCGATGTCAATCTTCCAGAGCTGTTCATGAGGAACTCAATCAAATGCTTCGCTGAAATCAACAAAAACATCTAGACGATTACCGAAATCCACCGACTTTGCCAACTTCTCGCGGGCATGTAGGTTAGTTAGACAAGAGCGTGCTCTCCGGAAACCCTGCTGAGCAGGAGTACTGATGTTCAGAGTCTCGAGATGAAGCTGAAGGGCTCTTTTAAAAATCCTTTCCATTGTCTTACAAATGATAGAGGTCAGGCAGATCGGTCTGTAATTCGCAGGATCCTCTCGGTTCCCTCCTTTCTGGATTGGCTTCACAATACTTTCCAATCAAGCGGAAAGCGGCCAGCATCAAGGGAGTGCCGAAACAATTGGCAGATTGGCTCAGTGACATACTCAGCCAATGTCTTCAGGAACAGGGGATGTAACTCATCAGAGTTCGGGTCCAACTCCAGAATTCGCAGCACCATGTTCGTGATAATTTGTATGTGCTCCAAGGGAGTGGGACGCGCGGGCACATAGTCAGTGAATACCGGGGCTTCAGCCGAGTACACTGACGAATATTGCGAAGCAAGAAGACAGGCTTTCGCTTCATCGTCATGAAGTATAGCCTTATCCTCACGCGAATACAAGGCAGGTACGCAACAACACACCTTAGTACTTCTTTTCAGATACGAGGAGCTTTTCCGGGTCACTACAAGATTGTTTAGTCAGGCAACGGTCATATTGTGTCCGCTTCCTGCGTTTCTGCAGTGTAATCAAATTCATAAGAACATCGTGATCCTCATGGTCAGACGCCAACCGTGAGAACTGGAATCTGTCCCACGGTTTTCATCTCCTATGCAGCAGAGTTCTCAGCTCTCTATCAATCCAAGGAGGGCCTTTAGAGAAAGATCTGTCAGCAACAGTTGGTACAACTTCGTTCATAATGGAGAGCAATTTTAAGCGAAGGAGATTCCATGCGGTATCGAGATGCAACTTCTGGGGTACTCCAGTTCATAGCGCTCGCAGCGATTTGTAGGCGGATTGGATCGGTGCACCAGTTCCGGCGAGGTATGCCCCGGTGGTGAAAGGTGGGTCGTCTTGTCCATAGAAAGGAAAGCACACGATGAGCACTTGATGCAAGTGGCTGGAGAATCTGTAAATCAGACAAATTGAATGGTTGGGGTGTGAACACGAGGTCGAGGATGTGCGGCGTTTGGCCCGGTATTATCCGAGTAATCGACGTGACATGTTGAATTAGACCCACATCGAGGACAGTTTCCAGTGGAACAACATCGAAGGATAATGGGGAGAAACCAAAGCGAACAAACTCCCAGTTGCATATATATATATATATATATATATATATATATATATATTATAAACAATCGGTGATACTGATATTGTGCCATTGGAATCATGGCTGAATAGGAAAACAATATGAATAATAAGAAAAGAGCAACAAGAACTGCTTTGTGCGTCTATTTTACCACTCACAGTTTTAGACATGTTTTTCAGTTTGTTCTTTTTTAGGGGGAGGAAGAAGGGACACCGCAATAAACCGATGCACACGTTCGCCACTGACATCGATCTTGAGCCATTGCTTCCAAGGTCTTCAGCCAGCAAGTATTCGCATCATCATCATCATCATTCTCGTCCTCATCCTCATCCTCATCATCATCATCATCATCAGCAGCAGCAGCAGCATCATCATTACACGTTAGCTGGAGGTGGAAAACACCTCAGCTATTGTGCCGCAATACAAAAGATAGGAAAAGGAAAACAAACGGTGGCACGCCCGCTGAGTCCCCAGTAACGGATGGACATCATTCCAGAGAGCTAACAGCTGGCTGCCGTAAAAGAGTTATATTATACCTATCAGGTGAGATCATGATTGGAGGGGGATGCTAAGCAGGAGGGGGATGGACAAAGGAACTCACAACACAAATGCCATTGAAGCCGGCTCCAAGCCATATCAGCGAGTGTGTCCAACCAAACGTGTTCACCATCCTTAGGACCCCAGCCAGACAATCGGCATGCACCAATCGACGCCAACTTCGAAGTGAGGGTTTTCATTCCTCTCGACCAAGTCATCACTTGGCCTCCCCTCCTCCTCTTCCAACCGCACCCACAACGCACAAACAATGCACGTCGCGAGAGTCGGTGTGCTGGCATGCGCAACACGTGGCCCAGCCATCGGAGCCTGGTGCGTGATATAATGGTGCTGAGCGGTTCACTCGCTCTTCCTGCACCAAATGCGCGACGTCGAACACGCTCATTGCTCACCCGGTGCTCCCACCAGACATGAGCTAAGCTGCGAAGGCAGCGATGATCGAATATGACGAGCCTTTTTATGTCTGTCAACCTGATGGGCTAGGTTTCACAGCCATATAAGAGAGTTGAACGGACGGCTGCGTTGTAAACTCTGCCCTTGAGGGCGAGAGTAATGTCGCATCTGCGCCACAGATGGCGGAGATTGGCAAAAGCACCTCGAGCTTTTGCTATACGGTTCGTAACCTCATCTTCAATCCCACGGGTGCTAATATAGCTGCCCAGGTACTTGAATTCCTGAACGACTTCTAGCAGATCACCACCAAGCGTTAGCGCAGGGTTGGGTCCCTGCCAATCTTGGAGAAGTACTTTGCATTTCGATGGAGCAAAGCATAACCCAAAATGATTGACAGTCAGTGCTAATCGGTCCAGTGCTCTTTGGCATGTTTGGGGGCTGTCACAGATCAGGGCAATATCGTTTGCATACTCCAAGTCAAGAAGTCGCTCACCAGGAAGTAGCTCCACACCTTCTAGGTCGTGTCCAGCGAACGCTGTCTCCATGACTTCATCAATAGCGAAGTTGAAGAGGAACGGCGACAGCGGGCATCCTTGTCTCACACCGCTGGTGATACTGAAGGGTGGCGACAGTTTGCCATAAACCCTCACCCTGCCCGAACTATGCGCGTACAGCGCTTTGATAATATTTACATATTTATCAGGCACACCTTTCCTCAGCAGACAGTCCCAAAGGGCACATCGATCGACTGAGTCGAAGGCACCTTTTATGTCAAGAAACACGACAACGGTGGGTCGCCAATAAACATGGCGGTGCTCCAACACTTGACGCAAGGTGAAGATGTGCCAGTCAGTCTGTGGAGAATGATAGAGGCAAGCAATTTAGAGGCAATTGAAATCAGACTGATCCCACTATGATTGCCGCATTCTAAACGGGAGTCTCCCTTGAAAATTGGGACAATGACGGAGCGGTTCCAGTCTGTCGGGACTGTCTCCTGCTCCCAAAGTGTTACTAGCAACTCGTGTAGATCACCTACTAGAGCAGGTCCACCGAATTTGAAGGGGGCTGGGGGAATTCTATCTGCCCCTGCGGCCTTATGCAATTTCAACAGCCTGATCTCACGTTCGACTTCTGTACGTGATGGCGGATCCAAGGAGACGGCCCAGGGAGAAGGGCGCTCAATGCCCGAAGAAGAAAGCAATAACTCAGGTTGATTAAATTGCCTTACAAAGTGTTCAGCCCAACGCTCCAAGCGTTTTGACAGGCTGGGGATCGGCTGCTCACTCTCGTCGCGTATGGTCTCGCTAACACCAGGTCTTCTGCTGCCTGTTTCCCGTATCAGACGGAATAACTTATGATGATTACCAACGGCAGCGGCTGTTTCCATTTCCGATGCAAGATGAGACCACCAGGTTTCGCGATCCTTCTTCAGGCTAGCACGTAGTTTTGCCCTGAGATTTTTGCGAGTCTCATTGTATTCGTTTCCAGCCGGAATACGTCGGCGAGCATCCATAAGTTCCAGAGACTGCGTAGAGACCCAATGTCCGATTTTGCAATTTGCTTTGCCACATGAAGACATGCCTGCTAACAGCAACGCTTGACGAATATGCGACCAGTGATCTTCAACGGTGTTTAGTGGGCGCTTGCTCAGCCCAGATGTCAGCGCACTTTGGTACACATTCAGAATATCTGGCTTCGCCAGCTGGCTGGTGTCAATCCGTTCACATCGACGTTGCTGACGTCCACCGAAACGCACTCGGAGTTCGGCGCAGACAAGTGCGTCGTCAGAGTCCACGCTCGTGCTCCAAATCGTGCTGATAGCCACTATGGAACTGAACTTGCCGAGTGTATCTCCGGTGGAACCAGCTTACAACTACTGGAAAACTGATTTCGATGGATTGAATCGAGCAGCGAGCCAAATGGATTGGTCTCTACCGCATGTTAAATCTGTGGAGGATGGTTGGACAGTAATAAAGGAAGGATTGGCTTCGCTTTGTTCTCAGTTTGTGCCGCTGAAATTTCAGAAAGTCGGACCAATCAAACCACACTGGTTCGACAAGGAATATGGTAGGCTGGCTCGGTTACAGCGAAGAATGTGGGACGCATTTCGCCTCTGGCTCCGCCACTGATTACGAAGCATATAAAAGACAGCGAAATATTTGCAACAAAGTGAAATTGATAAAGCGCCGGAAGTTCGAAGAAAAGCTTGCAACTGACGCGAGGATGGCCCCAAAGAAGATCTTTGCTTACGTGAAACGCCGTTTGAAGCCAAAAGGTGACGTGTCATGTCTGGAAGACGCGGACGGACACCTGCTAACTTCCAGTTCCGATCGCGCGTCCGCACTGGCCGCTCACTTCGCTTCCGTGTTTGCAAACAACGCGGCGTCCATACCCATCTCAGCGAGTAACATTCCTGTAGAACTCAACAGTTTGGTTTGTGATGTCGACGAGGTGCGCCTGCTACTTGCGAACCTTGACGGTACCAAGCCTGCAGGACCTGACGGGCTTCATCCGCTAATTATCAAATCACTAACTGCCATTATCTCGCCTGCTGTTACGGATCTATTCAACAAATCACTGTCTGAGGGCTCATTGCCAAACGACTGGAAGCGCTCGGTGGTGAGGCCGATCCCGAAAGGTGGCGACCCCAGTAAGGTGGATAACTACAGGCCAATTTGTCTTACACCCGTTTTGGCCAAAGTGATCGAGAAGATAGTAAAAAAAGCGTCTAATACATCTGTTGCAATCGAAAGAACTTCTGACACCGGCACAACACGGATTCAGGATGGGATATACTTGTGTTACCAACTTACTTGTGACGAGACAGGAATGGTTGTAAGCAATGAACCGGGGAAAGTCCGTCGAAGTCATCTACATCGACTTCAGCAAAGCATTCGACAAAGTCCATCATGAATTGCTTCTAGACAGATTAAGGTCGTGTGGTGTCGGAGGATCGTTACATCGATGGATCCATGAATTTCTCGTTGGAAGAAAGTGGAGGGTACAGGTGGATGGCCATCTAACCGATTGGTATCCCTCGACCAGTGGTGTACCTCAAGGTACGGTACTGGGACCTACTCTGTTTCTCATCCATATCAACGAGCTGCCCCAGCTTCTACGGTCGCCGTGTGCACTGTTTGTGGATGACCTCAAAATTTGGCGAGAAATTAATACTCTCGATGACTGTGACATTCTCCAACAAGACCTCGACCGCCTCGCAGTATGGTCTGCTGAAGTCCACCTACCGGTCAACCCGACAAAGTCCCTATGCATGAATCTCGGGAAGGCTGTTCACGGACGAACGTACACCCTAGACGGCCAACCACTGCATCCCACACCTTCCGTGAAAGACCTAGGTGTACTCTCACGCTGCGACTTGAAGTCCGTCGACAACACCAACAAACTGTATCGAAACGGACTGCGCATGCTCTGGGCGCTGAAACGCAGCTTCTGCACTTGGTCTGAGGCCGTCGCCACTCGCCTCTTCTCTTCCATCGTCAGACCAATGGTAGAGTACGGCTCGCCTGCATACTGTCCGATCACTCGCGGCGAAGCGCAAAAGATCGAACGAGTACAACACATCGCCACCAAGTTGATCCCCAGCTTGAGAGGCTTATCTTATGAAAACCGGTGCATGAAACTTGGGCTCTACACCTTGTCATATCGCCGTGTTCGAGTGGATCTTATCATGACCTACCGTATTTTACATCTCGGTCATTTCCCCATGCTAAGGTCGTTACTCCACTTGCGAGTACCATGCACCACACGTGGGCACAGGTACAAACTCGTGGTACCTGATCTGAAGAAAATCCCACACCCCCTGTGTTTCGAGCGGAGGGTTGTGCACGCCTGGAACAGTCTGCCAGAACACGTCGTCGAGGCCGAATCTATGCAAAAATTCAAATCTTTGTTGGATTTACACTTCGATAACATACGTTTCAGAGAACGGTTGCCACTTGACAACGATATCACCCACTTGTGACTCACTGTGTAAACAAGCATTTTGTGTGCTACAGAAGGAGTTGCTGAACCATCTCAGGATAACCACCGGACGTGTTTATTATTTTTTTAAAATGTTTTTTGATTATCACCCAATGGAGTTGTACAGAATTATTTTCTACTTGCTCCAAAATACAGTATTCAGTATTCAGTATTCAGCCTCTCCAGCGGTAACTGATCGCGATATGATCGATTTGCGTCCATGGGTGGCCCGAGGCTGCTGGCCGCCATGTCACACTTCTGCGGGTGCTGTGTCGAAAGTTAGTGCTCGCGAGAAAGAGGCGAGCATCTTCACACAGCTGTAGCAATCGCTTACCATTATCGTTACGGGAGCCTACACCATGTTGGCCGCCCAGATGAAGCTCATCAGAGGACAATTTCCCGACTTGGGCGTTTAGATCACCAGTCAACACCACAGTATCCGTGCTTCTTCTGTAACGAAGGAGCTCGTGAAGTTGCTGATAGAAATCATCTTTTACCGAATCAGTGCTACTGTTTGTAGGGGCGTAAGCCGCAATGACAAACAGGCACCGTTTGTGCCCGCGCGACTTCGTAGCACGGAACGAACCAGCTAATCTAACGGCGCACATCCTACTGTTTACTGGGATCCAGTCAATTAGGGCAGCTTCAGCCCGGGGACTCAAAACAATGCCGACGCCTGCTTGACCGGCATTTGAAGCTGTATCATCGCCAGACAGGCGCAATGAGAATGTGCCGCCAGTGTCGCCTGTGGGGGATCTCAAGGTAAGCACGGAGCTCGAATCTTGCAGGCGGGTTTCTGATAAACAGCAAATATCGATCGACAGGGTCTCTAGTGTGCGGGCAAGTGCTGCCTGTTGGCCAATCTGCAGCAAGGTGCGCACGTTGAGGCATGCCAATCTTAGCGAGACACGAGGACTCCAAAGGGAAACGGATGAACTGACGTTGTCCGCTTGGTTGAACATGGACTTGTCGACTGGATTGGAGCGAGGCCCTGCGATTGTGTGTGATTTGAAATTAGAAGACATGCGACTATTCAAGTAAGCTGGGGGAGGGCCAAGAATTGGGGGATTGAAAATGGGGGGATATAAGTAAAGTTGGAGCGGGACGATAAGGATGAAAAAGCGCAAGAAGGGGTATAAGAAGACGGGAAGGCCTGAGCAGTAGCATCCATACCCCTATCCACCCTGCTCGAAGCAGCAGATAGGGCGCCGTTTATTATCCTCTGCGACGGCCAGAGCATCAAGAAAGTATTGTAGGAAAGGTTCATTGTATTGCATCTCTCGGACCCCAACCAGGTAGTCGACAACAACCGGCCGAGGCCAACTGTTTCGTCAACTTTTTCATGCGGCTTCTCCATGTTGTAGGCTGTCTACCAGACCGTCTCTTCCAGCCCTGTCCAGCAAGTGCAAACAACGCACGACGGGGGTAACGCTGGACAGGCATGCGCAACACGTGTCCCAACCACCGCAGTTGATGCAGTGAGATGAGCTCCTCGAGCGAGTCGCTTCCACGCCCTAAGACACGCTAACTTCCACATAGCTTACGTGGTGCTGCCACCACACACGGGCAATGGACCGCAGACAGCGGTGCTCGAAGACGGATAGCCTGCGCGAGTCATCTTTACCAATGGGCCAGGTCTCGCATCCGTACAACAGTACAGCACAAACAGTTGCACAATAGTCCCGCCCTTTGATGGAGAGACGAATGTCGTGGCGACGCCACAAATGCCTCAGCCTAGAAAAAGCGAGGCGTGCTTTCGAGATGCGCATCGAAATCTCGTCTCCAACAGCCCCGCCAGCAGTGATGCAACTTCCCAAGTAGACAAAGCTCTCCACAACCTCTAGTGTCTCACCAGCAAGCGTGAGTGCAGGCAGAGGCACCTGCCAGTCTTGAAGGAGAGCCTTGCATTTAGATGGCGAAAAGTACATACCATACTTTGATGCTTCAATCGCCAAGCGGTTTAATGCAAGTTGGACGACCTGTGGATCGTCACCCAGCAAGACGATATCATCAGCATAATCCAACTCAACAACTCGACTACCTGGGAGAAGCTTAACGCCAGCTTTCAACGAATCGCTCAGAGCGTTTTTCAGGATATCCTCAATGACAAAGTTGAATAGGAACGGAGAGGTAGGGCAATCTTGTCGAACTCCACTGGAGACCACAAATTTGGGCGAAAGCATGCCATAAGCCCTAACCCTGCCCGAGGTCAGACTATATAGAGCGCGCAGTATGGAGACGAACTTTTCGGGGACACCATTCCTCAGAAGGCAATGCCACAGTACTGTACGATCGACAGAATCGAAGGCTGCACGGATATCCAGGAACACAGCAATCGTTCGCCTCTGATACACATGGCGGGGCTCGAGGATCTGGCGAAGTGTGAAGATTTGGTCGATGCAGCCGCGACCAGGGCGAAACCCAGCTTGTTCTTCTCGTTGCAACGATTCGCGTGTTGGGGAGAGCCTGCGAAGTATGATGGACACCAGCAGCTTGCAAATGACGGGGACTAAGCTTATTCCTCTGTAGTTGGAGCAGATTGCGCGCAGGCCCTTTTTGAAGATGGGGACAATTATCGATTCACCCCAAAATGATGGAACTTTCTTTTTCGACCAAATTTTCGAGAACAAAGCGGTGAGTTCTCGGACCAGCGATGCGCCACCATCTTTCAATAGAACTGGGTGAAGACCATCAGGGCCGGGAGATTTATAGCGCTTCATGTGCCGCAGCTCCTGCTCGATTTCCTGGGAAGAGGGAGGGTCTGTTGGGGTAGACCACTGGGCCCCAGAGCGAGCGCCAGAGGTAGCAGATGGAGCTGCGGGCCAACAAAACTGCGAGCCAAAATGTTCGGCCCATCGCTCCAACCGTCGTTGAAGATTGGTGATTAAGGTGCCATCCTCTTCGCATGTTGTTTCACTTATACCAGATCGAACACCTTCGGTGACTCGAATGAGATGGAAGAGTTTCCTGGTATTACCACAGAGAATAGCAAGCTCCATCTCCCTAGCAAGTTCACACCCCCAAGCTTCGCGGTCCATTTGCAGACTCCTGCGCAACTCTCGATCAAGGTATTGGCGTTCCTCAATGTGTCTGGAATCCGATGGGATCAAGCGGCGTCTGTCCATCAGCGACAAAGAGTCTGCGGAAATCCAATGTTTCGGTGGGTGACGGGTAACTCCACAAGTGTCGATACTGGCGGAAGCTAAAGCAGCTTTGATATGCGCCTACTGCGAATCGAGATCACTGTCAACAGTTGAGCCAAGCAAGGTTGACAGTGAGGCTTGGTACCTGGTTAAAATCGCAAGGTTTTGAAGGTTCGCGACGTCCGGTCGGAAGTGCGCGCGCTTAGGTGATCCTCCGAAACGCATGCAAATCTTAGCACGAACTAATGCGTGATCAGAGTCTGGAAAAGTTGACCAGTACGATCGGCAGTCCGTTACGCTTCCGCGCCATCTGTAGCTGATTGCTATGTGGTCAAGCTGGGAGCACTCTTAGGTTTGTGAGGGCGGGCGCCAGGTAGCAGTGTCTCCTCGAGTGCCGAAAACTAGTGCTCGAAGGAAACAAGCGATTATCAGAGCAAAGAGCAAGCAGTCTGTCTCCATTGTCTGATCGACTGCCACTGAGACCAAAACTACCCCCAATGTGGTGCTCGCTTGGTGGAAGGCGGCCAACCCGTGCGTTAAAGTCTCCGGCAAGAATGACTATATCAGTCCATTTGGAGGAACGCAGAAGTTCATGTAGTTGTTGATAAAAGCTATCTTTAACCTCATCCGGAGACGACAAACAAGGCACGCGTAACGTCTCGACACCTTCTTACGCAACATGAACCTCTTAGTCTGACTGCATATAGCCGGCTGTTGATTGGGATCCAGTCAAGCAGAGCTGATTCAGCCTTGGCACTCAGTACAACCCCAACACCAGTTGACCAGTGGCGGCAGCTTCTGGGTCTCCGGAAAGCCGCTAGTAGTATTTGGCGTCAGAGTTTACCGGAGAGGCCATTCTGATGACGGCACTAGTCTTGTAATCTGGTCTCTGAAAGGCAACAGATGTTTACCGAAAGCGTTTCAAGAGTACGGGCAAGACATGCTTGTCGTCCGAGCTGCATCAAAGTTCGAACATTAGACGCTGCGAGGATGAATGGAGAACCAGGTCGAAGAAGAGCTGGAGATTCGGTGGAATTAGAGGCGGTTGCGATCGCAGGACATTGAAAACCGGGAGTTTGGCTGTCACTTCCATCAGCTGCGAGACGTGGGTCGTCTGTGATGGTGACCGTAGAAGACATAAGAGTACATGTGGGTGAAGGACGGGATGCGGGGTGTTATGTGAGTGGAGGTTGGGCGGTTGAGTTAGCACAGAAGATAGGCATAGCAGTAGCAGTAGTAAGCGGTGTGGTCCATGATTCGTCAGTGGGCATGATACTACCCGGTTGCCCAGGCCGAAGTAGAGGGTTGTCTTAGGGGCCCTACCCCGAGCCTTTGATCAAAGATCTAACCCCCAAGGCAGCAGGGCGATGTGAGCGCGTCGCAACCCGTTGGGAGCCGATAACCAAATAGATGGTTCATACGCCTTTCGGTCCGTGAAGGACCAGGGGCCCAACGCACTCCTAAAGTGCAATGCCCCTCAGGGAGGGGCAACGGGTAGCGACTTTATTTAGTGGCGAGTCACATCCGCCACGTCGCAGTGTCGTAAAACGGACAGTTGTGACTGTTTATAAGGAGAACGCTTGCCAGGCGAAAACCCACCACGTCCTGGAACACTGCCGCCGAACCATTCCCTGGAACGGGAAAAAACAAATGACCCAGCTGAAACCACGAGCAGGTTGTTCGGCAAGCAGGCCGTTCTTGAACTCTAACGACCTGGCATGACAAGGAGTGTTTTCCAGTGAGTTCTTGGCGTTTTTCGAAGTACGCGAAAACCCACGATATGTAGGCCCGTCTCACCGTTATCACGACGAGATCTGAGTTCATCAACTGCGTTCTTCATTTTTACTCGATCCTCCGGAGAGGTATCGTAGTACGAAAAATGGTTCTCCTCTAAGTCGCGGGGCTCGTCGGAGAATGCGATGGACTTCACCATCGTTTTGACATACAATCTTCAACGGCCGGACCTTAGGGGAGTCCTCCTGTTTCTTGTCAAGGCGGAAAGCGGAGACGATGTTGATTCCTGGCTCACCTTCGTCGAGCAGTAAGGAGATCATCCGTTTTAAAAACTCTTGATCATCCATAGTCCTTTCAGCTGGAGTGGCTTTGGACGACTCAGGAACATTTATGATGATTAGGCAACGGCCACGAGAGGGTGATTTGTTGTTATCGGGGAACTGCGGCTTGTGGGGAGGTGGACGCTCCTTAAGCAGCTTTTCCAGATGACCGACTCTATTCAGAACTAGCTTCAACTGCGATTGTGAAGACAACAGTTTGCGTTTCACCTTGACATCTGTCTTGCTCTTACTTTCAATCACTCGTACTGGCAAGGACAGTGGCGCACATTCCTACGCTACGGATGCACAAGTCTTGGTTTTTGGGGCTTTAGCGTGGTCAACAGCCGTCGGCTTACCAGTGGGAGTAACCGGATCAGAAGCTAGTGATGAGAAGCATGGGGATGCCAAGAAGGCAGTATCATCATCATCATCATTATACATGTCAGCTAGAGATGGTAAAACACCTCCGCTATTGTACCGCAATACATAAAGGAAATACATACATACATACATACAATACATAAAGGAAAAATAAATACGACAGTTGAATGCCAACTGAGCTACCAGCAACGGATACGCATCGTTCCGGTAAGCTACTAGCCGGCTACTAGGCAAAAACAAAAATTTAATTACGTTTTACCCTACGAGATAAGATCGTAGATGGAGAGGGAGGCTAAAGGGATGGGGAGGGACAAAGAAACTCACAGCAGGAACGCCACTGAGGTCGGCTCCTTGCCATATCAGCAAGTGTATCCAGCCAAACGTGTTCACCGTCTTTTGGACCCCAACGAGGGAGCCGTGAAGCTCCAACTGAGGCCAGCTCCGAAGTGAGGGCCTTCATTCCTCTGGACCAAGTCATCGCTTGGCCACCTCTCCTCTTCTTCCACCCACATCCCTGGTGAGCAAACAACGCACGTCGAGGGAGTCGGTGGGCTGGTATGCGCAACACGTGGCCCAGCCATCGGAGCCTGGTGAGTGAAATGACGGTGCTGAGCGGTTCATTCCCTTTTCCTAGGCCGTAAACAAGGCGTCGAACACGCTCGTTACTCACGCGGTGTTCCCACCAGATGTGAGCCATACTGCGAAGGCACCGATGGTCGAACGTAAGTAGCCTCTTCATGTCCGCCGATCTTAGGGGCCAGGTTTCGCAACCGTACAGTAAGGTCGAACGTACCGCTGCATTGTACACTCTACCCTTCAGGGCGAGAGTAATGTCGCGCCGTCGCCATAGGTGGCGAAGGTTAGCAAAAGCACTTTGAGCTTTCGCTATGCGGTTCGTGATCTCGTCTTCGATCCCAAGGGCGCTGATTGCCTCGGTCTGAGCAGAAGAGAAACGCGGGTTCAGTGCAGGCAGTCCATCAAGCGGTGCAGTGTCTGTACCTGCCTTCTTTGCTGGAGTCTGACAGGCAAGGATATACTTTGCGTTGGGGGGCAGCTGGGGATCTTTCTGCTTTTGCACAGAATGCAGACATGAGGGACTTGGACTGATTGTAGGTAGGCCATTCGAAACGCGACTGACACTCAGTCCAGCGCGACATGTGTCACAAATGTAGAAGACGACGAAGGAAGTGGTCCTCTGCAGTGGATCGTACAGATCTGTACCGACTTCACAACATGTACTAAGTTCAAGTTCAAGTGGGACTGGAACGATAGGATGAATCCCGTAAGTATTCCTTCTTGAGCGGGTCGTCGATCCAGGATTTGATAGGGGTGCTCCGACTTCTTGATGGGTCTAACACGAAAACACCCGAAAAACACCCTGGTCCACCAATTTAATGCCCACGTTCCTAACATTAGCTGTCCCAGCTATGTCAGTTACGTGAAGTAAGTAAGAGAGGAAGAAGAATCGAAGGTAAGAGAGTAGGGGAAATCAGTTAAAAGAAGAGAATAATACCAATGGCGAGGAAAAGTAAGGAAAATAGAATCGAAGTATGAAGATGGGAATTTGTCAGGAAAACGGAAAAGTTTCGTGTTGCCACCCAAGAGCATATAGTTGACGCTCAAACCCCTTAACCGTAGCTTCTTTGACAATATTTTCTGGAAGCAGGTTCCAGCGCTCGATGACTCGACGCGATAAGCGTGTCTCCGCTCTAACTCGATCGGACCGCGGTTTGTCCAGCTTCATACAATGCCCGCGGAGACCAGTACAGATGTACAAATGTGACGTAGCAGTCAGTTCAGTTCAGTTCAGATGGGGACTGGAACGATAGGAGAATCCCGTTAGTGTTCCATCTTGAGTGGATCGTTGAGCCAGGGGTTGATGAAGTGCTCAGTTATTGATGGATCTAAAACGGAAACACCCGTATCGCACCCTGGCCAACCAGTTAATGCCCACGTTTCCTGCCATAGCAGTCCCTGCTGTGGCAGTCACGTGAAGTAAGCAAAGGATAGGAAGAGAAATCGAAGGTACAGAATAGGGAAGTGCACTCAAATAATAAAATAATACCAATACGTGAAGAAAAGTAGAGAAAAGAAAATCGAAGTACGAAGATGCGAGTTACTCAGGAAAATGGAAAGGTTTCGTGTTTCACGGGTTTGCGCAGAACGAGTAAGCGCAGCTTTTCGGTGGTTCTGCCTCGGGATCTTACGGCAAGGTCCTGAGG
>OX104065.1:116787459-117098590 GCA_944474145.2 Dicrocoelium dendriticum
CAGAACGACTAGTGAATTTACGGGAAAAACAGTCATCTCGGGGGATATCCGTAAGCGTTTCCTCTGATCTGATATACTGTCGGCAAAAAGCCGACTAAGTGAGGTTTTGTGCGAAACCGACGACGAACAGAGCACTTCGCTCTATTTATGGGAATCAACCATAAGGTAGACCATTCCCAGAGCCTATCCAAGGCACGCTGAATTGCCTCAGGATCCCCCGGGATATCCACAATATTTTGGAGCTTAAGGTCGTCAGCAGACATTAGTGACGACACCCCTAGCTCTTCCGGCTGGACAATCCTGAAAACCCACCAGACGGAGGCTTTTCACACCAGCCGCGCGTCTAGTTTTGTGGTCTTTGATAGCCTCTTTTAACTTCAATCTATCTTTCGGTGGTAGGTCAGGCTGAACGCTGACACCACTAACCTTAATTATGTATGCAAAGCGCAGTAATGATTTGCGTTCCTCCGGGGTAGAAATGACTACGCGAAGTAGTCGGGGTTGTGGATTTGGCGTAGCGATAGGGACGTTCCCCAATTTGGTCAGCTTTCTCACAGTGACATCAGAGAAGCCAGGTGGAAGCAGCTTGGTTACGCACAGTTTGAGCCACTTGATGTCATCCAAAATGCGTTCCCTTGGGAGAGCAGCCGCAGATTCAGTAACGTTACGGAATATAACGCTACTATCCGTGAAAGAGTCGGCACGACGAGGAGTGTTTACCCCACGTGCCTTGGATTCGACACTTACACCAGCTGTTTTCACCACTGGCGGTGGGATTATCTCCGTCTTTGCAAACAACGTCGAAGCAACGGTAGCGTAGGTTTTCCGCTCTATTGCCGGCGTCTTACTAGTTCCTGGGTCTTCAAGCCCTTCGAAGTTTTACGGGCAGATCTAGTCCGCTTCTTCTTTTGGCTCACTGGAGCAGGGGCCGTTGGCCTTGTGTCGCATTGAGCAGTTACCAACAGTTCGTCAGAACGGGCTGGTTCGGTGGCAGCCGAGACGGTCAACATCTTCAGAAGGTTCTCCTGTGCACAATCGTCAGACGACTTTACGACTGTCAACGACGGCATCTTTTTCGATGCCTTGCCAACTGATTCTCTGGGTTTATCAGAGGGCTTTTGATATTTCCGCACCCTATTTTTCTTCACTTTGTTCGGCTCATGAGGATAGCCAGCAATGCTACCTGGATTAGCCTGTAGGACGTGCGACTACATGACCGAGTGACAGACTCCAGTGGATGGATCGTCAGCAATGTTGCCGTCTATTGCAGTGTCTTCAAACGAAAAACTCAGGGATTGTTAAATCAAATCCATCTTCGTATTGAGCTACGCAATAGAAGCGAGTTTGGCTATCGCTATCTTAACCTCTGCCAACCTTGAGGCCAGCGTTGAAAGTTTAGCACCGGTGATAGCCGGACTCGTCGATCTCTGAGCGCAGCATTCAGCACAGCTAAAGTGGAAGTGAACGCTGGATGATAGCATTTTGTACTGGTCTGCTTGTAGGCCGTTACAGCTTTCGTGATACCAGCGGCAGCAGACGTCACACTGCATACTGCCAGATAAATCTGTTACTGGCTCTGAACAGCTAACCTGTCCGCAGGCTGCTTTACACTCATCAACCGAGGACCCCATAGGTCTGTCCGCCTCGGTGTTTAGCGAGACAGCCATGTTCATGTGGAAAGCAGAGTAGAATTACAACACGTATACAATAGTAAAAGGACCGCAATAAAAAGGCAAAACCAGGATGCAAAATAGGATTAAAACTGGGAACAACCGGAAAAATTACCAGTAGGCGCCAAAGACGCTTTGACCAGTATCGTTTTAATCGATCCAAGGTAGCTTGAATCAGAGAAAATTTAACGATAGTCAAATTTCGTTTCAAGTGTTTATTCAAACACTGTTTTCCACGTTATTTCAGCTAAAAGCTCGATCAGTATGACACGCCAAAAATCCAGTTCAAGTTCAAGTTCAAGTTCAGGTGGGACTGGAACGATAGGATGAATCCCGTAAGTGTTCCTTCTTGAGCGGGTCGTCGATCCAGGAGTTGATAGGGTGCTCCGACTTCTTGATGGGTCTAAAAGGAAAACACCGAAAAAACACCCTGGTCCACCAATTAATGCCCACGTTCCTTACATTAGCTGTCCCAGCTATGTCAGTTACGTGAAGTAAGGGAGGAAGAAAAAGCGAAGGTAAGAGAGCAAGGGGAAATCAGTTAAAAGAAGAGAATAATACCAATGGCGAGGAAAAGTAAAGAAAATAGAATCGAAGTATGAAGATGGAAATTAGTCAGGAAAAAGGAAAGGTTTCGTGTTGCCACCCAAGAGCGTCTAGTTGACACTCAAACCCCTTAACCGTAGCTTCCTTGACAACATTTTCTGGAAGCAGGTTCCAGCGCTCGATGACTCGACGCGATAACCGTGTCTCCGCTCTAACTCGATCGGACCGCGGTTTGTCCAGCTTCATACAATGCCCGCGAAGACCAGATAATCTAGCAGGACTAAATAGCATGGACAAATCAAGGCCAAGCTTCCCAGTCAAAATACGGTAGGTTAGGATTAGGTCCCCACTAATCCTTCGGTAGTGCATTGACTGCATACCCAAACTAAGTAGGCGTTCGGGGTGCGTTTGCCCTCGTAATCCCTTGACCAACCTAGTACCGACACGCAACACCCTTTCTAGTGCCATTTTGTCCCGGACAAGGCATGGTGGACAGGCCTGGACGCAATATTCTAGGTGGGGTCGCACAAACGCTGAGAAGAGCTTCACAAACACATCAGCGGTTAGGGTCCCAAAAGAACGACGGATAAACCACAACATCCGGAACCCTTTACTAGCCGCGTTCTTCCAGTTGTCGCCAGTGTAGTGTGGAACAGTGAACGCCACCTAGATCAACCTGATGAGTCACGTGAGGAAGTTCACTCCCATCGAGCACATAACTTGGGGAGGAAGCAGACGCTCCGATACGCAGCACTGAAGACTGCCCGTTTTATGGGCAGCAACCACAAGACAGACCATTCCCAGCGTCTATCCATAGCCCGTTGAAGAGCCACAGGACCGCCAGTGATCTCAACAATATTCCAGAGCTTTAGGTCATCAGCAAATAAGAGCGATGGTACCTCAAGCTCTTCTGGCAGGTCATTCACGTAGACTGCGAAAAGCAGCGGCCCTAGGACAGAATCTTGCGGAACGCCGCCAAGTACAGCTTGTCGAAACGAAAGAATGCTTCCAACACGAATACACTGTTCCCGTCCATCCAGAAAAGCTTACACCCACTGGACAGCGCGACCAGATATACCACACGACCTCAACTTCAGTCAGAGTCTCGAATGGGGGACAGTGTCAAAGGCCTTGGCGAAGTCAACGAACACCACATTCACCGGATGTCCACTGTCTACGGTATCAGCCCAGCACTCACGAGCTACCAGCAAGTTCGTCTGACACGAAAATCGTCTGCGAAAACTATGTTGCTCGACGCTAAGCAGATTAAACAAATCTAAATGGTTCTCCAATATATCTCGTACTAATTTTTCAAGTAACTTAACGACCACGCTGGTCAAGCTGACAGGCCTGTAATTAGCCGGTAGGTCTTTGTCACCGCAGTTGAAAATCGGGCAGACAATAGCCTCCTTCCATTCGGTAGGCAAGACACAACTGTTGAGTGACTTCTGAGACACACAAGCCAGAGGTCCACTGCGCTCCACTGCCAATTTGTGCAACAATTTTGGGTGAACAGAATCTGGCTCGGAAACGTTAGTTAAATAAATAAATAGTTTATTCTCGAATTTGTCGGGTTTACCTCTCTTAGCGACCGGAGAACTTGGGACTCAGTTACAGAAATTTCATCCAGACAACAGTCCGCAGAGAGACTTGAATCTAACTCTTTGCATGGCGTATTTGTTTCGCGAACAAAGACGCTTGAGTACTGCTCAGCAAGCACACACACATTGTCATAGTCGCTATAGGCATGGATCCCATCTCTTCGAATCAATGGTGGTGTGTGCGAGTTTGCGCCACATCGTCGTTTAACGTAAGCGAAGAATTTCTTGGGATTTTTAGAGGCAGGATCAGCTAAGCTCTTTTCATACTGAAGCCGAGCAGTGTGATTTCGGTACACGCGGTTGTAGGTGGTTGGAGGTAAATTTAGGGCCATTGAACGCGTGGTAATGTATATTAATAATTTGGGGTGCTTGTTGAAATGCTAAGACCTCGATTACTAATCAATATACTAAGGTGTTTAAATGCGTTACGATGGTTAAGCATTCGCTCGCTTCACGCGTAGCAGCCATGGTGGATGACTCGCTTGTATTCCGACGTATACTTAAGGGTCCTTATCTGGACTTCGCATCGGTGAAAGAGGATCTGAAAGTGTTTCAGATTGAAACGGCAACATCGTTTATTCGTCGGAACGTTATAACTGCGAAGGCGTACCAGAGGGAGACCGGACAGGTGCTACCGGAAGGATGCCCGTACCGGTATATTCTGTTTGTATGTGTGCATCGGAAGCGCAGCAATGTTGCTGGAAAGCGGTAAGTGCATGGTATCTGCCTGATGAGAAGATTACTATAGGTACCGCTGTTACAATTGCCCTACTCGCTTTTCTGTGACGTTTATGGGCGAAGGTTACGGGATTGGGAATGCTTTTCTGTAGCATTCGCACAGTTTTCAGGTTGGGAAACACTGGCTGTATGTGAGAAATCGGAGGCTAACAGGAGATCAGTAACGCATGGTGCTGAACTTAATGAAAACGTTTCGTCGGACCCAGGAGATGCGTGCATTTGTGCGGCAGCAATATAACATTCGTTTAACAAGGCGGGATTTGTATGACATACGGCGGCGTCATCGTAACGCTTGTGTCACCGAGGTGGAGGAGGTAACACAGCTGTTGCAAAGAAATGGTCAGGTTAAAATTATGCATGAGGGGAATGAGATTCGGTACCTGTTTTTCGTCCCTTCGCGCATGCTGGATTTGGTGGGCCAATACGGGGAGGTAATTTTGGCGGACTCGACATATCAGATCAATTACGGCGGCTACATCCTATGGCACTGCATGTTTGTGGACGTTAGCGGCCTCGGTATGAGATTTTTATGCGCTGTTGCCAAATGAGACGGAGGCTGCTTACGAAGAGGCAGTAAGAGGTATGTTGGAATTGGCCCCCGCGGTTGCCGGTGCTCGGACTTTGGTGATGGACAAGTGCACCGCTCAAGTGAATGCGTTTCGGAATGCGTACCCCACTGCAAACATCGTATTCTGCCGGGTACACATTATGCGGGACATGCAGCGGCGTTGTTCACACCTTCCGTTCTGTAACACGGAAGATAAGAGGGCTCTGTTCAACATGCTGCGGTCGTTGTTGTACACGTACGATTGCGCGCATTATCATCGGATTATGGAAGGCATATCCCTGCGCAGCGCTGAATGCTTCCAATACCTCCGTCGTACGTGGATCCCATGGCGGCTTAGCTGGGCAGCGCATTTGATGGGCCACGTGGTATTATTCGGATGTGACAGCACGAATCGCGTTGAAAATGAAAATAAGCATCTGAAAGAAACTTTGAGCGAGCGGTCAACCCTACTTCACCTGTTTCAGGTGATAGTGCAGCGTGCTAGTGGCATCATTGAGGAGAGGGAAACAGTGCTTGCGAGAGATCAGCTTCGTATATGCGAGGTTGAGCAGGGTGTCAGCAGTGGGGACGTGATATTGAGCAGGATGTCGTCCTACGCCCGGCGACAGTACGCGCGGCACAGTGTTCGAGTTCGCATTCGCAGTGTTAACCAAGGCGGCGGGTATTGGCTGGTGGACGACGAGCGCGTTGGCATGCAACGTGTCGTCATCGGAAATGGCAGCGCATGCGGATGTAGATTTAATCGGCAGTGGCGCATTCCATGTGCGCACATTATTCACGTGGCAAGCCTACACGCCTACGACGAGGAGGATGTGCTTCGTGGTTGCCGTTGGGTGCTGCCAGCGGTAAGTATATCTGCGCCGGTCCTTTCGGAGGACAGGGAAGGAACGATGACGGTGGCGCGGGTGCGATGCCCCAGTGATGGAGTCCTTGACCGGCCCGCCAAAATTCGCATCACTCGGGATATGTTTGCTGGTCTGGAAGCGCAGATCCTGAGTATGGGCACGGAGGAGTTTCAGCGCACAATGGGCGTATTTGCATGCATGCGTGAGCTGCTCGCTAGTCACAGTAATGTGCAGCTGTAAGCGCGATCATCAAAGTTGGAACAATTACAACGGTTATCATTGGAAGACCTGCCTAGCTTCCAAGGATTGCAGCCGTCATCCTCCGGTGCAGCTACCCAGGTGACGGCAGGCAATGGTACGCGTACCGCCAGGAATTCCCCGGAAACGGACGTTAGCGAAGGGATCCCCTTTGTGTCGCCAGGGGCTGCTGTTTCGCAGGTTCCTTGCAACGACCGCAGGCGGCGGAAACGGAAGTCACCATTGTTAGCCCGTGCGGTAGAGGTGGTGGATTGCACCATGATCTCACGGGATTTGAAATTCCGTACCCTGAAAAGGAGAACATCCGCGCGTTACCGCACATACACATGGCGTGCAAAGAGGGGCACTGCTGCCGAAGAAGCGGACAGCGCCGTTTGTGCTTTGTGTGAGCAAGAAGAGGACGCCTGTGGGAGCTCGGAGCATGTCGATTGGATAAGTTGCGATGTATGCTGTAGATGGTTTCATCAAACTTGCGCAGCATACCATGGGGAGCCGGCATACACATGTGCTGCGGGTAAGTTCCGTTTCACGTATGTAACATTGCTTTTCTTTAGGGATGCAAAGGAGCACAATGTCAATGTTGCGTAATGAAGTGCTTCAAATGGGAATCGCTTACCATCGGTAAGTGCGCACGGCATTGCTTTTCTTCCGGAACTCCATACTTCCTTGCCTATTTATTGCCCAATGTAACTGGGACATCCGTATTATTCATAGATGGTTGTCGCTTCCAATTACACCGCTGCACCGTGTAATTGCAATCCCTTACATGGGGAACAGTGCGTTGCTGGACCAATGAAAGGCCCAGCAATGTTATAGCCGGTGAGAGTGGTTTGTTAGCGCTATATTCACGGGGCTTTCTCGTCATGTTAACTGAATGCACGGGGAGTAAAAGGGTGACATTGCACTGGGCCCTCGGAAACGCATCTGAAAATGAATTACGTACGGGAAAAGAAGGGACGAAACTCCATCTAGTTGGCGGTCCGCGGATTCGTCAAGCGATTTACTGTCACTTGCAGTTACGCCGTCTGTGCAGGTGTGTGAGCATCAGTGCGTATGCAGGTCGGTGGTCCGACTGTGAAACTCCGTTTGGGGCAAGGATGGGGAGGGAAAACGCTCCGTGCACGCGTACTTGGAAGGTACGGTGTGGAAGGCGTTATACGCCGGTAATTTGCGGGATCCTTGCGGGTACGGGGTTCGCAGAATGCTGTATTAGTCCCACATTTTCAATCATTGCGAGCTTCGCCTTGCATTAACAAGTGCATGAGCAGCATCATAATCATACAGGTTAGCTGTAGGTGGGATACACCTCTGCTGCTGGGCCGCAATACATAGAAAATAGGAGAACGAAATGCAACCGGTGCAGGCCCACTGATCTACCGGTAACTTGGTGGGCATCCTTGCGGTAAGCTACCAGCCGTGTACTGTGCATCCACAGAAATCACTAGCGAAAAATATATGACGCCAAACAATGAGTATCGTGGTAGCATGGTTAGTGCTACGCGGTAACTCGATTTTTTGGCGTGCCATAGTGATGTAGCTTTTCCGGTGAATTAACGTGGAAAACAGTGTTTGCATACACCCTGGAAAGGAAATTAGACTGTTGTCAAATTTTCTCCAATGCAAGATATGTTGGATGATCATCGTCAGCATCAATAACAGCAGTGCATCAGCCATTTGAACTGATGCATCGCTGCCATACAAGCATGGTTGGTGGCATCCGGTTTCGGATTTGCCTGTCACTGTGGCCAGCCACAGGACGCCTACGCCTACAGAGGAACCAGGGTGCAGCGCAAGCCACCCACAGCTCCAACCACACACCCCATATTCAGTGTAAACCCGAAGGAATAAGACCGGGAGGCATGTGGATGGGAGCCACGTTTCATCAACGGAGCCGGCTCACACTCCTTCACAGGCAAACACAAGCACACTGTATTTGGGGAATCAAGCGCACACAAGGCGGTGGCTGGACCGTAGTCCGCTCCACACTGAGTGCATGGAACCACTCTTCGAGCCTAGCACGGCCACAAGGAACGTGCACTCCGTCCCCTCCAGCAACGACCAACTGTCTCCTGGAGCCAGTATGGACGAGGTAGTGGGTAATAGACAGGTAGGCACCTTGTCAACAAGCACATCAAGCGCAGCCACACCGGGGATATCAAGCAACGGCCAATCACCTGGAACGACAAGATGAAATAAAACAAATCCAATAATGCATACAGATACGGTGGCATAACGCTTCGCTAAATTAGCATATGTAGTAAGTTGGTTAGCGACGAATCCGCAATAAGGAAAAAATGTCCACAAGTTAGTTAAAAATGCTACAAACGCAACAAAGTTACCGAAGATAAGCGCAATTAATGTAAGCAACGTGGCCAGTTAATAGAAGAGTATTCAGGTTGGCAGAACAAACCAAATAAAGTGTAATGAAATTTAGCCAGCTTAAAAAGACCTAGTTTAAGTGTAAGTTGGTTTAGCCCAACTGCGGCGAAGAAGCATCAAGAATGCAACATCAGCCTCAGCATGGGGCACAATACAACCATAACGAGCTATGAAATAAGGAATAAGAAGAGGGAGAGAAGGGGGACTTACCTGAGAAACTCTATGCCCTAAGCAAACATTCATGGTCAACGCGCCTACACCGGGTGCAGTCAACATACGGTCACAAACAGGTGGCTGACGTTCTTACCTAAGGCGGCATCGGGGAGACAAGGCGAAGCACAAGGCGAGTCACGTGGACTCCAGCCCGGAAGACGAGAAGAACCAACGGCACCCAGTTTGGTGGTCATTGACTTCATTACTTGTTGCCTAGTGAACTGCTGTCCACCTCGAGGCTTGCGTCAAGACCAGGAGACTGGGTTTGTCTGACCTCTCACCATTGACCAACGTGGTAGGAGTAGCTCTGAAGGTGCCCGGAGGCATCACCCAGTATACCTCAATTGGTCAAGGAGGTACGCAAACCGTCGCACCACGTTAAGGTCCAGTCTCCTTGCGACGGGATATCTTGCATCCATGAAAGCGGTTCTGGTGAAAGCGTCTTTATCGCTTACTGGTAATTTTTGCCGTTGTTCCCAGTTTTAATCCCTGTTTCGCACGCAACCTATGCGAACAACATGCTCCTCCAATAAGAACGTGGTAAGTTAACCTTATGCAGACTTTTTCAACCATTAACATGCCGATGTGCCCGTCCATTATTCGCAGGCCGTTGATGAACTACGAATCCGACGAGCAGCTGGTGAAAGCGACCTTCACATTGTGGATTTTCGAGTATTAAAAAGAATCCCGAGGAGTCGGTAAAGACCAATTTTCGTTCTCCCGGTGCACTGAGAATCAGGAGTGGATTGCGTGTGATATCGGCGAACTTGACGGGAAGATGCCGCATGAACTGGAACCTGACTGTGCCTGAACCCTTCTGCGCTCCTAAGTAAACTTGCTGATTGAACAGGTTATCCCAAACACCAAACGACGGCGTATTTTGTGTGGTCCTCCCAGGATTGATCTAGAACTACGGATTCTAATGACCCAAAGAAGAAAAGTATAGGAAAGTCAAGTCTTCTCAACGGATCTCGAATTCTACCCACTATAAGAAGGTTAGAAACTTCTGTTCTCTAAAGAAGCTGAACAACAAAGCTAATCTGCGTCTACCTGTTACTAAAAGCTACCTTTCTCCTTCACTTTAGTACGTTTCCTTCCATACACTGGTGTATACTCTTCAACTACCTACTTCAGCTGCTTCATATAATTCGGATTTGTACCTCACCTTCACCGTTACCTAGGGCTGCCCGGTATAGGTTCATAGGATTTTAGAGAGCGGAAGGAGAAATCCTCTGTCAGCTTCATCGCTTCCCGATCATTGCGTCAGCAGTACATCAGGCATTTGAACTGATGCTTCACTGCCATACAAATATGAGGACCTTTGAAATAAGGAATAGGAAAAGGGAGAGAAAGAAGACTTACATGAAAACCTAAATGCCCAAAGCAAACATTCAGAGCCAAGGCGCCTACACCTTGTGTAGACAACATACCGTCACAAACAGCTGGCTATCGTGCAAAGATAAGGCGGCATCGGCGAGACAGCTTCCTTGCGGCTTTCACTGCCACGCGTCATAATCAGCCATTACCCCGCAGATAACTCAGCACCAAACACACTTTAAACAGGCAGTCCGATTAGGAGACGGCAGCAGACGCGCCACTGGTGGTCTGTAAAGTCTCGAGCCAAGCACAAGGCAAGTCAGGTGGACTCCAGCCTGGAAGACGAGACGGGTCAACGGCACCCAGCCTGGTCGTCAGTAAGTTCACTTCCCGCTGCCAAGTCAACTTCTGTCCACCTCGAGCCTTGCGCCATCCGACACCTGGTAGACTGAACAAGGCCCTCCTAGGTAAGCGGTGACCAGGCATGCGTAGCACGTGCCCGAGCCAACGTAACTTATTCAGTGCGACCTGTTGTTTTAGGGAGCTAGCATGATTATCACCACCTAGTACTCGCCTACGCACATCATCGTTGCGGACACGCTGGTGCCATCCGACACCAGCAATGCTTCGCAAACAACGATGATCAAAGACTTGAAGGCGCCTCAGATCTTCAGACCGAAGGGGCCAAGTGTCACTCCCATAGAGCAGAACGGCTCTCACTGTGGCCTTGTATACACGGCCTTTCAGACAGAGGGAAACTCCCTTCTGTCGCCAAAGATGCCGCAGGTTCAAGAAGGCAGCTCTGGCCTTTGCAATGCGTGAGCTCACGTCAGTTTCTATGTGCCCATCATTGCTGATGCAGCTGCCAAGATAAGTGAAATGATCAACCACCTCGAGTTCCTCGTTGGCAAGCGTCAAGGGGTCATCAAGTGGCTGGTGGTCCTGCAGCAACACTTTGCACTTTGAAGGTGCGAAGTGCATACCAAATAATGGGACCACTCTGGATAGGCTATTCAGAGTTGATTGTGCCGCCTCAACATTGTCGAAAAGCAAGACGATATCGTCCGCATAATCTAGATCAACTAACCGTTCACCAGGCAGCACTTCAACACCTACATCGTGAGATTCCGCAAGGGAACATACCATGATAGAATCCACGACGAAATTGAACAAAAATGGGGAAATCGAACAACCCTGTCGAACGCCACTTGTAGTCGAAAAGCTATCCGATAGGGCACCATAGACCCTGACGCGGCCTCTAGTGTTCGAGTATAGAGCACGAAGGATGTTCACATATTTCGTGGGAACACCTTTCCGCACAAGTATTTCGAACAGAATCGATCGATCGACCGAATCGAACGCACTCTTGAAATCGAGGAACACAGCTATTGTCGGTCTGCGGTATGCGTGGCGCTGCTCTAGCACATGCCGCAAAGTAAATATATGGTCTATACAGCCACGTCCTGGGCGAAAACCGGCCTGCTCTTCTCTTTGTGGAGGCCACGATTCGATGTTATGCGGTAATCCACAAGGGACCCTGACAGCTACACTGGAAGCTGCAAGGACCCAGCGTACTCAAAAGATAAGAGTCTAACATTCGCTTGAAACATTCCTCCGTCTGGGCATCGACCACATACTTCGGCAAGTTATTCCAATCGTTGACTACGCGAGTTGATAGAGCGAGAGCAGGATGAATCCGAAGTCTTCTGGGTTTAAACAGTTTCCTGTTGTGGCCTCGAGTTGAACTGTTTGGATTGGATTGAAAGCACGCCTGCAGCTCCGTCCCCATCTCTCCTCTCAGGATGCGCCTGGTGAAAATCAGGTCACTGCGACGTCGGCGATAATCCAGGGTGAACAGATTCATCCGCTGAAATCTCAGGGGATAAGGCAAGTCCCGTAACTCCAAGATGTATTTCGATCCACGCCCTTGCACCTTCTCAATTAGGTCACATCCGAACTTGGTGAGAGGGAAGAGGGCAGGTAATCCGTATTCGAGAATGGGGCGGACATGGGAAGTAAACAATAGTCGGAAGATATCCGAAGTCAAACGCGAGAAGGCTCGTCGTATGGCGTGGGACATCCTGTTAGCAGCAGCAACCCTTCGTAACGTGTCCTGTGTAGTCCGTAGATCAGATGACACCAACACGCCGAGGTCTTTTTCTAGGATTGAGGTTCTGAGCAACGTCCCACCGATGTGATACGTCCCGAAAGGCTCAGAAGCACCAATGGGAAGGACCGAGCACTTATCGCGATTTATGGGCAATCGCCATTTGACTGACCACTCATGTAACGTGTCAAGTGTAGCCTGTAATCGGTCCGCCTCGTCAAGACAGGATACCTCCATCCACAATTTCAAGTCATCAGCGTAAATCAAGCAATCCAACTGAAGTTCCGCCGGAAGGTCATTGATGAAGATCTTGAAAAGTTCCGGGTCCAGGACCGATCCCTGTGGGACACCGCTAGTCATGAGCACGGGAGCGGAGTAAGTCTCGTTCACGTCGACTCGCATTGTCCGGTTATCCAAGAAATCAGCGATCCAAGAGAGAACGTTCCCAGAAACACCGATTAATCGTAGTTTATAAAGGAGTCTTTCATGAGGAACCTTATCAAAGGCCTTGCTGAAGTCGACAAAAATAACATCCAGACGTTTCCCAGCGTCTAATGATTTCGCCCATCTTTCACGGGCCACAAACAGATTCGAAGAACAGGAGCGCGCCCGCCGAAAACCATACTGCGCACAAGAGATGACGTTAAGGTTCTCGAGGTGGAAAAGAAGTGCCCGCTTGAGAATCCTCTCCATTACCTTGCACAATATTGACGTTAAACAGATAGGTCGATAGTTGGCAGGGTTTTGACAATCCCCTCCTTTGTGTATGGGTTTAACAATCCCCACTTTCCAAGCGATCGGGAGCCGTCCAACTTTGAGGGAATGTCAGGTCAGGTCAGGTCAGGTCAGATGGACGATAGAGGCTTCCGCCTAACGAGCGTCCAGTTCTTGTGCCGGTAAGTGAAGCGACCCCCGGCACTTCGACGTTGGATTGTCTCTTCTTGCTTCTGCAATGGAATGAAGCAAGAACAAGAGCAATCTCTGCACTTTCATATGCCAGCATCAAAATACACTACATATTAAAGTACAACTACAATACTTCTGGAAAAAGGATGGACCAACAATTGTCTAAGCCCCTTTGAAGGCTTCTACGGTCGAAATATCCAGCAAACGGGAGCGGCAATGTAATCGGCCATAGTCCTGAGGAACAGCGGATGCAACCCATCAGGACCTGGCGAGGAGTTCGGATCTAATTCACGAATGCCTTTGGCAACGACATCAGCGCTCATTTCTACATGCTCCAACGAAGAAGGGAGTATTGGCATCGCGTCACTGGGAAACGGCGTCTCTATCGAGTAACGGAGCGTCCTATCCGCCACTTAGAAATAATGTTCTTATGGCAATGTGATTCCGGTACACACGGTTGTAGGCGGTAGGTGGTTTATTAATAATGTAGGATGCTTGTTGAAATACATACCGCGGACTTCCTAAAACCATTTTCTATATTTCGTTTTCTTTTTAACAACTCCGTTACATTTCGAGTTTTCCACTTTTATTCAAGTTCAAGTTCAGTTGGGACCGGAACGATGGGATAATCCCGTGAATGTTCATTCTTTTGCGTATCGTTGGATCGGGAATTGACAGGTCTGCTTGAGATGTTGAAAAGCCTAAAACGAAGACCGCATCACACCCTGTCCAACCAATTACTGCCCACATTTTCCTGCCCAGCAGTCCCTGCCGGGCCGGTTTATGTGAAGTAAAAGAGTGAAGGGTAAGCTAAGAAAAGAAGAGGAGGAAGGTCAGCTAAATAATGATAATACCAAGGTGAGAAGAAAATTATAAAAGAACGAAGGGAAAGGTGAAGATACAAGTCGGTTAGGAGAAGGGGAAGGTTTGGTACTGCCACCCTAGAGCATCTAATTGACGCTCGAAACCCTCTACCGTAGACTCCCTAACCACGTGCGCCGGAACCGAGTTAAAACGTTCAATAACTCGACGCGACAAGCGAGTTTCCGTCCTTACCCGGTCAGAACGCTGTTTGTGCAGCTTCAACGGGTGACCTCGGAGACTAGGCAGCTTGGCGGGACTAAATAGCCAGGACAAGTCTGGACCGATCTTACCCGTTAAGATACGGTAAGTGCGAATCAAGTCTCCTATAATTCTGCGGTAGTGCATTGAGTACATACCCAAGCTAAGCAAACGTTCGGGATACGTTTGCCCCCGTAATCCTTGCACTAACCTTTTACCCACTCGCAAAACCCTCTTCAGTTCCATTTTGCCCGTTACAAGATAAGGTGGACAAGCCTGGATACAGTACTCTAAGTGAGGTCGCACGAAAGCTGAGAACAGCTTCACAAAGATATTATCCGTTGGGACACCGAAGGAGCGGCGAATAAACCACATCATACGGAATCCTCTACAAGCAGCCTTCCTCCAATTTTCCCTAGAGTGAAGCAATGAGGTATGGGTGATACCTAGATCAACCTGCTGAATGACAACAGGGAGTTCATTTCTACCAACTACATAGCGCGCGGGGGGACTAGCACCTCCACTGCGGAGGACAGAACATTTCGCCTGATTTATGGGCATCAATCATAAGGTTGACCAATCCCAGAGCCTATCCAAAGCACGCTGAATTGCCTCAGAGCTACCAGGGATATTCACAATACTCCAGAGCTTGAGGTCATCAGCAAACAATAGCGACGGTACTCCAAGCTCCTGGGGTAGGCCATTGACATAAATTGCGAAAAGCAACGGCCCTAAACCCGAGCCCTGCGGAACGCCACTAAGAACAACTTGTCTTAGCTTAAGGCTACGCCCCACGCGTACACACTGTTCTCTGCCCTCTAGGAAAGCAGAAACCAATTTAAGGGCGGCTCCATATAACCCATACGATCTCAACTTCAATGAGAGTCGTTGATGTGGGACAGTATCAAAGGCTTTCGAGCAGTCAACGAAAAGCACGTCGATGGTGTGACCGTTGTCTACTGCCTCAGCCCAGCTTTCACGAGCTACAAGCAAACTTGTTAGACATGAAAATCCCTTACGGAATCCGTGCTGGGCCGCACTGAGAAGGTTAAACTTAATCAGGTGGTTCTCCACCGAATCCCTGACCAATTTTTCAGACAACTTAACGACTACGTTTGTTAAGCTGACAGGCCGGGAGTTCGCGGGCAGAACTCTGTCCCCGCCCTTAAAAATCCGACAGATGATCGCCTTCTTCCATTCAGCAAGTAAGGCACAGCTGTCGAGTGATATTGTAAACATGCATGTCAGAGGGCCACTTAGCTCAGCGGCCAATTCATGGATCAGCTTCGGATGAATTGAATCAGGGCCAGCAGCTTTGGAAGGATTTAGCCCTTGCAATAGCCTGAAGACTTGTGTCTCCGTTATGCTTATTTCAGTTAGGCACGAATCCTCCGGAGCTTTAGTGACCAGCTCAACTTGAGTTAGAGAGGCCTCATGAGAAAAGACACCAGTATACTCTTCGCTAAGTATACAGGCATTATCATAGTCGGTATGCCCATGGGTCCCGTCCGCTCGTAGTAAAGCCTGTATAGGCGAGTTTGTACCGCTACGTCTCTTTACGTAAGCAAAAAACTTCTTTGGGTTCTTTACGGCTGCGTTAGCCAAATCCTCCTCGTACTGAAGACGAAGAGTTCTTTGCAAATTAGGAATGATACATATCAGCTTTTGGATGTTTGGAGGTACTGACCAATTAAAAATACGTTGCGCATGAAATTTACCCAATAAAACCCTTACTTTATGAGAACGCAGAAACCGGTTGTCCTAATGAACAACAGCCGGCATTCAAACCCGCGCCAGTGGCGGATAGGACGGTCCCATCGAGTAAACACACGAATATTGCATGGCCAGGAGACTGGCTTTCGCAGCATCATCGTCAAGCAAACCCAAGAAAAAGCGGTAGTCGCAGTCCTATCAGGGTACTTTAAAGGTGGTGACGTTTGTTGATTGGTCGGACGGGAGTGAAACAATTGACCTCTAGACTCTGACATTCTAATCTGGAGTAACCTAAAAACTGTATTTCAGTGTGCTAAAAAGCTATCAAGCGTTTGCCGCCGATTCGAATGCTTAGCAATACGGTTAGCAAATGCTGTAAATTTGGTAACTAAATTAGAAAAGCAAATTTCAACAACCTTATGTCTAATATTGCACAGTGAGCGCATTGTAATGCTAAAACTCAAAATAAGGTCGTGCCGACTCTTTCACTGATAGTAGCGTTATATTCCGTAACGTTAATGAATCTGAGGCCCTTCTCCAAAGGGAACGCATCTTGGATGACATCAAGTGGCTGAAACTGTTTGTCAGCAAGCTGCTTCCACCTGGTTTCCCTGGTGTCACTGTCAGAAAGCTGACCAGATTAGGGAACGTTCCCGTCGCTACGCAAAATCCACGACCCTGGCTAGTTCGCGTAGTCCTTTCTACCCCGGAGGAACGCAAATCGTTACTGCGATTTGCATTCAAACTTAAGGGTAGTGGTGTCAGCGTTCAGCCGGATCTACCACTGGCAGATAGGTTGAAGTTATAGGAGGCTATCAAAGACCTCAAATCTAGACAGGCGGCTGGTGAGCGATGCCTCCGTCTGGTGGGTTTTCAGGTGGTCAGCCGGAAGTTACTTTCTGCCCTATCAGAACCCATCCTGATGGCGCACGACCCAGGTATGATCGTACAAACTTCCTTGAGGTAGTACTTAGCAACGTGCGTAACCTAAGGAACAAGGTGCACGAGTTGGGGCTACTTGTAGACAAATCTCGTCCCGACATACTTGCTTTCACTGAGACGTGGTTGTCTCCGGATATCACGGACGGTGAGGTATGTTTACCTGGCTACGCGCTGCTTAGAACTGATCGCTCCGTTGGTCGCCAAGGCGGAGGCGTTGTACTGTATGTGAGCTGTAACTTAGATGTGTTGAGGACTTGAACATTCCAGTCGTCGGAGCAGACTGTTGAAGCCCTATCGGCTGATTTGTGCACGTCCTCTACCCCGTTTACAGTTGTAGTGATATACAGAAGTCCTGGAAGTTCCTCCAGGGGGATACTTGACTTTATTCGCACTCAGTCTGCGAATAAGTGATTAGTTCTAGGGGATTACAACCTCCCGGAAGTCCGTTGGGCCGATCTTTCTTGCAATTCGGCATTAGGAGCATTCGGTGCAGACTTCCTTGAACTGGCTCTTCAAGTGCGTTTGCACCAGTTCATTGAATTCCCCACAAGTATATGGACAACCAAATACCATCTACTTTGGATTTGGTTTTCGCTAATTCCCTCGACTTCGCGACTGACGTTTCATGCGGTGCACCTCTAGGGTTCAGCGATCACGCATACATATCCTTTCGATGAGCATTTCAAGGCACCAACAGACCGCTGTTGAATTGCTTTCGAATATTTGGCGGGCGGACTTTAGTGCACTGCGTACTAAGGCTTCAGATCTGAACTGTGAGATCTCGATGGCTGATCCTAGTCCAGTTAGCCTGGGATAAATTTAAGGCATACCTTACGGAGGTTTTCACTCCCTATATTCCACTCATGAGGAAAAGAGGGTTAAGGGCACAGCCTCCATGGATAGATACCACAGACAAGTACCTACTCAAGAAACGGTCTAGATGCTGGCGAACCTACCAAGCAGCTCCATCCAGCCAGCACCTATGATAGTTATCGAGAGATTAGAAATAAATGTAAGCAACGTCTCAGAACTGCTCGTCTCCAATACGAGCAGGGTTTAGCGGACTCGGCCGCAGCTAATCCCAAGAAGTTTTTTGCTTACGTTAAAAGACGCAGCGGGGCAAAACTGTCTATACCAGCTTTATTGCGAGCAGACGGGACCCGTGCGCAAACTGACTATGACAAGGCTTGTATACTTAGTGATCAGTATACCGGGGTCTTTCGCTCGGGATACCTCCTTTACCACAGGTTGAATTGTTTTCAAGAGTTCCAGAGGATTCTTGCTTAGCCTGAATTTAGCACAACGGAGACTCAGGTCTTCGAGCTACTGCAAGGCATTAATCCCTCTAAAGCTTCCGGTCCTGATTCAATTCATCCGAAGCTGTTGCATGAACTGGCCACTGAGCTGAGTGGTCCGCTCACGTGCGTATTTTTAATATCGCTGTACAGCTGCAGCCTACCTTCGGAATGGAAGGAGGCGATCATCTGTCCGATTTAAAAGGCGGTGACAGTTCTCTATCCTCGAAATACCGCCCTGTCTGTTTGACAAGCGTAGTAGCCAATTTGTTTGAAAAACTGATAAGGGATTCAGTGGAGAACCACCTGAATCGATTCAACCTTCTCAGTGTTGCACAACATAGATTCCGCAAGGGATTTTCATGTCAGACTAATTTACTTGTAGCTCGTGAAAGCTGGGCCGAAGCGGTAGACAGTGGCCACGCTGTAGACGTGCTATTCGTAGATTTTTCGAAAGCTTTTGACACTGTTCCACATCTTCGGCTCTCACTAAAGTTGAGATGTTACGGGATATCTGGTCGCGCCCTTCAATGGGTGTCTGCCTCCCTTGAGAGGAGAGAACAGTGCGTAGGGTACGCCGTAGCATTTCGCTCAGGCAAGCTGTCCTTAGTGGCGTCCCGCAGGACTCGGTATTGGGGCCAGTTGTTCGCGATCCATGTAAATGACTTGCCGGGAGAGCTGGGGGTGTCATCATTAATGTTTGCTGACGACCTTAAGCTCTGGAATATTGTGGATATCCCGGGGGATCCTGAGGCAATTCAGCGTGCCTTGGATAGTCTCTGGGAATGGTCTATCTTATGGTTGATGCCCATAAATAGGGCGAAGTGCTCTGTTCTCCGAATCGGAGCTGCAAATCCTCCCACCCGATATGTTGTCGGCGGTGGTGAACTCCCTGTTGTCACTCAGCGGGTTGATTTAGGAGTCGTACACTCTTCAGCACTTTATTCTGGAGACAACTGGAAGAAGGCTGCTTGTCGGTGATTTCGTATGCTGTGGTTTATCCGCCGCTCTTTTGGAATCCTGACGGCCAATTTGTTTGTGAAACTATTCTCGGCATTCGTCCGACCCCACCTGGAATATTGTATCCAGGCTTGTCCACCATGTCTTAACCGAGACAAAATGGACTTGGAGAGTGTGTTACGAGTGGGCACTCGGTTAGTGCAGGGTCTACCGGGACAGACGTATCCTGAACGCTTGCTCAGTTTGGGTATGTACTCAATGCACTACCGAAGGATAAGAGGGGACCTGATTTTCACTTATCGTATTTTGACGGGTAAGCTTGGCCGGAACTTGTCAGGGCTTTTTAGTCCCGCTACGTTACCTAGTCTCCGCGGTCACCCACTGAAATTGCATAAACCGCGGTCTGATAGGATTAGGACGGAAACTCGTCTATCGCGCCGAGTTATAGATCGCTGGAATTCCCTTCCAGATCATGTGGTTAGGGAACCTACAGTTAAGGGTTTTGCGCGCCAGCTCGATGCTCTTGGGCAGCAACAGCAAACCTTTCCTTTTTCTTAGCTGACTCACCTTCACTTTTCAGTTCTTTTTTATTGACTCAAATATCTTGGTATTCCACTTGCTTAGCTCTTACCACTTTCTCTTTTGCCTTCTGCGTTTACTTTTCCACTTTCTTACTTCACGTAACCGACCCGGCAGGGACTGCTAGGGCAGGATACGTGGGCATTACTTGGTTGGACAGGGTGTGATGCGGTCTTTGTTTTAGGTCCATCCGTATTTCAAAGTTCGCCAACTCCTGGTTCAACGACCCGCCGAAGAAGGAACACTCACGGGATAATCCTATCGTTCCAGTCCCGCTTGAACAACATGAACATGAACATAACTAATTCACAGTCTTGGAAGTCCGTTAATTTTTGACATGAAAAATTGGCCTGGCGGGACTTTGTGTTCCGGTACACCAGGCTAAATGCCTATGCTTTCATAACTGAATTTGAAAGAGATGAGTATAGATCGCTTTGTGCTTAAGTATGTAAAAAAAAGACAGTTGGTAAGATATATTAGTTGCAAATTTCGCTTTCATTCATCGCGATTTTAAAAAATACAAAAATACAATATTCAGTCAAGTTCTAGTTCAAGCGGGACTGGAACGACAGAATTTTCCGGTGAGTGTTCCTTCTTCGGCGGGTCGTTGAACCAGGAGTTGGCGGACTTTGAAATACTGATCTACCTAAAACAAAGACCACATTACACTCTGTTCAACCAAGTAATGCCCACGTATTCTGCCCTATCAGTCCCTGCTTGGTGGGTTACGTGAAGTAAGAAGAGGCAAAAGAGAAAGTGGTAAGAGCTAAGCAAGTGGAATACCAAGCTATTTGAGTCATTAAAAAAGAACTGAAAAGTAAAGGTGAGCCGACTAGGAAAAAGGAAAGGTTTGCTGTGGCCACCCAAGAGCATCGAGCTGGCGTGCGAATTCCTTAACTATAGGTTCCATAACCTCGTGGTCTGGGAGCGAATTCCAGCGATCTATAACTCGGCGCGATAGACGAGTTCCCGTCCTAATCCTATCAGACCGCGGTTTATGCAATTTCAGTGGGTGACCGCGGAGACTAGGTAACGTAGCGGGACTAAAAAGCCCTGACAAGTTCCGGCCAAGCTTACCCGTCAAAATACGATAAGTGAAAATCAGGTCTCCTCTTACCCTTCGGTAGTGCATGGAGTACAAACCCAAACTGAGCAAGCGTTCAGGATACGTCTGTCCCGGTAGACTCTGCACTAACCGAGTGCCCACTCGTAACACACTCTCCAAGTCCATTTTGTCTCGGTTAAGACATGGTGGACAAGCCTGGATACAATTTTCCAGGTGGGGTCGGACGAATGCCGAGAATAGGTTCACAAACAAATTGGCCGTCAGGATTCCAAAAGAGCGGCGGATAAACCACATCATACGAAATCACCGACAAGCAGCCTTCTTCCAGTTGTCTCCAGAATGATGTGCTGAAGAGTGTACGACCCCTAAATCAACCCGCTGAGTGACAACAGGGAGTTCACCACCGCCGACAACATATCGGGTGGGAGGATTTGCAGCTCCGATTTGGAGAACAGAGCACTTCGCCCTATTTATGGGCATCAACCATAAGATAGACCATTCCCAGAGACTATCCAAGGCACGCTGAATTGCCTCAGGATCCCCGGGATATCCACAATATTCCAGAGCTTAAGGTCGTCAGCAAACATTAATGATGACACCCCCAGCTCTCCCGGCAAGTCATTTACATGGATCGCGAACAACTGGCCCCAATACCGAGTCCTGCGGGACGCCACTAAGGACAGCTTGCCTGAGCGAAATGCTACGGCGTACCCTACGCACTGTTCTCTCCTCTCAAGGGAGGCAGACACCCATTGAATGGCACAACCAGATATCCCCTAAATATACAATTTATTATTAGTCGGAGGTGTGGAACAGTGTCAAAAGCTTTCGAAAAATCTACGAATAGCACGTCTACAGCGTGGCCACTGTCTACCACTTCGGCCCAGCTTTCACGAGCTACAAGTAGGTTAGTCTAACATGAAAATTCCTTGCGAAATCCATGTTGCAAAATAATGGGATGGTCGAATCCATTCAGGTGGTTCTCCACTGAATCCCTTATCAGTTTTTCAAACAAATTGGCTACTACGCTTGTCAAACAGACAGGACGGTATTTCGCGGATAGAGAACTGTCACCGCCTTTTAAATCGGACAGATGATCGCCTCCTTCCATTCCGAAGGTAGGCTGCAGCTGTACAGCGATATTGGAACCACGCATGTGAGAGGACTATTCAGCACAGTGGCCAATTCATGCAACGGCTTCGAATGAATTGAATCAGGACCGGAAGCTTTAGAGGGATTAATGCCTTGCAGTAGCTCGAAGACCTGAGTCTCCGTTGTGCTAAATTCGGCTAAGCAAGAATCCTCTGGAACTCTTGAAAACAATTCAACCTGTGGTAAAGAGGTCTCCCGAGCGAAGACCCCGGTATACTGATCACTAAGTATACAAGCCTTGTCATAGTCAGTTTGCGCACGGGTCCCGTCTGCTCGCAGCAAAGCTGGTATAGACAGTTTGCCCCGCTGCGTCTTTTAACGTAAGCAAAAATCTTCTTGGGATTAGCTGCAGCCGAGTCCGCTAAACCCTGCTCGTATTGGAGACGAGCAGTTCTGAGATGTTGCTTACATTTATTTCTAATCTCTTGATAACTATCACAGGTGCTGGCTGGTGGAGCTGCTTGGTAGATTCGCCAGCATCTAGCCCGTTTCTTGAGTAGGTACTTGTCTGTGGTATCTATCCATGGAGGCTGTGCCCTTAACCCTCTTTTCCTCATGAGTGGAATATATGGAGTGAAAAACACCGTAAGGTCTGCCTTAAATTTATCCCAGGCTAACTGGATAGGATCAGCCATCGAGATCTCACAGTTCAGATCTGAAGCCTTAGTACGCAGTGCACTAAAGTCCGCCCGCCAAATATTCGAAAGCAATTCAACAGCGGTCTGTTGGTGCCTTGAAATGCTCATCGAAAGGATATGTATGCGTGATCGCTGAACCCTAGAGGTGCACCGCATGAAACGTCAGTCGCGAAGTCCAGGGAATTAGCGAAAACCAAATCCAAAGTAGATGGTATTTGGTTGTCCATATACCTAGTGGGAAAGTCAACGAACTGGTGCAAACGCACTTGAAGAGCCAGTTCAAGGAAGTCTGCACCGAATGCTCCTAATGCCGAATTGCAAGAAAGCTCGGCCCAACGGACTTCCGGGAGGTTGTAATCCCCTAGAACCAATCACTTATTCGTAGACTGCTCGCGAATAAATTTAAGTATCCCCCTGGAGGAACTTCCAGGACTTCTGTATACCACTACAACTGTAAACGGGGTAGAGGACGTGCACAAAACAGCCGATAGGGTTTCAACAGTCTGATCCGACGACTGAAAGGTGCAGGTCCTCAACACAGTTACAGCTCACATACAGTACAACGCCTCCGCCTTGGCGACCAACGGAGCGATCAGTTCTAAGCAGCGCGTAGCCAGGTAAACATACCTCACCGTCCGTGATTTCCGGAGACAACCACGTCTCAGTGAAAGCAAGTATGTCGGGTCGAGCTTTGTCTACAAGTAGCCCCAACTCGTGCACCTTGTTCCTTAGGTTACACACGTTGCTAAGTACTACCTCAAGGAAGTTTGTACGATCATACCTGGGTCGTGCGCCATCAGGATGGGTTCTGATAGCGCAGAATGTAACTTCCGGCTGACCACTTAAAAACCCACCAGACGGAGGCCTTGCTCATTAGCCGCCTGTCTAGATTTGAGGTCTTTGATAGCCTCCTTTAACTTCAGTCTATCTGCCAGTGGTAGGTCCTGCTGAACGCTGACACCACTACCCTTAAGTTTGAATGCAAATCGCAGTAATGATTTGCGTTCCTCCGGGGTATAAAAGACTACGCGAACTAGCCAGGGTCGTGGATTTGGCGTAGCGACGTGAACGTTCCCTAATCTGGTCAGCTTTCTGACAGTGACATTAGGGATGCCGGGTGGAAGCAGCTTGCTGGCACACAGTTTCGGCCACTTGATGTCATCCAAGATGCGTTCCCTTGGGAGAAAGGCCTCAGATTCATTAACGTTACGGAATATAACGCTACTATCAGTGAAAGAGTCGGCACGACCTTATTTTGAGTTTTAGCATTACAATGCGCTCACTGTGCAATATTAGACATAAGGTTGTTGAAATTTCTTTTTCTAATTAAGTTACCAAATTTACAGCATTTGCTAACCGTATTGCTAAGCATTCGAATCGGCGGCAAACGGTTGATAGCTTTTTAGCACACTGAAATACAGTTTTAAGGTTACTCCAGATTAGAATGTCAGAGTCTAGAGGTCAATTGTTTCACTCCCGTCCGACCAATCAACAAACGTCACCACCTTTAAAGTACCCTGATAGGACTGCGACTACCGTGTTTTCTTGGGTTTGCTTGACGATGATGCTGCGAAAGCCAGTCTCCTGGCCATGCAATATTCGTGTGTTTACTCGATGGGACCGTCCTATCCGCCACTGGCGCGGGTTTGAATGCCGGCTGTTGTTCATTAGGACAACCGGTTTCTGCGTTCTCATAAAGTAAGGGTTTTATTGGGTAAATTTCATGCGCAACGTATTTTTAATTGGTCAGTACCTCCAAACATCCAAAAGCTGATATGTATCATTCCTAATTTGCAAAGAACTCTTCGTCTTCAGTACGAGGAGGATTTGGCTAACGCAGCCGTAAAAAACCCAAAAAGATTTTGCTTACCAAAGGAGACGCAGCGGTACAAACTCGCCTATACTGGCTTTACTACGAGCAGACGGGACCCATGGGCATACCAAATATGATAATGCTTGTATAGTTAGTGAACAGTATACCGGTATCTTTTCTCATAAGGCCTGTCTACTTCAGGTTGAGCTGGTCACAAAAGTCCCAGAGGATTCTTGCCTAACTGAAATAAGCATAACGGAGACACAAGTCTTCGGGCTATTGCAAGGGCTAAATCCTTCCAAAGCTGCTGGCCCTGATTCAATTCATCCGAAGCTGAGGCAAGAATTGGCCGCTGAGCTAAGTGGCCCTCTGACATGCATGTTTACAATATCACTCGACAGCTGTGCCTTACCTTCTGAATGGAAGAAGGCGATCATCTGTCGGATTTTTAAGGGCGGGGACAGAGTTCTGCCCGCGAACTACCTGCCTGTCAGCTTAACAAGCGTAGTAGATAAGTTGTTTGAAAAATTGGTCAGGGATTCGGTGGAGAACCACCTGATTAAGTTTAACCTTCTCAGTGCGGCCCAGCACGGATTCCGTAAGGGATTTTCATGTCTGACAAGTTTGCTTGTAGCTCGTGAAAGCTGGGCTGAGGCAGTAGACAACGGTCACACCATCGACGTGCTTTTCGTTGACTTCTCGAAAGCCTTTGATACTGTCCCACATCAACGACTCTCATTGAAGTTGAGATCGTATGGGATATCTGGAGCCGCCCTTAAATTGCTTTCTGCTTTCCTAGAGGGCAGAGAACAGTGTGTACGCGTGGGGCGTAGCCTTTAGCTAAGACAAGTTGTTCTTAGTGGCGTTCCGCAGGGCTCGGTTTAGGGCCGTTGCTTTTCGCAATTTATGTCAATGGCCTACCCCAGGAGCTTGGAGTACCGTCGCTATTGTTTGCTGATGACCTCAAGCTCTGGAATATTGTGGATATCCCTGGTGGCTCTGAGGCACTTCAGCGTGCTTTGGATAGGCTCTGGGATTGGTCAACCTTATGATTGATGCCCATAAATCAGGCAAAATGTTCTGTCCTCCGCATTGGAGGTGCTAGTCCACCCATGCGCTATGTAGTTGGTGGAAGTGAACTCCCTGTTGTCATTCAGCAGGTTGATCTAGGTATCACCCATACCTCATTGCTTCACTCTGGGGAAAATTGGAGGAAGGCTGCTTGTAGAGGATTCCGTATGATGTGGTTTATTCGCCGCTCCTTCGGTGTCCTAACGGCCAATATCTTTGTGAAGCTGTTCTCAGCTTTCGTGCGACCTCACTTAGAGTACTGTATCCAGGCTTGTCCACCTTGTCTTGTACGGGACAAAATGGAACTGGAGAGGGTTTTGCGAGTGGGTACAAGGTTAGTGCAAGGATTACGGGGGCAAACGTATCCCGAACGTTTGCTTAGCTTGGGTATGTACTCAATGCACTACCGCAGAATTATAGGAGACTTGATTCTCACTTACCGTATCTTAACGGGTAAGATCGGTCCAGACTTGTCCTGGCTATTTAGTCCCGCCAAGCTGCCTAGTCTCCGAGGTCACCCGTTGAAGCTGCACAAACAGCGTTCTGACCGGGTAAGGACGGAAACTCGCTTGTCGCGTCGAGTTATTGAACGTTGTAACTCGCTTCCGGCGCACGTGGTTAGGGAGTCTACGGTAGAGGGTTTCGAGCGTCAGTTAGATGCTGTTCGGTGGCAGTACCAAACCTTCCCCTTCTCCTAACCGACTTGTATCTTCAACTTTCCCTTCGTTCTTTTTTAATTTTCTTCTCACCTTGGTATTATCATTATTTAGCTGACATTCCTCCTCTTCTTTTCTTAGCTTACCCTTCACTCTTTTACTTCACATAAACCGGCCCGGCAGGGACTGCTGGGCAGGAAAATGTGGGCAGTAATTGGTTGGACAGGGTGTGATGCGGTCTTCGTTTTAGGCTTTTCAACATCTCAAGCAGACCTGTCAATTCCCGATCCAACGATACGCAAAAGAATGAACATTCACGGGATTATCCTATCGTTCCGGTCCCAACTGAACTTGAACTTGAATAAACGTGGAAAACTCGAAATGTACCGGAGTTGTTAAAAAGAAAACGGAATATAGAGAATGGTTTTAGGAAGTCCGCAGTATGTATTTCAACAAGCATCCTACATTATTAATAAACCACCTACCGCCTACAACCGTGTGTACCGGAATCACACTGCCATAAGAACATTATTTCCAAGTGGCGGATAGGACGCTCCGTTACTCGATAGAGACGCCGTTTCCCAGTGACGCGATGCCAATACTCCCTTCTTCGTTGGAGCATGTAGAAATGAGCGCTGATGTCGTTGCCAAAGGCATTCGTGAATTAGATCCGAACTCCTCGCCAGGTCCTGATGGGTTGCATCCGCTGTTCCTCAGGACTATGGCCGATTACATTGCCGCTCCCGTTTGCTGGATATTTCGACCGTAGAAGCCTTCAAAAGGGGCTTAGACAATTGTTGGTCCATCCTTTTTCCAGAAGTATTGTAGTTGTACTTTAATATGTAGTGTATTTTGATGCTGGCATATGAAAGTGCAGAGATTGCTCTTGTTCTTGCTTCATTCCATTGCAGAAGCAAGAAGAGACAATCCAACGTCGAAGTGCCGGGGGTCGCTTCACTTACCGGCACAAGAACTGGACGCTCGTTAGGCGGAAGCCTCTATCGTCCATCTGACCTGACCTGACCTGACCTGACATTCCCTCAAAGTTGGACGGCTCCCGATCGCTTGGAAAGTGGGGATTGTTAAACCCATACACAAAGGAGGGGATTGTCAAAACCCTGCCAATTATCGACCCATCTGTTTAACGTCAATATTGTGCAAGGTAATGGAGAGGATTCTCAAGCGGGCACTTCTTCTCCACCTCGAGAACCTTAACGTCATCTCTTGTGCGCAGTATGGTTTTCGGCGGGCGCGCTCCTGTTCTTCGAATCTGTTTGTGGCCCGTGAAAGATGGGCGAAATCATTAGACGCTGGGAAACGTCTGGATGTTATTTTTGTCGACTTCAGCAAGGCCTTTGATAAGGTTCCTCATGAAAGACTCCTTTATAAACTACGATTAATCGGTGTTTCTGGGAACGTTCTCTCTTGGATCGCTGATTTCTTGGATAACCGGACAATGCGAGTCGACGTGAACGAGACTTACTCCGCTCCCGTGCTCATGACTAGCGGTGTCCCACAGGGATCGGTCCTGGACCCAGAACTTTTCAAGATTTGCATCAATGACCATCCGGCGGAACTTCAGTTGGACTGCTTGATTTACGCTGACGATTTGAAATTGTGGATGGAGGTATCCTGTCTTGACGATGTGGACCGATTACAGACTACACTTGATACTTTACATGAGTGGTCAGTCAAATGGCGATTGCCCATAAATCGCGATAGGTGCTCGGTCCTTCCCATTGGTGCTTCTGAGCCTTTCGGGACGTATCACATCGGTGGGACGTTGCTCAGAACCTCAATCCTAGAAAAAGACCTCGGCGTGTTGGTGTCATCTGATCTACGGACTACACAGGACACGTTACGAAGGGTTGCTGCTGCTAACAGGATGTCCCACGCCATACGACGAGCCTTCTCGCGTTTGACTTCGGATATCTTCCGACTATTGTTTACTTCCCATGTCCGCCCCATTCTCGAATACGGATTACCTGCCCTCTTCCCTCTCACCAAGTTCGAATGTGACCTAATTGAGAAGGTGCAAGGGCGTGGATCGAAATACATCTTGGAGTTACGGGACTTGCCTTATCCCCTGAGATTTCAGCGGATGAATCTGTTCACCCTGGATTATCGCCGACGTCGCAGTGACCTGATTTTCACCAGGCGCATCCTGAGAGGAGAGATGGGGACGGAGCTGCAGGCGTGCTTTCAATCCAATCCAAACAGTTCAACTCGAGGCCACAACAGGAAACTGTTTAAACCCAGAAGACTTCGGATTCATCCTGCTCTCGCTCTATCAACTCGCGTAGTCAACGATTGGAATAACTTGCCGAAGTATGTGGTCGATGCCCAGACGGAGGAATGTTTCAAGCGAATGTTAGACTCTTTTGAGTACGCTGGGTCCTTGCAGCTTCCAGTGTAGCTGTCAGGGTCCCTTGTGGATTACCGCATAACATCGAATCGTGGCCTCCACAAAGAGAAGAGCAGGCCGGTTTTCGCCCAGGACGTGGCTGTATAGACCATATATTTACTTTGCGGCATGTGCTAGAGCAGCGCCACGCATACCGCAGACCGACAATAGCTGTGTTCCTCGATTTCAAGAGTGCGTCCGATTCGGTCGATCGATCGATTCTGTTCGAAATACTTGTGCGGAAAGGTGTTCCCACGAAATATGTGAACATCCTTCGTGCTCTATACTCGAACACTAGAGGCCGCGTCAGGGTCTATGGTGCCCTATCGGATAGCTTTTCGACTACAAGTGGCGTTCGACAGGGTTGTTCGATATCCCCATTTTTGTTCAATTTCGTCGTGGATTCTATCATGGTATGTTCCCTTGCGGAATCTCACGATGTAGGTGTTGAAGTGCTGCCTGGTGAACGGTTAGTTGATCTAGATTATGCGGACGATATCGTCTTGCTTTTCGACAATGTTGAGGCGGCACAATCAACTCTGAATAGCCTATCCAGAGTGGTCCCATTATTTGGTATGCACTTCGCACCTTCAAAGTGCAAAGTGTTGCTGCAGGACCACCAGCCACTTGATGACCCCTTGACGCTTGCCAACGAGGAACTCGAGGTGGTTGATCATTTCACTTATCTTGGCAGCTGCATCAGCAATGATGGGCACATAGAAACTGACGTGAGCTCACGCATTGCAAAGGCCAGAGCTGCCTTCTTGAACCTGCGTCATCTTTGGCGACAGAAGGGAGTTTCCCTCTGTCTGAAAGGCCGTGTATACAAGGCCACAGTGAGAGCCGTTCTGCTCTATGGTAGTGACACTTGGCCCCTTCGGTCTGAAGATCTGAGGCGCCTTCAAGTCTTTGATCATCGTTGTTTGCGAAGCATTGCTGGTGTCGGATGGCACCAGCGTGTCCGCAACGATGATGTGCGTAGGCGAGTACTAGGTGGTGATGATCATGCTAGCTCCCTAGAACAACAGGTAGCACTGAATAAGTTACGTTGGCTCGGGCACGTGCTCCGCATGCCTGGTCACCGCTTACCTAGGAGGGCCTTGTTCAGTCTACCAGGTGTCGGATGGCGCAAGGCTCGAGGTGGACAGAAGTTGACTTGGCAGCGGGAAATGAAGTCACTGACGACCAAACTGGGTGCCGTTGGTCCGTCTCGCCTTCCGGGTTGGAGTCCACGTGACTCACCTTGTGCTTGGCTCGAGACTTTACAGGACATGGCTCGCAACCGACACCAGTGGCGCGTCTGCTGCCGTCTCCTAATCGGATTGTCTGTTTAAAGTGTGTTTGGTGCTGAGTTATCTGCGGGGTAATGGCTGATTATGACGCGTGGCAGTGAAAGCCGCAAGGAAGCTGTCTCGCCGATGCCGCCTTATCTTTGCACGATAGCCAGCTGTTTGTGACGGTATGTTGTCTACACAAGGTGTAGGCGCCTTGACCCTGAATGTTTGCTTAGGGCATTAAGGTTTTCAGGTAAGTCCCCCTTCTCTCCCTCTTATTCCTTATTTCAAAGGTCCTCATGGTTGTATGGCAGCGAAGCATCAGTTCAAATGGCTGATGTACTGCTGACACAATGATCGGGAAGCGATGTAGCTGACAGAGGATTTCTCCTTCTGCTCTCTACAATCCTATGAACCTATACCGGGCAGCCCTAGGTAACGGTGAAGTGAGGTACAAATCCGAATTATATGAAGCAGCTGAAGTAGGTAGTTGAAGAGTATACACCAGTGTATGGAAGGAAACGTACTAAAGTGAAGGAGAAAGGTAGCTTTTAGTAACAGGTGGACGCAGATTAGCTTTGTTGTTCAGCTTCTTTAGAGAACAGAAGTTTCTAACCTTCTTATAGTGGGTAGAATTCGAGATCCGTTGAGAAGACTTGACTTTCCTATACTTTTCTTCTTTGGGTCATTAGAATCCGTAGTTCTAGATCAATCCTGGGAGGACCACACAAAATACGCCGTCGTTTGGTGTTTGGGATAACCTGTTCAATCAGCAAGTTTACTTAGGAGCGCAGAAGGGTTCAGGCACAGTCAGGTTCCAGTTCATGCGGCATCTTCCCGTCAAGTTCGCCGATATCACACGCAATCCACTCCTGATTCTCAGTGCACCGGGAGAACGAAAATTGGTCTTTACCGACTCCTCGGGATTCTTTTTAATACTCGAAAATCCACAATGTGAAGGTCGCTTTCACCAGCTGCTCGTCGGATTCGTAGTTCATCAACGGCCTGCGAATAATGGACGGGCACATCGGCATGTTAATGGTTGAAAAAGTCTGCATAAGGTTAACTTACCACGTTCTTATTGGAGGAGCATGTTGTTCGCATAGGTTGCGTGCGAAACAGGGATTAAAACTGGGAACAACGGCAAAAATTACCAGTAAGCGATAAAGACGCTTTCACCAGAACCGCTTTCATGGATGCAAGATATCCCGTCGCAAGTAGACTGGACCTTAACGTGTTGCGACGGTTTGCGTACTTCCTTGACCAATTGAGGTATAGTGGGTGATGCCTCCGGGCACCTTCAGAGCTATTCCTACCACGTTGGTCAATGGTGAGAGGTCAGACAGACTCAGTATCCTGGTGCTGGCGCAAGCCTCGAGGTGGACAGCAGTTCACTAGGCAGCGAGGAATGCAGTCACTGCTCACCAAACTGGGTGCCGTTGGTTCTTCTCGTCTTCCGGGCTAGAGTCCACGTGACGCCTTGTGCTTCGCCTTGTCTCCCCGATGTCGTCTTAGGTAAGAACGTCAGCCACCTGTTTGTGACCGTATGTTGACTGCACCCGGTGTAGACGCGTTGACCATGGATGTTTGCTTAGGGCATAAACGTTTTCAGGTAAGTCCCCCTTCTCACCCTCTTCTTATTCCTTATTTCATAGCTCATTATGCTTGTATTGTGCCCCATGCTGGGGCTGGTGTTGCATTCTTGATGCTTCTTCACCGCAGTTGGGCTAAACCAACTTACACTTAAACTAGGTCTTTTTAAGCTGGCTAAATTTCATTCCACTTTATTTGGTTTGTTCTGCCAACCTGAATACTCTTCTATTAACTGGCCACGTTGCTTACATTAATTGCACTTATCTTCGGTAACTTTTGTTGCGTTTGTAGCATTTTTAACTAACTTGTGGACATTCTTTTCCTTATCGCGGATTCGTCGCTAACCAACTTACTTCATATGCTAATTTAGCGCAGCATTATGCCACCGTATCTGTATGCATTATTGGATTTGTTTTATTTCATCTTCTCGTTCCAGGTGATTGGCCGTTGCTTGATATCTCCGGTGTGGCTGCGCTTGATGTGCATGTTGACAAGGTGCCTACCTGTCTAGTACCCACTACCTCGTCCATACTGGCTCCAGGAGACAGTTGGTCGTTGCTGGAGGGGACGGAGTGCACGTTCCTTGTGGCCGTGCTAGGCTCGAAGAGTGGTTCCATGCACTCAGTGTGGAGCGGACTACGGTCCAGCCACCGCCTTGTGTGCGCTTGATTTCCCAAATACAGCGTGCTTGTGTTTGCCTGTGTAGGAATGTGAGCCGGCTCCGTTGATGAAACGTGGCTCCCATCCACATGCCTCCCGGTCTTATTCCTTTGGCTTTACACTGGATATGGGGTGTGTGGTTGGAGCTGTGGGTGGTGCAGCGCAAGCCACCCGTGGTCCCTCTGTAGGCGCAGGCGTCCTGTGGCTGACCACAGTGACAGGCAAATCCGAAACCGGATGCCGCCAACCATGCTTGTATTTCAGCGAGGCATCAGTTCAAATGGCTGATGCACTGCTGCTATTGATGATGACGATGATCATCCAACATATCTTGCACTGGAGAAAATTTGACAACAGTCTACTTTCCTTTCCAGGGTGTATGCAAACACTGTTTACCACGTTAATTCACCGGAACAGCTACATCACTATGGCACGCCAAAAAATGGAGTTACCGCGTAGCACTAACCATGCTACCACGATACTCATTGTTTGGCGTCATATATTTTTCGCTAGTGATTTCTGTGGATGCACAGTACACGGCTGGTAACTTACCCCAAGGATGCCCACCAAGTTACCGGTAGATCAGTTGGCCTGCACCGGTTGCATTTCGTTCTCCTATTTTCTATGTATTGCGGCCCAGCAGCAGAGGTGTATGCCACCTACAGCTAACCTGTATGATTATGATACTGCTCATGCACTTGTTAATGCAAGGCGAAGCTCGCAATGATTGAAAATGTGGGACTAATACAGCATTCTGCGAACCCCGTACCCGCAAGGATCCTGCAAATTACCGGCGTATAACGCCTTCCACACCGTACGCGTACACGGAGCGTTTTCCCTCTCCATCCTTTACCCAAACGGAGTTTCACAGTCGGACCACCGACCTGCATACGCACTGATGTTCACATACCTGCGCAGACGGCGTAACTGCAAGTGACAGTAAATCACTTGACGAATCCGCGAACCGCCAACTAGATAGAGTTTCGTCCCTTCTTTTCCCGTACGTAATTCAGATGCGTTTCCGAGGGCCCAGTGCAATGGCACCCTTTTACTCCCCGTGCATTCAGGTAACATGACGAGAAAGCCCCGTGAATATAGCGCTAACAAACCACTCTCACCGGCTATAACATTGCTGGGCCTTTCATTGGTCCAGCAACGCACTGTTCCCCATGTAAGGGATTGCAATTACACGGCGCAGCGGTGTAATTGGAAGCGACAACCAACTATGAATAATACGGATGTCCCAGTTACAATGGTCACTAAATAGGCAAGGAAGTATGGAGTTCCGGAAGAAAAGCAATGCCGTGCGCACTTACCGATGGTAAGCGTTTCCCATTTGGAGAACTTCATTACGCAACATTGATATTGTGCTCTTTTGCATCCCTAAAGAAAAGCGGTGTTACATACGTGAAACGGAACTTACCCGCAGCAGTGCCTACATGTGTATGCCGGCTCCCCATAGTATGCTGCGCAAGTTTGATGTAACCATCTACAGCATACATCGCAACTTATCCAATCGACATGCTTCGAGCTCCCACAGGCGTCCTCTTCTTGCTCACACAAAGCACAAACGGCGCTGTCCGCTTCTTCGGCAGCAGTGCCCCTCTTTGCACGCCATGTATATGTGCGGTAACGCGCGGATGTTCTCCTTTTCAGGGTACGGAATTTCAAATCCCGTGAGATCATGCTGGAATCCACCACCTCTACCGCACGGGCTAACAATGGTGACTTCCGTTTCCTGCGCCTGCGGTCGTTGCAAGGTACCTGCGAAACACCAGCCCCTGGCGCCACCAAGGGGATCGCTTCGCTAACGTCAGTTTTCGGGGAATTCCTGCCGGTACGCGTACCATTGCCTGCCTTCACCTGGTTAGCCGCACCAGAGGATGACGCCTGCAATCCTCGGAAGCTAGGCAGGTCTTCCAAGGATAACCGATGTAATTGTTCCAACTTGGATGATCTCGCGTGCAGCTGCATATTACTATGAGTAGCGAGCAGCTCACGCATGCATGCAAATACGCCCATTGTGCGCTGAAACTTCTCCGTGCTCATACTCAGGATCTGCGCTTCCAGACCAGCGAACATATCCCGAGTGATGCGAATTTTGGCGGGCCGGTCAAGGACTCCATCACTGGGGCATCGCACCCGCGCCACCGTCATCGTTCCTTCCCTGTCCTCCGAAAGGACCGGCGCAGATATACTTACCGCTGGCAGCATCCAACGGCAACCACGAAGCACATCCTCCTCGTCGTAGGCGTGTAGGCTTGCCACGTGAATAATGTGCGCACAAGAAATGCGCCACTGCCGATTAAATCTACATCCGCATGCACTGCCATTTTCGATGACGACACGTTGCATGCCAACACGCTCGTTGTCCACTAGCCAATACCCACCGTCTTCGTTAACACTGCAAATGCGAACTCGAACACTGTGCCACGCGTACTGCCGCCGGACGTAGGACCACATCCTGCTCAATATGACGTCCCCACTGCTGACACCCTGCTCAACCTCGCATATACGAAGCTGATCTCTCGCAAGCACTGTTCCCCTCTCTTCAGTGATGCCACTAGCACGCTGCACTATCACCTGAAACAGGTGAAGTAGGGTTGACCGCTCGCTCAAAGTTTCTTTCAGATGCTTATTTTCATTCTCCACACGATTCGTGCTGTTACATCCGAATAATACCACCTGGCCCATCAAATGGGCTGCCTAGTTAAGCCGCCATGGGATCCACGTACGACGGAGGTATTGGAAGCATTCAGCGCTGCGCAGGGATATGCCTTCCATAATCCGATGATAATGCACGCAATCGTACGTGTACAACAACGACCGCAGCATGTTGAACAGAGCCCTCTTATCTTCCGTGTTACAGAACGGAAGATGTGAACAACGCCGCTGCATGTCCCGCATTATGTGCACCCGGCAGAATACGATGTTCGCAGTGGGGTACGCATTCCGAAACGCATTCACTTGAGCGGTGCACTTGTCCACCACCAAAGTCCGAGCACCGGCAACCGCGGGGGCCAATTCCAACATACCTCTTACTGCCTCTTCGTAAGCAGCCTCCGTCTCATTTGGCAACAGCGCAAAAAAACCGAGGCCGCTAACGTCCACAAACATGCAATGCCATAGGATGTAGCCGCCGTAATTGATCTGATATGTCGAGTCCGCCAAAATTGCCTCCCCGTATTGGCCCACCGAATCCAGCATGCGCGAAGGGACGAAAAACAGGTACCGAATCTCATTCCCCTCATACATAATTTTAACCTGACCATTTCTTTGCAACATCTGTGTTACCTACTCCACCTCGATGACACAAGCGTTACGATGACGCCGCCGTATGTCATACAAACCCCGCCTCGTTAAACGAACGTTATATTGCTGCCACACAAATGCACGCATCTCCTGGATCCGACGAAACGTTTTCATTAAGTTCAGCACCATGCGTTCCTGATCTCCTGTTAGCCTCCGATTTCTCACATACAGCCAGGGCTTCTCAACGTGAAAACTGTGCGAATGCCACAGGAACGCATTCCCAATCTCGTAACATTCGCCCTTAAACTTCACAGAAAAGCGAGCAGGGCAATTGTAACAGCGGTATCTATAGTAATCTTCTCATCAGGCAGATACCAGGCACTTACCACCTTCCGCCAACATTGCTGTGCTTCCGATGCACACATACAAACAGAATATACCGGTACAGGCATCCTTCCGGTAGCACCTGTCCGGTCTCCCTCTGGTACGCCTTCGCAGTTATAACGTTCCGATGAATAAACGATGTTGTCGTTTCAATCTGAAACACTTTCAGATCTTCTTTCACCGATGCGAAGTCCAGATAAGGACCCTTAAGTATACGTCGGAATACAAGCGAGTCATCCACCATGGCTGCTACGCGTGAAGCGCGATAATGCTTAACCATCGTAATGCATTTAAACCCCGTAGTATATTGATTACTAATTGATGTCTTAGCATCTCAACAAGCATCCTAAATTATTAATAAACATTATCATGCGTTCAATGGCCCCAAATTTACCTTCTACCACCTATAACCGTGTGTACCGAAGTCACACTGCTCGGCTTCAGTATGAAAAGGATTTAGCTAATGCTGCCTCGAGAAATCCCAAGAAATTCTTCGCTTACGTTAAACGACGCTGTGGTGCAAACTCGCCCATACCACCATTGTTTCGAGATGGGATCCATGCCTATAGCAACTATGACAAGGCATGCGTGCTTGGTAAGCAGTACTCAAGCGTCTTTGTCCGCGAAACAAATACGCCATGCAAAGAGTTATCTTCAAGTGTCTCTGAGGACTGTTGTCTGGATGAAATTCCTGTAACTGAGTCCCAAGTTCTCCGGTTGCTAAGAGAGGTAAACCCAACTAAGGCTTCCGGGCCAGATTCCGTTCATCCAAAATTGTTGCATGAATTGGCAGTGGAACTCAGTGGACCTCTGACTTGTGTGTTTCAGAAGTCACGCAACAGCTGTATCTTGCCTACCGAATGGAAGGAGGCTGTTGTCTGCCCGATTTTCAAGTGCGGTGACAAAGACCTACCGGCTGATTACAGGCCTGTCAGCTTGACTAACGTGGTCGTTAAGTTACTTGAAAAATTAGTACGAGATACAGTGGAGAACCATTTAAATAGGTTTAACCTGTTTTGCGTCGAACAACATGGTTTTCGCAAAGGATTTTCGTGTCAGACGAACTTGCTGGTAGCTCGTGAGGGCTGGGCTGAAGCCGTAGACAGTGGACATGCGGTGGATGCTGTATTCATTGACTTCGCCAAGGCCTTTGACACTGTCCCCCATTCGCGACTCTCACTGAAGTTGAGGTCGTATGGAATAGCTGGTCGCGCTCACCAGTGTGTGTCAGCTTTTCTGGATGGACGGGAACAGTGTATTCGTGTGGGAAGTAGTCATTCGTTTCGACAAGCTGTACTTAGCGGCGTTCCGCAAGGCTCTGTCCTAGGTCCGCTGCTTTTTTCTGTCTATGTGAATGACTTGCCGGAGGAGCTTGAGGTACCATCGCTCTTATTTGCTGATGACCTAAAGCTCTGGAATATTGTTGATATCCCTGGAGGTCCTGTGGCTCTTCAAAGGGCTCTGGATAGACTCTGGGAATGGTCTTTCTTGTGCTTGCTGCCCATAAACCGGGCAAAGTGTTCATTGCTGCGTATCGGAGCGTCTGCTTCCTCCACAAGTTATGTGCTCGATGGGAGTGAACTTCCTCACGTGACTCATCAGGTTGATCTAGGTGTCGTCCACTGTTCCACACTACACTCTGGCGACAACTGGAAGAAGGCGGCTAGTAAAGGGTTCCGGATGTTGTGATTTATCTGTCGTTCTTTTGGGACCCTAACCGCTGATGTGTTTGTGAAGCTTTTCTCAGCGTTTGTACGACCCCGTCTAGAATATTGCGTCCAGGCCTGTCCACCATGCCTTGTCCGGAACAAAATAGCACTAGAAAGAGTGTTGCGTGTCGGTACTAGGTTGGTCAAGAGATTACGAGGGCAAACGTACCCCGAAGGCCTATCTAGTTTGGGGATGCAGTCAATACACTATCGAAGGATTAGAGGGGACCTAATCCTAACCTATCGTATTTTGACTGGGAAGCTTGGCCCTGATTTATCCATGCTATTTAGTCCTGCTAGATTATCTGGTCTTCGCGGGTATTGTATGAAGCTGGACAAACCGCGGTCCGATCGGGTTAGAGCGGAGACACGGTTATCACGTCGAGTCATTGAGCGCTAGAACCTGCTTCCAGAACATGCCGTCAAGGAAGCTACGGTTAAGGGGTTTGAGCGTCAACTAGACGCTCTTGGGTGGCAACATGAAACCTTTCCTTTTTCCTGACTAATTTCCATCTTCATACTTCGGTTCTATTTTCTTTACTTTTCCTCGCCATTGGTATTATTCTCTTCTTTTAATTGATTTCCCCTACTCTCTTACCTTTGCTTTTTCTTCCTCTCTTACTTCACGTAACTGACAGCTGGGACAGCTAATGTAAGGAACGTGGGCATTAAATTTGTGGACCAAGGTATTTTTCGGGTGTTTTCCTTTTAGACCCATCAAGAAGTCGGAGCACTTCTATCAACTCCTGGATCGACGACCTGCTCAAAAAGGAATACTTACGGGATTCATCCTATCGTTCCAGTCCCACTTGAACCTGAACTTGAACTTTCCACGTGGCAGATTCGACGCTCCGGTGCCATACTTATCTAGCTTTTTAGCTGAAATAAGGTGGAAAATAGTGTTTGAAGAGACACTTGAAACGAAATTTGACTATTGTCAAAGTTTCTCTAATCCAAGATATCTTGGATCGATTAAAGTGGTAGTGGCCAAAGCGTCTTTGACGCTTACTGGTAATTTTTCCGGTTGTTTCCAGTTTTAATCTTGTTTTGCACCCTGTTTTTGCCATTTGTTGCGGTCGTTTTGCTGTTGTATACGTGTCATAATTTTGCTGTTTTCCACATGAACATGGCTGTCTCGCTAAACACCGAGGCGGATGGACCTCTGGGGTCCTCGTTTGATGAGTCTAGTGCAGCTTGCGGACAGTTTAACTGTTCAGAGCCAGTAACAGATTTATCTGGCGGTATGCAGTGTGACGTCTGCTGCCGCTGGTATCACGTAACCTGTACCGGCCTACAAGCAAATCAGTACAAAATGCTATCATTCAGCGTCCACTTCCTTTCCAGCTGTGCTGGATGCTGCGCTCAGAGACCGATGCGCCCGGCTATCACCGGGGCTAAACTTTCAGTGCCGGCTTCAAGGTTGGCAGATGATGAGAAGGCGATAGAGAGACTCGCCTCAATTGCGTCGCTCGGTTCGAAAACGGATTTGATTTTGAAATCCATGAATATTGCGATTGACGACTCTGCAATAGACGGCAACATTGCTAACAATACATTCGCTGGGGTCTGTCACTCGGTCAAGAAGTCGCACATCCTACTGGACAACCTATGTAGCATTGATGATTCTCATCTTGAGCCGGTCAAAGTAAAGAAAAATAGGGTGCGGGAATACCAGAATCCCTCTGCTAAACCCAGAGAATTAGTTGCCACGGCATCGGTAAAGATGCCGTCTTTGACAGTCACAAAGTCATCTGATGGTAGTGCACAGGAGAGCATTCTGAAGATGCTGAACTTCTCGGCTGCCACTGAACCAGCCCGTTCTGACGAAGTGTTGGTAACTGCTCAATGCCATACAAGGTCAACGGCTCTTGCTTTAGTGAGACAAAAGAACTTCGAAGGGCTTGAAGACCCAGGAACTACTAAGACGCCAGCAATAGAGCGGTAAATCTACGCTACCGTTGCTTCGACGTCCTTTGTGGAGACAGGGACAGTCCCACCACCAGTGGTGAAAACAGCTGGTATAAGCGTCGAATTCAAGGCACGTGGGGTAAACACTTCTCGTCGTGCCGACACATTCACGGATAGTAGCTTTATATTCCGTAACGTTACTGAATCTGGCCGCTGTCCCAACGGAATGCATCTTGGATAACATCAAGTGGCTCAAACTATGTCAGCAAGCTGCTTCTACCTGGATTACCTGGTGTCACTGTCAGGAAACACCAGATTCGGAAACGTCCCTATCGCTACGCTAAATCCACGACCCCGACTACTTCGCGTGGTCCTTTCTACCCTGGAGGAATGCAAGTTATTACTGCGGTTTGAATTCAAACTTAAGGGTAGTCGTGTCAGCGTTCAGCCGGACCTTCCACTGGCAGGTGGATTGAAGTTAAAGAAGGCTATCTCAAAGATCTCAAAACTAGACGGGCGGCTGATGAGCAAGGCCTCCGTCTGTTGGTTTTTCAGGTGGTCAGCCGGAAGAGCTAGGGGTGTCGTCACTAATGTTTGCTGACGACCTTAAGCTCCAAAATATTGTGGATATCCCGGGGGATCCTGAGGCAATTCAGCGTGCCTTGGATAGGCTCTGGGAATGGTCTACCTTATGGTTGATTCCCATAAATAGAGCGAAGTGCTCTGTTCGTCGTCGGTTTCGCACAAAACTTCACTTAGTCGGCTTTTTGCCGACAGTATATCAGATCAGGAGGAAACGCTTACGGATATCCCCCGAGATGACTGTTTCCTCCATCTCAATGACCTGCTGCGATGTTCCCAGAGAAGCTGTTTGAGCTCAGCGTTAGTAGTCTTACGTAGTGAGTGGCATTTAACGCTAGCAGGAATTGTTCGACGGACTTTGAGAAGTTGGAGGGAAGGTGCAGAGATCCAGTGGTTGACAGGACCACTGGTGTAGCCACAGACCAAGGTTGCATAGTTGCATATGACGCCGCAGATGTGTGTTCAGTGTGTTTCAATGTCTGTGCATGAGGCAGTCTTCAGCCATGAGGCCAAGGTACCCTGAAACGCGCAGAGAACGTTCGGGGCAGAAAGCTTAGCTACATCAAGCCGTTTCTGGGGACGCTGCTAGAAGCCACCAAAATTTAGCGTGCGCTTGGCACACACCAGCGCGTGATCCGAAGTAAGATAGGTACTCCAGATTGATTTGTTATCCTGTATGCAGCCACGCCCGTGATAGCTAATAGCGATGTGGTCGATTTCTGTCCACAGCTGGCCAGGTGCAATGACGCTAGGATCCCTGAAAGCTAGTGCTCGACAGAAAGTGACCGTGATCGGCGCAAAACTGAAGTAGTCCATCACCGTTATTAGTTCTGCGAGTGCCATGACCGTGTCAACCACCGAGTTCACGTTCGTCAACTTCAAGTCTACCGACCTGCATGTTCAAGTCCGCGGCGAGCACAACGTTGTCGGTACGACGCTTTTACGGAGGTCGGCCATTTGACCATAGAACACGTCTTTAACTGACTCCGGGCTGCAGTCTGTGGGAGTGTACGCTGCGACAATGAATAGACAGCTTCTATTTGCTTCTCGACTGGACAGTCGCACTGTGGTTTCAAGTCGGATCGCGCATTGTCGACTGTTTATAGGGATCCACTTTAGTAGCGCGGCGTCAGCACGTGTGCTCAACGAAATTCTCACGCCAACATAGCCATTTGTTTCGGCGGTTGAGTCTCCAGATAGGCACAGTGAAAATGCCAGTGGAATTCGCAAACGGTGGAACTAGTTGCGGCGTCGTGCTGGAGTCCTGTTAGCGGGTCTCGCTGAGACAGCAGACATCAATGGCCGTAATTTTTAGAGTGCGAACAAGGCCTGCCTGTGATCCAATCTGCATCAGCGTCCGAACATTGAAGGTTGCCAGCTTGAATTGGGAACGGTGCGCTAGAAATGACTTGTCAACACGACTTGGCGCACCCTCGGATCTAGGCTCCTGATCCGTAGGGCGCGAGCATTCTCCCAAGGTTGCACGGTGTTGTGAACTCGAGAACGGAGGGGAAGACCAAGAATGGGGTTGAACAAACGTGGAAACAAATGCTTAAACGGTGGTGCAGCAAAATGTGGTTTGGCAGATTCAACCGCCAGCAGCTCAACGGAGGAGAGCAGTTTGAGAGAATGAGAGCAGATAGAGTGAGAGCGGAAAGAGCGAGCGAGCGAAGAGTTATTGAGACATGGATCCATAAGTTGTGTGGGCATGGTGCTTCCCGGTTACTCAGGCCAAGGAAGAGGGTTGACTTGCGGGACCTCACTCGGAGCCTTGGGTCGTAAAAGAACTAACCCGCAAGGCAGCGGCGCGATTGACTTATACCGCGACCGTTGGGAGCCTGCTATCTAGGCAAGGATAAAACGGCTTTCGAGTAGAGACAAACTACTCAGGGCGCCCAAAGAGCCCCAGTGAAGCAGCAAGGAGGCCAGGATTTCCTGGACTACCGAACTCGCCGCGAAGCACGAAGGCCGTTGACAGCCGGGTAGGTCATGCGCCTTCGTAGAAGCCGGTGGCCATCGAGGTTGTTCATCCACTCTCCGTCAAGTACTCACTTCTGTGACCAGAAGTAAATGGTCAGTGACCCGGTAGCCATTCACATTGGCTTTGACACGTCTTACGAGCTCTTGTGGTATTTAATGAGGAACCAGGTGACCAGCCCAGAACACCCACACCCTAAGATGCTGCCGTTGATTGTCCGCGACTGCTTATTCATCTCGCCTACGAACAGCCGACACTTATTTACAGTTACCTCCACAAGGAAGGCGTTCCCCGATCGGCAACCTGGGCACGCACCAGCCTGGCCAGATCTCAGTCAATTTTCATGTCTCTATGCCACATCATGGACTGGCCACCTCGCGGTTTCGCCCAGCTTGATTCAGCCACGGCATATAATGCACCTCGAGAAAGCCGGTCAACGAACATACGTAAGACATGGCCTAGCCAGCTTAAGCGATTAAGATTCAGTAAACACTCGAGTGACTCACCAGAAGGATTCTTGTCAAAGGCGAACTGGCGGACCTTAACACTGCTCGCCCGGTGTTCCCACCAGACATGAGCAATACTCTGCAAGCACCGGTGAGCATACACGACCAAGCCTTTAATGTCTACGTCGCGAACTGGCCAAATCTCTAACTCTTGCAGTAAGATCGGCCATACCGCGGCGTTTTACACCCTACTTTTCGCTGACAGACTGATATCCCGCCATCTCCATAGATGCTTGTGCCTCTGGAAAGACACAAGGGCCTTCATGATACGCTCGGTAACTTCCTCCGTGATGTGACCATCAGAGGTGATACAGCTACTGTTACGGAGAGCCAGCGCACAAGCCGAGAAGCCTGCCACAAGAGTGGATCGATCTACAATTGGAGATCGAACTCGAGTAAAGAACAACACGTGAATCTATGTGGAATCAACAGCAAGTTAGACCATGAACTTGATACGTTTGAGTTGTGTTAATTAATATTAATTAGCATCTTTAATATTGTTGTGTTAGTATTTGCCTGTGACCTATTTATTGCGTCTTGCTCTCACAATACGAATCCGAATCTGTATCCCTCGAACCGGCTGGTCTTGGTGTTCTCATTTCGTGGCGGGTTGAACTGGTCGCGGGTGGTACAGCAGATTCAGGCAGGTTATCCGTAAAGTCAGCGGAAACCACAACAAATTTCTGGCAACGGTCAACTGCACGGTAGCAGCAGGTTAGCCGTACAATCAACGGCACCACAACAGATTTCTGGCGACGGAGGTAAACTGATTCAAGGTGGCTGTCTCAACTGATGAGCTGAAAGGCATTTTGCTCCAACAGCAGCAACAATTCGAGGCCTCACAGCTGCGTATGATCGAAACTTTCATTCGGACGCTCACTACAGTATATAGCCATCGCTTGGGAGCAAATGCAGACGCTCCTTCAGGTTCAGCAGTCAATGTTTGAGGAATCACCGCGGAAATTGACAGAACTGCTGACACAGAAGTTGAGCATTCAGGCAGAAGGTAAACTGGAACCAGAACTCACATAAGAGCGCATTGCAGATGAAAGTTACATGCAGCTCAACTAGGAATTAGGCACCAAAAAGGTTAACAATTCAAATGCCAGATGTGATCTCCAGATCCGCCACACAGCCAATGAAGGCCACAATGTGAATCAAAACGTGCCGAAGCAAAAGCCACCCATTGCGATTATTGCCGCACTCCGCAGTGATCAAAGCGCACCAAGAGGTCCTTTTTTTCTAAACCGAGAAACTTCATGCGAACCGAAATGCAAGGGTTTGCAACTGTGCCACGGTCCAGATACACAAACCAACAGCCCCCAAAACAGTGGTCATTGAGCACCTGCGAGATAGGTAGGTATACAACAGTTTTTCGGAAAAGCTTTGCAACACCAATGGTTGACCCGGAGGTTTATCGCTTAGAATGAACATTTCTCCACCCAGTGAAGCACACACTTTGAGACCCAGGAGAGACCTAATGTGCTTTGACCATTGGCCACAAAGAGGAACGAACTTGCAGCCACGAGCATGCACTGATCGGGTGTGGAGATACGTCATCAGAATGCGCCTGAACCCATGACGGAAGTCACGCACCATTTTGCACGAGTGTTACGGAGAGCCAACGCATAAGCCGAGAAGCGTGCCACAAGAGTGGATCGATTTACAATTGGAGATCGAACTTGAGTAAAGAACAACACGTGAATCTATGCGGAATCAACGGCAAGTTAGACCATGAACTTGATACGTTTGAGTTGTGTTAATTAATATTAATTAGCATCGCCACGATTGTTGTGTTAGTAGTTGCCTGTAACCTATTTATTGCGTCTTGCTCTCACAATACGAATCCGAATCTGTATCCCTCGAACCGGCTGGTCTTGGTGTTCTCATTTCGTGGCGGGTTGAACTGGTCGCGGGTGGTACAACAGATTCAGGCAGGTTATCCGTAAAGTCAGCGGAAACCACAACAAATTTCTGGCAACGGTCAACTGCACGGTAGCAGCAGGTTAGCCGTGCAATCAGCGGCATCACAACAGCTACCAAGGTAGGTTAACGGATCCACCACTTCCAGTTGCTGTTCGGTGACAGCTAGAACCCGATGTGTGTCGGTCCAGTCCTGCAACTGTACTTCGCACTGGAGTTGCAAAGCACATACCGAAGCGCGCAGCGCTGCGCGTCAGTCTATCCAGTAGTGTTTGCATAGCCACTGCGCCAGACCCAAGAAGAACTATGTCGTTCACATACTCCATGCTTGTCAGTCGTTCATGTGGCAGGACTTCCACTCCGGTAAAGTCTGTAGGAACGGAGTTACTTATGATCACTTTAATAACAAAGTGGACGAGGAAAGGAGGTATGGGACAACCCTAGCGTACCTCACTTGTTGTGAAGAACTCAGAAGAGAGTTTCCGGTAGACCCTTACAAGGCCTCGAGTGTCACGGTAGAGAAACTGCATAATGGAACAGTATTTAACCGGCACTGTCTCCATGGATAGGCAGTGCAACAAGCTGGCGTGGTCAACGGAGTCGAAGGCGGCTTTCAAGTCAGGAAAAGCTACCATAGTTGATCGTCTGTATGTGTCTGCTCTAAAACGGCGAAGAATAAATGTGTGATCGATACAAACGACTAGGGCGGATACCGGCCTAGCTCTGTTATTCGGTTCTCACGGGGACCACTAACTCGTTGGGGATTGATACCCGTGAGAAGTTTGGAGGCATTGGAAACAAGTCTAGTACTTCAGTGATTTTCGCACAATATACGCTGATCCTTCTTGAAAAGAGGCACGACAGTCGCCAGTCTGAAGTCACCCCTTCAGTGTTCCAAATCGGGATAAAAAGGAAAGCAAGTCTAGTCAACAAAGAGTCACCGCTATCTTTCAGCAAAGATGGCAAATGATCATCGGGCCCAGAAGCCTTGTTTCGTTTTAACATGGTGAGCTCGTGTCAAATCTCTTCCAAAGTGGGAGGTGTGACATCTACTTCCCACGTCGGGTCAGGTGATTCGGCAAGCGGCATTGTCACAGCAGCCCTGCTTAACTGCTCCTCACAACAGATCGAACGTCGCCTCCAATCTGTCAACATCTTCTGGACTGGATGCCTCCATCCATAACTTGTAGTCATCCGCACAAATCAAACACTCCGTCTGCAGTTTGAACGCCAAGTCGGTAATAAAGAAACTAAAGAGCCAGGGGCCAAGAACTGTGTGGGACGCCAGCGATCATTGGAACAGGAACAATTCGTTCACTTTCAGCTGCATGGGGCGGTAGTCCAAGAACTCAGAGATCCAGATGATTAAGCTTCTAACGATACTGATTCTTTGGAGTTTAGAGGAAGCTATCTATGTCCCCTTTACTTTCGGGCACTCCTTGTCTATACCAGGACTAACCACGAAAGTTTTTCTATTTGGTAGTAAGGTGGCTATGAGACTTCCATGAAGGCATATGTATCCTGACTAGGGTGATTACCAGTTTGGACATGTCTTCATTGTTCTACAGGAAGATTTCGGTGAGCCTACTTTCCACTGAATACTTGTATAAAAACCAAGTGCGAATTTTGACTGCTTACTTCAACCAGCTTGCTAAGTCGTCATCGTCACTTGAAACTGCACAAGTCATCTTTTGATCAGAGTGGAGCAGAAATTCACTCCTCACTAGTTCATCTACTGTTAGAGTTCACTTACACGACGTGTGGTTAACACACCTGCGTGTCAGTTTGGCACAATTGGATGGCAGCACCGGATGTAACCATTCTCCTTGCCGACCTCTGTAATCAGCCTTTATTGCCGCCAGCCGGTGGCCGAAAAGATCACACGCTTGCCTCGTAATCCTGATTTCACCGGCTTGAGGTTGCGTAAGGTACCGGGCGGTCCTTGCGACACCTGGTGGTTGCGTGGCAGCGTACCGTCGGTACGATGGGCCTCGGCAGTACGCCGGCACGCAGTACCGACGATTCGCTGCAGCGCGACCAACACCACCAGTCACGCGTGGTCTTAGGATACTGCGAGAGTCGCCCATTCTTCTACGCATGTTCGGACCCGTGCCCTCCATATTAAAAAGCAGGCACGTGGTCCCTTCAGCCATGGGCCAGCAAGTGTCGATATGGCTTACTGCTGATGCCTTTTTTTACCTTGCCTTCAATACTCCTTTCTATAACCTTCCTCACGCCATGTTGCTGTAGTTTATTTTAATCAAATGCCATTGTATTTGTTCCTTTGTTTCTTTTGTTTGTGTGACCTGCGCAGCAAAGGCTGTTTATGCAGGGAACGTGAATAATAATGCATTGATGAGATCCTGATATGTGTTCTTCGTTCTAGGTGCCTCCGGACCTCAACGATTTAGACCTAATACTGTCCCAACGAGTCGTTCAGGAAGCAACATTATTGTGGTTCTTCCTTATGTCCTGATGCCAATGGATTGAGTCTGCTTCTTAAGTAGAGGCTTCCCTTGATTTCTCTCACTTCAAGACCATGAACTGAAAGCATATTTTTCGTCGCACATACTGCGCTTTTGCGCTATTTGGTTTTTCCAAGACTATTAGCCGTTAGTCCTGTCATTCTTCGTCCTTTGGTCATTCAATGTTTCAAACTCCTGACGGTATAAATACACTTGGTGACAATTTGGCCATACATTCAGCCGAAGTCCTCATCAGTCAGTTCACATAACCTTGGTAGATGGGGGTATCGCTCGCTTCCACTTTTCTTTATCATAGCCTGTGCCAGCCTAGCCCATATGTTTGTACCCTAATGCCTCTTCCTTCAATGTACATGGGTCTATGATCTCGGCCGCTTACTTTTACAGTTGTACCTACAATTGATTTCAAAGGGTTAATCGTTTGCGCACCCTCACTTTTGGTTGATTTTTCATGTTTCAACTTTGGAACGCATACGATCTTCTTTGTGTACAGTACCCTTTGTTCCAGCTGAAAGGCACACTGACTCCTTTTTGTGGGTGTACGCAAATATCGGTTTCTGTCGACTCTTTCGCGTCACCTAAACCATGGTACCTATGCAACCACCTTTTCAAAGTTTTTGTTTGTCTCCGTCCTGGGTCAAATCTTGTTCGACTTACCTGTAGCCATTTTTGTGCCTATGTTAGATTAATATATGCCGCTCCACCGGATGAGACCTTTATTGTTCAACCTGTCTACGTCACTTGTTCTGATGATGATGGTTCATTTCAAACCCCAGTTGGTACCAGTCCAGGAACAATTGATAGCGCTTTCAAGAAGATCGGTTTAGGCTTGCGCATCTTACAGTCGTTGACGGCAGAAAGCTTTTACCTGGAATTTGGAAAACGATACACTTTCACCTGCACCGATTCGACGCGAAACACTGGTTCTGGATCCCGTGTATCTTGTTATCTTCATCGGTCTGTCATGACACGTGAGGAAATGTATACTTGTTCGCCCATTAATGTTTGGTCTAGAATCGCGCGTGAATTGCACGACGTCTATCCACATCAATTCGAAAAGACAAAGTGGGTTGCTTTCTTAGCCTGCACGCGTTATCATCCTCCTTCAAAGCTGAATGTTGAAAATTATGAAGAGATGGTTATACACACGAAGGCTAATTATGCCTTAGGTAAGTGCATCTAGAAGTTTGCTTTTGCTTTCACCTTTTCATCCGTAGCGTTTAGCTTTTGTCTTGTCCAATGCTGACCTCTGCGTTTGGACAGGTTTAGTTGACCTGACTTTTGGAAAGTTAAATCTTACTTATGAAACAACTGTTCAGTTAACCCTCGTTCGAGATGGTTCCCAGTCCAGTATTAGTAAACCTAAGTGCTTCTAAAAGGTGCCTCATAAACGAGTGAATGATTTGCACACTGCTTTACTGTTTTGCCTATAAGGATATATCTTTTTACACACTCAGCAACCAGCTCAACATTCCGCACCGGTCGCCTAAGTGTACAATGAAATAGTGAGTTTGTTTAGAATTTTACAGAGGCAAACCGGGGAATCTCCAGACTGCTACACTGCTATACAACCATGATGACCTATGGAATAAGAAGAACGGGGCTTACCCGAATACCTTAGTGCCCTAAGCAAGCATTCAAGGTCAAGGCGCCTACACCTTGTATTAACAACATACTGTCAGACAGCTGGCTATCGTGCAAAGATGAGACGGCATCAGCGAGACAGCTTCCTTGCGGTTTTCACTTCCCCGCGTCGTAATCGGTCGTTACTCCGCAGATAACTCAGCACCAAGCACACAGGCAATCCGACTAGGAGACGACAGCAGATGCGCTACTGGTGTCGGATGCGAGCCATGTCCTGTAGTCTCGAGCCAAACATAAGGCGGATCATGTGGACTCCAGCCCAGAAGGCGCGACGGACCGACGGCACCCAGTTTGGCCGTCATTGACTTCATTTCACGCTGCCAAGTCAACTTTTGTCTGCCTGGAGCCTTACGCCACCCTACATGTGGCAGCGTAAAGAAGGCTCTCTTCGGTAAGCGGTGACCAGGCATACGTAGTACGTGCCCAGGTCAACGCAACTTATTCAGTGCTATCTGTTGTTCTAAGGAACTAGCTTGGTTATCACTACCTAGTACTCGCCAACGCACATCATCGTTGCGTACACTCCGGTGCCACCCGACACCAGCAATGCACTCTGTTGGCACTCAGCTCAATCACCTCGCCTGACGGCGATATCCGACATCGTGCTTTGACTTGGTTGTACCGCTTCGCGGATTGTGGATAAACACGGTTGGCTGGTAGGCTCGTCGTTGCGTTTTTAATGAACTGTGAGCGACACACGGGCGCATGCTATGGCGAAGCTGAGGTAGGTAGAAAGAAAAGCATCAGCAGTACGCCGGTACGCAGTACCGATGTTTCGCTGCCGCGCAACCACCACCAGCCGGACTTGGGCTAAGGCTACTACAAAGGTCGTCGAGTCGCCACGTTGGTTCGAACACACACCGTCCGACTACAAGGTAGACTTATGATCCTTAAGGCTGCCGGTTGGCCGAGGTACGTGCTCCAGGTTGATCAACACTGCTGAACTAACACATGCCGTCTATGGTTGGTTGTGATGTGCCCGGTTTGAGTCCAGGTCGTCTGTCGTTTTGTAAGATCCAGGCAACTTGATGCGAATGCCGTTACTGAAAGTCCATTTTATTGTATGACGGTTGCAGTCGTTGTTTTCAATGCAACAACCGTCAATCCCGGAGTCTTCGTGAAGATGTTCTGGCTCAGTGGTTCTCAATCTCTGGGTACTTAATCCCAAGGGGGTAAAATGGAATTTTACGGGAGGTAGATAAGAGTACCAGGATTGTGTCATCATTCAGTATCCAGATAAAATTTATAACAAAATCACCTGCACAGAAATTTGTAAATAACTACCTAGTCACTAGTGATTGACATTCAGCGACCAGTCATTAGTGAGTGGTCAGTGAAGTAGACAGTTTTCGGTAACAAATTTCGCTACGCACACAAACCTGCAATGCAGCGTAGTTAGATGGCGTCTCTGTCAATTCGCTCATCGACCGTTGCTATTTTGAGTCAGGTAGTCTTTCGCCGGGTTGGATTATGGAGCTGAGTAAACAATAGTTGGAGCATAAGTCAGCCGACCAGATATATGAGCGGGCGAATGTTTACAAGGTAGAAGAGAGAAAACAGGCGATTATTATTCGGGACGTGGGTAACAGGTTGGTGGTGGGAAGAGGTCATCCAGGAATGACTTGGAAGGGTTGTTTGAAACAAATAGGAGGCTACTGATTTTGTTCATGTTTGATCAGAGCCATAAGATGTATTGTGTATCGGTAGAACAGCAAGCGGTACCAAGTGCACCCAAACATTGCGCTTGGGGGGAATGTGGAGCATATTTGAGGTGTTGTGTTGATCATATTTATTTGCAGTAGCTTTTTGGTGATAAGCAAGATCAAGTGAGGGAATTAATTCTATGGTTCCTATTGTTGAGAACAAAAGCTTACTTGTAAACGTCACGTGCATTAATTTGCGTGAATATATAGCCAAATACGCACCAAATATACCAGCAGTTAGAACTAAACAGTATCAACCGCCTCATTTACGTATATCACCTTTTGATCCAATAGAAAATTGCTTAAAATAGGTGTTTTTCTTATTTGTATTATCGAAAGTGATTAAAAATATTTATTTTCGGTACTCTGATGCAAAAGTGCAATAGTTAATTACCTTTTTAAAATAGAAGATACTTTTACAACAAAGGAGTTGGACTCAACCGAAAGCCTTTCTTTGAAGCGCCGCATAATGAAAGGGGCTGTTTCAGCAAGCATGTGGTTTCTGGATGCCGGATAGCTTTGATTCACTGCGGTTGGCACCTTACTGAAAATCATCTCGAAGGGGATGTCTCTGAAACTGAAAGAAATACATCCCTTTTCTGACAGTCATCATACACTTATAGCGATTGCGGACAACAGAATCCGTCTTGATGAAAGCAGCCGGATAGCCGTTGGTTTCTAGCGTTCGCTGAATGAAATCCTTCTCTTCATCCAACTTTCCTGGGCTCCAGATTTTTATGGCTCGATAGTACAGAGTAGGCACTAGGTTTCTTTCGTATTTCATAGAAATGAAACTACGAAAGTGTGACCAACCCAAGTTGTCTTCCGGAACACCCTTCTTTCAAGACAGCCATCGTCTGGTCGCCTCAGCAACACGTCTAGGAAATCTAGTGCACCATTGTCTTCGATCTCGCAGGTGAATTTTAGCGACGGATGCGCGTTGTTGAACTGATCCAATAGATGAATTTGATGGGCTTTTGAGTCGCAAACGCTAGAAATATTAGCTTCAGCAGTTGTTTGAAGTTTAACGCCAGGCCTGATGATGCGAAGAGTGAGATTCAATTCGTAAAAGATTTTAAGGTTTTCGTCCCAACAGCTCACAAGCTACATAGCTTAGCCACAATCCGGAAAGGCGCCAGACGCGTTTCGCCCTGTTGGGCTCGTCAGTGGTGCGCATTTTCCTGGTCCCCTACTGGGGCTCGAGCCCATGACCACTAGAGGCTGACGCCAACTAGCCAGCAGTTTAAGCCACTGAGCCATGTGGGACGGCAGCTGGGCAACATAATTTGCAAGCTAACTGGGATATAACCCGACCTATCCCACTGCCACGTAGCTTACTACCTTTGCAGATGACAGTGGTTAACCTACAGTTCATGGCTTTCACTAGATGCTACTTCCATAGTATTTGAAACTAGAAGGGGCTACATTTTATATTACATGAGTTGTAATTGTAATGTTTTCGTCCCAGCTGCTCACAAGCTCCATAGCACAGCCTAGTGCGGAAAAGCACCAGACGCATTTCGCCCTATTGCGGCTTATCAGTGGTGCGCCACTGCCATCCTCATTCCCCGGGTTACTCTCGCAACTTTCTTCGCCCAAGTTCGCATCGATGCGCCTCGTTAGATATCTGTACATTCGCCTCCTCATTTCCTAGATTACCGCTGCTATTTAACATCCCATCCACTGAGTTTCCTCATTTACCCTTCAAAGGCACTGGTGGTTTGGCCCTTGTTGGCACGGGTACTTTGCACGCATGGCCGGAGGCTTTAGATGACTTGGACGTTGTGTTGCGCGATACGCGACGGTTGGACTACACTGGCACCATGGATGACACGGCGTACCGGTAAGCCCACTTGTGTTGCTTCACCAGCTAACGTTTGGCTACATTGACGCACGCCGAATCTATTCAAATTAGCTGAGCAGTCTGAGTGATCAGCATAAAAGCACACCTGTTCTACCATCAAATTGATGACTAAGGGTAATGTGCAGAATTATTTTGGTACCAGACCTCCGGTGATCGATGGTTATCTTCATCTATGCATTCGAACTTGCTGAGGTTATTGGTTGTTTACTATCCTCATAGTTGATTGGTTAAATATTGCGGAACTCCTAGTGCATACAGCCACTGGTAAAAAAAGCAGGGGATCTTGGGTGGTGGAAATTGCGTGGAGATTGGTCTGGGACCTGATACATGAAACGATCAGCATCGATTGTCAATATCTATTAACATTTCTTCCCGTAGTTGGCACTGACACTGTTCTGAGTCACACTGCCTTTTTCGTATACCACGAAAGCTCTAAAACAGACGCTGTTATCGCAAATTGTGGCATACCTCTTACTGAGCGCATTCTTCGTTCTTTTCAGCGAATGCCTACGTAACTAGTGACCCTCATGAGATACTCCTATCATTTCAGGCAACGGGCCGGCGTGCGTGCCTGTTGCCACGACCACCTAGTTGCTGGTTCGAAACTGCGTAGGGGACCGGGCAACCCTCACAGTATTCTTAGTCCACGTATATTGGGGGCGGCGTACCGGCGTACTGCTGATGCCTTCATTTCTTTTCTTCAACGCAGACACACTTTTTGGGCCGCTTTTGCTACCGGTCTCGGGACGGTGTGGCACGAACTCGGTCACTGTTTTGGGCTTGATCACACCGCCGATGGAATTATGAACCGTGGCGGGGATGATGTCCACTTGTGCATCGGATTCCCCCCTCTTGGGTCCATCTGTGCAGATGGATGTGAAGATCAGTCATCCGATACGTTTCGAGGTTGCATCCCGGAAAACCGCATTCCCACCAAGGTTAGTACGTTATTGCATTATTCTCAGTGGATTAACGAACCACCAACCCTTGGAAGTTTCAACCCACTCCGGCTAAACGTCTACAATCAGCTCACCAAATGTAATAGGCCGGACTACTGAATTCCGAGTCATCATGGAGGTAACTGCTATCCTCTTCACAGTTTCTAACTGGCATGGCAGCGGAAGTTTAGCCGGGCTATATCATAGTCAAGTGTCAATCACTCTGGCCCTCGGCTGTCACCCATAACTTATTGGCACTAGCTGCTGGCATCAGGAAGTCGTTGGGGCGGACCCCGGAAGGGGTCTGATGGAAGGCGCACCACTGAGAGACCCAGAAAGTCGAAACACCGGTGTCTGGTACTTTTCCAGACTTGCCAAAGCCTGCTGATTGAGTGTGAACCGTGATGAACTATCTCTAGTTCTACCAAATCCCCACTACTCATTAATAATGTAAAATCTGTTCGTATAGCTTCTAAGTCCTTGTGCCGTGCCGAGGCGCTATGCGGAAAGTCCTAGCTCGTGAGGCTAGTTACTGTCCTGCGCAGTTCGTACCTGGCGTGGCAGTGGAAGATGAGCCGGGCCTCTATCATAAGCAATTGTAAATCATGCAGGTCCGCGGCTGTCACCCATGGCGAAGTGGCACTGGCTGCTTGCGTCCAGAAGTCATGATTGGTTACAGAACCCGGCAGGGGTCCGCCGAAAGGCGCACCACTGACGAAACCCAAAAAGTCGAAACAACACTGTCTGATGCTTTTACAGACTTGCCAAAGCCTGCCGACTGAGAGTGGACCGTGCTGAACTATCTCTAATTATACCTAATCCCCACTACTCATTAGTAAAATCAAAGAGGATGAAAAGAAGAACAATATTGAAGAGCAAAAAGAGAAAGTCGGATGGATAAATATGACCTCACTATCCATCGGACCAAAAATGCCGACAAACACAAAGACTTAATGGTTGGTGCTCGTGCACAGTTGAATCCCGAACAGATCGATGTCGGATAGCTTTTTTTACCAGCATTCAGTACGATTGCAAGCACCGGCAATACGGTCCTTTTTACCACTTTCCTCACACTTCTTACGGTGCCGCACTTTTCATTTTGTGCTACCGAACCCACCGGTGACCGAATGGTTCACATACCTCTAGCTTGTACTCCGCAGATCGTGGGTTTGAATTTGCGTAGGTGCAGGCCACCTCTCCGTGTCCTTAGCATGTACGCATAGCACCGAACTGTCGGTGTGTGGTACCGGCGTAGTGTAATGGCCCTTCAGCTGAAGGACATTCTGTCTCCCAACCAAAAAAATCGTGTATGCGCACACACTGCGTGGCGTTCGAGCTTTCTCCTGATCTGATCAGTTATCATGGCGAAACAACGCTATGGCATTTCACGGTCGTCTACGCACACACACACGCACACACACACACACTTCTACTATTGGCCATTTCAGACAGACCGTTTGTCCAAATTCCCCCTGGCTTGGAAACTGTCAAGAGTTTGGTGGGCTTCCTCTCCTAGCGTATCGCTACAAAGAATAGCCGGTGCCGGGTTATGTGTCCAGATTGTTTTGCGCATAGCACGGAAATCATCACTTGTCTTCAACTGATTTGTTTTCTAGCATAATCCCTATGAACTGGCAGACTAGTTTGAATGCAGACTCAGGCCGATGGTGCTCATTTCAACTACCTGAATAGTTCCAAATGATCTTGATCCACCGTGGTGTGAACCACAGTGTCACTACCACTTCCCAATGTTCTCTTTTTAGCTAACCTGTCTCGTTAGTGCAATTCGGTGAATTAGAAGCCATGCTGCCGTTGCATGTTTCTTGATGCAAAACGGTTGCTTCATCCATTTTGTTTGCTTTGAAGGCGATTTCTGAGCAAATAATGTAATTCATGTATCGTATGACTATGAGTCTAATTCGCTGATATCTAAACAGCCTGTTTTCCCGCGACCACAAGGGTATGAATTCCCAACACTTGGCGTGGCATTCCCTTGCTTCAATCTGAGGCGAAATGGCATAATTGACAAGCGCATATCGACCCATAGTGCTCAAAGAGACCCCCGTTTCGTGCTTTAGTCACCTTTTGTTCGTGGGTTAGGCTGACGAGCGGCGTAATTTAATGACGAAATGCCGCTTCAACCAGTAATCTGCGCAGCTGAATTGCATCACAACCGTTGCTGGTGAGAATTTCACACATATCAGCAGCTATGCGTTGTACCCAATTGAAGTAGCCCAAAAGGCAATGAACTTATGCTATAGCCTGTGAACAATCCTTTCATTTTAATCGAGAGAGATGATGTCATGTAGAATATTACCAATTACGCTCCACTGTATCTCGTTTCAGTTCATTCCTCCGAAACAGCTACCCACTGTGGCTCAGTTCTGCCAGTATACTCTCCTCGAGCCGTCTCCACCGCCGCCTACCGTGGAGTCGAACTCATCAGCTAAAGCTCCATGGAGTCGATGTTACTCTTTGTGTCACCACGGCTCAGCCTTCTGGGGCGTTGAACATATTCACAAGTTACTCCAAAGCCCGTAAGTCAGCCACCCATTTGCTTGCCTAGGTCGTACCACCAACAGTCTGAGTCATCTGTACTCGGAGTCCCGTATTCAGCGTATGTATACTTTTCTTATAGTTGTTCCTTCATTTGTGGCCAACTTCTTAAACAGCGTCAACTTTGTTTTATTTATCGATAGTAAGGATACTGCGCTTTTTAGAGTTCCACTATCCTTTTCAATGGTTGTTTTGAAATTTACTTGACTTATGTTCAGTGTACGATAATTTGTTGGTGATAACGACTGGTTTACTAGTCGATTGAAAATTTCATTTGACTGGACCAATTAGATAGCCAATCATTTCTAAGGCTACAACGCTTCGATTGAGCGAAACACTCAGGCAGTTGTTATGCCGCCAGCCTACCGTTTCGTTTTTCAGGAACACTGCACACTCCTGCATTCGATGAGGAGTGTGAACCCGCGGCAACACTCCCCGTGCGACGCAGTAATCGATATCATTGAACTACGGTTACTGGCAAAGTCAAACTATCATCCAGTTAGCTTCCGTTTCTTTCGGCTCATTCCACTGTCCAAAAGACCAAGTTAGTTCCGAGACACACAATCTCTTCAATTGTCGCTACCCACGTAATTGAGTATTGCAGAATAGCATGAGCAGTTGCTGATGTCGACGAGATGAGGAAGGCGACTGTACGGCAAATTCCAATCTATATTCATCGTTTATGATTATCGGGCACATCTAATTCCGCATTCCCCGACCAATATTTCAAAGAAGATCACGGTCCCACGTTCCGTAAAGCTTACGGAGAGCACACACACACACACACACACACACACACTTACAGTTGGATCCATAAATGTCTGTAATAATTTTCCGATAGGGTTTGATGGTGCGACGGACTCTTCTGGAATTTATGTAGTATACCTTTTTAAACATCAGAAGGAGACTTGCGAAGAGATATCCCTTTTCGATAATTACAGTCAGCCATTTACATTCATAAGGAAGATTGAGAAAATAGGGAAACTAACTAGAGCTGGGATGATAGTGTTTACATCACACTTTAAAATGGGGTCAGTGAAGCTGATCGATAGTTATGCCAATATATCTAAACAGAAATATCAGATGACGTAAGTTGTGAGATGACTCGGTCATTTCGTGCCTATCTCCTCAGTCACGTACAAGATACCTAACACTTTGAAAACAAGCAAGGTCGGATACGGTCGATTGGTGGTCAGATGATGGCCAACTGTTACTGCGGCACTACCACGGCAGGCTCAATATTACCGTCAACTGCTTCTGTATGCACAGAGGCGGCCACTCGCAGTCGAATACGATGGCTTCAAGTAGCTTGGGTACATGCGGCCCCTGGTTACGCATGAGGACAGTGAATGAGTCATTTGGGTTGACCTGGTGGTCAGCGTTCAGTAGCTGTCTCGTGATCGCCGAAGCTATCCTGCCTCTGGATTCACTCGATTCCGCCGTCTGAGATCCCATTCGCTTGCGCAACCATTTAGGGATGTGCTCATCGATCCTGACGCCTAGACTTCGGTCATTGCGCCCAATGTAGCTCTGTTTAGATTTATCAAGTGAACTTCTTAGGCTAATAAAATCAGGTGGTAGACGTTATGACGCCGCGTCGCGCGTGTACTACCGGAAACAGTAATAGTAGGTAGTAGTAGTAGTCGTCGTAGTCAGCAGTTGGTTGAATAGACATAGAGCCAAACAAAACCATGGAAATCACTGGAAGGCAGGTATACTCAACGCATCATCATCATCATCATGGCACATTAGCTGAAGGTGAGTAACACTCTTCAGCTATCGTGCTGCAATAAAAGAAAAATGGATCATTTTTGTTATTTTACCACTCCACTTTCCTTTTTTTGTCTTTTTTTAAAAACTAGCTAGTCAGCTGCCATAGTCGTTTCAAAACAGTACAGCATATTATTGGTAGCATGAGGGAAAGCATGGTTTGCAATAGTGGGGCCAGTATGCCGTAATTTGCTAATTCCTTCACGCATAAGCAGCCCAACGTTCTGATAATACATGACATTTTTCATAACGTCATTCACAGTGACGGTAAACAGAATGAAGCATAGCAGCCCAGCATCAGGTCGGTAGTGATACTGCGAGACCGTGAAGATAGCGTAACTTTAAGCGAGACGAATGACTTAGAGTTGTTGGAATAATTCCCTGTTTACATCTAAGCATGAATAGTTCGGTTTCAGGACGACAGCAGAATCAACACATGTCGTAAAGAAACACGCTCCGTTTGAGATTTTTGTCTATGTACCGGTTAGTGACCGGAAAGATGACACTCGCTTCCTGTTTAGAAAGCCTGGTACTGTTGCGCTTGTAATGTTCTACATCTCCTTCTTCACTTTTCAATACTTAGTATGCAGTTTATTTTAACCATCGGAACCGATACACGCTACGAAGTTCGTTTCGTATTCGTGCTTCGGTCAGCTGCGCTCATTTGCGAGGTATTTGCTCGGCGTTGTTGTTTGATATCTGGAGATCGGAACTACTGTTAAGCTCGAACTGCCTTTCACATAGAAACGTACGGCTACCGCCAGACCCATAGAGGGATTGGAGCTCACCAAAGGTCGGGTTACCTGTTCCATTAACAAATAACTAAGCTTTTCATTATTCTTTGGTGTAACGTCCGCGGTTGCAGTTGATGGCGGCAGTTCAGGTTGAAGATCAGCAACCAGGAGCTGGCCAATGAGAACGCCCCATTGTTGGAGTCAGCCCGTAATAGCACTTTTACCATAGAGAAAGCTAACGGAAGCGTTTAAAGGCATCTAGCAACTTATAGCAACATGGAACTTTCCTTTAAGTTATTTCTAATGACTGTGAACAAAGTTGTTTTTTTTCGGGACAGAACTGAAGAATGCGGTGAGATCATTGTCACCTGGTTTCATAAGTGGCTGGCATGGTATCCGTGTAGCCGTTCACTTAAAAAATATGATCACGGTACTGAACTGCGGTGGTAGTAGTAGTAGTAATAGCAGCAGCAGCGGTAGCAGAATTTTTTTGTCATTTTGCACAAGCCGTTTTTTAAAAAGCTTGTTGTCGCTTTTAATCGTTACGCATTAAGTATCCAAGTCTAAGAAGTTCTATACACAGATCCTCCACTAATTTCGGTTACGAGCCATATCTTGAATTGTTTCCAACCATCGACACTCCTCGTCCTTTGGTCCCCAACCAGGCAGACGTGTGCATTCAATGATGGAAAGACGTGAAGTCAACGATTTCATTTGCTGTCGATAGGCGGATGGTGGACCAACACGTGGTCTCTTCCAGTTGAGTCCTGCACGAGCAAACAGAGCACAATTGGGTAAACACTCAGCTGACACACGCAGGACATGACCAAACCATCTGGTGCAGAGAAAGCAGATTGCTGTAGTGAATACTCGCATTCGCTAAGGCACCACATCTGACTTCACAGTTGCAAGTGTATTGTTGCCACCACACACGAGCAATCTTTCTCAAGCATTTGTGGAAAGCAGAGAGCCGGCGCATATCGTCTATGCGAATTGGCCATGATTCGCTTCCAAATAGCAACACCGCCCGAACGGTGGCGTTGTAAACACGACCCTTTACCAAGAGGAAGATGTCCCGGCGACGCCGCAAGTGCTGCAGGTTGACAAACACCGAGCTTTGGCGATGCGAAGAGAAACTTCCCTTCTAATGGTATCACCAGCAGACACACAGCTGCCAAGGTAGACAAATCTATCCACTTGTTCAATCTGTGTAACTTCAATATTAAGCACGGGAACAGTTGAGTGCCAATCCTGAAGCAGTACTTTACACTTTGACGGGGCAAAGTACATGCTGTACCTAGATGCATCAATTGCCAAACGGTCTAGAATGGTTTGCATGCTCTATGAGTCCTCACCAAGTAAGGCGATATCTTTGACATAATCTAAGTCGGTTGTCCGGTAATAGCTGTATACTAAAATTTGGGTAACCGTCTAGAGCTCACGACAGGATGTCTTCAACCCCGAAATTGAAGGTGACCGGGGATATAGGGCAGCCTTGTCGTACACCGCTAATGACAGCGAAGGACGACGAACGCCTGCCGTACACCCTCACTCTGCCAGATGTGGAAATACAGTGCGCGTAGGATGGCAGTGCACTTTTCCTTAGCAAACAACGCCATAGTGCAGGTGGATCAACGGAGTTGAATGCGGCACGGATATCCAGGAATGCAACGATGGTAGGCCTCTGCTAAAGGTGGCGGTGTTCCATGATTTGACTGAGTGTGAATATCTGATCCATACACCCGCGGCCAGGTTCGAAGCCAACTTGTTCTTCCCGGTACTGTGATTCGCGAACGGGAGCTAGTCTACGGAGTTGAATGAATGCCAATAGCTTGAAGGCAACCTAAATGAGACTCATTCCCTGGTTATTAGTACACGAAGTGCGAGCACCCATCTTAAAAAACCTGGACAATAACTGACTCGCCCCAGGAAGAAGGCACCTTTTCTTCATGCCAGATTTTGGAGGACAATGTGGTTAGCTGGGTAAATGATAACTGAACCTCCATATTTGAACATCTCCGGAGGAAGTCAGTCTGAGCCGGCAGCTTTGAATTGTCTTAGGTGTCGAATCGCAAGACAAACTGCCGCTTCGCTGGATGAATCAAGTGTGACTACCCAGGGCAGGCAACTGGATTCGCAGGGGGTATAAGTATACGTTGAGCGCCAATTGAACTGGGAATGAAAATGTTCGGCCCATCTGTCCAAGCGTCTCCGTAAGTTGGGGATCGGCGAACCATCTGCTTCGCATATAGTCTCACTGACACCAGGCTTTCTGTGGCCAGTGGATTGAATGAGCTGGAAGAGCTTGCGAGTATTGCCAGAGAGAGCAGCGGCCTCCATTTCCGAAGCACGCTGGGAGCACCAGGCTTCACGGTCACTGCGTAGGCTTTGTTTGAGCTGCCGACTGACAAAACGGCGCACCTCATCATGATAAGCCTCCGCTGGGATATTCCTGGGGAGGTCAAATAAATCCAAAGAGCGCGTGGAGATCTAGGCCAGGGTGCTGAGTAAGACCACAAACTTGCTGTCTGGAAGAGATCGTGGTCCTCTGCATGCACGTCCAGTGTTCATCAATATCTTGCGGTGGGTCGCATTCGAGTGCACCAGTCAGGGAAGCCTGATACCTCTGCTGAGCCGAAACAGTAGATAGTTTTTTGTGTCTATCTTACAGCGCTTCATTTTCGCGGACCCTCCGAAACTCATGCAGATGTTCGCACAGACAAGAGCATGGTCTGAACCAATAAAAGTGGACCAGATGGAGCTGCAATCCATTACACTACCCCTCCATTTGAAACTGATTGCGATATGATCAATCTGAGATCATAACAGACGCAGAAGGGGGTTGCCAAGTAGCAGGACGCCTCCTCAAATGCCAAAGATTAGTGCTCGAGAGTAAAAGAGAATTATCTTCGCACAGGGTGAGAAATCTCCATTATCTGAGCGGATCTCATCGAGCGCATGGTGACAACGGAGGTGACTTTCGCATGACAATAGACGGCCGACCCGTGCGTTGAGATCCCCAGCAAGGATTTGCAGGCTCTGCTCAAGAGCTGATGAAGGTCACGGTAGAAAACGTCCTTGACGGAGTCGGAACTGCAGTCAGCTGAGATCTCAAACAAGTTGCGTCTCTCCTCACGACATCTGTTTATCTTGCATGATCCCCGAAGCCGCACTACACAGTCAGCTATGAATTGGGAACCAGTCCATCAGTGCGTCCTCGGCTTTGCTACTCAGCGCTATACCAACGCCAGCCAAGCCTGCCGCAGCTGCTTCTGCGTCACCAGAGAGACGTAGTTGAAATATGGCTCAGTGGTCGGTGGGAGATCTCAACTCAATTACGGTACTGAGAACCTGTTGAGCGCATTTCGGAAAGACAGTAAACATCGATGGCCAGGGATTCCAGGTTGCGCGCAAGACCAGCTTGCTGCCCGATCTACATGAGTGTACGTACATTGAAACATGCCAGTCGGAACGAAGACCGACGCCGAAGGAGTGCGACTGGGCGAGCTCTGGGTGTCGACGAACCATTCGGAGTAGAAGTATGGAAACAAGAATCATGTGCCAACGGATAATACTGTTTGGTAACAAATGAACGGGTAGCGTGTGGAGGTGACTAGCAGGAGCAAAAGCAGCTGAGAGCGATATTGCAGATGAACAGTCCATGGTTTTGTCAGTGGGCGTGATACTACCTGGTTTCCCAAGCCGCAGTAAGGAGTTGTCTTAGGGGACTCTACCACGAGCCTTTGGCTAAATAGCCTGCCCGCAAGGCAGCAGGGCGATTGTGAGACTGAGTTAGTCTGACCCCTAACCGTTGATCTGTGTGGTATGAGTGACTCTGAAGGCACTTAAATGTGCAACACAGGGTAGCTCAATGGGTCACAGGGGTACTCAAACCATCGCACCACGTTAAAGTCCAGTCTCGTTGCGATGGCAAACGCAAACAACGGAAGTAAGAATATAAAGGCTGATGGAGTACAGAACTCACAGTTGAGCCGGGGCTTATGTCAGATATGGACAGAATCCGGGTTTCGGCTAAGGCAAACTGAGAGCTCGTATTAACGTCTTTGGCTTGCATAACTCACATTGTAACAGCCTGATTGCTATTACTTCGGCAGTGACCAGCAGACGGTTTCTGAGTCCTTTGAGGATGCGTTGTTCACGGATCTTAAAGCCATAGGCGTCAGCCTTTAACCACTAAGCCCTGAGATCCACCCAAGCTCAATTTCCATCTGATGAGTCTAAAGGAGGACGAAACAGGTTATGGGATGTCAGGGTTGGGGGGAGCAACACCGAGTCACTTCCAATTCGGATATGTTCCTTGTGATCGTAATTACTGAGGTCTACTTCTCTGTGAACCGAGATTGCGTGTCACATAGCGGGTACTCCAGAACCAACTTTGAATTTCTTACCGCTGTGCCACTCACCCCAGCTTAGGCTATCTCAGTCTGCTGAGTCCAAACGAGGAGGAAACCGATTATGGGGTGTCAAGGTTGGGACGAGCAACACCGAACCACCTCATTTGGGGATGCGCTTCGACAGTGTAGCGGACTGAATCCGTCTTCAGTCCGAATATGATGCCCATTGCTAACCAGATGCTTAAGGATAGAGCTGTGAACATTCTTAACTGTGTCATGTTGCAGAAACGCAGGATACTGTTCCGCTATCCTCTTAGACAGACGCCTGGTCGTGTGCACCACAGGTGCAAGTGAACTGTTATGACACAAATAATTCGGAACGAGCCGGGATTCTGTCTGTGAGGCGTTTAGTCATGAGCGGAACTGTCTCGGCAAGAATATGTATCCCAGTAGCCGGATATGTCTGGCTCATTGCGATCGACAGTGTTTTGTCCGGTAACTCTTAGGATATATCATCTTTAAAAGGAACCGAAATGAAGATGTCCTTTTTCTTTACAGTTATAATTAACTTTAAGTCCATTCCGCAGAATTCACCGAGGAAATTGATGATTAATATCCCAGGTAGATGTGGGATACCGTTACATCGCACGATTACAGCGTCTATCGTTGGAATATAGTGAACCATGATGAGTCGTGCTGCGATATGAACGACGGTTCTGCCCATCATAGGGCAGAACTAGGCAGTTGATGTCTACGTGTGCTCAGATAAAATTGTTCTGGTAACATTACGAATTTCAGACGATCACCCAAGATGTACTACGGGCGGAGTCTCCTCATCTCTCACGCACCGCGCATCACGAGACATGTCACAATCACCAAAGTCTCTGATTAGCTGTTTTGAACTTGATCGTTCCGATCAAAATGATGAGGCTTCGGATATCGGCTTAATGGCCGCAAAATACGACAGAACCGCACTACATATACTACCGTTATTTGTGTTCCCGGTGACGTCGAATGTACTCTGTTCTATTCCGTACGTAGTATTACGTAATCTGATAATAGTCTCTTGATCGATCCCACTAGATTTTTAGAAAGCGATTGGATTTCGACTTTTGTAGGGTTCACTGATCCGTTCTTCATAGCAAGACATGTATCCGTATGTCTGAAATTGTCTTCACTATTAGTTTCCCATTGTTCCTTCTTTTCCGCACAGATGGATTATTCGCGCCTCTAAAGGACAGTACGATGAATGACGCACAACTGTCCGCACTCCCTCAACCTCATGTGCTTCGGTGTCTTTTTTCCATACAATTCAGCAGCAAAATGTGTCACTTGCTTGCTTATGTGACTTTCATGAGGTGTGCTCCAAATTTGTGCGAGCAGATTTTTCCGTGTGTTCTGTGAATCATAATGAGTCTTTCCCAAAGGTGTTTCTTCCATCAAAAGCGGTGCACCACTCATCTGTTCCTCTCTGGATTTCAACTAAAACATCAAATTGGAGTTCTTGCGAAGCTCAGGCGGACACGTTGATGCGTTCTGCGCACACACTACCTTGCTACTTCGTAGCGATCTTGGCGTCAAATAGTTTTTTCATTTTGTGGAGGAGTACGGTAGCATTGGAACTCTTTAAAGAAACATCGTCACAAACAGATTCATTTAGACAACCACCATGGGTCATTGGGTCGAACTCGCAACCCTGCTTTTGCGGACGGAATTAGCGACTCTTTAACTGCATTGGACTGACGGCCCTTACTTTAAACCCATCTGCTCGTCACTTGGGTGCGAATTACAGTTGTGCGCCCTAGCATCACCTCCCCACAGCAAGCTGCTGGTCAACGTTTGGTGCTGTAGGCTAGTTTTATCATTTACGCTTCCAAAGAGCGTAGCTGAAGGCTTAATCTGGCTATTTGGAACACCTCAAATAGAGAAGTGGAGTCCTTCCAAGCCTTTCCTTGTATGGGCTATCCATCCCTGGTTAAATGACTCACATATGACGTCATACTTTCCGGATGAAATCCACAATCACCAGAGTGGTGAGGAATGAGGGAGATAGTGCTTATGAATCGATTCGTACATATGATAAGACAACGTTTGGCTGTCCGATATCGCTACCTAGGTATTCGGAAGCGCTAAGAGACATAAAGGAGCTGGTTGTCATTGGGCACTTGTTCCTGTGTACCATCGCTCATGACTGGTTAGACCACCGAAAGAGTAAGTGGCACTATATTAGATGAAGATTTCTTGTGATTATGAAGATTCGTCGCAACTAGACTCAGCCAGACAGCTACCACACATCCAAAAAGCGCTAGACGGCCGTTTCGTCCCATTGGCATTGTCAGTAGCGCACACCCGCCAAATCTTTCCGGATTCGAACCCACGACCCTACTCTTACGACCCAGTGACTTATGCCACTGAGCAATGGGCGAACCGCCATGACTGATGTCTAACTGCGATATGGCGCAGCTCATCCTCCACTATCATGCATGTTATGAATGTGCAGAGGACAGGGCTGGCCCCCAGAGTAACGACTTCATTTCCAAGCCCCCTGAGTCTAGCTGCGACGAATCTTCACAAAAGCTCAATAGATGCCCATGCTCATCATCATACACGTTAGCTGGAGATGGGAAACACCTCAGCTACTGTGCCGCAATACTTAAAAAAAGATAAACAAAAGCAACTGGTGCAAGCCGACTGAGCTACCGGTAACGGATGGGCATCGTTCCGGTAAGCTACCAGCCGGCTACTGTGCATCAAAAAATTACTATGCAAAATTATTTAAGGCTAAATAGTGAGATCGTGGTTGGAGGGGGAGGCTAAGAGGGACGGGGTGGGACAAAGAAACTCACAGCACGAACGCCACTGAAGTCGACTCCTAGCAATATCAGCAAGTGTATCCAGCCAAACGTGTTCATCGTCTTTCGGACCCCAACCAGGGAGCCGAGACGCTCCAACCGCCAGCTCCGAAGTGAGGGCCTTCATTCCTCTCGACCAAGTCATCGCTTGGCCACCCCTCCTCTTCTACAATGAATCTCACAAATGCCCATGCTATTTACTAATAATCTCTTGTACTTGAATCGTGGACACTATCTAGGACGCGTCTTTTGAATATCGATCGAATGCCTACCTCAGCGGGAAAAGTGGTCATTTGACGATGTGAGAAGAATGCGTGGAAAAACTAACTCAACTTGCGTTGGCCGTTAGCGTTTTCATGGATAAAATATTGTGTCAACTGTACACGTAACGGCGCTTCGATGTCGCGCGACCACTACCATTAACGCGTGGACTGAGTATACCGCGATGACACCCGCCCCTGCGCGGATTCGAACCGATGGCCATATGATTGCAAGCCAGACGTGCAGACCACGGTCATCGGCCGCCCGTTTTCGTGGATACTGGCTCCCAGGTCGGCTACACCATTGATGAAAAACACTCCGACTTTGGGCATCTACGGAAACAACAAGGAACTTGTTTTCCATTTGTTTTATCTGTTATGCACATGGTCAAACCCAGTCACTGTGGCGATTCGAAATATGACTACAAATCAAATGAGAGATGACCAGATGTGTACTACCTGAGCGCAGGAAATGACAGCATTAGCACCGGATGTCTACCGTAGAAGTAATACTCGGTTGGCTTACGCTTCGGTCCTTGGGTATGTACAAACTAGCCAGTTGAATTGGAGGTGGATTACATGCCTCGAAACGATACGCAAGAGTCTTTCCTGTCAAGTTAATCACGACTTCAAACACTGACTTTATGAGTATACTTTAGCTACCACAAACGATAGAAGCAACGTTTAGTGGGTGCTGTCAAGTTGACTCATTAAGAGATGTGTTAATTAAAGTAGCGGTGGACGCCACATGCGTCTCATATCTGTCGTCCGTCGGGTTTACATCTAACCAAACGTTATGAGGTAACATGAATGTTTTCGTGCGGTAAACGTGTTTGCCAACCTTGCCATTAGGTCTGTGCGCAGTCTTTGGAACTTCGGGATACTCGCCGACACATTCCTCCTGGGAGCGAACACAGCGGAACTCGCAAAGATCTCAGGACAAAACTGAAAAGACCGTTAAACCTAGCGGTTTCATCGTTCACTGTTGCTGATCTTGGTAACCACCGGAAGTCATTCTGACAATAAGGGATGGTGTTAGCAAAATTATATGCGACGAAAGTGGACAGCCTATTCACAATCTATCAAAACGCTGGGCCGGACATTTTAAAAAGTTTAGTCTGCCTACTACTAGGTTCGCTACCGGAGAGTGATCGCCATATCTCCTGAGATGTCCATCTTAGTCCGTCCCCCGAACAAAAGTCGAACATGAGATCAGACTAAAAACGTTAGATAGAACTGCAGGACTAAATGGACCTCCCCAAACACTCTTAACCTTTGGGAGATCAATTATGGACGATTTATCATTGAAACTGTGGGAGCAGGAAACGGTCCCGACCGGTTTTCGAAGTACTTTTACGTTCAGAATGCGGTAATCATAGATATCAGTCCAATCTCAATCGCTTTCAACTTACCTGCCTCTGTAGTTATTCATAGATTGATCGAAAGCCAGACTTGTGAAGGGCAAGCCGGATTTCGCTGAAATCGAGGGTGCATTGATCATATCTCCATTTTACGCCAGTTATTGAAACAATGCCGCTTATATTGCCGACGCTGTACTCACTGATCTGCGGGTGCGTTTCGGCGGACGTCCCCAACGTCGCTCTGAGCGCACTAACAACAGCCAGCTGGCGAAGCCAGGTGTTTCGTATGCGTATTAAACTACGCTGGCGTCTGGGTTGAGTAAGCATCCACTGAATTCTGTCGAAGATCACTGGTCGCACATTCGTCAAACGTTACTGTCAGCAGGCATATATTCATGTGGAAATTCAAACTATCAACCTAGACATTGAGTCTCTACAAAGTCTCTGGGACTTATGGATGCTCGCCGACGTATTCTAGTTGGAAACGAATACAATGAGACTCGCAAAAAACAGGGCATTACTGCATGCTAGCCTGAAGAAAGACCGCGAAGCCTGGTGGTCTCATCGTGCATCGGAAATGGAAACAGCCGCTGCCGTTGGTAATCATCGTAAGTCATTTCGTTTGATATGGGAAATAGGCAGCCGGTCTACAGCTTGTCAAAACGCTTGTAGTGTTGGGCCGAACACTTTACAAGGCAGTTTAACAAACCTGAGTTATCGCTTTCTCCTTCGGGCACTGAGTGCTCTTCTCCATGGGCCGTCTCCTCAGATCCGCCCTCACGCGCAGAATTCGAACATGAGGTCAGACTGCTGAAATTGCATAAGGCCGCTGGTGCAGATAGAATTCCCCCAGCTCTCTACCAATTGGGGGGGGACCTGCTGTACAGGAGTTGCTAACGGAAATTTGGTAGCAAGAAACTGTCTCGACAGACTGGAGCCGCTCCGTCATGGTCCCGATTTTCAAGGGAGGCTCTCGTTCGGAATGCGTCAGCCATAGAGGGATCAGTCTGATTTCAATTGCCTCTAAATTGCTTTCCTTTGTCGTTCTCCGCAGACTGGCTGGCGTTCGTGAAGGCCAGATCCGCGAAGAATAAGCCGGGTTTCGTCGAAATCGAGGCTGCATCGACCACATCACTTTGCGTCAATTGTTAGAGCACCGTCATGTTTATTGGCGACCCACTGTTGTCGTGTTTCTTGACATAAAAGGTGTCTTCGACACAGTTGATTGGGACTGTCTACTGAGGGGAGATGTGCCTGATAAATATGCGCTGTACGCGCACAGTTCGGGCAGAGTGAGGGTTTATGGCAAACTGTCGCCACCCTTCAGTATCACCAGCGGTGTGAGCAAGGTTGCCAGCTGTCACCTTTCCCCTTTAACTTCTGCATTGATGGAGTCATAGAAACAGCGTTCGATGGACCCGACCTAAGTGTGGAGCTACTTCCTGGTGAGCGTCTTTTTGTCTTGGAGTATGCGGGCTAGGGAATCAAAGATGAAGAACATCGCTGACTGGAAACTCTTTCGGAGATGGCGAAGAACCGGGCCCAATGGAAAATGTATACAAATGTTTGTTTTGATTTACTTCGCAAACATTAAATAGACAAAAAAGATAAAACGGCCTGTGAAAAGAAAACAAAAAGAAAGAAAAGACAACATTCAAAAACAAAACTTTTTGTAACCATCCTTTTCTTTATGGTCTCTGCTTATTACTACAGTTTCATAGGTTTCGCTGGCTGTATGTCTATCTTATAGACTGCTATATATATATATATATATATATATATATATATATATATAATATGAGATAGGCGTTGTGTTCGTGCTAGCGAATTGAGGAAGTGGTACGAGCGAGGAGAACTACGGTATACATGGAGCAGCCTCGGAGATCGGAAAGACTGCGCGAACGTCGACTGACACGAAAACTGACAGAGTGTAGCGCGCTACTAGTGAGTAGTGTGTGGAAACGGTGAGGGACAGGGGAATCATGGATCACCGGACAAAAGATGCGTGGTGGAGAAGTTCGCTTCCTCCGAGTTGGAATAGTACAACGAGGAAATTGCGCGAATTGGGCCTGAGTTTCCATGTTTGAGCTAGCATACTATCTAGACGCTGGTTCTCCAATATACGACTCCTCTGCCCCACGTCCCGTTCTCAACACGACCACACCGCATTACGAGTTCGCTCGAGTCAGCGCCTAAGCAAGGACTCGCTCTTTTGAAGGAATTATTGCTGCAGGAGAAAGCTTATGATCGTTACATTTCTGTCTCCGGTGTCTGTTATGCAACCTCTTTATGCGTAGAATATTCGCAGGCGAACAAAAGCACACTGCTTTATCAAGCGTTGCTCACGGATATCCGTAGCTTAGGCCCGAGTTCCACACAGCTTAGGCTATCTTCACCTGATGAGTTCATGCGAGGATGAAACCTGTCTTGGGGTGTCCGTATTGGAAAGAGCAACTCCTGCACCGAGGTCTCAATAGTGCTTGCGTGTCGCAATCCAAACATACAGCGGGTACTCCAAATCGAAGTTTGAATTCCTTACTGCTGTGCCAAACGATGCTCACGGATCTTAGTGATACAGTGATCAAGGCGTCAGCCTTTAACCACTAGGCCCCGAGTTCCATCCCTGCTCAGGCTATCTCCATTTGATGAGTCCAATCCAGGACGAAACCGATCATGGAGTGTCAATTCGGCCGGTGGTCGATTGGTCTGCGCGCCTGGTTTGTAGCCATAAGGTTACCGGTTCGAATCTGCGTAGGCGTGGGCGTCCTCACGGTATAATTCAGCCAGCGCGCGACTGGTGGTGGTCGCGCGGCAGCCAAGTACCGTTACGCTGTACAGTTTTTGTGATCAGAATGACCGAGATCTACTTCAAAGTGAACCGATATGTCAATAGGTATTAAGTGTCGCAAGCTAGCACGCGGCGGTTGTTCCACAGACGAATTTGGAATGCACACTTTTCATAGGTCGGTTTACTGATGAGCCTGTAGAAGTAAATGGACGGTATCCACTCGGCGAAGAACCGCAAGTGCATTGCAGGACTCGCACCGTTCTTCCGAGTACGCTCAAGGTGCGGGAACTGCAAAAACTACCGCTCCCATTCCCATCCTCCACCCCCACATTCTTCTCTCATCCAAGTTAGGCTCTGTTTGTTGTTTTTCTCTCTAGGGAAGTGGGATTTACATACTCATCGTAAATATGGCATACTAAGGTATACCATTTATCTCGTGCCGATGGCACTGCAGTCCGTGCTGCACCAGAACATCACTCCTGAGAAGCACATTTCTGAATCGAATGAGCGGTTATGGTATGTTGCCTAAACACAATGTCTGGTGTAGCCAGTACCATCAATATGATGGCTTACCAAATATCTCCTGTGTGTTGGATCGGGATACCATAATCAAAGTGCGATTTGCATCGATGATAGTCCCTCGGAACGTCACATATACGCAGGCGTTTGACCATGCCCTGGGCTTTAACGATCTAAATGCAACTTATCCATTCAGAAGCGTAAACTGTGCTTAGTGGCGAGGTGGGTACGCGTTTGAACGAGCAGGTGGAAATTATTTACACCCAAATGTTTATTGGCAACTCATTGGTGCTGTACACTCACGAATGAAAGTCCGGATCAAACGCCAACATGGTGGTAAATGAGTACATTCATTCTGTTGCGTTTTCGAGGAAGGAAATCTCGGTGAGGAAACAAGAAAAATGCGTCTCATCAATTGGAGAATAGAGCGCAGAGGCCGAAAGTGTCCGGAAACGAGTCGCCGTTGCGAGTGGATTGCTTCCATTTGGAACGAACCAATGGGGCGAGAGGGGCGATTGCCACATTGTCACAAAATTGTCGACTAAGGGGAACCTGAAAATGTGGCGACGGAAAGAGGTTGAGTAATGGGGAAATCGATCGAGAGCAACGAATGCTAAATGAATGGGAATTGTTGGTAATTACAGACAAATATCAGTGTGAGGGCGGAGTAATCAGATGGATCGTGGGGCAGGCATGGCTGCGAGGAAACAAAGCAGCTTTCAGTTTGGCAAACGCCTATTGTAATTCGAGGAGCTTATCGGACCATGGATCAGAGTTTCCAAGAACTCTATTATTCAGCGCTAACGATGAAATCCAATTCCTTATGAATATGTGGGGCCCGTGATCTCCCGAAAAGGTTGCCGAGATTCACTTTGCAGAAAAGACTAAAAGATAAATGTGTGTCTATGGCGTGGAAATGTGTACGAAGTAGACTACGCGACCATCATAGAAATGGATGGAATATGGCCATCCAGGAAGTACGCCAGTGGCCGATTTGCAAGAGGCGTCTGCCGTGTAACTCACAACGATTTAATCATGTCAACTGTGAGTTGACGAACGCTATATAATCGCACGGTCTTGGCTGCAAAACTACACTGCATACACCGTGGTTTGGCTTACGAATATGTGGAGTGACACCCAATTAGATACACAGATTTAATTCAAACTGCATGAGGTTATGCACAAGTGTAAAATGTGGCGCGATAAAACAAAGTATCCATATATATTTGTCCCATACAAAATAATACCCAGAAATGTGGGAAATGGAAAATAGCCAGTCCATCGATTGATTCAATGGCGCTGGGGTCCGACGCAAATGTGATGTATCGCTATACCATTTAAAAACTGATAGTAGTAGGGTTGCCCAGGAGAAATTAAAATTTGCACTGGTTCCCAGTGGTTGTGCATGTGCCAGCTTGGAGGCCGCCGTTTTTGTCTAGCGCAGAGGGAAATGTTGGATAATCTGTACCAAGTGAATTACGTGATCGGAACAACCTGATAGAGAGAATTACCGCTATGCGTTTAGTCGAGAGTAAACCAAACAGACTACTTCCGGGTGGTCGATACATATGGTAGTTTTGTAGTAGTGGACAAGATGACGTACTCCGATAATGGGTTGAACAAGCTTTTTGAACAATTCCCGCTTTGCCTTTTCCGGTAGCGTCTTGGAACTGTTGAATACCTTATTTTCGAAATTCTAGGTTACAAAAACAGAACAGGGAAAGTTGAAATGAATTTAGTACGATCGTAAAAGAGAGTGGAGAACACACGCATCGACTCAGTGTTATTTGACGAAAAGTTATACATGAAACAAAATGCGTTCGTGAGCAGGCACATCTGTTCAAAAACTCCTGTCGGACATACCTGGATCGATTGTATTAGCTGGGTTGATTGCGTAGAATCGTCACCAAATGTATTTAGGAGTATCTTGGTGACCACCGTCCGAAGTCGATCGCAAGCCACTGAAGCGTCAACGGAAGTGTAGACACGAACTCCAGCGAGTAGCAGACCGGGTAAATTGGATTCGGTGTTCTTCCCGTTCACATGCAGACCACATAGAATGCCAAAGAGAACGGACTCGGCCAAAGGCGCTGGTAAGTGGCGCTTGTCCGAAGGAGTGGAGCTGTCTCCAGTGACTGGGGACTGAAGCATCTGAAATGAAAAGTGGGATGGGGTTTACTCTTTGGATACATTGTAACCCGGGCGTACGACACCAGCAGCGTATGCGGTACCGGTCGGTTGAGCTACCGAGATGTAACATAGTTTCATCGATATGAAAATGACAGTATGCCTAAAAGCATACGTTTAATTCGGTGAACACGCTGCTACACATAAGTTGAAAGGGCAACGTCTTGTGCTGTTAAATGTGAAAATTCTGAAAGTCCATTAAACATATTCATGAATAGGATACAGCTAGGGGGGGGTTAAAAAACAAAGTAAGGAACAAGATTAACAAGCGTAGGATCGGTGATTTGAATTAGAAGTGCCGAAGGCATGTGTACTATTGTCAGTTGGGTTCCTGGCAGCAAGAGTCATCATTCTCCTGGTGGCAGCTCATCGCAGCCGACCTCCTGCGCCACTGGTCAGAATGTAGATATCAATAAAAGAAGGAATCAGCCATGAACAGTGAGATGGAAGTACGAATGCTAGGTTGGAAAATTAAGGGATGATAGCCGTGAAATCAGACTTCAAACAATGAAAGAAACCTGTGCTAAGCTGCTCCACGGAAAACCCGGTTGAGATATAGTATAGTTCGGTGAGACATTTGTTAAAGGTGATAGGCTGAGCCGGTCCAAATGAGCACGTTGACTGTGACATAGAGGACAATGACCAGCTAACTTTCCTGGATGTGCCATCGAACAAGCGGGAGAATGAAAAATCAGTTCGCACTTCCTGTTAACAGACGCTTAGTTTTTGCGATCCTATTTTTCACGGATTTCATCCTTCCACCGTAGATTTAGGCGATTTAGATTTACTAGTTCCATTCACTAAAGCACAAGTGGAATTATTTTCTACGATTCATGATTTCAGCGACGCCGGCTGTTTTAAATGGCCCTGGTACTTAACCATACGTGCGCAACTCTATAGCTTTTGAGCCGGTTCCTCAACTGTGTTCTATAGGCACAGATATCTCGAGGGCCTTTGACGATCCAAAACTTGTTTTAATACGGTGTTCCTCTAGAATGCTGTGGAGGAACTTGTATTTCCATATGATGATACCTCGAACGTTTCGATAGTAATTTATTTATTTATCCTGAACTTTTCATTTGTGTCAAGCTACAGTAACGGACTCTTGCTTAAGCAGCCGACGTCCATTGACCCACTGACCAATAGAGGTGCGTGTTTAAATTACCAGTGACTACGCACAAAGTGGACACGGTGAATCACACGCACCATCGACGTGAGCTTTGAAAAAGTTTACGGTTGACAAACTTAACAAGCTGCGCGAGATCAAGTCATTAGCACATGTGATCAATCTCAACGGCAAATGTGATCTGTGTTAAAGCCGTGAATACAGGAGCAAAGTGCTCACTGACCAAAGTGTTCACTATAAATGCGTATGGCTATCGCCACTCGAGGCGAGGTAGCATAGCTGCGGCGTTTTGGTTTTGCCAGGTATGCAAATCCATTCCAGTTGTAAGCTGTCTAATTGTGCCAATAAAGTCTAACAGGCTGACAAGAGCATTTGAACGTTATATCGCTGGAACTAAACGAAGCTACATTTGCATCTCAACGAATCACTACACATTTTTCACCGAAGACAAATAAGAGAGTCAGGCGTCACCATCTCACCTCGACTTCTCAGTCTCCAGTTGTCCCAATTTACTTCTCCATCCTAAGTGGAAGAGTCATTTACAGCTTGCTTGTTTCCACTTCCTTCCAGATTGTGGCACTCAGAAATTCAGTTACCACAGTTCAAAGTAGAAAATGACTGGACAACGTACACATCTGCTACCTATAGAAAACACCGGGAAAATCACCCGATTTCACGCACCAGACTGGACAAAATTGAAGTATCGCAGCATAGATTGCTATCGCCAGTGCTGTTAAATAATCCACAAAAACTAGTAGAACTTAGTGCCTTAAGCCGACAGTCACCAGGTGCAATCGTGGTGCCTCAGGTCCTGTGTGCACTAACGTTCCCGAATACAAAACAATGAAGGGTAAGCTGATAGACGATCGTAATCAATGGGATTACCTTTGTAATGCCAACATTATCCGGGCTGGCTTCACTACAATGAGACGGACATCGCGTCAACAAAACTCATTGTAGTATGGTGAGCCTCGATTATTTCGGGTAATAGTAAATTCCACGGATGAGACAGAAGCCATTCTGATGTTTGCGAATCGGCTACGCAAGGCATAGTAAAAGGCATTTTGTGGTAAAAACGTTTAAAAGCTACGAGTAACCAAGAGGGAATTTGAAAACACTATAATAAGCAAACCATTGTTGTTCACAGTGTCCCAGAGTCTCAAGTTTCCACTTCCGATGAAGCTAAGGCATATGATCGGGGGCAATGGCGCTACATTACCGAGGTCGCCGTTACTTCGTTGACAAAAATTTATCTGCCACCTACTTAGTACAGATACTGTGGCCACAGGTTGCTGAAGCTGGTGTTACGATCTGAACTAGCGACACAAGCCCATCTAGAAAATTGAGCTATTCCGTAACCGGCATTCAACAGACATTCGACTGAAGACAACAGGGACACGACCACATGCTAATGGTTACCCAGGGGAGGAGGCAGGCTCAGTGAAAATACCTGCTGTGAGGTCCAGTGCAGCAACTAACCTAACGGCCTTCACAACATTCGGAGGGACATCGCAAGATACAAGTGACCATCTGAGTTAGCATGACCTGGAGTGTCCAGTGCAGCAATGTATCCCAATTCCAGAGTCAGCGACTCCTCAAAGAAGAATAACAGCCGACTTCCCGAGGGTTGGCCAAGTCTCACACCTGATGTCGACACCTTCCACCGATCTTTTAACATAAATGTCGCTCTCGTTTTTATGGCAACGTACAAGGCCTTTTCAGAAAAATGATAGGGCTCGGGCTGCGTAAGGCTTCGATGTCGTTAGACCTCATCATGGTAACAGAGCCGTGGTTGAGTGAAGTGATCACCGACGCCGAAACGGTACTGATTTGGATGTCTATTCTGCGCGCAGTTTGACCGAATGGAGGATACGGTGTATCTGTTGACGCAGTGAGCTACACCGTGATCTCATCGAAGACCCGGGGGTCCAGACGAACAACGCGCTATGGTGCTGTCTTAACCTAAGACGTGGGTGTGTTGCAAAGCCGTTTGTTGTCTAATTTGGAGATGGACAATCGCCTAACCTCCACTTTGAAGAATGTTCTCGCAAAGTTACATAATACATTTTCATGAGTGTTGACATTAATCTTCATGCCCAAAATCCCACACTTTCCTCGATGAACATTTCAAGGTATAAGTACAAGAGCCACTATAACTACGTTACTTACCCCACAAGATTCAGAATGGGGAACAGATAAGTTGTGCTGGATCTCCTGTCCACTTATGAGGAGCTTAAGATCGAAGCAGTGTAGATAAATAGCCTTTTGGGCCATAGCTACCATGTAACAGTTGTCCAAACACATTTGTTATGCAAAGTATTCGGTAAAAAAACACCGATGATTCCCAGCTCACTACAGATTCGGCGTTGGGACTACATTCATCAATGCAACCAACTGATCAGTGCTAGCCGAACTAGCCCCCACTATGTTGTCTGGTATGATTTTGTCAATTAAATCGACAAGCTAGTAACCAGCGCTTCGAGCAACAGTGTCAGACGATCGATGATAGTTACGACCTTGAGATGAAGCAGGATGCGGTCATTAGAAAGCAACTCTGGCGAAAGCACAAGGGGCCGCCTGGCTCCGAAACTTGGGAAGCTTACACCGTCAAACGAACTCATGCGTGGACTTGGTACGCGGAGATAAAATAAAGCGACAGTATCTAGCCAAGGAAATCTTTTAAATACTCCTATTGTAAGCAAATTAACAAACTTCGTAAAGTGTGACAATGGATTATAGCCCTACACACGCCACGTGGACAAACTGGAACAGAAGTGACCATTACCCCACGTCAGCGATTCCCCCAACCTTCCAGAGCACAGATTTGGCGCATATGTTTCATTACCATTACTTAATCATATCGCGTTTATGGCCGTAGGTGTTCGGAAGAGACCAATTTCATGCGCGAGCATACCTCTGCTGGTGATGATCATATCCGCGAAGCTGGCTACGATGAATTCGGTGGAACCGCACTCTCTGTCTTACAGACAATGTTTCGATGAGATGCGAGTTCCAACAATGTGAAAGCATGGAATCGTCACTTCCATTCACGGGAGGAGGAAGTCGCTCAGATCTGATCAACTATCGCCGGATAACACTTTTCCCATGCTTTCCAAAGACATGCAATGTCGTAGCAACAAAACAGTATGAGTTCAGCCGGAACCGATATTGTACCACAAAACTACTACTCGCTCGCTCCAGTTGGAATGAGATTGTCTTCACAGCGGTGTGAGCTTTGACGCAGTTTATCTGCAATTCTCAAGGGCGTTTGACCGTCTGAACCACCGCATTCTCCATCACAAGCTTCAGAGCTGCGGAATTTGTGATCTGGTCTTCGGTTAGATAGATAACTTCCAAATTCAACGACATCTTAATGCTTGGTTTTTCGCTGCATCGACCAGGAATTTGTTAGTATTTCTGTGTGCGAAGAAATCGTTTGAGCACTGTGAGCGAAAGAAAACGCTTAGGAGCCTTTGACTGATACGCGTAGTCAGACCGGCTTTGAGTTTGTAATTATTCCGGCAGTCGCGGAACACATTCTGGACTGTTGATCTATTCCTGTTGCTATGTGATCAGTACCGGTTTTAATTCTTCGGATTCCTTGGAACTGCGCGTATCGCTAACAGGTTCCCATGCGTTTGTATTGCTTAAATGTGTAACGGACTACAGAGTATTCAGAAATGTTCGTATTCGGTTTCACGGAAGAAAATGGAGAAGATGCCTGTCTACCAGGAAATGATTCCTTAAGGAGACAGCGCAAGATGTGTGCTCACAGCGAGCCGACAAGCATTCAATACAGCTAGACTAGTTCCCAACTGGAGTGATCAGAACGCATACCAGCAAGTTTGCACAACTGACAACAGCTGCCACTCACTGTCTTTTGCTTTGTATATGAGTGTAGAAGCCAGCAGTCACCACAGCAAATTAAATCGATGCCTGACTAAAGCAGGTAGTCTGACGAAGGTGACCACTAAACTCATGTAACCAACAGGCGTCATCAACCGCCAGACATCCATTGAAAATGAATCACTGGATGAAGCACAGTTTAGTTGTAAACTACAACAAATGCATCAGAATAATAATAATCAAATTTGTAGAGCCCTTAATCTTCTGTGCGCATAAAAGCGACTATGTATCCAGCTAAGGCTTCTTGCTTGGGATGCATGGATTTTGACATCAACTCTTGAGTTCACCGTCCATATTTCTACACCCGATTTTCCCAGTGACTTGCACGTAGTTTCGAAAAACTAACTTTCTCAAGCCGAGACGAAGAATGATATCAATTTGCAGGCGATCATAAAGCACAGAAAAAAATCATCTCAAGGGGTGATCGTCTCCTCATCGAGTTACCCAAATACTCGAGAGCATGCACATTTCAACCGCCAGAGAGTAAATCGTTCAACATCCCGAAAAACCGTTTCAGAGTAAAGGATTTCTAATACTTATCTGTCATATAAAGGAGATAAGGTAGAATGGGCGAAAGTTTCCGCAAGTGCTTACCGCGTCAATCAGAGGAGGTATCCATTGGGAGGCTTTGGCACAAGTTACACTATCAGGCCAAGAAAGACACTTGGCAAGACTGCATAGGAACAACGGATCCGCACACGATGCGCCCCCATCCACATTGTCCAGCTGAGAATCAGTCAAAGAAGATGCCATCAAAGCGTGAGCTAAGGCACCGACGGAGCTGTGGACGTCGGTTGTTCCGTGATTCGAGGAAGCAGTGGACATTTGCGAGTCCGGGGCCATATCGATGTCGTCCAGTTTATCGGAGTCGTTGTCAGACCAGGCGGAGATGGATTCGCAGCCGTTAAAGGTATAAATGACTCCTGAAGGGGACGGACAATGGAAGTGATAAAAGCCGAAAGTTCCCCGTACATGTTGCAAGCCGTACGGATGACGTAAAGTGACGACAAAAAGCAGCGTCATCGACATCAGTAAGCCAGTAATTTGTGTTGACGCTTCGCTGCCAATAAGGAAAGGGGGACCTAAGGTAGCACATAAATGACCTAAGTAAACATTCAAGGGAAGTCACAACACAGTGTCGGCATAACAAGGGTCCCAATCAGTCAGTTATCATGTGAACATAAAGTGACATAGCAGAGATTGAGACCTCGGGAACGATAACAAACACACTACTGGTATCGTTTCGAGACAACTTGCAACCTCGTCGGGAAGTACAGAGGGGGCAGCATCCGGCCCATCCTGGAAGGCAGTCTGCATGTCACTCCGAGTGGTTGCAGTTTCAAAGTTAGTCGTAGCTCTGGTGATAAGCATTGTACTTTGCATGTTTATAACATGCAGGACAGTGGAGGATGAGCCTCAGTATATTGCAGCTCGAAATCAGACATAGTGGTCCGTCGACGTCACTCATAGCTCAGTGGCATGAATTGCCGGCTTGTCAGAATAGCGTGATGGGTTCGGACCCGGCGAATGCGTGTTACCGAGGAGTCCCTAATAGGACAAAATGACCGTCTATCGCTTTCTTGGAGGTGTGGTGACTGTCTGCTTGAGTCCAGCTGCGACGAGTCTTCTCAGATACACCTCATAATGGCCATCAGTGGCTCCATTCAACGACAGCAAGTCAAATATTGCACGCACCCTAGATCCTCGGCAACCAATGGGTTGGTATACGAAGTGAGCGCCCGAACCGATTCAGTCCCGATTCGCTGACGTAACAACCCGACCGGAACATCATCTCCCAATGATCGCATGCGCACCCCATCATTGTGCACGAGTTAGTGCTATCTCACCCCATCAATGCTTCGCAGACGGCTTGTGGGGCCTCAAGCGGGAGATGCCATGTAGTGCACCTATAGGTGAGAACAGTCATCAATGTGGGCCTATAAACAAGAATACTGAAAAGAAGTGAAACCCACAACTGAGACCAGATGCGTTGCCGATTCACGAATTAGGTCCTTTCATTCTCTTCAGCGATCACATAACTGACATTGATAATTCAACCACAAAAATTGCTGAACTCATCAAGTCTGTAGCTTTTGGCCAGAAAAAATCAAAGCAAAATGAAGATAAAGAGTATGGAATGAATAGAGAAATAATTGCCTCGTCCCGTGATTATCAAAAGACAGGACAACATCTCCTGCCTGGTCCACATCAGCGAGTGTTGACAAAGACAGTGCCTCAACGCTTGCAGTACGAGACCCAAAGAGAGAACACGTTTTGCCGTGGAACACGCGGAAAAACCTAACGGAGATGGGGGAATGAGACAACCCAGGCGACTGGCAAAGCATCGTAGGCACTACCGTGATATTGAGTGCATGGCACGTAAGTAGCTCGTACATCTCAACAATGTCAAAGTGATAACCCAAGGTTTCGAATTCGAGTCGCAGCCATTCTTTCCCCACCTGAAAACTGCAAACGAATACGAATCCGATCATGGATGTCGCCCACCAGAAACCACTGCATTCCACGACGCGTTTCGATCCCATCAGGTGGAGATTACATGCACTCGAAGCAAGGACCATTAGGATGTTAGTAGAAAGCTCTACATCTTTAGGTACCGAGTCACGAAAAGCGTCACAATTGTTAATAATTGATTGGGGGGGGGTCAATTTGAAGTGCACGCTGTGTGGATGGATTGCGACGCAAAATCTCAATGTGGATCGGGATTCCCAATGAGGCGAACCTTGGGGTCATACGATGACTAGGGCCATAGCTAAGCAGATGAAAACTGGGTGTTGTCCGCCCGAACACACCGAACTCCATTATGCGTTTCAATCTCGTCTTATCTCATCAGATAGGAGTAGCAGGCGTCGAACCCGGGACTGCTGGAATGTTAGTCGAGACCTCTACTCCGTCTGCCACCGGGTCATGACGGGCAACGCTTGGCACAACTGGAGGGTTATTTTGAAGTACACGTTGTGTGTGTGTGTGTGTGTGTAGATTGCAACGTGCAATCACAATGCGGAATGCAATTTCCATTGAAGTGAACATTGGCCAATTCGGTCACTGGGACCAAAGTTCAATTCAACGCGAACCGTAGTCCTGACTGCGACGTAATTCAATAAAGAAATGAGTGCGTTAAAATGTGCCATTCAATGGCTACAGCCAAATTGCAGTATATTTGACACCATTCTACCATATGTGGCAGAGAATTTTGTCTACGCAGACATGTATTGGTTAGGAAACTACGTAGGTTGAATGAAAAGTTTTGAGTCTGTCATCGAAAACCAAATAGTTAGGCTAACCAAATAACGTGTCTTATAATCCGTCAGCTTTCTTATTATACAAATTCATCTTTCTACTTCTTTTACTTTCATTCCAGCAGATTCTTTAATTGAACAGGGTCTACAATTAGGTGCAAGTGGAGATATTGGAGCATCATGCACTGGTCAAATACTTCTATCTGAAAGGGATGTCACCATCTGAAATCCACCAAGATATGCTCAATACATTGCATGACAATGCCACTGCATATGCCACAGTTAAATGTTGGGTGCACGAGTTTAAGGGCGACAGGGAGAGTATTGAAGATGAGCCCAGGTCAGGGAGAACACCAACCACCACCATCAAAGATGGCCGATTGACAACTCGTCAGGTAGCGGGCAGATAATATTCTGACGAAAGAGTTAGGCTACTCAAAAGCTTCTGCTCGATGGGTGCCACGTCTTCTGACTCCTGAGCAGAAGCGCATTCGACATGTGATGTCAAGGAACGATTTGGCACCGTTTGCAGCAGATGCCGATGATTTTCTTTCACGACTCATCACTATTTATGAGTGCTGGGTTTACCGCCTTCAAACAGAAGGAAAAGAGCAATCAAAACAATGGAAGTGTACATCATCTCCTACGCCTAAGATGACCAAGGTTACACCATAAGCTAGTAAAGTGATGGTATCCGCTTTTAGACTCCCGAGGTGTGTTGATGATTGATTTCGTTGAAGGCCATATCATCACCGAAAAGTATTACTGTGAGCTTCTGAAACTTCGCAGAAAAATAAGTCGAGTAAGGAGAGGCCAGGAATGGTGAGGAGAGGAGTCATTTTCCATATCGACAATGATCCAGCCCACACCACTTCCACTGCTCATAAAACACTACAAGACTGCGGCTTCCAACTTTTTGTTCACCTATCCTATTCACCACATCTGGCTACCTCTGACTTCCACATATTTTCAAACTCGAAAAAAGTGTTAGATAGAAAACAGTTTCTCAACAACAACGACGTCATTGAAGCCTTAGAAAATTTTTTAGAGTTGGAATCTGAATAGTTCTTTTCCACAAGGATAAAAACGCTTCAGCACCGCTGGAGTAAGTGTGCTGCGGTTGAAGTTAAATATGTTTAATAATAATAAAGGTATCGAGAATTCCGGATCTCGTTTGGTTTTATTTTGAGGCTCAAAGTTTTTCATTCAACCCAACTACTTGCCCTTTTATGAGGGCGCTACGCCAGCGATCAAGGTGAAGCAACAGACACGCTGTGGGTAGATGGGAGGAAAATGTGTACATACGACACAGGCGGGCAAATATCGGTAGATGTAAGCAAGACACCGAAACTTACTTAGCAAATCCATCAATGCGCGACTTAGCAGACGGGTGACGCGCTCTTCGAGCAATTCTTCCGTGACAGCCTTATCGTCTGCGAGGGTAGTTTGGCTTAAGGAGTAGAGGAAACAGTGAATTGTGTACACATTGACGAAACGAGGATCAAGAAAAGCATAGATTTGGTGAGTGACGTACCATGTGCCAGATCACACTTGCTTAGTGTCCTAGGTGCAATAGATCGGGTGGGCATAGTGGGTCTAGAGAATGCTGATGAACAAGATTGTATCAGATACCACAAAACACTAAAGCAATTCAGCCCTCGCGACGCTACTCGTAACAACAGGCACCGACTGTTCCACACCCGTGCTTTAGTGTTCTATGTGAAACTCACGAAAGCATACAAATCATTCAGTAGGATGTACACTGTAAGACAACCTAAAGAGTGAGCTCTTTGATTATCAACAGATTAGCTTCTGTGGTGAGCCAAAGCCTCACACAAGACACTAGCAGGAGCAAGCCATGAATGGCACGAACAGCGAGATCCCCAAATATGTGTGCATAGGAAGAGGACATGCGGCAAACACAGTACTAACCTCGTTATGGCAAACCGGTGCCAGCTTGCATCGAGCCGCTGCAAAGAAGAAGTACATCCAATGGAGATGAGTTAAAAAGGGATTCAGAGACTAAAGTGGGTCGTCCAAGCGTACCACAACTACGAAGGAGAAAAACTGTTGAACTCACCTGTACAACAGATTCAACGATAGGGGGAATGAGCGGGACCAGAGCAGTGGACAGATAAAGCTTGGGACAGCTTCGAACAAATGGCCGAATTACGTGACCTGGGTTATAAAGTAGCTAAGGAAATACTAGTTAGGCAACTTTGAGAGAGATGGTGTAAACATACACAAAAGTAAGGCGCCATTAAGAGGTGTTTATGTCAAAGCGATTAACACTGAGGCGAGTAGTCATTATCGCCTTCGACTGCAATCGTGATAGGTGCTTTTAGTGAGAAAGCGAGGTATCAGCAGTATGCCGGTACGTAGTACTGAAGCTTCGCTGCCGCACATCCACCACCAGTCGCACGTGGGCTAAGGATACTGCGAAGATCGCTCGGTCCACTACGAACAAGGCAAACTTGTGATCCTTAAGTTACGTGCAATGACAAAGATAGAACCCGGGGCAATTGCAACAAAAATTCAAATAATGTACAGAATGAAAAAAAGGTGTGACAGTGGAAAACTGGACTCCCAAGCCAGGAAAAAGGATACGTATGATGCTGATAAGTTTCACTTCCGGTAGGTGTTCGAATGCTTCGCAGCAGCCCTGGTGCAACACCAACGCGAGCTGGTCTGTGGGCAACATGTACAAGCGAGAAGCAAGGCCGGTGAACAGGATGCCCGTGATAGTCAGAATGTTCTCATGGTGTTCGAATAAACCAAGCCGAATGCGATCTATGGGTGTCTTCGGTTCATCGCAATTGCGCTGAAAGAATTGGGAGTGGAATGAAACGCATTGCTTGTTAAAAACAGACCACTTGTAAGTCATCATCAACAACAGTACATCAGCTATTTGAACGGATGCTTCGCTGCCGTACAACCATTACACCTACAGAACGAAGAAGAATAGGAGGGAGAAAAGTGGGACTTACCGGAAAACCTTAATGCCCTAAGCAAACATTCAGGGTCAAGGCATCTACACCTTGTCAACAACATACCATCACAGACACCTGGCTGTCGTGCAAAGATAAGGCAGCATAAGCGAGACAACTTCCTTGCGACTGTCATTGCCACGCGTCATAATCAGCCATTACTCCACAGATAACTCAACACCAAACACACGTTAAACAGACAGTCCAACAATGAGACGGCAACAGACCCGCCACTGGCGCCGACTGCGAGCCGTCCTGTAAAGTCTCGAGCCAAACACAAGGTGAGTCACGCGGACTCCAGTCTGGAGGGCGAGACGGACCGACTTCACGTAGTTTGGTCGTCAGTGACTTCATTTCGCGCTGCCAAGTCAACCATTGTCCACCTCCAGCCTTGCGACACTATACGTCTGGCCCTTCTCGGTAAGCGGTGACCGGGCATACATAGTACGTGCTCAAGCCAACACAAATTACTCACTGCTATCTGTTGTTCTAAGGAACTAGCTCGAGTATCACTGCCAAGCACTTGCTTATGCACATCCTCGTTGCGGACACGCTGGTGCCACCCGACAACAGCAATGCTCCGCAGGTAGCGATGATCCAAGATCTTCAGACGGAGGGGACCAAATCTCACTTTGATGGAGTTGGACGGCCCTCATTGTAGGTTTGTATACACAGCCTTTCAGACGGAGGGAAAATCCCTTACTGTCGCCAAAGAAGTCGCAGATTCAAAAAGGCAGTTCTGGCTTATGCAATACGTGAATTGTACTCAGCAGCTATACACCCATCGTTATTGATACAGCTGGTAAGGTGAGTGAATTGATCAACTATTGTAAGTAACGGAAAAAAATTCGCGGGAACGACTAGAAAGACCATTGCAAGCGGCGGCGGCTGCGCACGATAGCAAGAGAAGCTATTAACGGAAGTAGAACTGCAGTATTATTACTGCGGCCCTCTCGTTTCACTTGGATGACGTTCACGTATCCCAAAAACCTACGGTTAATGAGGTGCACGATCGGCGAGTGACTATTTCAATCGCACATTCGACGTAAATAAGGTATGCCGTGTGGGTGCTGCGACAAAAGTGACACCTCGCTTTTGGCGTTGTAGTCAAGTGATAGCTGAATGATCCAGTGGCGCGTTATGGAAGAATCCCCGAGGTTCAATCTCACTTTCGTAATTGGTATCCTGCAATTAGAATAAGGACAGAAGGCCAATCTATTCGGTGTAATCATCTCGATAATCAGCCAGGGTTACGTGTCGATATTGATGACATTAGCGCCAAACCAAGTAGCTGGCTCCATCATGTTGGAAGCAACTGCCCGTGCGGCCTTGTGAACACCATAATGTACTTATGTCGTTCAATAGTACATTGGCTAGCAGACACCGAGCACATAGAGGCCATGAACTCAAAAAGGTGGTATTTTCGCCTTTTGAGAGACCGTCATGAGGTTGCAGCATTGTTACCCGGAAGCTTAACTTTAGCAGTGAAGTATGGAGTAAGCTTGGGATGGTTGCCGTTCCTATAAACAGCCTCCCTGGGCCAGTTCATTTGAGCTTTCACTGAATATTAGGTTTTTAAACTAAGTTATGAGAGGCACATCTATGATGCCTCCGTCTGTGTTGATGTATTATTTCTTTTCTGTGGTACAGCGACACATATCCGAAAGTGACGAGATGTGTCTGCAGCGGAGTTTTGACAACGAATGCGATTCAACATGCGTAGCGAAATGGTTATCGGACAAGAGGCGGACGTAGGAGACGGTCTGTCAACATGTGTGGATCAGACAAGACAGAAGCGGATTCTAAAAGGCCGAAGTCATTTCAAACTATGACTTGGTAATTAATGAGTGGTTGTCTAATATGTTCTACCGCATGAGGAATAAACAAAAGGCTGATCGTGCAGGAAGAGAGAGGTGGACAGCTGCAATCAATAGCGAACAATACCAAATGCGACCACCAGGTGGAGCTTACCGTCTAGGTAAACATGCGAAACAATAGGCAAGCATTCGAACAGTAAACAAAAGGAAGGAAACTAAAGAATGATGATGGTAATTAAAGTAGCCCAGCGAATAATCACTTTAAGGCGGTTAGCCACGAGGGATCGTCGGTTTGTCTAGAACTGAGAAGCACACAGCAGTCTGTTCGCTCTTAGTAAGCCAGTGAGACCAGAAATGAGAAGCAATCAATGTTTGGGTTCCTATCAGGTGGTACAGAACAGTAGGAATGGGGTGCCGACACAATGCATAAGAAATTCGCGAAATTGTCATTCAATATGTTATAAGTTGCAGCGATAATACGAGAACGTAGGCCGAAATGGAAATGCAAGCTGAATTGGACTCACAGCCATCAACAAGCACACGCGATAAGTCTCTTATGTATCATTATTGTCTGTACATTAGTATTAATTATATTAGTGCGTAGCCTTCTGATTTTGTAACTAGTCTCTATTTAAGCGGCACTAATGGGACACTACATCTACCGTCAACATCCATTTTCCAAGAGACTGGCCGGTGTCATGGAAGAAGCCAGCTTACTGCACTTGTATCGGGCCATGGTGAAGCGTTTGAACCGCATTTGAGGAGATATCTGTTACACTTAGCCCTTCCACTTATCTCTGGGCACATTCGCATTGAAGGATGAGAGTATGCGCCGACGAAAAGTGCCAGAATGATAACTTAACTAAGAGAACAAAGCGTTGAAAAATAGAGGCTACAGCTCCGCCAAAGTGCCATTCACGTGGTGAATATCCGTGTTTGTTTGGTCACATGATTAGGACGTTCCTGATTGAATGCTAAGTATTCTCCTGGCAACGTCCCTGACAACCAAAATGTATACTTGCTTCGGAGACAGTTTCCTTCATGGTGCTTCGCATGAGGTACTTGAAGGATAAATTGTAGCCTGATAGGTAAGTTCTTCCAGATTTAAATTGAACACACTTGAAACGATGGAACAGAAGGATTTCGGCGAACATCGCTCTGTGCTTTGGACCAGAACTTTTCCGCATGTGTTGGTCAGGATAGATAGTCCCCGAGTATTTCAATCACGACAATGAGAGGAAACACAGAAGTAATAATCATGATCAACAGCAGTACATCAGCCATTTGAACTGATGCTTCGCTGCCATACAACCATGATGACTTATGGAATAAAGAATACTAAGAAGCAGAGAAGGAGACTTACCTGAAAACTTTAATGCCCTAAGTAAACATTCAGGGTCAAGGCGCCTACAATTTGTGTAGACAACATACCGTCACAAACAGCTGGCCATCGTGCAAAGATAAGGCGGCATCGGTGAGACAGCTTCCTTTCCGCTTTCACTGCCACGCGTCATAATCAGCCATTACCCCGCAGATAACTCAGCACCAAACACACTTTAAACAGGCAATCCGACTAGGAAACGGCAGCAGACGCGCCACTGCTGTCTACTGCAAGCCATGTCCTGTAAAGTCTCGAGCCAAGCAAAAGGCGAGTCACCTGGACTCCAGCCCGGAAGGCGAGACGGACCAACGGCACCCAGTTTGGTTGCCAGTGACTTCATTTCCCGCTGTCAAGTCAACTATTGTACACCTCGAACCTTGCGCCATCCTACACCTCGTAGACTAAACAAGGCCCTCCTAGGTAAGCGGTGACCAGGCATACGTAGCACGTGCCCAAGCCAACGCAACTTATTCAGTGCTATCTGTTGTTCAAGGAAACTAGCATGATCATCACCACCTAGTACTCGCCTACGCACATCATCGTTTCGGACACGCTGGTGTCATCCGACACCAGCAATGCTTCGCAAACAACGATGATCAAAAACTTGAAGGCGCCTCAGATCTTCAGACCGAAGGGGTCTAGTCTCACTACCATAGTGCAGAACGGCCCTCACTGTGGCCCTGTATACACGGCCTATCATACGGAGGGAAACTCCCTTCTGTCGCCCAAGATGCCGCAGGTTCAAGAAGGCAGCTCTGGCCTTTGCAATGCGAGAGCTGACGTCAGTTTCTATGCGCCCATCGCTGCTGATGCAGCTGCCGAGATAAGTGAATTGATCAACCACCTCGAGTTCCTCGTTAGCAAGCGACAACGGGTCGTAAAGTGGCTGGTGGTCCTGCAGCAACACTTTGCACTTTGAAGGTGCGAAGTGCATACCAAATAACGAGACAACTCTGGACAAGCTATTCAGGGTTCATAGTAAAGTGGCAACATCGTCGAAAAACAAGACGATAACATCTGCATAATCTAGGTGAACTAACCTTTCACCAGGCAGTACTTCAACACCTACATCGTATGATTCCGCAAGGGAACACTCCATGATAGAATCCACGACGAAATTCAACAAAAATGGGGAAATCAGACAACCCTGACGAACGCCACTTGTGGTCGGAAAGCTATGCGATAGAACACCATAGACCCTAACGCGGCCTGTAGTGTTCGAGTATAGAGCACGAAGAATGTGCACATATTAAGCGGGAACACGTTTCCGGGCAAGTATTTCGACAAAATCGATCGATCGATTGAATCGAACGCACTCTTGAAATCGAGGAACACAGCTATTGTCCATCTGCGGTGAGTTGCGCTGCTCTAGCATCTGTCGCAAAGTGAATATATGGTCTATACAGCCACGTCCTGGGCGGAAACCGGCCTGCTCTTCCCTAATCCGAGATTCCCGTTCCGCAGTGAGGCGACGTACGATAGTCGAAGTCAATAAATTTGTCACAACTGGCGTTAGGCTAATACCCCTGTGGTTAGAACAGTCTGTGCGACTGCCCTTCTTTATATTGCTACTGTAATCGACTCGGTCCAGTTAGCCGGGACACTTCCTTTCAGATACGTTAGAATAGGGAGGTCAGTCCTTTGCAGAGGACCTCATCTACATCATTAAATAGTGCTGGTGGGAGGGAATCCGTCACAGCGGCACGAAAACGATTGAGGGCTGTGATCACGTTTCGGACCTCGGCCTCCGACGGAGCCACTAAAGTAACCGCCCATGGCTGGTCCTGCATCACCTGAGTAGGAAGAGGTCCGGGAGCAGGTGGCCAGTTGAACTGATCATGAAAGTGATTGTTTCACTGACGCCTGGTTTTCTGGTACCAGTGGTGCGGATTAGCTGGAAGAGCTTTCGGTAATTGCCTACTGCTCCTGCCTCCTCCATTTATTGAGCCCTTCTGGTCCACCAGGCTTTCTTGTCAGCACGTAGGCTCCGCTTTAGTTCACGCCTAATAGCCCGTCTGGTCACATTGTGCTCAGAACCAGCTGGGAGGTGTCTTCTAGCTTCCAACAGGTTCACGGACCTCTCGGATATCCAGTGACTGGTGTGGTGACGACTGATAGTGCCACAAGCAGATGCTCCTGTGTGGTGCATGGCGATCGAGATCCTATTCCACTGAAGCTCAGTTTCATCAGGACAAGACAGCGAAAGTTCGGTAAGCAGTACGTCTTGATAGGCTTGCCTGACCGAGGACTGAGACAATTTCTCAGTCGCCAATCGGAGGAGACGCTTGGTGCGCCTCCCGGTAGAGTTCATGGAGAAACGACAGCGTACCAAGGCATGATCAGAGTCGACACAGATACTCCAGTACGAGCGGCAATCCAGGATGGAACCATGGCATCTGTAACTTATGACTATGTGGTCAATTTGGGTCGATGGTTGGCCAGCTACAAGAGGACGCCAAGTGGCTCTTTGGCGCCCACTGTGTCTAAAAGCAGTGCTACTACGAAACCACTGGTGCGCCGCACACAGTTGCAGCAGACGCTCACTGTTGTCAGTCCGTTCGGAGTTAAGTCCATAATTACCACCCAACTGAGCTTCCGAAGAGCTCAGACGACCTACTTGTGCGTTCATGTCCCTTGCACGTACTATAATAAGTAAACTAGTAGCACTGCGTAGTAGTGTGTTCAGTTCGTGATAGATTGTGACATCAGTTGAACTGCAGTCGATGGGAGCATAAACGGAAATAACAAACAAACAACGTTTCGTACTACTTCGTGAATCAACCTTAGCTGATGTCGTCAAACGGGCTGCACATAAACCGCTGTTCACCGGAATCCAATCAACCAGCGATGGATCAGCCTTGGAGCTTAGAATGATACCTACACCAGCTTGACCCGTGAATGCTGCATCGGCGTCTCCGGATGCCTGCAACTAATAACGAGAGGATAAGCCGGGTGCAGTTAATTCCATTATCCAGTTAAGGTCATTGATCCTAGTTTCGGACACACAACACACATCAATACCCAGTGTGTCCAAGGTGTGTGCGAGTGCAGCCTGTTGACCTGTTTGTCTTGGAGTGCGAAAGTTTTATGTCGCCATGGAAACGGGATAGCGTGGCTTATAAGGGACTTTTGCCGATAGGTGCTGTGGGATGGTGGCTGCAGATGGTTCTACTCCAGTGGCACTTCGGTTGCTGTCAATTAAACTGGGAATTATAGAAGGAAGGTTAGTAATGGGGGTCGGGATGGGAGTAAGAGAAAAAGGTGGAAAAGAAAGAAGGGAGGCGCCAGCAGTAGCATGTTTTCGCTTATCTGCCCTGCTGTATGCAGCAGATAAGGCGACCCTTGATAATCTGCGCGACGGCCGATGCAGGATGAAGTTTATGTTTGAAAAAAATGTCATGGTTGTATGTGGGCTGAGATACTGCCAGGGCGCCCAGACCTAGACAGGAGAACGATTAGGGTCCTCATCCAAAGTCTTTGGCTCAAAAGCCTGTCCGCAAGGCAGCGGGGAGGTGGCAATGATTTGGTTTTACAGAAATGGATGACATACCATTTGAAACCCCCAGACCTGGAGGAACAGGACACTGAGTTTGTCTGACCTCTCACCACTGACCAACCTGGTAGGAGTAACTCTCAAGGTGCCCGGAGGCATCACCCAATATAGCTTAATGGGTCAATGAGGTACGCAAACCGTCGCACCATGTTAAGGTCCAGTCTCGTTCCGTTCGTCTTGGAGAACACAAGAAACAGTATTAGAAAAAGGAGAAGCCAAGAGGTCGCGGTATGAAATTCAGAATTGAAAGGAATTTCTCTGATTTGCCTTCTAACAGCAGCCTGAAATAGAGGTGCAATCAACCGAAGCAGAAGTGGTGCATGAGGTAGGTAGGATGATAACGGCCGTTTGTCCACAAGCACTACCATGATTCCGCATCGAAATGCAAGCCAACGCATGTGAGTGGCTTAGAGCCTGTGTGACACAGTAATATCGAATCCGTGATCACTCCAACACTTCTCATGATTCTCATCAGAAGGTAACTTTTGTGAAAAGAGGTCTACTATAACTGCTCCAATGAAAAGATCTACTGAAACCCGCACAGCACGGTTTCATGCCAGATCGTTCATGTATCACCAACTTGTTCGTGATGACGCATGAATGGTTGAAAGTAGGGAAGTAGGGGAAATCTGTCGACGTAATATACATCGATTATAGCGAAGCGTTCGACAAGGTAAACCATGAAATCCTCCTCGACATGCTGAAAGTCTGCGGAGTTGACGGATCACTGCACCAGTGGATCCACGAGCCTCTCATTGGAAGAAAGTGGAGGGTACAGGTAGACAACTATCTAACCGAGTGGTATTCCTCTACTAGTGATGCACCAAAAAGCATGATGATGGGGCCCACTCTGTTCCTAATACACATCAATGATCCAGCTCAGCTTCTTCGGTCGCTGTGTGCTCTGTTTGCGGATGACCTGAAGATTTGGAGAATGGTTAGGATCCCAGACGACTGCGGCCTATTTCAGCAAGACCTCGGCCACCTCTGCGAGTGGTCCGTCTCCCAATCGACCCAAGCAAGTCGGTATTCATGACCTTGGGGAAAAGTGATGATAGTTGAACGTCCAGCACTGAGGGTCTACCGCCATATCTTACACCTTCCGTCGAAGATCTAGGTGTACTCTCGCGGTGCGACTTCAAGTCCGTGGATAACATAAACAGTCTACATGGTAACGGACTGCGCATGCTAGGGCGCTCAAACGCAGCTTCTGTACATGGAATGAGGAGATCGCAACTTGAATCTTCTCCCATCGTCCCGAAATTTGATCAACACTTCCCAGCACGGATTTCTGAGAAAACGATCCAGTATTAGTTGTCAAGTAGAATTTCTAAACTTTGTTACTCGTTCAATTGACTTTGGTAAGCTCCTGATTATCATATTTTTTGATATGCATAGAGCGTTCGATCGGGTATCAAATGGAAATCTTCTATCGTAAGTACATAGTTAGCAATTTACATTCTTGGATAGCATCGTACCTTTCTGGCCGACATCAGGCAATGGAAATACTAAGCAATACTTCTGTAAGTAGAAAAGTCACAAGTAACGTGATCCAAGGTAGTGTTCTAGGGCCTCTTGTTTTTATGTACATTAAGGACGTCTTCAAGGTCATCAAACACGGCAAACCACATGTATTCACAGATGACATTAAAATCGTTTATGAGTTCGATTTGGACAATTTCATTAACGCACTAGCCGACATACAAACGGATCTTCACGAGCTGGAAACTTGGTGCAGCAAGTGGGAAATAAAACCCCTATCCTAGAATTGCAGCTGCATATGTTATCGGTGCGGTATTGCAGCAAATTCTTTGACGTTCGAAAGCAAAGCCCTGTCCACCTGTCTCACAATTCGTGGTTGTGGGCTACACTATTCGAGCACCTTCAATTTCGCCGAACAGTTACAATACATGGTTGCAAAGGCTCGCTAACTAGGATGGCTAATACTAAAATCCCAATTTAGAATAAACCCAAAATCTACCTGTGTAAAACCCGTATTCATCCCCTACTCGAATGCTGCTCAATAATATACTCCAACCTGAGAAAAGTGACAGAACATTAAAAGGTACAGTGCTACTTTACGAAGCTCCTAATGAGAAACTCTGTCGACCTTACCTAATTTGACCGTTGCTGTGAGATGAACATAGAACAGTTCTGGTTAAGGAGACTAAAACTTAAAATGAACTTCATGTTTGGTAGAATCCCCAAACGCGTCTTTAGCTCAGGCACTGAGGTTGTACTTCAATCTGCTCTCAAGTACAATAGGAATAGAGATAGCAAGTTACAAATCGAAAAGGACCAACTAGCTTAACATCATATTTCTTTCTTAACCGTTATGCAGTTAAGTGGAACAAACTACCGCAGAAACTAGGAATGTATGATTCAAAGAATGTTCTTCGGATTCTAGTTAATAGGGAATTGACAGTGAAAGTTATGCTTAACATAGACGTGAGTATAGCCACGTAGTATGAGGAAGGGCCGAGCACCATATAGCAAATCAGGAAATTCTCGGATTCGAAGTCAACTCACCTTCATCACAACTGTATTTAAAAACTACCTTGTTTCACACTTCTAACTAACTCTTCTATCCGGAGGAATCGATGAACAAATTATGAAAATTACCGAAACTCGTCGATATCATTCCATACACACCTCAGTATGACAGAAATGCTGAAATATCGACTCCTGAACATGTTTCATGGAAATAGATTGAACGCCAAACCTTCTTGAAAATTCAATTACAAATGTGATCGGATTAACTCCACGATCCGTGTCTCGCATTATCGAGACATAAACAATTCATTTATTTGTTTACTGTGCCATATACAGCCATGTCAACCGTTGATCAAGAACTCGATCGACTGGAACAAACCGGAGTCATCACACCCGTCAAATACTCATCATGGGCCGCGCCTATTGCCGCAATGAAGAAGGCAAATAGAAAGGTGCGCGTCTCGGTGATTTCTCAACCGGACTTAATGCCGCTCTGGACGACCCCCAATACCTCGTACCCGTACTGGAAGATATCTTTGCAAAACTGAATGGTGGTAAGTGCTTTTCTAAGCTTGATTTGTCCGATGCTTACCTTCAAATGGATGTTGCCGAAGACTCGAGGGAGTTGTTGACGATCAACACATTGTGGTCTATTCCAATACAACCGAATGCTCTTTGCTGTGAAAACGGCGCTAGCCCCTTTGCAACAGTTGATGGATACAATGCTAGCGGGCGTTTCTGGAGCCGTTGCATATTTGGATGATATCATAGTGATGGGTCGAACACCGGAAAAGCTGTTTAACCGGCTGGATGGGTAAGGACCAAGGTACATTTTTCACGCCGATCATCAAATATCTTGGCTTTATACTTGAAAAGGATGGACGTCGACCAGATCCGGAGAACGTAGAAGCCATTAGAAAAATGCCTCCATCATCATACCTACAGTCCTTGCGTTCCTTTTGCGGGTTCATCAACCACTACAGCACATTTTGTCTGAGATGCACCGCCTGCGTGCCCCGCTAAACAAGCTACTAGCCAAAGGCCAAACTTGGAACTGGACATCAGAATGCCAGAATGTCTTTGATCAAGTTAAAACATTGCTGTCCTCAAACTTGCTTTTGACACATTTTGATGCCTACAAAGAGATTGTTCTAGTCACAGATGCATCAAGCCATGGGATTGGCGCAGCAATTTCACACACGTACTCCGATGGATCTCAGAAAGCAATCTTACATGCCGCCAGAACACTTACGAAGGCCGAGAGAAATTACAGCCAGACTGAGAAAGAAGCATTGGCTATAGGGTACGCAGTCAAGAAATTCCACAAACTGTTGTACGACCGCCGCTTCAAGCTTCTGACAGATCACAAGACCTTGCTGGCTATCTTTGGTTCGAAAAAGCGCATCCCTGTCTACACAGCCAACCGGCTGTCGAGTTACAACAGTATTACCAGAGGACACATTCGCTTTATATTGTGAACGAAATATATACTATTTTCGGAAAGGGTAATCATCCCAAAGGCCCTTCAGAAGCGCGTGATTCGGCAGTTCCATGTCGGACATCCAAGGATCAAACGGATGAAGGCGCTCGCCCGCAGCTATGTATACTGGCCCATCATGTACAAACAGCTAGAAAAACTGGCTAAACGCTGCCAAAAGTGCGCCAATGTGTTAAAAGCGCCACAAAAAGCCGAGCTCCATTCATGGCCAAAACCTACTAAACCATGGTACCGCATCCATTTGGAATTCGCAGGATCGATGAACGGCCGAAATTGCCTCATCATAGTCGATTCATACAGCACATGGCCTGAAGTATTTCTCATGGATAGCACAACCACCAACGCTACTGTATCAGGACTGCGTCAAATCTTCAGCAGATTCGGTTGTCCAGAGACAATTGTAACTGACGACGGCACGCAATTCACTTCCACAACATTTACGGGGTTCTGTAATCAATGCGTAGTCCAGCACATTCGCTTACCGGCGTTTCACTCAGTCGAATGGCCAGGCGGAAATGTTTGTCAATACATTTAAACGACTTCTCCACAAGTCAAAACGGGATGGAGAAATAGAAGAAGTGGTTGACCGGTTCCTTTTCCTCTACATGTCAAGACCAAATGCACAAGCGTCAGACGGAGTTTCTCCAGCACAGGTTATGATGAACGGAAAGCATCGCATGCCTTTCGACACCATCCGACCGCAGTCAGAGCCCTCTGTTGGCGAAAGAAACCGTTGAATGGAACAAGATTTTAACCGATGGCATGGATCGAATAAAGGACCGTTTACACTTGGACAGAGTGCTAGTACGTGAGTATCGGGAAGGCCACACGAAGTGGACTTACTCCAGGGACAGCCAGAAACAAGCGCATAAATGTCATGTATAACGTGGTCTTGGGAACAAAGTTCTGGGCACAACATGCAAACTAGCTACGGCCAACGCTGTGCCAACCGGAAGAAGCAAAGCCTGCCGATCTCCCGTTCGACTTATTGGTGGAAAGCTTCAACTTGCCAAAAGAAATCCTAGACGACTGCTCACAGTCGAGTAAGGAAATCAAACAACGGACGTCGGAACCCACTTCTCGAGCACGTCACTCTAGGAGATAAACCGACAGTCAGAAAACACCGTCCCGAAGATTGCAGCTACACCCCAGGCTTCCATCATAAACCGCAGATGCCATATCTCAGGTGGGGAGGTGTCCGGGAGAAAATAAGAATTTCCCGGAAAATCCATTATTTCAGCGATTAACCGATCGCTATGGATTATGGTATCGATTTCGAACGTTCTGGAATATTCCACAGTCTGCATTTAACTAGTAATCTCCTGAAGATCGGCCAAGACCATGGGGTACAACTAAACTTGGCGGTTGACTTTTCTATACCAGAAGTCGAAGGTCAGTGGGAGACCTATAAAAACAGCCAAGATCCGCTGCATTTGCAAAGTTTTGTAGACGGCGGTTAACGCGTTATTTTGTCTAGGTCATTGGCGTTCTGCCTTTTCCTACGGTTGGGCTAGAAGTTTTGTGCTGCAGTAAAGTACTTATTCCGGAAGCGCGGCTAGTGAAAAGATTTATAATACCTACCTTTCTACACTTACTGGAATGTTAAATATTACTTTTGTTGTCTTAAGGGCGACAGTCCAGGAAGAGAGAACAAGTCTCGTTGCTAAACACTAACGATTCCTGTACATTTCGAACACAAGAAAACGATGAATCTGAAAATTATTTTTCGTACTGTCTAGCATATCGATACTTCGAGCAATCATCTGTTTTGACACCCGTGAACGGTTTGGTCAGTCTTGCTTGCGCGCATACTTTATATTGTTCTTTACTTCACTTTTGACCACGATTTGGTCAATCTCCGACGCTAATAATTTATTGATGCAAAGCGCATTGCCATTGGTTCCTTGGCGATAAAAAGTGCTTTAGTCAAAAAAGCCGGTTGATGGTATGGGTAGGGTGGCTTGACTGACCTGACTATATACATAGTAAAACAGCCCTAAAGATGAGTTATATAAGCAATGGCTTACCTGCTTTAAAAGCCACACCGGCACAAGGCCAGATGGAAGTGGGGGTGATATCCATGGAGAGAATAACCCGCATGGAAGCAGGCCCCCGAGAGGCGGCAACACGCACAGCCATGACTGATATCTAACTGCGATATAATGGTTCTCATCCTCCAAGGTCATGTATGGCATAAACATGCATAGGATAGACCTGGCCCATAGAGCCACAACTTCCTTTGCAAGCCGCCATCAATCGAGTTGGCATGTAAGCTGCTAAGGCAACTACTGATTGCTTGTAAGTAGTAGAGAGATGTATTGGGCCACAGTGGTGAATGAGCCGCACTATATCGTGGTGATATATCAGTCAGGGCGGTCCGCTGTCATTACACATGGCTCAGTGGCATAAGTCGCTAGCTCGCAAGTGTTAGGTCGTGTGAGAAAATCCGGGAGGATTCGGCAGCAGCGTTCTACAGACGAGTCCCAATAGGATGAAACGGCCGTCTAGCGCATTCCTGGATGTGTGGTGACTGTCTGGCTGAGTCTAACTGCGATGAATCTTCACAAAATGCACCGATGCATGTTCGAATCTAACAACGCTCGTGCCTTCAATAATTCAAAGTATCAGCAACTCCGGTTGAGACTCGAGGTGTTCATTTGTATGCTGAGCTGAGCAATTCGATTGCAGACGTTTCGCCACCAATCGCGCTGACACATTTCGTACGTAGTGGCAACATAAGTAGCCACAATAGTATAAGCTGAGCTTCGGGCGAATTCTGGATGGATGTTGCTGACTGACAGACTTATCGTTAAATGCGCCCCAGACACTGCTAAGCAACCTCGTCCGGATCGGACTCCAGTCGTCCTACTCTCAGAATTCCTGAGTGGCTATTAGTGGCCACACTGTAAAGGTCGCTGCGATGAAAAGTGGATTCTCGTAAACTCATCGGTGCGATCAAATTGCTCAGCTTCGTTCGAACAAATGAGTATCATAATGCTGAAAGCTATGACTCTAATGTGCAGGAGGCATGTTAAGATAGGTTATTATTAATAGGATTATTATTATTATTAAACACTTGACCAAGATAAAATTTGCAGAGTGCTACAACATATAGTTAACAAGAATAGAAAAGAGCAAAGCAGGTAGACAGTGGTAGAGTTAAGATGTTTATGCGTTGGGTGAGCAGGGATCTTCCCGGTTGACCAGGCCGAGGAAGAGAGTTGACTTAAGGGATCCCATCACGAGCTTTTGGTTATAAGGACCGGACGCGCAAGGCAGCCGAGGGATTAACGAAGACTGTTGACAGCCGGGTAGGTCATAGGCCTTCTTTGTGCTCGGCAGAATTCCACAGAGAAGCCGGTGGCCAACAAGGTTGCTTATCCACTCTCCGTTATATACACACCTCTGGTTACAGAAGTGAGTGGTCACTTTGACTTTGACACAGCACCGCACGAGCGCTTGTGGCATTTGATGGAGAACCAGGGGACCAGCCCAGAACTCCCCAAGCTGTGAGGCGCTGCCGTTGATTGTCGGCGACTGTTTATTCATCTCGCAAGACAAACGAGACTTATTTGCAGTTACCTCCACAATGCATTATCCAATCCGCAACCTGGGGACGCGCCCGATGGCGTATAGCTCTGCCACCTTGCTTGAACAGAATACCTCGCAGTGTGTAAGCGGCAGTGTTTCAAGACGTGATGGGTTTCTGTCTGGCAAGTATTCCCCTTATGAAAAACCCCAAATGTCTGTTTAACAACACTGCGACGTGGCGGGTGTGACTCACCACAAAATAAAGTCACTGCCATACACACTCCACGGACGCCAATCATCCAATACAAAGTTTGCCTTTCACTCCACCTCAAGCACACGTCCCGACAGAACATAACAACAACTACGGCGTCACATCTACAAATTCAAGCAACAGCTGCAAACATTAATACCGACATATACTCAAATACTCACCACAGATCCAATATGCTACTGCTTACCTTGCAACATTATTGTACATTTGCCAATCACTCGTGTTGGTATTGCTATGATAATGCCTATCCAGGTGTGCCTCGCAATGTCGACAACATATTATTTATTGATATAATATGATCTACACAGAATGACACATTTGGTAAAAATCAAAAGGAACGCCGACGTGCATCTACAATGAAATGCGATGAGATCGTACACAAAAGAGCACATAAGATGCAAAAAAAACAAGGGGGATCTCTTATGCTCTCACTCTTTCCGAACGGGTCAACTGAAGCGACAGAACCGCTGTCTTTGCTCGATCGGACATTTCATAAACGGATGTCAGCGAAGGATCCACCCGAGCACGGAGATTGGGTAGCCACAATTGGTTAAAAGCTCTAGAAAGATGAACAGAAAGTTGAGGGAAGATCGAACGAAATGTGGCAGAATGAGCAATACGATTGAGCTATTCCAAAGAGGAGAAATGTTCCGAAAGTGAAAGGACAAATGGTGAGCAAGATAATAGGATAAGCGTTCTGATTTGATCCGGCTGTAATTGTGACGCGCAAACCCAACTTGAGGTGTGTAGTGACTCTAAATCAATCCTCAGGCCAGTTCGATAAATCGGAACCATGCCCGTGACTGCCTACAAGCATCGGACTGCGGATGAAAAACACTGCCTCGAGACTAATGCTCATATGAATGCTGAAAGAGTGGGATGACTCACTTGGAACTGCAATAAGCTGCTTTGTTCGACCAAACGACTTTTGTGTGGTAGCATTCTCATTCTCGTTGGCGCCAGGCTACCCGGACTCGGTATGCAGCTTCGGCTCACTCATTTTTTGTAGGAAACAGACCGGTGAAAATCAGACTGGTCTCTGCCCCGTTGGTCACGTGTTCCCTTTTTGATAGCCGCTCCGTCAGCATACAAACAACTCATCACAAAAGCCGTACTAGAACCTTGTTCGAGCTGTATGCCTTCGATGGTGAGCTGAAGAAGGGGGCGATTACCAATCCCGTAATAGCGGCTTACACTTGGAGGGGGCAAAGCACATACCAGACCTAGGCCTTTCAACCACTAGTCGGTAAAGAACCAATTGTATGAAAAGAGGGTGGTCACTAAGCAAGGCGATATCATCAGCGTAATCTAACTTGGTTGCGCGATCACCTGGAAGAAGCCCGATGTTAAACTTCACAGCCATAATAAAGTTCCTAACAGGGGTTCAAGGGCAGAGTTGAAGAGAAACGGAGATTTAGGACAACCTTATCACACACCATAGGTGACAGGACCGAGTGCAAAAAGTTTGACGTAGGTTCCCACCCTGCCTGAAGTATGGGGTATAGAGCCCGGAGTATAGGGACGTACTATTCAGGAACTCCATTCTTTAGCACGCAATGACATAAGGCAGGTCGCACTGTCGAGTCGAATGCAGAACGAATGTCTAGGAAAGTGACGATGGTGAGCCTGCCATAGAGATGACGATAGTCGAGCTGACGAAGTGTGAATATTTGGTCCATACATCCCCGATCGCGGCGAAAACTAGCGTGCTCCTCCCAGGAACGTCTTTCACGCGTTAGAGCTAGCCTGCATAACATGATTGAAGTAGTGTCTTAGAGGCAACCGATGTCAGACTGATCCCTCTGTGATTGGCGCATGAGAACCTTTCTTGAGGATTGGGACAATTACTGACTCCCACCAAGAAGAGGATACCCGGTCTTCTCGCCAGATCTCCAGGAATAGAGATGTTAGCTGATTGACAACGGCCGTGCCCCCGCATTTGAACAGTTCCGGAAGAAGTTCGTCTGAGCACGTCGGCGAAATAATCAGGAATGGGATTTCCCAACGCGATAAGTCATATTAGGCGATTGACTGCCATAACTACAATATCCGGGTGAAATAGCCCAGGAACCGGACTCATCTGTAATACAAATGCCAAATAGTTGATCGGCGCGTAGAACTACCCGATTTCCCATGTTCTTTAAACATTCAGAGTACAAACTACAGTAGCAGGACTTGACTGACATAGCACTAATTATCATCATCCGAAAAACAGCTCGAAGTGGTTGATCACTACATATCTGGTAGGCACATCATCAAAGTAGTTATTGCAAGTATCGCAAAAAACCATGCAGTTCTTCAGATCCTATATAACTAATGGAGACGGTGGAGTTGGAGGGTATCGGTCAAAAGGTGAGTTTACAACACTGCAGTGTGTTCAGTGCTGCTGTATGGTTAGGACATTTGGTGAAGACATTATGAGACTGACAGCGTTCGACCATCGACACTCGCAAAATATTGGCTATAACTTGTTGGAGAGCAGAATGGATAATATTGTGTCCAGTGTACCGAACACTCGAGGTCATCAGTGATTAACACGAAGAAATTCACGGAAAGATAAGGTAGCAAGTGTGCTTTCCCGTTTCTGGATAGTGTTTTTAGAATTGGCCACATGAAGAGACGGACAGGACATCGCATATGATCTGATCACAGAAATAGTCGCGCCCTCGTATTCGTTCGCTAACGGAGCATTGTTACGTCCATCGATCTTGATCATCCTTCTCAAAGTATTAATGTAGTTATTATTATTATCATCATGAATTATTATTTCCGTAAAGTACATTAAGGAGATTGAATCCACCGCACTACTGTGGCACTTCGCTTCGAGGAACAAAGGCCAGAGGAACATCTTTGCCGAGGCTGCTGCGATAAATCGGATCGAACCTGTGCTCTGTGTTCATAAACAACAACCGGTCAGCCTCAGATTGCCCTGGATGTAGGGAGAGATTTCCGTCTTTCTTTTGTTTGTCTGTGAGTTTGCATCACCAGACAGTTGTATTTAATTCTCACTGATTATTATCAGTACTGAAGAGAGGATAAGAAGTGCTTCGTCGTCTTACTATGCTTTCTGAAATCGATATGTTGAGTGACCAACATGATTCAGAAATCCGCTGAAATAAGCCAAGGAACGAAGGTCACGTATTGAAAATGGGTCATCTCGATGGCATTTGGCAAGCAAGTGCAAGAAAAGTCGGAAATCGAAAAACGTGCAATACAGGTACACGCACGCGTGTCATTTGACTGAGTCACTGTAATCCACACGTTGGGACTCACCGAAGCACAAGTACTACGGGGGACAGGACTGGTTCCAACATAGGGATAGTGATTTGAGAAAGCTGAAAAGGACAAACGCGAGATGAGCGGTGACAGGGTGGTCAGGAGGAAAAATAAGTGAGATGCCAACCGCAAACGTGGGGTGCATAAAGTTTATTTTGACTTGGCTATCAGTATACAGGTAAGCTACAGACGAGAAACACCTCAATGATTGAGCCGCAATATAACTTAATAGGATGGTCTGAAAAAGAGAAACGAAGCAGAACAGGTACGCACCAACCGATGCGGAGTTCAAAGTAGGGGTCATTATCACTCCTGACTAAGTCATTCGTTGATATCCATTCTCCTCTTCCTCATCCAGACTCCGGTCGCGCAAATCACGCACGTTGTGGCAGCAGTGTATTATAGTATAACACAGAAATCGCAGCCTGATGCGTGAAATAACAGCGCTACGCATGGGAAACCAAAGTGAGAATCCTATTCCAAGATCCAAAACGTGTCAAGCGGCAAGACGGATGTCTTGCAGACCAAATCGTCCAACGTCGAGAGTAAAGACACCAGGCGAATGCACACAAGCAGTTCTGACACTTACATCGCAGTTAGACAGCCCAGAAGCACTGATATACAAGAGCCGGCGTGCAAACACAGAAAGACAGTGTGACACATACCTGCTCGGAATTCACCGGTTCTGCAAGGCGCCTAGAAGTGGCCAACAGGGCCAGAGTATTTTGACCGAGAGCGATACGCAATTGTACGTATGGGGACCGTATGTCGTGATGCGCAGATATAGGTTGGTCTAGACCCAGAGCGGTAAGCAGACCGAGACCGCCGGAACCACAGGCGGACAACAATCGTGCCATTGGGGCTGGATCAGACTCTGTGGGAGAAGACGGACACCAGGACGAAGTAACGTGAGTTACCAACTGCTTGAGGAGATCGCGTTGGACAGTGATCGGTTGGGGTAGACGGAGGCTGCAACAGAGAAAGAAACAGGTGAATTAATTCAAATGCGAACGCTGAAATCAATCTCGACACAGACACTACAGAAATTGTCGGAATAAAATTCGGCACATGATAAGGCGACATCATCCGATAATAGCTTAACTAGAGAGAAGGCCTTTTAAAAAGATCATCGATTCAATCCACAGTGAATTCATCTTATTTGTATGAATCTATCGAATATGCAAAAGCTTCCACTTTTAGGTAAAGTGCTTCTGGAGCAGAGATCGGCTGTCCAAAACCGAATGCATTGAATACGATGAAAATGGCGACTAGAGGTAAGAACAGGTTAATAGAAAACGTGCAAGAAACAACGGATTAAACAAACATTCTGTTCAGACAATCACCACATGTGTGTACGCAGAAGTGCATCAAAATACCCTGAATTACACCACTACAATAATAATTATTCTTATAACGTAATAACGTCACTAGTATTAATGTTAATGAATAAGGAATGAGCAAAAATACCAGATGGAACGGTTAAAGATCAAAAATAAACAAATTTACACGAGTGCAACCGATGTAGTAATTGCGCCAGACGGAGAGCAACAATTCAACGGAGATTTCTCAGTGTTTTTCAGGCCATACCAAGAAGCTGTAGGCTTTCGCCTGGCACATAAAAAGCCACAAATGTCCGTTTAACAACACTGCGAGGTGGAGAATGTGACTCGCCATTGAATAAAGTCACAGCTTCCGTCCCGGACGCGAACGCGTGAATCAAATCTTCACGCTCCGCCAACTCCTCGTACATCGCCACATTTAGCACAGGCCCACCATCGTTGCATTCCTAGACTCCGTTGATCGACCGGCTTTATAGCGTTGCCGGATAAAGAACGGGGTGCTAGAGAAATATACCGCCATCTTACGAGCACTTTACCTTCATACATCCAGCAGAGTGAGGGTATATGGCAAGCTTTCCTCACAATTCGCTGTCAATAGCGGTGTGCGACAGGGCTGCCCCATGTCCACATTCTTCTTCAACTTCGCAATCGAAGACGTTCTGTCAAATGCTCTAGAAGGTTTCCAACATTTTGGTTTAGAGCTTCTACCGGGTGAGCGCGCGACCGACTTAGATTATGCTGATGATATCGCCTTACTTAGTGACGTTCCTCAGGGTATGCAACTCATTCTGGATCGTTTGGCGGTTGAAGCATCTAAGTATGGCATGAGCTACGCCACATCGAAGTGTAAAATACTGCTCCAGACTTACACCTGCTCCCGTGCTCACTCTCGAAAGTGCACAACTTGAACAGGTGGATACTTTCGTCTTCCTTGGGAGCTGTGTTTCTACTGATCGCACTATCCGCAAAGAAGTTTCTCTTCGCATCGCTAATGCTCGATCAGCAATTGCCGATCTGAGACACTTGTGGCGTCGTCACGACGTCTCATTCTCGCTAAAGGGCCGCCTTTACAGCGCATCTGTTTGTTCAGTATTGTTGTATGGGAGCGAGTCCTGGTCGATTGGCGTGGAAGACATGCGTCGTCTTTCTGCCTTCGATAACGGTTGCTTAAGGAAGATTGCTCGTGTTTGGTGACAACATCGAGTTAACAGTAATGACGTTCGGCGTCGCAGCTTGGGGAATGCGAGTATTCCCTTCAACAAAATGGTTTTGCTGCACAGTTGAGATGGTTCGATCACGTCCAATGCATGGCACGTGAATGTCTACCGTGTTGCGCTCTATTCGCTCGTCAAAGACCTGGCTTCATTCGACCGTGTGGTGGTCAGCAATCCACTTTACGACAGCACATGAAATCGCTGACTTCTTGTCTAGCCGCTGTTGGACCCGTACGTTTTCCAGAATGGGGACCAAAATATGAGAAGTGCCAATGTCTTAACACTCTTGAAGATATGGCCCGCAACCGGAATCAGTGGAAGATCTGTGTGTAGAATCATATTGGTTCACATGTTACATACTTGAAGCATTGAAAATGACAAAAAAGGGAAAAATCAGCGTGTGAAAAAACCGACTAACATTGTTTGTTCTACTTTTTGTCAAAAGGTTCCTTTCTTCCTGCAGCATAGTAGTTGAAGTGTGTTGTTCACTCGCAACTACTATGCCACGGTAATTATGACGCAGTGATTTCACCTAAGCTGCTAATCTCCATTGCTTTGTTGGCTCTATGTCTAGTTGCTAGCTTACATAGTTGGCGGCATGCGGTTTCGGATTTGCCTGTCACTGTGGCAAGCCACAGTACGCCTGCGCCTACAGAGGGACCATGGATGGCTTGCGCTGCACCACCCACAGCTCCAACCACACACCCCATATCCAGTGTAAACCCGAAGGAATAAGACCGGGAGACATGTGGATGGGAACCACGTTTCATCAACGGAGCCGGCCCACACTCCTTCACAGGCAAACACAAGCACACTGTATTTGGGAATCAAGCGCACACAAGGCGGTGGCTGGACCGTAGTCCGCTCCACACTGACTGCATGGAACCACTCTTTGATCCTAACACGGCCACAAGGACCGTGCACCCCGTCCCCTCCAGCAACGACCAACTGTTTCCTGGAGCCAGTATGGACGAGGTAGTGGGTAATAGACAGGTAGGCACCTTGTCAACATGCACATCAAGCGCATCCACACCGGGGATATCAAACAACAGCCAAACACTTGAGAGAAAGAAAAAGAAAAAAGAAAGAAAAAGAGAAAAACTCGATTAATGCATAAGGAAACGGTGATATAAACCTTAATTAAATAGCATATGTAATAAGTTGTTTACAAACAAATCCTAGCTAAGTGCACGAGGTCAGGAAATATAGTTCACGGAATGCCACGAACACAAATATGCTACGGAAATCGAATACAATTGGCTTAGGCAAGGTGTGCAAGTTAATGGAATAGAGTACTGGTAGACATTTATATGAGAAAGAAAAGCATTAAGGCACAAACTGTAAACCCACCACCTGAAATAAAGAGACTTAGCATGCAAGCACGCGGTTAGTAAATCGAATTCAGCGTGCCTACAAACGCTGCGCCGGCTCGCCGTAATTCTCTGCAGGACCCGTCGTCGCTTCTGTAGTGGCCCCAAAGGACCTAGCTCATGGCCCACTAGACATTTATATGAGAAAGAAAGGCATTAGGAGAGAATCGCAAACCCACCACCTGAAATAAAGAGACTTAGCATGCAAGCACGCGGTTAGTAAATCGAATTCAGCGTGCCTACAAACGCTGCGCCGGTGCTGCCTACGTTCACTGCGGGACCCGTCGGCGCTTCGGCAGTGGTCCCGAGTGACCTCTCTCATGGCTCACTAGGCCTGCCTGACTAAGGCACTCACGACCGCATGTTCTACAGCACCATGCGCTCGATGTCGATGGAGTACAATTCATTGGTGATTGCCGCTTCCGCACTTGCCGCTTCTTCTCTGCATGCATGAGGGCTTTCTCCCGCACTTCATCAACTGCCTTCGCGATTAGATCGCGCCATGAACCACGATCAACCGCCTTCGATTCCCATGATCTGCAATCAAGATTAGAACGTGTGAGGCTCACTTTAATCATGTCCTGGTAACGTAACTTTGGTTTCCCCACGTGCCGCTTCCCTATACTCAGCTGACCGTATAAAAGTTGTTTCGGTATCCGCGTCGAATCCATACGGCTCACATGACCGAGCCATCTCAGGTGTCGCAGTAAAAGTATGCAGTCCACTGGATACATCCCACTTCGGCGCAAAACTACCGTGTCTGCAACTCTGGCGCCCCAACCAACCCGCAAAATTCGTCGCAGACACTGCTGATGGAACCGCTCGAGATATCGCACATCCCGACGGTACATTGTCCACGTTTCACTGCCGTATAGAAGAACGGACAGTACCATGGATTTGTACACCATCAGCTTCGTGCCAATGGTAAGCTGATGGTTGTTCCACACTCGGTACTCTAGCTTCCCGAATGCCGCTGCTGCCTTCGACACGCGAATACGCAACTCAACATGTAGCTGCTGATCAGTCAAAATCACACTCCCAAAGTAGCTGAAACGGGAGGTGGTTTCCAATACTTCAGCACCAATGCTGATTCGCGGCAATATTGAAGATTGCACCTCTGGTGAAGGCTGAAAGAGACAGACAGTTTTGCTTGTGTTGATGGTGAGCCCGAATTTGGCCGCTGCCGAAGCCAGAGCACTAGTCATATGCTGCAACTCATCCGCGCTGTGTGAAAACAACGCACAGTCGTCAGCAAACAGCAACATACGGATAGTTGTCTCACAGACTAGATTTCTCGCACCGAAACGACGGATGTTCAGCAACCCACCATCAATACGGTGCTCCACACGAACACCGTAAGCACAAATCGGCCGGTGGCCGAGTGGTCTGCAAGTTTGCTTTGCAACCACAAGGTCACCGGTTCGACTCCGCGTAGGGGTGGGCGTCCTCGCGGTGTATTCAGCCCGCGCGCGACTGGTGGTGGTCGCGCGGCAGCAAAGCGCCCTTACGGCGTACAGCTGACACATTATTATTATTATTATATTAAACAGAGCAGCAGCTAAGACACAGCCTTGCTTCACACCAGAGACAACTGCAAAGTCATCCGAGGTCTCTCCACTCAGCTGCACCTTAGCTCGCATACCACTGTGCAGACATTCAATTAAACTTACAAACTTACGCGGGCAACCAAACTTACCCGACACCAGCCACAATGCCTCGCGGTTCACCGTATCAAATGCTTTGGTGAAATCGACAAAAAGTGAGTACAATGGCTGGTGTCGTTCTCTGCAATTCTCCTGGAACTGACAAACCGCAAACACCATATCTATAGTGCTGCGACCCGAAAGGGATCCACATTGTTCTTCCGCCACGTTAGGCTCCACAACCTGACTCACGAGGCGATTGAGCAGGATTCGGGCAATCACCTTGCCCACACAACTCAGCAAGTTGATGCCACGATAATTCGTGCAACATTGCTTGCTCCCTTTGCCCTTGTACAGTGGTAGCACAAGGGCATCCTTCAGCTCAGGAGGCACCTCCTCCTCAATCCAGACACGTTGCACCAAGTGGTGCAGCGCAGTCAACAACGCGGGTCCGCCGTGTTTCAATACTTCAGGTGGGATCCCGTCACATCCGGCACATTTTCCGTTTCGCAGCTGAGCAAGTGCTCTCTGCGTCTCATCCAGTGTCGGCGTATCCGCCAGATCCGCCTTCACATCGTCCTGCTTCAGGCCGTTCAATGTAGGCCAGTCGATCTCTGAACGGTTGTTCAAGAGACAGTCAAAGTGTTTCCGCCAGATCTGCATTATGTCTGCAGTCTGGGCGCAGGTAGCGCCTGAACTACCACCGATCAGTGTCCTCAGCTTCTCCGATCTCGGTCCATACACCGCCTTCAAGGAGTTAAAGAATTCCTTGTGTTGACCGCGTTCGGCGTAGCATTCCATCTGCTTCGCCTTCTCCGTCCACCATGCATTTTTAATGCGACGGAGCTCTCGGGTCAGTCGCCGTCGAAGTTTGCGAAACTGACTACTCTTCACCAAGTCACTGGGGTCTGCCACATGTGCAGCAAATGCTGCATTCTTCTCTGACACCAATGCGCCAATCGTCGCATTGTTCTCATCAAACCAATCAGGCCGCTTACAGTTTGCGCGTCCGATGGTCTCCTCGGCAGCAGCTGTCACCTGGTCGCGAATGTGGTGCCACAGGTCGCCCACTGCGGCTATGCATTCCACATCACACAGGCGTGCAGCCATCGCCTACTCCAGCTCAACAAGTTTCGCCACAGTACCGAGGGAGAGAATGTTAAATTTACGCCGATTTGCGGCGGGAGTGCAATACATAGATTTACGAAAATATATGTACAGTTTGGTCCGCACCAACTTGTGATCAGTGCCACACTCAGCTCCACGCAGTACACGTGTCATGCGCACTTCACGCATATCACGCTGACGTACGATGACATAGTCGAGCAGGTGAGCGTGACCACTCCGTGGATGCGTCCAAGTTGCTATATCACTCGCACTCAGTGCAAACCGAGTGTTCGTGATCGTCAGGCCGTGAGTGGCACACAGTGAGAGCAGCCTGTCACCGTTCGCATTCGCTGAACCAATGCCATGCGAACCGATAACATCTGTCCACGCTGATGCATCACGCCCAACGCGCGCGTTGAAATCACCCAGCAGAAATAGTCGGTCGCTCCTCTGCACAGACCGTATCACGGAGGATAGCTCAGTGTAGAACTGATCACGCGTGTCATCAGGATAACACATGGTCGGACCGTACGTGCTTATAAAAGTAGCAAACTTACCTCTTCCAAGTTGTAGGCGAACAGTCATCAGTCGCGCGCTAACGCCTGTTGGTTCACCCACCAGCTGGCCATGGAGGCGATCGGATATTGCAAATCCGACCCCATGTTCACGTGGTGCTGAGGCGGCGTTGCCCACCCAGTAGAATGTGTAGCCAGCACCTGCTTCATGTAACTTACCTTGCTCAGCGAGCCGAGTTTCACTGAGCGCCGCAATATCGATGCGGTAGCGCGCCAGCTCCATTGCGACCAGTGCAGTGCGTTGCTCCGGGCGCTCGCTGGAGTTTCGGTCCAGTAGTGTGCTCACGTTCCAGCACCCGATGTTGAGTGCTTTGCGCGCAGGCATACGATTGCATTGGTGGGCAATCGCACGCGAGATGGTCGTTGTGCTTCGGAGGTTTGCTTGAGGGACTCCACCCGGAGCCTTTGACTCAATAGCCTGACCCACAAGGCAGTGGATGGTTTGGAGGTTTGCTTGAGGGACTCCGCCCGGAGCCTTTGGCTCAATAGCCTGACCCACAAGGCAGTGGAGAGCAGATCCAGCTCGGGAATGTGATTGCAGAGACAGATTGGAATCTGCTTGACGGCCGTCACACGCAGCCTTTGAGGTTCTGGAACAATTATTATATGTTTTGCGACCGTAGTAGGATACGCACCTGCCACCCCGGCCAGACGCAGGTGGGTTTTTGGCGGGTTTGCACCAATTTGACCAGGGGCTGCCTGGCTTGAGGCGGGCAGTAGCAAACCATTGAACACCCGGAGGTGTCCTCCCACCGTCAGAGACAATGCGTGGCCCTCGTGCTCTACGCCAATCGAGCTGTGAGATTATAACCCATAAACCTGTTGTCTCCCATGGCTAGGTTTTACGGGAAGAGGGCCATCGACCACTTCCTAACCTCCGGAGAGGATGGACTAGGATACTGCCAGGGCGCCCAATCCTGACAGGAGAACGACTCGGGTCCTCAGCCAAAGCCTTCGATTAAATAAACACCCGAAAGGCAGCGAGTCTAGCACATGGTCAGTTAGCCGACTCATGCGGATTGGTGTCCTGGATCTTGGCAGGGAGAAGGGCGAAACCCAACTCCCACCCAGCGGTCGCCACGTGGAGGCGCAAAGGACATGAGACTATGGCGCAGCAGTAGCAGCAGTAGGTAGACCATCTGTCAGGATCTAGCCACCACCAGCCTCAGCGCACCATAGGCTCTCCGGCTAGCTTACATACATACATACAAAGTCACAGCCTATAGTTCCACACTCTACGTTACACCCAGGTTGACCAGAGGAAACGGCACATCATGTTTGATGTTTTCCTCACATGTATTTCCCCATTTCTGCATGCAACGCAATGTGCCTACAGCGAAACATCGCGTGTAAAACTATGGTCATGCCTGACAAAGCATACCTCGATGCACTCGAGGACAAAATATTTAATTATCCATTCATAGACCAACTCGGGATCTCGCGCGCCCAACATGGTGTGCCCTTCTTGGAGAAAGACAACGAAAAGGGAAGCAGCCGAGTCATTGGTACTTTAAAAGGACACAAGAGGACCAGCTGACAAGCAGAAAAATGGTAAACTTCGGTGCTACTCATCATGTTCTTCTACACGCACGTGAACAGCACTGCGCAAGTCAATATAAGCTTTATAAAACACAAGTGTGGGAACGAGTTAAGCAATTTACACTAACAAAGCGGATACACTGCAATATAGAATCGCCGAAAAATATAATGAAAAAGCGATGCTGAAAACAATAAGAGTACATTTCCATTCAAGCAATTGATACATCGCTACTTTCGGGTCGACTAACAAGTGAGACAGTTAGTGTAAGTTGGTTTAGCTCAAGTGCGGTGAAGAAGCATGATATGTGCGAAACCAACCTCAGCATGAGGCACTATAAAAATAGATACCGTACTGGTTAAAACAGTGTGCAGTGGGTGAAAGCCATTGTTTAGAATTCCATAATAGCAATGGGTGATTTGTTCCTTAATTCAGAGCATCGAAACAGAAATCTTAATGGCCACACAAAAAGAGTATAGCCTTTCTGAAAAAGTCCGGCGAAAATATCAAGGACAGCGTAAACAAAAAGAGAGAATACATGTGTTTACAAAGTGCAGAATTAGAACACGGAGTGAAAAGGGCAATTTCAGCATGAGAGCGTAAAAGGATAGTCTCCTGAGTTTTTGAAGGGTCTCAGGAATAGGTGTCGATTAGGATAAAATGCAAGAGAAGAAAACAAGGAGATACTCAACGGTGGATAAACGCAGGATGTAATGGCCACTCACGATCAAAGGAGAAGGCATTTAAGAAGGACCGCAGTCTGCCGGGCAGAGAAAAGAGAATGTGACATCACAAGCACCGGTGGTTGATCGTAATCAACCGATAAAATATTATATACCTAAGTGGCCAGTTCTCTGACCTAAGAAGTAACAATGGTCGCGCTAGAGTGCTGTGAACATTTTATTAAAGCAATAAATCCAGTCTAGGTAAGTAGCGGAGGCTTTGAGAAGCCGCCATAGATATGGCAATGCATGCAGTAATCTCGGTGATGCGACCACCAAACGTGAAACAGCTACCTAAAAAGTGAATTCGAGAGGTCGTTGGCTGGTCGTGAGATATGGTTTTGTGATAGTACTCTGAACTTCGAGGGCACAAAGCATTTGCCGAAGCGCGCAGCGATAAGCATCTGTCGAGTAGCAAGGTGTGCAAAGAGGAGGGCACACTGAAGATAAAGCGAAATCAACTGCGTAATCCAAGTGAGCGGCGATATATCACATATACTAGCATATACACGACAGTCGTGACCATCCTTCGTAGGCCAGTGGTCTTCACGGCATAATGGCAACAGTGGAGTTGCGGGTTTGAGTCCAACAAGGCTACTTTGTCTTCTACACGGTAGTAAAGCGCAAGTTTGTGGATAATAAGCGGCGCCATATCACATTTAGTAACTTAGTCACGATGGTCGTTGCTGTCCCCCGTAGCTCAGTGGTCTTAACCAGACTGGCAACAGTCGAGTTGTGAGTTCGAGCCCTACAACGGTCAAATGGAATGCGCACTGCCAATGATTCCCGAAAGGATGAAACGGCCGTGAAGTACTTCTCCGGGTGTGTATAGGCTGTCTGGTTAAGTCTAGATGTGATGAACCTCTAGCTATATCATTCAAATCACCCTTAGTAGTCCCTGGTAAACTAAATTTGATGGTTGGAAACCGAACGAAACATTTGTTCAAAAACAGGCAAAGGTGGGAGCCATTCATGTTTAGTTCGAATAAAAAGTGGAAGAGAAATTTCAAATAACCCTGGCAGATCTCATGAGCTATGGTGAACTCAGGGGAGAGTTTCCCGGATACTCTCACACGAAAGAGGCGGTGGTCGTACAGACACTGTAAAAGGAGAACTTCCGAGATATGCCATTCGGCGAGAACTATCGCAGTAAGCAAACACGATCAACCGAATCAAGAGCGGCATATAGATGGAGTAATATTACCGTGATAAGCTGCGATGTTCGAGCTCCCGACGATCAACGCGAGCTCTGTCAAGGAGGAAAAAAGCCTGACATTCACTGATACGTCTTTCACAATGACTAGTGAATCGCGGCAGCACGGTGTAAGTCAGCAGGTTGGAAGCTACTGAGAACACACTGAAACCACGATGATTTTCAAAAAATGAACTTAAGCCCGTTTCGAAGAGGAAATTGATGGTCGGGAACCGCTACTTTGAAGATACTTCGTTCTTGCGCCAAATAGCCTCGAACATCGAAGCGAGAGCAAGCACTAATAAGTAACTAGTCTCTCAACAGTGACGGTGAAAAATCCCCTTGGGAAAGGCGATCTTGCTCCGCTCAAGCGACGCCAACTCGCGCCGGGACTTCGGGAGAAGGAATAGTCAAGTGAGAGTTTCAATTGGGTTAAAGATACACCCGAACATCTGAAAAACCGGGCCGGCTAAATTGCTCACCAGTGCTAGACAAGGCATTCCAATTGACATGACTGAGAGTGAGTAAGCTAAGCAGTTTTCTCAGCTTGCATTTCGCTCATGAGAGCGGTTAATGGGCTCATGCGGTCAATAAGTTGGAACAGGGTTCGTGCATTCCCGATGGCACCAGCCTACTCCAACTCACGGCCCTCCGCCATTCTCCGACGATTCCGATTAGGTATGACATCCTAGGGTTGGCCTGCCGAACTACCTCCTCGTGGTACCATCTGGGTGGTTCGGGAGTCACCCATTCCAGCAAAGTGTTTGGCGACAGTGTTCCACCTCGGTGGGGCATTGCAGTCCAGCAATTGTGCTGATTCCATAGGGAGTATTGGACTCCTATTTGCTGATTTACCAAACGAAGGATGTATGAACTGAACATTCAGTCAGCGACTCCCAATGGGTGCGATTCCCTGAATTCGCCCTGCTTCCTTGCGCGTAGGTTATTTAGCCAAAGGCTCGGGGTGGAGTCCCCTAAGTCAACTCCCTACTTCGGCTTGGGCAACCCGGTAGTATCACGCCCTCTCACAAAACCATGGACTACAATGTGCTCATCAGCTACTGTTTCTGCTTCTCACATCCACGCGACTTCATCATACGACAATAGTTTGTTTGCCGAACAACCTCCTCGTGGTGCCAGCTGGGTGGTTCGGGATTTTCCCGTTCCAGCAAATGGTTCGGCGGCAGTGTCCCAGGAAGTGGTGGGTTTTCGCCTGGCAAGCGTTCTCCCTATAAAAAGCCACATATGTCCGTTTAACAACACTGTGACGTGGCGGACGTGACTCGCCACTAAATAAAGTCACTGCCCCTTGCTTCATCCTGGCGAAGCATTGTATTCCAGCAAGTTGATGCTGTAATTTCGGGGAGCATTGGGCCCCTGTTTGGCAAAGGAACAAACGAAAGGCGTATGAACTGATCAATCAGTCACCGGCTCCCAATGGGCGCGATTCCCTGAATTCGCTCCGCTGCCTTGCGGACAGGCTATTCAGCCAAAGGCTCGGGGTGGTGTCCCCTAAGTCAACACCCTACTTCGGCTTGGGCAACCGGGTAGTATTTCGCCCTCTGACGAAACCGTGGACATTGTTGTGTTGTGTTTTCTTTTACTATTTCTGTACCTTGTTTTGAGTTCCATGGTTTCCGATGGTGCAATGTCTATTCATAGACTGTTGCAAATATATATATATATATATATATATATATATATATATATATGTAACGTGTAAGTCAGTGGATAGTGAGCGGCGTTATATCACATCTAGTAACTTATTCACGATGGTCGTTGCCGTCCCCCGTAGCTCAGTGGTCTCAATCACGGACTGGCAACAGTCGAGTTGCGGTTTCGAGCCCTACCAAGGGTCCGATGGAATGCGCACTGCTGATGATTCCCGAAAGGATGAAACGCGCGTACAGTGCTTTTCCGGGCTTGTGGCGGCTGTCTGAGTGAGCCTAGATGTGACGAAATTCTACCTATACCATTCAACTCCCCCTACTACTCTTCTGTAATATATATATATATATATATATATATATATATATATATATATATATATATATATATATATATATATATATATATATATATATATATATATATATATATATATATATATATATTACCCAATTCATGTGTTCAAAAATCTGGCTGCGATTCCGGTTGCGCCGCAAACCACGGAGTTCAAGCTATGGCTCCCCTTCGTCCCCGACCCTCGTTCCGTCTGGCGTGCTTCAACGTTGGGACACTCATGCAGATTGGACAGCAAGCCGGTCTAGTGCGCACCATGGATTCCCTAGACACTGACGCCTTTCAGAAAACCGATTGCAAGATCCCAGCACTGTGCTTTGACAACCCCTACTGACCACGAAGCCAGATATCACCTGCGTCTTTCTGGAGATCCAGAAGAGGCCTCAGCGGGTTTGCCGAGGGTAGGTATAGCACTAAGTGGACTGGTTCCCGATTAACAACCGACTGTGTGCAGTTCGGCCTCGGTGTTCATGTAGAATCAACAAGCACCGCAGGGAGACACAACTTGTTTGTGATCTCCGTGTACACTCCAACTGACTGCAGTGGCGACTCGGTCAAGGACGAATTCTACCGGGATCTACATCAGATCTTGACTAATGCTAAAATGTCGGATATCGTTATCCTTGCTGGGGATGTTAATGCACGGATTGGCCGCCTGTTACCATACAAACGCCACCTTGGTGGTCATCACGCGCTCGAGGAGAACCGCTCTGATAACGGAGGGGCTTCTCACATTGAGCAAGACAACCATCTGTTTCTCTCGAGCATTAACTTCAGGCGTACGAAGAAGCGTTCCGCAACGTGGCGTCCCCCTTCGCCAACACATTTGTGGTCTCAAATTGATCACAATGCAATTAGCTTCAGATGGCGCGATAGCATGCTGGACTGCAGGTCCTTTTGGTCCACTTTCGTTGACTCAGATCATGCACTGGTCTGCGCGAAAATCTGTATGTGTTTTGGGGGGTTCCGAAACACGAAGCAATGCAAGATTGATGTACACAGATTAACTGATTCCTCTGTCTAGGTGATCTATCAGTCTTCACTGGCACATGCAGTCAGTTGCAATCCACTGCAAGACGTGGAGCAACGCTAGACTTGTATACGGAAAGCGATGACCATTTCCGGGCAGTCCAGCTGCGGCCTAGCTCGACGCCCCTTAAAGGCTTGGATCTCTGCTCCTTCCCTGGAGCTGTTCGAACGCCGCAAAGATATCCCCACGGAATCAGATTGCAACGAGAGACGCCATTCTGCCAACGGGCTGCTCAAGCAAAGCTTACGCAAGGATCGCGAGACATGATGGTCTGAGAGTAGTTAAGAGATGGAGACCGCTGCCCTCTCTGGCAACACTCGCAGGCTTTTCCAACTCATTCGGTCCACTGGCCTCAGGAAGCCTGGTTTCCGTGAGGTCATCTGCGAGGTGGATGAGTCCCCGATCACCAACCAACAGAGGAGTATGGACCGCTGGGCCGAGCACTCTCACACGCAGTTCAACTGGCCTTCACCATTCATCAGTACATGCAGTACACCTTGTCGTCCATCCTGCATCGTCCAAATGAATCCACTCAGCGAAGCGGAAATATGCCTCGGGATTCGACGCTTAAAGCGGTTCAAGGCTACAGGGTCAGACGGATTTCCTCTGGAGCTGTTCGAGTACGACGAGTTGGCGATCATCAACCGTCTGACCGCGCTGTTCGCAAAAATCTGGCATGAAGAGAAAATGCCTTCCTCTTGGGGCGAATCAGTTATTGTCCAGATTTTCAAGAAAGTCGTTCGCACTTCATGTGTAAATCATCGCGGGATTAGTCTTATTTCGGTTGTCTCCAAGCTATTGGCATCCATTCTGCTTCGCAGAATATCCCCAGTACGCGCATCACACTACCGTGAAGAACAGGCTGGTTTCCGTCCCGGCCGCGGATGCGTGGATCAAATCTTCACGCTCCGCCAACTCCTCGTACATCGCCACATTTAGCACAGGCCCACAATCGTTGCATTCTTAGACATACGTGCCGATTTTGACTCCGTTGATCGACCTGCTTTATGGTGTTGCTTGATAAAGAACGGGGTGCTAGAGAAATATACCGCCATCTTACGAGCACTTTACCTTCATACATCCAGCAGAGTGAGGGTATATGGCAAGCTTTCCTCACAATTCGCTGTCAATAGCGGTGTGCGACAGGGCTGCCCCATGTCCACATTCTTCTTCAACTTCGCAATCGAAGACGTTCTGTCAAATGCTCTAGAAGGTTTCCAACATTTTGGTTTAGAGCTTCTACCGGGTGAGCGCGCGACCGACTTAGATTATGCTGATGATATCGCCTTACTTAGTGACGTTCCTCAGGGTATGCAACTCATTCTGGATCGTTTGGCGGTTGAAGCATCTAAGTATGGCATGAGCTACGCCACATCGAAGTGTAAAATACTGCTCCAGACTTACACCTGCTCCCGTGCTCACTCTCGAAGGTGCACAACTTGAACAGGTAGATAGTTTCGTCTACCTTGGGAGGTGGATTTCTACTGATCGCACTATCCGCAAAGAAGTTTCTCTTCGCATCGCTAAAGCTAGATCAGCATTTGTCAATCTTAGGCATTTGTGACGTCGTCACGACGTCTCATTCTCACTAAAGGGCCGCGTTTACAGCGCATCAGTTCGCTCAGTATTGTTGTATGGGTGCGAGTCCTGGCCGATTCGCGTGGAAGACATGCGTCGTCTTTCTGCGTTCGATAACGGTTGCTTAAGGAGGATCGCTCGTGTTTGGTGACAACATCGAGTTAACAGTAATGACGTTCGGCGTCGCAGCTTGGGGAATGCGAGTATTCCCTTCAACAAACTGGTTTGCTGCGCCAATTGAGATGGCTCGGTCACCTCCTACGCATGGCACGTGAGCGTCTACCGCGTCGCGCACTATTTGCTCATCAAGGACCTGGCTGGAGGCGACCGCGTGGTGGTCAGCCTTCCACTTTACGACAGCACATGAAATCGCTGACGTCGTGTCTAGCCGCCGTTGGACCCGTAGGTTTTCCGGGATGGGGACTGTTATAATTGAGGGGACGCCTCTTGATATGATTGCGTAGATGCCTGATGAGATTGTCACTGGCACGGTTGGAGCGCGACTACGGGAACAGCTTGTAACGCTGGTTGATCGAACAGATTTGCGCCGACCTGATGGCGTTAGTTTAGCTCGGTGAGACGGAAATTGAGCGGGCGTGAGAATGATCCTAGCCACACGTATTCGGGTAGATGCTGAGCCCTCGGAACGGACGCACACGAGAGGGGTTACGGTAGACGCGCACTAGTGACTTAGACGCGAACGGTGCTCAGCTGACGCACACAAAGTCACGCGACCAACCGACCCCCACTGAGGGGAAGAGGAAAAAAGGCAAGTGGTCCTCTGAAGGCTCTTTTACGACCAACATAGGGCAAATCACAGCCGGTGCTATGGGTCATTAAGTTAGGGAAAATTGCTACCACGACGAGGTGGTAGTTTGTAAAAGACCAGTGTCAAAAGATGCGCAGTTGGGCCGCGTCTAGGAGTGGCTGAATGCTGCTGCGTTGTGAGGAGGAAGTGGACCTCGCTTTCCATAGCCATAATGCTGTAGTTTCTGGGGCGTTTTTGCGGGGATTTTTGACGGACCCGCAACAGGGACCCAAAGATAAGCAGTGTTAATGGCTTAACACACTTGAAGACATGGTCCGTAACCGGAATCAGTGGAATATTTTTGTACAGTATTGTAGTGATTAACATGTTAAATACTTCAAGCATTAAAAATGACAAAAAAGAGAAAAATCGGCGTGTGAAAAACAAACTAAGAAATGTTTTGTTGTACTTTTTGTCAAAAGGTTCCTTTCTTTCCGTGGCATATTAGCTGAAGTGTATTGCTCGCTTGCAACTACTATGCCACGATGATTATGAAGCGATGACTGTCCCTTACCTGCTGATCTCCATGGTTTTCTGTTGGCTTTGTGTCTAGTTGATAGACTGTTACCTACTTACTTACATCCTAGTCAGATATCTTTTCACGGCTATGTGGAAAAATGGGAAACTGCTATCTTGCAAAACCATATTATTTGCTTGAATTAAGCAAATCGAACCTGCGGATGTCTGTCCATCATCCAGATATTTTAAGCTGGGCGCATAAGTGAATTCGAATGCTCTCTGTGCTGAGTACTGAAAGTTTGCATTCGGTTCGCCTATGTCATGTGTCAGTGGCGAATGATGTTGCAATTCAGACTGATATTTCACTTTCGCAGATTGCGGAAATAGCATCTTCGAGGATGGACGCGTAATCGAGGTCAAAATTGTGCGTTGCGTGGGTAAGAGGCTGGATAGAGGCGAATACTCTTGATCGCTAGACAAATCTGCATAGATGTATATCATCTATAGCTGACGGTGATGTGGTTACTTTGAGTCCAGGGACATCTATCGTTCAGGTAGAAATCAAGTAACTCACTGCAAACGTTTGTGTTTATAATATAGGGATTGTGATAGGCGCAAAGCGGTTAACAGTGTTAGTACGACAAGCATCAAGTCAGAATCGGCCCCTTAGGCGGTGCACTGACTCCATTAAGTGAGCAACTTAAGCAAAGAATCAGTTGCTTCCGGCCACTAGAATAAGAAAGAAGGTCTGCTCGTTAAATCCAGCTTTAACTGCTTCCGAGTTATCGATGGTGGTAGGGTTACCTTTGAAGATAAAAAGGCACCATGCCTTCGATCGCCGTTGTTAAGCCCGATGAAGGTTCGAATTAGAATGATACATATGCGAATATTCATCATGATCCATTCCTGCGGAAGAACCTCCGCAGATTCAGCCATGGGGTGTGCAGTCCGTATCCTTGAACTCTAAGCTTAATAAGCGCAGATATATGACGTTGGTGGTCTGTAGGAGTTTCAGAGACATATACATTAAATCAGAAGGACTTTATCACCAGTTGATCGCTCTGGGTGTGCAAACGTTGAAAATCCGTGTGAAATAATGCCCAGTATCTAAAAAAGACTTGGATGCTTTCCTGTTAAGGTGTGGGAAGTCAGTAGTGGACTCTTTCTAGTCAGCAAGAAGAGTAGAAACGGAAGGGGAGGTACGGTTACTGGCTCTATATCTTTTGGACGAGTAATACAGTCAGGTTGCCCATTCGGGAGCATTTGTTAAAGGTGCCTTGGAACCCAACAACCTAATCCACAGTGGTAGGGAGCAAACCCACACCGGGAATGTGATTGCAGAATATCACCCGGATCTGCATGTGATTACCTACTCTCATGAAACATTGGAACAATCGGTAAAATGCACGAGTGCCTTTCGATTGTGGAGGGTTACGCACCTGGGACCACGCCCAACGGCAAGTGAGAGCTGGCGTGTTTGCACTTCAGTGACCAGAAACTGCCTGGCCTGAGAAGAGTATTAGCAAACCGTTCAGGGCAGTGCTTTCCAACCGTCAGGGACAACCAGTAGCGCTACGTCAATCAAGACGAGATTATAACCTGTGAAGTATTGCATCCCATGGCCTGGTTTTGAAGGAGGAGGGATAATAACTGCTGATTAACTACCAACGAGGAGAAAGGTTATTTGTCAAACCCCAAACAACTGGCCGGTCCAGAATTAATTCTGCAGACATATGGAATGTGATATCCAGCACATCGGGATCAATGAATCACGGGAACGCGCGCAAACCAACACACTACTTTAGGGCTCAATCTCGTACTGACGAAAGAATTCGTGAAATCTGAACCGGAAAATGTGTCGCCCGAAAATAATGTACAACGCCTGTGAGGGTTCTGTGCAGTAGCTTTCAAGTTAGACATCCTTTCAAGCAACCGGAAGAGCGCTAGGTGACCAACTTGCTTTATCGGGACTTGCCAGTAGTACGAGTCCACCGGCTACATGGGGAATTAGACCAAGGAGTTCTGGACGCAAGAAACTCGTACCACTAGGCCGCGGCGTATGCCACTGGTAATCGTCGCCTCATTTAAGGGAAGAATGGATGCTGGAGGGAGCAGCATCAGATGATAGGATACGGTACTCGACTCCAGCGAATGGGCGACGCAACCCAAAGTTGATCAGAAAGTGGGCTAAACGCAATGCACCGAGGAACTGCATATCGGTATTCGGAGACCGCAAGAAAAGAACTCTGCGACAGGGCTTCTAGACGTGAAGTAGGCCTGCGGCAAGTCACGCGGAAAGCTGGTAAAGTCAGTTCATCAATATGACACGGGTTGCTACGCAGCCGGTGTGAGCACCACTACAGCTGGCCAATGGAGATCGCTAGCAGATCTGAATCTGTCTAGACAAGTGACGTGAGTCAGCTCAGAAACGTGAGGCTAGAGAGGATGGGGCATGTAAATTATAAAATTTACCGTGTTCTGTTCCTAATACACTTCGGTCTAGCAGGCTTCAGTGTTTTGTTCATTCCCGGCTGGGTTGGCAGCACAGAGAGCAGGGGCAGCGGTGGCGTTACAACAATCGCAGTGAAGACTGTATCAAGAACGACTTGACAACGGGGTGCACATGACCATAGAGATAATGGCGAGAGTAAGATACAAGATGCGTGTGGATTAATGGAGCGTTTGATCAAGAAGAGAAAAATGTAGTGCGTTCCTAGTCACAACAAACAGTGGCATGGTGAAAGAACAATAATTGGGAGAATCGAAAGCAGTGTCTAGCTTACCAAAGCACAATCAGTGCCTCGAGAAGGACACACTTCTCCATCATGCCGCTGCATGGATCTGCCCACAGGCTGATTACTTCGGAACCGATCGCGTCAAAATGAGGCTGTGAAAGATATGTGGAACGGAAGGGAAAGAAGCAACCCGATGGCGGATATAAAGTCTGCCACAGTACAACGGTGCAGGACAGTAGTGTAAGCGGTGCGAAACCAACGTATGCAACATGCCGTTCAGTCTTCAAGCGTGATAAAATGATGAAAATTGCTGAAGCTCGACGGCGCTCAAGTGGAAACTAGTGTGGTTTTCCTTGCTCAACATTATGAAGCGATTAGCTATGATTAAAATGTGCTCCCTAAAATCATGGAAATCAAAAGTAAATAGAATGATCGAAAAAATGAAAACCGAACATAAGAGATTAGTGTACACTGATCACACAAACCGAAGGGGAGAGTTTAGCTCAGTCCAATTAAAACAACTATGATCCAAGCACCGAAGTGCCGTAAGCCCAATTGCCACGGCGCAGGATGCCAGATTAGGAAATGCGGTTGAACGCAAATAGAATAGAAAAAAATTGAACAAATAACGAAGTTCGTAAAACCAATCGAGATGGAGTGGAAACAACCAGCTAGATGCAGAGTCAAATGGAGAAACACCGAGGACTGCGCTACTGCGTCATGTCCGATAGGGTCCTGAACCAATCATTGGCACCATCCCACCGTCCATGAGGACGCACGCACTACCCTGTCCCTCAGGCAGTTCCTTCATGCCTCGTGGTTTCGCCTAACTTGATGCAGCCACGGCGTGTAAATATATAAAATATACAGAGCCGGCGAAAACCATGAAAAGGAAGTAATAAATACAGAAACCACAAAGAAAAGAATGAAAGTTGCAAAGAAGTGTTTTGTTATTGAATCTTGTCTTTTTGATTTTTTGTCTGTTTAATGCTTGCGATGTAAAACAAGAAAATCAAGACAGACATTTGTACTCATTTTCCATTGGGCCCGGTTCTGCGCTACCTCCGAAAGAATTTCTAGCCAGCGGTGTTGTTCATCTTTGATCCCCCAGCCCGAAGATGCACGGGACCTAAGACAGCTAAACTGGAAGTTAGCGCTTTAATCGTTTGTCGCCATGTGATGGGCTGACCACCGCGCGATTTCTTCCAGCCTGGTCTTTTGCGAGCGAAGACAGCGCATCGGGGCAGCCATTTGCTTGGCATGCATAAAACGTGGCCCGGCCATCTCAGTTGGCGTAGCGGTACCAGTCTCTCAAGTGGAATCCCCGTGTTACCCAAGACGCGACGTCTAACATCATGGTTGCGCACGTGGTTCATCCACCACACTCGAGCATACGGAGTGCGTGACCTATCCAACGTAAACGGCTGAGATTTAGAGCAAATATTTCGGCGAGGTATCAGAATTTATTACCAAAAACCAGCTGGCGGACCATAGAATTGCTCACCCGGTATTCTTGCCCGATGTGAGCAATACTTCGTAAACGTAACGGTGGTCAAATAGGGCCAAGTGTACAATGTGTTCAATGCGAACAGCTTAGGTCTCTGATCGATATATAACGAAAAGCAGATTTCTATGTCTCCACAAATGGTCGAAGCTCTGAAATGTCACACGGGATGTGACACAGCAACCACCATAAGCAAATCGATTCACCACTTCCATTGGCTCCTAAGCTAGTAACTGAAACCGATGGCATATCGGTCCAGTCCCGCAACAGCATTGCACTTTGGAGGTGTACATCTACCGAAGGGTGCATCGATACCCACCAGTCTATTCACTAGTGTTTGCGTAGTCACTCGCCAAACCTAAGGAGAGCTATGTCGTTCGCATACTTCTGGTTTGTCAGTCGGTCACGTAGCAGAATTCCCACTATGGTAGAGTCCGTAAGAACGGAGTCACTCATTTTGATTTCAGTAACAAAGTTGAAGAGGAAAGGAGATATAAGACAACGCTGGCAAACTCCACTTGTCGTAGAAAACTCAGGAGATAGTTTCCGTTAGACACTTACACGGCATAGGGAGTCGCGCGCGTCACGGATAGGCAGGGTCACAATCCAGCACGATCGACGGAGGAGAAGGCGGATTCCAGGTCAATGAAAACCATCAGTCGGTTGTCCGTAATTGTGTCTCTAGACCTATGCTTGGCGAGGTGCATATATGTGATCGATGTAACCACGACTAGGGCGGAAACCAGCCCGATGTTCAACGGATCGGCTCTCATGAGGGCCAGTAAATGGTCGTTCCATGGTGTTGCGGACCCGCTGAAACTCGGTACCCCTTAGCACTTGTTTCCGCGCTTCGGTCAACCTGTTCGATGCCTCAGAAATCTAGTAGGAGTTAAAACTTCTCAAACTGAGTGTACATCAGACGTCAGAAGCACTTTTCATGGCACACTTGAGACAATTCCGGTCAATGTTTGGCTCAGCAACTTCATTCAAAATTGACAATTAGATATAGTTATATTGCAGACTGCAAGTTCGTTACAAGCAAAAAGATTAGAGGTCAGACGCTTCTATGAAGTGGGAAGAGTGCGTGTACCAGAGCATGGTCGGAATCCAGGCACATGTTCCAAATTGACCGACTGACATGTGCCACCTGTAGCTGATGGCAATAGGGTCAATTTGAATCCAGGTCATTGAGGGATTCGATTGGCGACAGGTGACGCAGTGTGAATGTTTTGTGCTGGAAAACAGTGCTGCTAATACCAAGATTGTGGTCAGCGCTCAGTTGGAGGGATTGGTCACCATTGTCCGTTCGGCGAGCATCGACCCCAAGGCGAGTGCACAGGTGTTGTGCATGGGCTAAAAAATTGACCCACTTGAGTATTCAAGTCACCAGCAACAATCACGATGTTAGTATTCTTTGTCATGTGAAGAAAAGACGAGAGTTCAGGACAGAAATCGTCCTTCATACCCCCCGCCCAGACTCCAGTCAGTGAGGGCATAAACACACACATACATACGCTATGTTAGCTGAAGATGAGGAATACCTCAGCGATCGTTCCATAATACACAAAGATATATGAAAATATGAGATACGATACATTATAGGATAAGAAATAAAAACAAAAAACAGGTAATATAGTGTCTAGTGTGAGAGCGCGTTCGGTGAGGAAGATAAGTTGGAGGGGGAGAGACAAAAAACTCACAACAAAAACGCGTATGAGGTCGGCACTTCGCCATATCAGCAAGTGTGTACAAACAAACGTTTTCATCGTCCATAGGGACCCCAGCCCGGCAGTCGGGAGACGCCAACCGACGCCAAGTCTGAAGTTAGGGACTTCATTGCTCTTGATTAAATCATCCCTTAGCCTCCCCTCCTCTTCCTTTTCCAACCGCACACCCCAGTCGCGCAAACGACGCACGACGCGAGAGTCGGTGTGTTGGCATGCGCAACAGAGCCTAGCCACCAAGAGGGGTGCATGAGATAACGGTGCTGAGCGGTTAACTCGCTCTACCTGCACCAAATACACGACGCCGTACACACTCATTGATTACGATGTATTTCAACCAGATACGAGCTAAGCTACGAAGACAGCGATGGTCGAACATAGCTAGCCTCTTTATGTCGGTCGACCTAATGGGCAAGCTTTCGTAGACGTGCAGGACGGACTGCTGCGTTGTAAATTCGACCCTTCAGAGCGAGATGTCATGCCGGCGCACCAGGTGACGGAGAATAGCAAAAGCATCTCGAGGTGCTTTTGCTTTACGGATCATGACTTCATCTTCTATTTCACAGGCGCTAATGCACTTGCCCAGGAAATTAAAGTTCTTGACGACTTCTAACTGATTACAACTAGGAGTCAGCGCAGGGGTTGGCCCCTGCCAATGTTGAAGAAGTAATTTAAATTTCGAAAATGCAAAGCAGAGCGTGAAACGATTTACAGTAAATGCTAATTTGTCCAGTTCTGATTGGCACATACAGGAGCTGTCGACGGCGTACTCCAAGTCAAGAAGTCGATTACCTGGGAGCAGCTACACACCCAATTTGTGCTCAGTGAACGCAGTATACAGGACTTCGTCAATGGCGAAGTTAGAGAGGAAAGTTCACAGGTGGCAAGCTTGTTTTACACCGTTGGAGAAATTAAAAGGTGGCAATAGTTTATCATTAGCTCTCCACTTGCCCGAACTACCAACCCAAAGCGCCTATGATATTTAAATATTTACCGAACAAACCCTTCCTGGGCAGTCTCAAAGGGCACATCGAGCCACCCAATCGAAGGCACCTTTGATGTCGTGGAACACGACTACAGTGGGACACCAACAAGTATGGCGGTGCTCCAGCAATTGCAAAGATGCGATTTATACGACATTGGTTTAGTGAGCTACCAAACGAAGATCCAGCAATCCATGATGTCGGTGTCCATCAAATGGATTATAATGGTCCATCGGGGCGGATGATAAACAGAATCTAGTAAATTTTTGCAATAATTCGGAATACCTATAGCTCGGTTTGACTGGTCCTGTGATCTGAGAAAGATGACTGCACACGTTCCGCCACTAATCGAGGTGGCATCTTCAGTGGGTAAGAATAAGTACCTTATGATTTTTTTATCGGAAAAACGGCTGCCAGGAAATAACATATTGTATACTAGGATATCACCGCCCAGCTGACACCACGAGGATTTAATTGAGGAACTCCAACCGTGTAAGTGTGTACTTTGATCAGGAAAGAGCGTTTGTATTTTTGTTGAAACGCGTTGCAACGAATTAATGGTTGTGCAAGATCTAAATAAGATGCTGACCGACCTCGAGAAGTGAATCAGAGAGAGGTGGAAGACTAGTGACACAGTTCCTCATCATAGCATCGATCGGCGGGAATTGAGATTTTCATCCAGCAGACTCAATAATTGACAATTAATACTAAATATGCATGGAAAGAAACGGCGATCTAGACAGTACCGGCAAGTCGAGCTCAATGGCGTTGTCAGGGGATCTGTTGCTAAACCGCAACAGACAGCCAGAAGATGGTGGACAAAGACAACGGGCAGTAAGCTAATGAAACACGACCACTCACCATGATACGTTCGGGGTTGGCACGAGTGAGGCGGAAAAAGGAAGACGCGGCCTCCAAGTGCATGGCTTGCACACACTTCGGACGCCCAAAGTCTGGAGAAGTGGAGGCTTCAAATGGGTTGTACCGAAAGCATGCAAATATCTAAAACAAAGTAGTGGCGAGACGAAAACACATGATACTCAACCTCATCAAGGGTTTTAAAGAGCGATTGGCTAACACAAGAGTCCGGCGCTTGAGTGACAAGAGCCAGGAAGAGCCACTGATGGGGACTTGACAGAGCTGATAAATATGCGCCAATGCGACTTGTATGGACAACGCATGGGAAAATTAGTCAAAAGTCCGTATCAACGTTCGCCGTGGCTTCTTCCATTGCAGATGTGTACGCGTGGAATATGTCACATTGAATGCTAGGGTTGTGGGCAACATTGGTCAGCTTCGCGTCTTCATAACCAGATTCCTTGGCTCCATCTCTGCGCATAAAAAGCTTAGACATCTACAAGCCCGACTGATTCCAGTGTTGCAGTCCTATGAACACATTACGTACCAGTTACCATTAGTGTTCCCTTCATCGGGACTAGAATTCTCGTCATAAACACCAGAGAGCAAAGACTGAAAACATTTGAGTGTAATATAGGAATTAATGGGTTCTGAGAAGACTCGTCGCAGTTGTACTCGGCAAGACAGCCACCACACATGTTGGAAAGCGTTCGAAGGCCGTTTCATCCTATCTGGATTCGTCAATAGCGCGCATCTACCGGATCCGAACCAACGACCTTACTATCACTAGTCAGCGACTTATGCTACGGAGCCATGGGTGAGGGTGACGGGCCGTCACGACAGATATCTAACGGCGATATAGAGCGGCTGATCCTGAAATATCATGCATGTATTGAACGTGTAGAAGACAGGGCTGTCATCAAGAGCGGATGAAAGACTTGCGTCGAATCTCCTCAGCACTGGATTTTATGAGGATAAAATTGATGGCACCAGAGATTGATCAAGCCATCCAGTTGGAGTGTGCCTCGCACCGTCAGAGTAAACCGTTTGTTTATTTATCCACCTACATCGATTGTTCAATTGATTGTGCTATTCTTCATGTCTACAGGTTCCAGGAGAATACCACCTAAGCAGAGTAAAAAAGTAGTTAGACAACTTATTTGGCAGGCTACCAACTTGCGCTGTTTCTATAAGCGTTGGACCACTGGCCCTAATCCAATCATCGATCACAACAGACTCTCTTAAGATCCATCTAGATATGTATGGCTGGCACCATCCAGTTCAGGATTGACCTGTCAATGCGGCCTCCATGTGGACAGCCACAGGACGCCTATGTGCCTACTGAGGGACAATGGGTGGCGTGCGCTGCACCACCCACAGCTTCATACACACACCCAGTATACAGCGTGAACATGAAGGAATAAGACCAGGAGGCATGTGGACTGGAGCCACGTTTCATCAACGGAGCCGGTCCACACAGCGGATTCTCCAAGTCCAACTTTGAATTCGCTTCCGCTGTACAAAACGTTGCTCGCGGATCTCAGTGGCATAGTGCTTATGGCGTCAACCATGAGCCACTAGGCTCTGAGTTCCAGCCCAGCTCAGACTATCTCCACCTGATGAGTCCAAACCAGGACGAAACCGCGGTTGTGGGGTGCCAATGTTGTTTCCGGTCCACACTCCTTCACAAGCAGAAGCAATCACGCTGTAGTTGGGAATAAAACGCACACAAGGCGGTGGCTGGACCGTAGTCCGCTCCACACTGGATAGAACTATACTTCAAGCATAGCACAGCCACGAGGACCGTGCACCCCGTCCCCTCCAGCAACGACCAACTGTCTCCTGGAGCCAGTATCGACGACGTGGTGGGTAACAGACACGTAGACACGTTGTCAACATGCACATCAAGCGCAGATACACCGGGGATGTCAAGCAACGGCCATTCACTTGAAACGCCGATATCAAATAAAAAATCGAATCATGCATACAGATACGGTGAAATAACTCTTCAATAAATGAGCAAATTATTTACGAACAAATCCGCGATAAGCTCAAGAAGTCAGAAAATATATTTTAGGAAAATGCCACAAACGCGAAAACGTTACCGGAGTTAACTACAATTAGCTTAAGCGAGGTGTGCAAGTTTACAGTAGTACAGGAAGACATTAATATGAAATAAAAAGCATTAGGACAATATAGCAACCCCACCGCCTGAAATAAAGTGACTCAGCATGTAAGCACGCGATTAGTAAATCGGATGCAGCGTACCTACAAATGCTGCGCCGATTCTGCCTACGTTCACTGCAAGAACCACCGTTGCTTCAGTGTTGTCCCCGAGTGGCATCGCACATGGCTCACAAGGCCTGCCTGACTCAGGCATTCGCGAACGCACGTGCTACAGCAACATGCGCTCGCTGTCGGTGGAGTACAACCCATCGGCGTCTGTCGCTTCAGCAACTGCCGCTTTTTCTCTGCATGCACGAGGGCTTTCTCTTGCACATCAGCAACGGCCTTCGTGAATAGATCGCGCCATGCATGCCGATCAATCGCCTTCGATTCCCATGACCTGCAATCAAGATTAGAACGTGGGAGGCATAGTTTGGTCATGGCCCGGTGACGAAGCTTCCTTTCCCCACATGCCGCTTCTCCAAACTCAGTTGACCATACAATAGCTGCTTCAGTATCCGCGTCGAGTCCATACGCCACACATGACCGAGCCACATCAGGTGTCTCAGCAAGAGTATGCAATCTACTGTATACATTCCACTACGGTGCAACACTTCCGTGTCCGCAACTATGGGATGGCTTGCCGGATGGCTTGTCTTAGGCGAACCCTCATCAGGCGCGCACTGATGCCTGTTGGTTCACCCACCAGCTGGCCCTTTAGGCGATCGGATATTGCAAATCCGACCCTAAGTTCATTTGGTGGTGATGGTGCGTTGTCCACCCAGTAGCATGTGTAGCCAGCACCTGCTTCCTGCAACTTACCTTGCTAAGCGAGCTGAATTTCACTGAGGGACGAAATATCGATGTTGTAGCGCGTCATTTGCATCGCGACCAGTGCAGTGCGTCGCTCGGGGCGCTCACTTGAGTTCCGGTCCAGTGGTGTGCGCACGTTAAGGCACCCGATGCAGGCATACGATCGCACTGTTGTGCAACTGCACCCGAGGTGGCGGTTGTGCTTCGGAGGTCTGCTTGAGGGACTCCGCCCGGAGCCTTTGGCTCAATAGCCTGACCCACAAGGCAATGGGAGCAGACCCAGCTCGGGAATGTGACTGGAGAGACAGATCGGGATCTGCTTGAGGTCCATCACACGCAGCCTTTGGAGATTTAGAACAATTCCTATGTTTTGCGACAGTAGTAGGATACGCACCTGCGACTGCGGATAGACGCAGGTGAGTTTTGGCGGGTTTGCATCAATTTGACCAGGGGCTGCCTGGCTTGAGGCAGACAGCAGCAAACCATTGAGCATTCGGAGAGGCCCTCCCAACATCAGAGACCATGCGTGGCGCTCGTGCTCTACGCCAATCGAGCTGTAAGCTTATAACCCGTAGACCGGTTATCTCCCATGACTGGGTTTTACGGGAAAAGGGCCATCGACCACTTCCTAACCTCCGAAGATGATGGACTAGGATACTGGCAGGGCGCCCACACCTGACAGGAGAACGACTCGGGTCCTCAGCTAAAGCATTCGATTAAATGTACATCCAAAAGGCAGCGGGTTTAGCACATGGTCAGGCCTGATGGAGCTTTTGTGTCAAAAGCGAAGCGTTGTCTATCACCGTAAATACATTAACCGGTCGTCTACCAAGTTTTCTGAAAGGATGACTTCCCGATCGGTTCCAAATATGTTCCAAGGTATTGAATGGGCATTCTCATTAACAACCAGAACTTACTCGATAATCCCCCGAAAAAGGACAAGGGCATACACTTTAGATCCTTCGTTTACAAATAGGCATTCGCATGTTAAGCAGATCGAGTACAACGGTTGCAGCATTTGGAAATGCAATCTCTAGTTCAGAGTTTCTTCGTCAAAGCTTATCTGAAGAAATATGGGAAGTAGGACTACGCCCTATTAAAAGTTACCTCCTGACAAAAAATATAACCCTGTAGTTCGATGTTGTCTTCTACAGCTTAGACCGGATAAAAGTATCGCCGCCGTGGGTGGACCTACGGCGTAGTGGATTTGGGCCTGACCGCTATGCGTGCCACCAGTGTTAGAACTCAGGTAGCCTGCATTACATTGGCGGTTAACTAGCATACTTGAACCTAAAAACCATGCCGCGTGCACTTAATCCACACTAAATGGCACGGACGAACACCTAATCTGCCTCTTAGTACCTTAGAGCTATGTAGGCACCGATTTTCTGGGTCCTTTCACCTCTCGTTCCGCCTCCTCCCATATTATAAGGGTACAACAAGCGTCACGATAACCTGTCTGTCTTGTCTTAACTCATTCCGATCAATGTGCACGTAGTGGTAAGTGCGTGTTGTATGAACGCTAAGTGATCCCGTAAAAAAACGCAACTGCACCTCGGACACCAATACGCGGGCTATGACACGTGGCGTCCATTTCCACGCCGCAGCGTCCAAGTCAGTGCGCAGCCGTGACAAACCGTGAACAAACCACTCGCTCGGCGTAGTGATGCATTGATCCCATAAAACGAACAGCTGTGCCAAACATCTTTGGCATTTTTTGACCGTAAAAGAACTCCCAATGGTCCGCCTCGCCTTCTAGCTTTCCGTTTGTGCAACTGGTATGGATTTGCGTGGGTTAAGTGAGCATGCCGGCCGGCTTCGCGTGCTTCGTAAATGCGACTATACCAATTTACACGCATGTCAGCGCATTGTACCAAGCTTTCAGCGTGGCACATTTTCGAAACCGCGTGCAGTGCTTTCAAGTTAGCGAGGCTAAGAACGCTGTTTTGGCGTTGTTGACACCGTCATTGGTCATGGGATGTTAGTCAAAGGGACACCGGTTGGAAACCCCCAGCATAAGCAACAGACAGTCCAATGAAAGTGGTCGAGCACCACCTCCTGTTCCATTTTGATGCCTATCTGAAGGAAACCATGCTAACTTGAAAGCACTGCACGCGATTTCGAAAATGTGCCACGCTAAAAAGTTAGTACAATGCGCTAACATGCGTGTAAAATGGCACAGTTTCTCGGAGGAGTGTCCATCGGTTCGTCTGGTTTCGTGGACACACAGTGCGTCGGCCGATCCGTGCGTTGACTAGAGACCGTGCGACAAGCGGATAAGCCATCGCGTTCAAGTAAACAGTACAATTTATTACAACGCGCCAGACAGCATATAAGTCTAAGCGCACCTCTAGCTTTTCCCTTCCCAGATGATTGCCGGAAATCCCCTTCCGTTTAAGGAACACATTTTTTAAACAGCCAATCCTGCTCCGTTAACTCCAACACATCAGTTGGGAGTTTCGCTTGATTACTCTGCACAAAATCAAATAGATATATTATTGAGGTAAAGTGACTTCAACAAACTGGACACCCACACATTATGAATATTATCAGCATAGTACAGTGGTCAACATGCATTTTAACAATAAAACGGAGCCAGTTTCTAGGGTACATGTTTGATGTTGATTCCAAAGCTAAGCCTCATTATGTTTCATCAGCTCTCCTTTTTAGGATGCGCCTAATATTGATGATAAAATTGGAGAATAAGAGTAACAGTATGTATAACACAAATAACATATATATATATATATATTGTAGATACGAGAAACTCGCCGTATCACAACATTGCAAAATCGCTAGCATCCATAGTGGATCCTAGTAGGAAAAAGATAGTCCCTCACTTTCTGAGCGAAACGTTCCAATTTGTCGAGTGTCAAAAACATAAACATACTGGACTATCACATGCACGCCCTGGACGTCGTAGCGCTGTTTACAAAAGTGCCGCTATTAGAAACCGTAGATTTTCCTTGCTCCTTCATTGACCGACAAAAGCTAAGCATAAAGATCCCAAGTGGTCAGCTCAAGCAACTTTTGCGCAGATGCACAGACGACGTCCAGTTTCAGTTTAACAAAGAAGTACACAGGCAGATAGATGGAGTAGCAATGGGGTCGCATCTCGGGCAACTATTGGCAGATGTCTACATGGGGAGACTGGAAAATGAATCGCTGTAACCGGCCATTACAACCTACAAGTCCAATCGACGTTATGTAGCCGACATTTTCTGCATACTGGATCGGAGGACCAACTTGAAAAACGTCGTCGAACGTTTCAACAGTGCACATCCCAATACCTCATTTACAGCTGAAGAAGAAAGCAACAAGCGTCTGAACTTTTTGGAGGTAAATCTAAAGAGAGTCGACGGATCAATCCAGTTAGGACAGTACAGAAAACCATATTGGACGGGGTAGGATATACATTTCTAGAACTTTGTGCCCATCAGCCGCAAAAGAACACTGATCCATACGTTGACCGATAGTGCGCAAAAGATCTGTAGCCAAGACACCATTGCAAATGAACTGGAACGAATCAAGTACACACGACTTTAGAATGGTTATCCAGAACGCATTATTGACGCACATTAAGGAGTAAAGACCCGAAGCCAACAGTAAAAACGGTTGAGCAAAAACAGACGTTGCTTAAGATCGTTTTTAAGAGTGACAAAACTGCTGAGATTTTTACAAGATGATGTAAACCTGCAGGAATACCTTCAAGGCAGCTGAAGTCGATGTGATCTATACCAGCGAATCGTTGATTGTCCTTACATTTAAAGACAAAGTGCCTGATCGACTCCAACCAAATGTAATACACCGATTCACCTGGTCCTGTGGAGCTAGGTATACTGGACGTACGACCAGGCGCTTAGAAAATCGAATCAAGGAGCACCTACCGAATTCGCTCACCAACCGCAGAGACAGATCTAATCTAAGTGCAATTACTAACCATCTGATTGCCACTGGGCACAACACTGACAAAAGTAGTGCCTTCGAAATCCTGTATAAGGTACCGTCACACTTGACCCATCAGTTAGCAGCACGACTGCTTGCTACTGCTGAAGCAGTAAGCATAAGACAGATGAAGCCTAATCTCTGCATCCAAAAGCACATTCAAGCATTACAACTTCCATGGCCATCAACCACACGAGAGGGATTTGCTGCCGCCCACCAATCCCACGTCCTGCCAACCACCAGACCAGCTGACGCTTATCACGAGAACTGCTTACGTTTAAAGTTATCTAATCACTAATGTGTCACTATGGTTGGCGGCATCCGGTTTCGGATTTGCCTGTCACTGTGGCAAGCCACAGGTGTGTCACTATACTGTCCCACAAACCTGCTTATTCATAAGTATATTTCGGTACTAGGCCTGAGGAGGAAGAAATCGAAAACAATAACCCGATCTAAGCGTTCTGCTTACGTTTCTTTTCGGGTTTGACAACCAAATAGGCATTCTGCACGAATATATATTAATATGTATATATATATATATATATATATATATATATATACGGATTTATAGCAGTAGTTTTCAATGTCCATATTGAAGCGTTACACAGGAAAACTAGTGAGATGAACGACTCAAACGATATTTCAATAAGGAGAGCTGATACAAATAAATTAAGTTACATTTGAATTCGGGGCACCACATATACCACATATATACTTGCTTTGACAAAACACTAAAATTTTGTAGGGCAGTGTTATCAGACTGGCATATAAATACTCATCTGTGATATTTCAAGCGAAACCGACCAGTATGTGACCAATGCACAGAAAACCCCGTGAATAACTGATCATGCCTGCTCAGGCGTGTCTCGTGTAAATCGAGAATAATCGTTATCTATTACTTTATTTATAACTGGCTCAAAATTCAGCGACCATCGATCAGTGGCACATAGGCCTCTAAAATCCGAAAGCCCAATGAGTTAATTTGAGTGTCGAGCCCGAGATGTGTAAATTCCGAAAAAACCCATCCTCTCGGACCCGCAGTGAACACGGAATCATCAATGAAGGCAATCACGAACACGATATGCTGGATGGTGAAAAAGAGTTAATACTGCTCCAAAGTCAACTGACTACATCCTAATTAAAGAACGTGTTCAGGATGTCAGGTAATAGACTTACTCAAAGGCTTTCGAGACGAGTTGAGTGTGCTATCAATATGGGGGAGAGAATCATGGTTAGTAGTGTATTGGGGGGACTTTTTGGGTTTTTGAGGAGATTTTTCGCCATTACACACCCCTAGTGGCCATCTGAATGAGTTTGGCTGCGAAGAATCTTTTCAAAAACACAATAAGCCCCCTAATACTCATTGAAAATCAGTCAGCGCCTAAGGAGCTTACATACCACTTCAATTGGTGGCGGTTTGCAAAGGAAGTCGTTGCACTGGAGACTAACCCTGTCCTCTACACCCTCATAACACGCATTGCAGTGGAGGATGAGCCGCGTTATATCGCAGTTAGAGATATCAGTCATGGCGATCCACCGCCGTCACCCATGGCTCAGTGGCATAAATCGCTGGTTCGCAACAGTAAGGTCGTGGGGTCGAATGCGGCAAGATTCGGAGTTGCGCGCTACTTACGAGTCCCAATGGGATAAAACAGCCGTCTAACGCTATCCTTGATGTGTGGTGACTATCTGCCTGAGTCCGGTTGCGACGAATCTTCTCAAGAACTATGGTCATCCCATTCGGATCGAAGCGAACAATCAAACGACGGCCATCAATCCTCCGTATCATGAACCCGACGACATACCACTGAGTGGGAGGATATCGGCCGGTGATTGCGAAACCATGGACACGGTGAAAAAGATCATGCCACTTACTTGGGTCAATAATGGAATCAGTAATTCAGGATCATGAGTGGCATCTACATATTGAATGGCAATGGAGCAACAAGCCAGATACTTTCCACGTAGACTGGGATGTTGCGACGGTGGAACCTGCAGATATTGCCGCACCATATCGCCCATTATCTGACGGAATCGATCCGGCTGGCCTGCAGTAGTAAAGCCCCCCTTGATACCAGGTAAAACTTGATCGAAGAGGAGTTCGAGAGTGTCCCAATCGGAGGCTGCGTCATCGATAGAGGAGTCATGTATTTTTGGTTCCCGTGAGTCTGTGAAAAGACAAAAAAATAGATCGGGTGAATTTGTTAGCATTGGATACAAAAGGAAAAAAGTGGGGAAATAATATGAATTGGAAGAGGATAGACGTCGAGTTGATGAGACGGTTGCACGAGATGAGAGAATATCAATCAATAAAACTAATCTGTTTAAGCACGAGAAAATGTCAGTGTCTCAAACGTATGGCATCAACAATAGGCTAAAAGGTAAGAAGGTATCAACGATTCACAAGAACATCTTACGAATAAAGATTCGCTGCCAAGAGGTCGCAACCGATTGTATGTGGACCGAGATGCTTCTGTGGTATCAAAAATTAGTCAAAAAGGAGGAAGCGAATCCGGGAGCAGCAAGTCAAGTGTTCGAATCGACTCACCAGATCTCATAAAAACAAACAAGAAAGCGATGCACTTGTTAAAAATGAGAAAGGGGAATTCTTACCAGTGATCGCTGAAGTTGCTTTGACGAGATCCATGGAAAATGAGGTAAGCAGCTGGAGTAGTTGAACCGGCCAGTGGTCCGCGGCCAGACTCAAACAACGAGTCATCTCAGTTCGATATTCTGGAGAGGGACGAAGATAAAGCAAGTGTCAGCAAATGGTCGACGAAAACAGCCGAAAAATGTAAGTACTCGTTTCAAAAGGAGTGTAAATGCATCTACAGGTCCCTGGCTCAGATTCCAATGTAGATGAGTACATATTTTCCGGCTTAGGCGACATCGACCCGATGGTCGCACATGCGTTTATGGTGTTTCAGTTAGGGAACATTCTGAATCCAATTTGTGAATTGAACCCAATGGATGACAACATAAAGGTCCTGCTGCAACTCGAAAGCTCCGTCAGAGTCAACCAGTACCGCCCGATGGTGTGATGCACTTCGGTGTAAGTCCCCAATAAGTGCGACAGATGAGACCGCCAAAGATGATTTCAAGTGAACTCCGAACTGGGATTTAGAGGTCGTCTTGAGGTCGATGCGTGCTAGACTGTTCAGATTGACCACCGAAACCCAACTATGCACTGGCCGCAAGCTTACTAGCAGCAACACAGCAGTCCAACAAAGAAGTTCGCGCAGACCCCCCCCCCGGTGCCAATCAAAAGAAGCGGTGCAGTGCACTCAAGTCGGCGCCCATCACTGCAAGTCTGTTGGTAGATCTGGGAAGCAGAGTTGGAAACCGGTCCTACCTCAGCCAGCGAATGCATATTGCCCATCTCTATGGTCTCAGCAAGGCGTCCAAGTTAGGAAGTGCGTAACCGCTATCTGAACTCAACTTGAAAAACAGCGCTATCAAGCCGTGCCAGGTCCTCGGTGAAAATTTCCGAGTGAAGCAAAAGAGCCCGATGCAGGCTACTAGTAACTGGATTGGGAAATAACGAGGGTGACAGAGATCACCTGAACACCTGACTTGAAGCGCCCGAATTACGGAGAGGTTCGGATTAAACTGAGCAAGGTAAGTTCAATTGATTCAAGTGTTCTTGCAACTATCGTAGAGCGCACAAGAAGCTAATTTCAAGAGTAATTCCTCTCTAATTCGCAGCGCAAACACACCAGATTAGTACCCCATTTTGTGGGTTATAGATATTTATATTCCCAAAACTGAACGTAGTTAAGTTGAAGCATTGGCGTATATCCTATGTTTCAGTTATATAATTACCTTATCGGTCTGCCGTTAACTTGTAGATTAAGTTTCACCTGAAGGACAAGTTGCTGATCCATCTCAGGAGATTATTTATTCCCTCACCACTAATATTAACAGTTCAAAAAATCGAACAATATTCGTTATTGCGCCAAAGTTTCCCTCCGCAGATATTCGTACCATAATTGCTTACCACTTGAAAGGGAACTAGATTCTGCTTCTCCAGTTACCATAGCACCTTTCCAATTTGACGCACACTACCTATACCAGCTACTTTACAGCCCACTTCGCATTTATTTTGGAGTTACAAATGAAACAACTCAACCGTATTGGGGTTCATTATCATGCCTTTTCAGCTGCATTCGGTAGCTGCGGATGTTGAATTATCCTTTATTTCAGACAACAGAAGCCCTTACTTGGAAGAGACAACATGGTGGCTTTGCAGGTAGTATCATCTTTCGAGTGCATGCTTATCTCTTCGGTCAACGTGACATACTGGCAGGAACGTTTTCCGAAGCTTTTTCAGCAGTCCATCGAACGTATTCCATGTCGGGTGCACCATATTCAGCTGAAGCGGGATGCGAAACCCGTTGCTATTGGTCGACCTCGGCTCATTCCGTTAGCAAAACGTCAAGCTGTCTCAGCGACCCTGCAAGAGATGCTAGCAAATGATTTGATGGAACCCATCGACAGCTCTGAGTGGGTGCATGCAATGGTAATTGTCCTGAAAAAATATGGCACTGCAATGATATATGACGATTTCCAGGGACTAAATAAGCAGATCGTCGTCCAGCGATCCGTGTTGCCAACCAACGAAGAACTCACAGCACTTTTAGCTCGTGCAACCGCTTTCTCCAAACTAAATTGAATAATCGTATCCTTCCATAGGTCATTGGTCAAGTATTCGAAGCATCTTACCGCCTTCCTTGCTCCCGATGGCTTGTTTTATTACAAAGTATTGCCAATGAGCTTGAGTTCTGCGCCCGCTGCCTGGCAAAAGTTCATGACTCACGCCATGGCAGGTATTGAGGGGCAGGTTGCATACATGGATGATATCTGTGTTTTCGGTTGCTAACAAGAAGAGCACGGTAAAAGGTTACACAAGGTATTTCGAGGTCTCAGTGATCTTGGCTTACGTCTAAATGCAAAAAGATGTCTGTTCAATGCACCGGAGATTCAATTTTCGGGACATATCGTAACGAGTAACTGCATACGCCCAAGTAATGAAAATATTCGGGCCATCACAGAAGTGTCAACACCAAAGAAAGTGACGGAACTTGTCTTTTTTTGGGAATATGTTCCTATGACCTGTGTTATTTGTAAAAATTTTGCAACAGTAGCAGATCCATTACGACAACTAACAACAGAATGTCGTACACTTGGGGAAGCGATCAGTAAAACGCTTTCGATGAAGTGAAAAGAAAGATTGCATCTGTTCCCTTAGTTGCTATTTTTGATGAATCTTGCCCCACTTTTGTGTCGACTGCTGTGTCTGACGTTCGTCTCGGTGCTGTTCTATCACAGCTACAAAACGGAGAGGAAAAAGTTATTGCTTACGCATCCCGGAAACTCTCAGATTTTGAGCGCCGTTAATCACTTGGGGAGAAAGAAGCTCTTGCTTTTCTGTGTGTTTGTGTAAAGTGGTATCTTTTCCTATTCGATCGTCGTTCCACTCTAGGAACTGGTCGCCGTCCTTACAGTCCTTCTAAGTAATGGATCTAAAAGATCGCGTCCAATGCGGATCGACCATGGCATGTTAGACTCCATATATACAATTTTCAAATTGTATAACAGCCGAATTTACAAAACCAGTTTGCTGATGGATTATCTCGCTTACCCGAGGGGCTGGAGGATGACAAGGAGAGACTCAGAGAGGCTGTATTAGTTTCCACCCTTGGCTCCGACCTAACAGCTTTGATTATCGAGGAAGTAGGAACGGAAAATTCCAACGGCCCGGTGAGTTCATCCCATCTTACGCAGTTCGAGATGAACTGTCAGTGATATATGGTTGTCTGATGCGTGGGTTGGTGTTTATAGCTCCACGTTAGTTGGTAAACAAAATAATTGCTGGTCCACATGAAGGTCACCCAGATGTCGTTCGGACCAAAAGCCGAGCAAACGCTACGTTTGGTCGCCACAAATGGCATTTAGCATTGAGACATTTGTGATTAACTGTAACGCTTGCCGCCTGGTGGACAAAAGTTCTCTGCCAGTTGAAGCTCCAATACAGCCTATTGCTTACCCGATGAAGCCGTGGGCTAGGATCGCCATTGATATTATGGGTCCTTTTGCCACCGATACTACGAATAAGAGAACTCCACTTGTAGCTATACGTTTTTACAGTAAATGTCCTGAAGTCCACCTGTGCGATCAAGTGTCTACTTCGGTTGTGTTTCGCTGGCCTAAACACTTGTTTCGTCGTTTCGGACTACCGAAAGAAATAGTCACGGGCAATGGACCACAATTTTGTGGTCGCGACTTCGCAGTTTTCCTCCAGTGCCATAACGTAAAACATTCCAGAACTGCATCTTACAAACCTGCGGCCAATGGCATGGTCAAGCGGTTAAATCGATCCCTCAAAGAAGCCATACGGACCATCCAATTAGGAGGGTCAGACTGGGAAGATGACGTCTTAACTGATATACTTTCTTACATAACTTGTAATTCCAGGGCTACCGGAACAACACCGATGGAGTTGATGTTAGGAACGCCCTTACATATCAAACTAAATGCTGCACATAACCTGTCATCTGCAAAATTCCTACGCCAGATCACTAACTCCTATGCAGCCTGGAGCATACGTTCGCTATGTCCGCACCGCTGCGAATCACCCAGAGTCTAGGTCCAGGAACCCAACGATAAGGAAAGGGCCTAGTTCCCAACGCACGTCGGTTGCACACCGCCCATGGACCAGCTACCCAGTTTCAAACTATGCGTAAGCATGAGGCCGAATCGCCGCTACCGCGAAGTCAGCCTCGCCGGTCTACCACACTTACGAAGCCTGTCGATCGATACCAGCCCGCGTGACGCGGCTCTTTAAAAGGGGTGGTTGTCATGGCTGATTCCACACTATGTCACTGTTTCATTGGTTGGCGAAAACACAACAACTTTCTTCTCATTGATTGTGTAAAATTCGGATGGTTAAAATTGCTTATTTTGTATATTTAGTCTGTTGCTCCTTGATTGAGTACGGATACACAAGCTGCCTTTTTGCATTCTTGATACAACAAGCGGATCGCGCGGCTTCCAGGCTAGAAAACAAGACTATCCAACCGCTCTCGTTTAATGTAGAGGTGTCTTCAGATTACTGTTGTCTACCATTGTCTGCATAAAAAATGGGGCATCAGCGTGAGAAACGTCAAAGAATTAGCACTATGGTGACTGCCTAATAGCTTTATTCGCTGAGCACCTGACGGCGGCTTATATGTATCAGAATGCCCGCAAGAACATAAAAGCTGCGAAGGGTAATGTATGGGATCAACTCGTATCCGTCAAACGCATTAAATTCGAACACCCCCGACTCCACTCATCTGCGAATCTCTTCCTGGATGTTGGTTAGTGGGTCCGTCCAGCATTGCTTCCGCGCTACGTACTAGTACACATCTATCAGTGGTGTCCGTGCGTTTTCCATGTGCCAGGATATTCGTTTGATCTCCAGTTGGCTCTTCACCGTTCGTATTACTCATTCCTATAATATTACTAAATCTTGACGTATTGGCGCGCATTCTGCTCACTACATAATGAAGAACGACGGCAAATCGTCCTCCGAATTCGACGTAACAAGTTGAGTGTATTCGAACTGTTGTATCTTCATTTTTAAACTTTACAAATCAATAGAGCGATAAAAGGAGTATATTCCTTTTATCACTTTGAGCAATAAAGTATATGTGGCATTCCTGGAGTTGGAATCACTAAAGAGGCTACTGTACGGACCCATAAGGTTTAAGTGTTGTCCCCCGACCTCAAATATCCATGGATACGATGCGATGTTAGCACACTGAGCAAGGTCGAAATGTGTAACGGTACAGTGAGTCCAACAGATCAAAGAGGTCACGACTACGAGCTGGGGATAGAGACGTCGTCTTTGAGCACGAGTGTCGCTGTTATCTATTGGGACACTGGAATGAGTAATGTTTAGGGACGTTAAGCGGTATTCAGTAACAAAACTTCTGGAACTGTACCAAGCCGTGTTTGGCAGTTAAAATGAATGTCCTACATGGCTATGTCCGTTGTGTGCCCGCTGACCACGCACGTCGGCCTGAATTGCATATCAGTGCAACGGCCGGTTGGGAAAAAAGCGTAATGTGGTCGGCCAATAACGAAGAGAAAACGCGTGAGCAAACGGATCAAAAGAATCGGCTGGGGCCGATGATGAACGCAGTCCCTCTGGATGGGGCACGTGGTAGGTCTACCACAACAGAGGTTATAAAATCAAAATGTGACTTTGGAGTGTCCACTGTGTGTTTGAACCGCAACAAGCCACTTGCATTTGTACCTCGGTTTACATTTCATTGGACTTCGCTCAAGGATCTGAATGGCCTGGTGATCGATGTGCAAGACGTCAACCATTACGCCCCGCGTCCCGCTCCCAAATCGGACTATCTCCACATGATCATCAACAGCATTATATCAGCCATCTGAACGGATGCTTCGCTGCCATACAACCAGGAGAGGCTACGGAACGAAGAATAATACGGGGTAGAGGAGGGAGACCTGGCGCAAAACCTTAATGCTCTAAACAGACATTTGGGATAAAAGCACCCATACTTTGTCAACAACATGCCGTCACAAACAGCCGGCTATCGTGCAAAGATAAGGCAGCATAAGCGAGACAGCTTTCTTGGAGTAGCAGACGCGCCACTGGTGCCGACTGCCAGTCATGTCCTGTAACAGCTCAAGCCAAGCACAAGGGTCACGTGGACACCAGTCTGGAAGGCGAGGCAGATCGACGGGACCAAGTTTGATCATCAGTGACTTCATTTCCAGCTGTCAAGTTGACTTTTGCTCACCTCGAGCCTTACGCCTCCCTACATCTGGCGAACAAAACAAAACCCTCCTCGGTAAGCGGGGACCGGGCATACGTAGTACGACATAAAGCTAACGCAACCTATTCAGTATTATTTGTTGTTCTAAGGAACTAGCCTGATTATCACTACCTAGCACACGCTTACACAAATCATCGTTGCGGACATGCTGGTGCCATCCGACACATCGATGCTTCGCAGGTAGCGATGATCGGAGATTTGAAGGCGCCTCAGATCGAAGGGGCAAAGTCGCAATCTGATGGAGTAGGACGGCCTTCACTGCGCTCTTGTAAATACGGCCTTTCAGATCGAGGTAAACCCCGTTCTGGCCACAAAGGTGCCCCAGATTCAAGAAGGTAGTTCTAGCTTCTGAAATACCTGAACTGTCTTCGTCCATCATTGTCGATGCAGCTGCGAAGATAAATGAGTTGTTAAACTACCTCGAGTTCCTGGATAACATGAGTCAAGTAGCTGGTGGTCCTGAAGCAACACTTTGCACTTTGAAGGTGCGAAGTGCATACCAAACGATGTGACCAGTTGACTGGGCTGCCCCGATATGGTTAAACATAGTCACATAATGAGTCCAAACGAAGAAGAAAGCGTCGGTCCTGGAGTGTAGGGTGGGGGCGAACAACATTGTAAACGCGCCTCTCCGGATACGGTCCCAGCGATCGGAATGACCGTGGCTGAAGAGTTGCACTGACATGGCACAGTTGTGACGATGTTGGTGTAGTTCCACTGGGCCTGTGACTTTTCTCGCCTAACTGCTATACCCTTTCGTTCTCTGTTCAATGAAACTATGTACTCGTTGGGCTGCGTTTGCTTTCCTCATTCATCTCCCACAATTAGTATCGATGATGTTCAGTAATATAGCGGCGTGTTGCACGGAGATTGGAGACATCATAGCTAGGTGTTCATGCGAGTATAGCTGACAAACCGTGTTACAAAACGGACATCATAAGCAAGTCGTGAACGACCAGATGTTCAATGAAACGAACTAGCAGGTCCACTCAAGACGAGGCCCCGCAAGTCATTCGCATGTAAGAAGACTGCACGGTTAACTGGACGGTGAACACAGCTTGATGTGAGGTCACGTGATCAGGCACAAAGTTTACAAGCATGACAGCAGTAGAAACAGGTTCGTAGAACACCGCAATAGATGAGTCACGACGAAAACTGGAAACAAAATCATTGGAAAAAGACACGCAGAAAGAGACATAATAGCGAAAGGACCAAGAGGGCAAAAAGAACGAGCTGCTGAAATTCATACTCTTAAACCAAACATCGTCTAGAGAAGCTACTGATAGCAAGACAACAAGGAACGTGGCGAGAACAATGTGCTTACTTGATAAGAGACCATAGTACTCGTCTGAGTCGAAAGCTCCACGCATCCATTGAGTGTAAGCGTTTGGCGCACGCGTGAACCAGTCCTGTGAACAAACACGTGTCATAATGAATGAAAGTGGACAATGTAGAGCCGTTCAGAAAAACACAAAATGCAGCGTGTTCCATACAGCCTTCTAACGAAGGGTCTTCTTCTTGTAATGGGGGTCGTGTCATTCAGCATCGAGAAACGAAAATGAAGGTCAAATGATGGTTTCCCAATGAAAGGGTACGTGAATAGAGCAGATTGGGTGGCCAAAAGATTCAGTTTGGTTGGAAAAAGAAATCGAAAAATTGGCAGAGAATCACAAAACAGAAAAGAGCTTGATATCCAAGAATGCATTTGTACAGTAATGTATATGCCACGAACACTTCAGTTAAGTTAAAAATTATGTCCGGGAGCCGAAGTGAACTGGATAGGCAGCTGCCGTGATTAGCGGGGTCGGAAAACGACTCAGGATGCAAACAGGATAAAAAGGAAGGTGGGAAATCATGGAGTAAAAGTAATCGGGGTGAACTATTAACAGGTGGATGCAAGAAACCTGATACAAGTGCAACTGACCACGCAACTGTGTCATCCGATAGGGTACCCCATCACTGAACTGTGGCCTATCCCGGGGCCACCATCTACGAGAACAGGGGGACCAGGTTGACCTAGTCCTTAGTTCAATTTCTCCATGTCTGCACGCCACTTTTATCGACTATTCACCTCGCGGTTCCGCCCCACCGGGTTCAGTGACGGCACATGAGGCACGCAAATGAAGGCAGTCGAGTATATTGATAACAGATATAAAGACATCGAAAGCCACGGAATAAATGTGAGCAATAAAAGCAGAGGTCACAAATGGAAAAAGAACAGAAGACGAAGCAAGTTTTTCTCTGGTTTTCCACATTTGTTTATCAATTTAATGACTGCGATAATGAAAAGTTAAAGCTAGACATAAATTCATACAAATGTTCAATTGGTCGCGATTTCGCGCAACGTCCTCAATCGTTTTAAGCCAGCAATCTTCATCCTTGAATCTCGAGCCCAGGCGTCGCACGTGACGGAAGATAACTCAACTGGAAGTCAGCGATTTGACCTTTTGACGGCATGTGGTAGGTTAACCGCCGTGCCATTTCTTCCACTGCGGTCCTGTGCCAGCGAATAAAGCGCGACATATTAATCACTCATACGGTATGACTAAACCATCTCACATGGTGCAGCGAAACAAGCCTGTTAAGAGGAACGCCCGCATTACCAAAGATGCGATACCCAACTTCTTCGTTGCAAAGCTGGTTTATCCCACCATACATAAGATATCCATGCCAAACCAACGTTATAAAAGCCCGGGACCCTATGCGTAGCATCCACACAGGCATAGTAGACTCTGCTCTTTATCGAGAGTGAAACGTCTTAACGACGCCACAGATGCCTCAGATTGGTGAACACCGATCGGCCTTTGGCAATATGAAAATAAACCTGCCTTCAAATGGTGCCATCTGCAGAGACGCGGCTCCCGAAATAAACAAGGCTATGCTCTGGTTCGAAACTGATAACTTCAAGAGTGAGCAATGAAGCAAGTATGCGTCAATCCGGCAGTAGGACATAGAATTTCGAGGGGGGCAAAGATCATGAAATACTTGCTTGGTTTAATCACTAAGTGGTTTGGGATGACCTGGTGGTTGCCACCGAACAAGTTGGTTTAATCAGTGTAGTCAAAGTCAGTCACCAGGTTGAGTGGAAGAAGTTCTACACCTGAACCTTGGAAGCATAGTTAAGCAGAAACGTGGTCATAAGATACACTTGTAGCACACATCTAGTGATGGCTAAAGGGAAAGAAACCTTACCGTAATACTAGAAAAATGGTGGTATACTTTTCGAGTACGTCATTCTTTTGCAGGCGATGACATAAAGCAAGCTGATCGACAGAGTCGAAGGTAGCTCGGATGTCACGGGGAAAAGCAACAATGGTAGGATGGCAGTAAAGGTGACAGGGGGCGGAAAATAGCATTCTCTTAACTTCAGTGTAGTTCTAAAATCGGAGGTTACTTGTCGAGTAGGATGAACGCTAACAACTTAAAAGCTTCCGGGTCAGACTGATTCCTTTATGATTGGCGCATAGGTCGCAGGTACTCTTCTAGAAGATAGGGACGATAACCCACTTGCAGTAAAAGGATGGAACCACTAATTCAAGATAAATCTTGGAGAACAGTTGTTACCTGGCTAACAATTAATTCGCCACCGTGAATGAATAGATCAAGAAGAAGTCTATGCGAGCCGGCAGTCTTGAGTCGCTTCAATTGTCTAGCCCACATGGTATACATTTGATTTGGTGGGTGGTTCCAAAGAAACGTACCAAGGTATGCGACTGGGTCTCCTGGATAGACAGGTGGACGGAGAAGGTCAAGAGTATTGAGAGTGGAAGTGCACAGCTCAGCGGTTTATGCGCCTAAGCGAATGAGTGATTCGTGATCTATGAACCTCACGAATAGCCAGATCTTAGGTATATAGTGGTCCGAATGATCTGGAAAAGCTCACCAATGTTTCCAGAAAGAGGTGCTATCTCCATCGCTGAAGCGCGTTGGAATCACCAAGTTCAGCAATCATTAAGCAGGCACAGTTTGAGTGGTTGGTTGAGTTTGCAGCGTAATCCACTGCCACTCCAATTGGCTAGGTCAACCTGATGACGGTCGTACAACTCGCATGAATGAGGGGAAATCCAATCCCTCGGGGGGCGAGAAGAAATCCCACAGAGTGATAAGCCGGAAGACAGCGTCGATTTCTGAAAGAAGCTCTAATGATGCTAGAGATTGCAGTTTAACACTAGTGAACAAAGCTGATAAAGATGATTCTCAGCTCAGTTGAATTGAGGGGTCAGTTAGTTTGTTGGTATCGAGCTAAGAGTACTAGGGTTTCCAGAGCCCCTCTTTGTACCAGCTAAAATGTGATCTGAGTTGTGGAAGATGGACAAAAGCAATTTGCAAGTATGTATGACACCCCGTTACTAGCAGCTGATTGCAATGTGACTGATCTCTAAACACGCTTCTCTGGAGGAGGACGCCAAGTAACCGAATGCTTCCTGATATAAATGAAGTTTGTTCTTGGGAGAAAAAGGTGGCCAACTTCAAGTACTGTGAGAAATCTATCCTTGCAATAAGAGCGAACTTCATATAGGGTAGAATCATCACCCCATACACTGAAGTCTCCAGTAAGGATAACGACATCAAACTTTTCAGCTTCAGTGAAAAACTGGTGGGGTCCGCGACAAAAGCTGTCCTTAACCGAAGCATATCCACAGTCGGAAATCACAAACAAGCCGAATCTGAGTCCACGATGTCTGTTGATCCTGCATGAGCCCAGAAGCCGGACTGCACATAGTCAACCGTGAATCGGGAAATAATCCGGCAGCGCGATTTCAGTTTTATCACTTAACGTGATGCCAACACCGGCCAACCTAACCGCAGCCTCTTCTGTGTCACCAAGCAGATGCATAAAATATTTGGTTATGGGATCAAGAGGATACGTCAAGCTAAGCAAATGTTTGGGTCCTGCAAACGTGTATCAAAAAGGCATTAAACAATGTTAATGAAGGACCATAGAATACGCATCAACCCACGTGCGAAGCACTTGCCATAGAGCGTAGCGGTACGGTTCAGCCTTTCCAGTAGTGCTATCATGGCCGCTGGGTACGACTAAAGAAGAGTTATGTCGTCAAGGTACTCAAGATTTGTTGGCTAATCATCCGTCGGAAACTTCATTCAAGAATAAACTGAGAAGTCAAGGACATTTATAATCACTGCGATCATAAAAGCATGTCCGTGGTCCGCGCCTATGCAAGCTTGAATCGGTGCGCAGTGGGTTACAAGTCACAAATCTGAATTACTCGGCCCCTGACCAGCAACAAACCCTGTCGTCGCGTACCTTAAAAGGCGTAAAGCAGCATCCAACATTTGCGAAAACGCTTACAACCAGCAGAAGTCTACGGGATGGGGTAGGGCGGAAATCTGATGGCAACAAGCAGTGCAACCACCATACTTGTGGTAGCAACCGTAGGCAGAAATAACGTATATGCTTCTGAGATGGTCTACGAATCGCAACTTAAGGTTTGGAGTAAGAGAACTCATGGGCGACACCCATTGTGTGTGGGTTCGGGCCGGCTGAGCAATGATAGTGAGACGTTCTTCGAGCAACATTCGAGTAGCTTCAACCTTCCAAGATGAGTCAGAAACGTAACGACATTCCACTGGAAGAGAAAATTAGCGGGTGATACAACTAAGTGGAGAACTAATCGGTGTAACTAAATGGGGCCTAGAAGACAAGGGCACTGAGCCGAAAGGAAAAATCGTTTCAAGAAGAGCCTAATTGCATCTGAGCTGTCACAAAAGCATATGTATGTACTATCGTTAAAGGCGAATGCGTTACAAAAATACAAGGATAAAGCATAATCAACGACAATGTTCGCCTGAAGAATCTTGCGCGAAAGTTCTAGAAAAGATGGCCAAAAACTAGAGGTTAGATAGGAAGTAGTATATGATATGCAACAACACGACTTACCTTTTTTAATCCTCGGCGCCAAACTTGGAAGAGATCCGGAATAAACTGGGCCAATTGGGTGATCAGTGACTGTTCAGGTGAACGAAGGGCAGTCAGCCAGAATATATTGGTAGTTGCGGAAATCATCTGATGGTGCAAGTGGAGGAGGGCGATTGCGGGGGTGGGTGCATCAGATAGTTTAATGGGGAATACGAGCAATGGAGAAAGTGTACGAAGATAAAAACGAATACATGCCGATAGCACTTGGTAACAACGGTCAACTATTCTCCAGGGGAGTACATATAGTTTCTTCTGTCTCAGTTAATGAGCAGAGAACTTGGAAAAAGATGAGGTGTGGATCAATAGTGTCGACTGAACCGGATAAACAAATAAATTTTTATTCTCAACTAAGCGAGGCACGCCTGAATAGGCATGATAGGGATGGAACCTACTGGGCAGCAGCAGCAGCCAAGCTGAAGATCCGTAACAGGTGGTCCACATGAAAGATAGAGAAGTAACAGATGATGGACACTTATGTGCCATCAAGGAGCACAGTGACTATTCGATGGGCATGGATTCCAATTAAATAAGCAAAGTGGTTGTAAAATGCTAGCTTAAGTTCAGTTGAACAACTATGAACCAGTGGGGCACCGAAGTGCGGTAGATCAAGTAGCCACGATTCACATCATCAGAATAACATCGGTAGGAAAATGAGGTTGAAAGCAAACAGAATACAATTAAAATGGAATTAAGAAGCGCGGTAAACTAACTCAGCTGTGATGGAAAATAACAGATACATGTAAGAAACCGAATGCGAGAAGGCCACTGAATACGCAACTTCGCCATCCGGGACCCGCACCTACAAAGGCAACATGCACCAGCCTGACAAAGTATGGGGGGAAAATAGCGCGATCGTTTTCCGACTGTTTGTGGATGCAACAGCCCATCGGGCTATTGACATGACAGCGAGCTAGTAACGATACACTTGTTCATTGTAATTCGCTCAAATACAGTATTCATCCAAACTGGGTGATGAGATATGGTTCAAAAATTTGTGTAACTACATAAATTCAGAGATTGGTAGTACTATTACTACTATCATCAAGCGGGTTCTGGAATTTTCGCGTCCTAACGACGTGCGCACCAACCTTCCGATTGGCTAACAGGACTGATCTGCCAATCCGGACAGCTGACCTAGCTGTTCTGATATGTGAATCTTCCTTAGTTGACTTATAAATGTCCGTCGATTTCACACTACTTTTTGCCGTTTCGGTAACTGGTTCAGTAACCCGCTTTTAGCTCCAGGCTTTGCCTTCCGATTTTCGGCTGGGAATAGGAGCTAGCAGAGAAAGGGTTCAGTTTAGTCGGATTCGCAGGTAAAGAGGCAGATAATAACACACAGTAAGAAGGCAGTAATATCGCACAATTGGCGCGGGCGCACAGTAGTGGTGAATTGGTGAGTGTGTAATGGCAGCTTCCCCTTTCGGAGCGCGTGAACCCTTAAGTCGGCTGTCACCCCACATTTATGAGATGCGGACATGAACTAAATTTATCCCAGTGTTTGGAATGGGACACTGAAAAGATTCCAGATGATATGTGCATACTAGAAATCCAGACAGTCTACGAATCAGCCCATAAAACAGTCACTGCATAGAAAAGGACGTTATAATGAGAAAAGGTTCGCTCAGGTACAAATGAATAGTATGTGTTCATTAATCTGAGCTACCCAGAGGTCATCCAGGTTTTAGAGTACAACGCCTACGCATATCGGTGAGGCAGCAAGTAACTCCCATGCAACTGTAGTGCGTACAGGCCAGTGAAACTTTGGGAACGGATGCCTTTTTGCAGACGAATGAGAAGTGATTTAGAAAGAGCGAATCGCCGTCAAAGGGGAAAATATCGCGAATACTGCTCAGAAACCCGATCAACGGAATCCTGTTGTAGGCTACGAAGATTATTCCGTATAAAACTGCGCGACCAACAGCAATAACGCACCTTGAGGGGATGGTTCATAATTCGCAAAATGCAATTCAATATGTGGGTGAAATGATTGGAACAGGCGAACTGCATTCCAACAACACACTCGCAGGGAGACGATTGTGTGCAGAAATCCGTCCATCGAGTGACCATCGCCTGACCGAGCCGGGCGATGACTTCAGAGGCCAAAAGTAACGCGTTATATCCGCCCTCTGTTAAGGAATGCTGATCGTCCAACGAAGAACTGTTAGAATAAAGAATGAAATATACAATCACCTTTGAGTTGCAGGCAATGAAGTATCAAACGTTGGAAGCTCTTTAATGAGGTACCTCAAAAACCAATGAAGATGAGATAGAAAAATCGCAACAGCAGTTAATGAAACAATACCCATCGCAATCTTCGCAGAAAATAAAAATACTATCAAGAACGGGACTGTAGAGAGAAACATAAATTATATGCTCAGACGACAAGAGTTTACCTGATCTGTCGTTATCAGAGCAAGACATTTACTAACTGAATCACCTCGTGAGGTACAAACTACTTAAAAATTGTACATGATCGGAGATCCCTTTACATATGACAATGTGACTATAAGCAGGCAGAGATATTTAGACACAGCAGCGCGAACAACAGGGCTACCGAGTGGAACGGTGGGTCAATGAATGAAGCTAATCGATTTTCCTCCGTACCCGTATCATTACTGATCTAGATGCTTCCAAACAAAGAACTATGACATCAAACAGGAGGATTACGTAGTAAGAGTCGCATACGACGCGGAAGAAATCATGGAGGCTAACGTTCCTGACAGTAAGTCATATGCCTTTTCCGAATAGTGGCGAGTGAAAGACTCATAATTCGAAGGTTACCTCGCTAAAAACGGTGTATTACCAGTTAACAGTTGAACCGATTGAAGCACCAACGGTACAAGCAAGTAGTCTGCCAAGTCTACTTAAATCCAAGATGACTGAAGATGAACTGATCGGGTGAGTAAGCGTGGTTAGACTCATCAGAAAAGTCAAGATCTTGGTAAAAACCAACGCAACCTTATTGCTCCAGTCACTCGAACTTGATGAACATTATCGGTGGACCCCAATCGCTAACATCGCCCATGTATGGTTTGGTTAGTGTCTCTGTTAAGGGGACACAGGTTAATACACACCTCTCATATTGAAACATTGTACAGGACCTTGACGGCTGAATGGTGTTTCTGCACCGAGTAAGACCACTTCAACTGATGCCTTCACAAAAAAACTGCACCATAACAATCAGTACATTTCAATGAGGATTCACAAAAGAATCAGTCTGAATAAAGACACTTTGGGGAGGTGCCACTTAACGCGGCATCCGCATGCTGCTTAACGAATAGTAACTGAGCAGAGAGCAGATGAGAAGCAATCAATGCGACTATTGCGATGCCAAATGGTTACTTTACTGCAGACGGAAAAACTAGGACAACGCATCTCCTGGTGACAATCAAGCTCAAAAAAGAAAGGTGAAGTGAGACTGCCGCAAACAAATAGGAGCAAAGGTGGAAGAATGAGAGGCCTGCATGTGAAGGTGCGTCATTAATACAGTTTGAGTATAATAACAGTGATTTGACACCGGCGTAATAAAACTGAGAACCAATTCACAGAAGTGGTCAACTCTAAAAAGCACTTATGCGTACTGTACGGTTGTGAAACTTGGCCACTTAAAGCAACGGACCTGAAGAGGCTAGTTACGTTCTACCACCGGTGCCTTCGCAATTTAGCTCACATCTGGTGGGAACACCGCGTGAGCAACAAGCGTGTTCGACGCCTTGTTTACGGCACAGGAAAAGGAACTGAACCGCTCAGCACCGTTATCTCACGTACCAGGCTCCGATGGTTCGGCCACGTGTTACGCATGCCAGACCACCGACTCCCGCGACGTGCGTTGTTTGCGCCCCGAGGGTGTGGATGGAAGAAGAGGAGGGGTGGCCAAGCGATGACTTGGTCGAGAGGAATGAAGGCCCTCACTTCTGAGCTGGCCTCAGTTGGAGCGTCTCGGCTCCGTGGTTGGGGTCCGAAAGACGATGAACACCTTTGGTTAGACACACTTGCCAATATGGCAAGGAGCCGACCTCAGTGGCGTTCGTGCTGTGAGTTTCTTTGTCCTACCCCATCCCTCTTAGCCTCCCCCTCAAACCACGATCTCATTAGTTAGCCTTATATAATTTTGCATAGCAATTTTTTTGATGCACAGTAGCCGGCTGGTAGCTTACCAGAACGGTGCCTATCCGTTACCGGTAGCTCAGCCGGCTTGCACCAGTTGCTTTTTTCTCCTTTTTTATATGTATTGCGGCACAGTAGCTGACGTGTATGATGATGATGATGATATGGGTACATATACCAGCGCAGTAAGAGCTAATAAACTCATTGGCTAACCAAGTTTTCCTCGTTCAGTTAAGAGGCCACAGCAATACGCTGGCACACTGCGTGCCGACGCCTCGCTGCCACGCCACCATCACCAGTCGAAAAGGCTAGGTATTTCGCGAGATCGCCTACATCTACGTAGATTCAAGTCGGCGTCCTAGGAAGTACAAGGCAGAGGGCAATCCTTTCGGCCACCGGCGAAATACTAAATGCCCAGCTGTCACATAAAGAAGCGTACAGATCAGAATTTCAATTGTGATTGAGACACCCAGATGCAGCGCACATATCTTCATCATTATTACACACCTTAGCTACAGGTGGAAAACACATCAGCTATTGTGCCGTAATACAAAAGGAAAAAATGAAACAAAGGCACCCCACCAGTAAAGGATGGACATCGTTCCGGAGAGCTAATAGCCGGCTATTGTGTCGCAAAAATGGTTATATTATGCCTAATAAATAAGATCGTGTTTGGAGGAGGAGTCTGAGCGGGAGGGAAACTCACAACACAAACGCCATTGAGGCAGGCCCCTAGTCATGTCAATAAATGTATTCAGCCAGACGTGCACACCGTACTTCGGTCCCCAATCAAAGAGCCGAGTAGCTCCAACCGAGGCCAACTTCGAAGGGCCAGTTAAGCGGACTGGCACACGATAGTGGTTTACATTCGTGACATTCGTGGCTATGCCCTGTCACGTGATTGTGTTAGGCATATTTACGCATATCAGTCGTTCGCAATTGGATCGGTTACCCTACGTGACAATGTCCTTTCACATGGTTGGTTAATTGATCTATTGATCTTTGTGTATTCCGGCTGCTCTGCCATGTCAGTTTTTCAATACAACTCGTCCAGTGCAATGGTGTTCTTGCTTCCCGTTCGGAATGGGGTCTGTTACAGTCAGAGGTTATAATAGACTGGTGACGGTATTCCAGTATGCGAACCATGACGGTCCCTTTGGAAGTTCTTCAAGAAATGCTGTCCAAAATGCAAGCACACTTTGAGGCATCACAGCAACGCTTAATTAAAACATTGACAACACGAAAGTCGTTACACAGTCAGCGTGTACAGATTTAACGGTTTCTACTGCAGGTAAGCTGGCGCACAGTATGGCAGAATTTCATTACCAGCTGGACGATGACCTCACTTTCGAAGCAGGGTTTCGCCGCTATGAAGACTTGTTAAAAATTGATGGGCGTGAGCTAGGTGAGGCAGCTCAGGTACACCTTATTTTGAGGGAATCGGGTCCATAAGAGCATGAAAAGTGCTCTAATTACATTATATCGAAGAAGCCACGCGATATATCATTGGACGACACTGGAAAACACTTGACCAGAATTTTCGGCCCTAAAACCACTTTTCAACACGCGTTTCCGGTGTTGTTGAACACCATGAGGGGGATTTTGTGACTTGTGCAGTTGTTGTTAACAGGGAATGTGAACATTTTCAGCTTAGCACACTTACAAATGATATGTTTAAAGTGCTGTTTTGTTTGTGGATTACGTTCTGCAAAAGATGCGGAGATTCGAAGACGTTTGTTATCTCGTTTGGTGTCTAAACCAGAGGTCTCACCACAGGAGCTGGTAAAGGAATGTGAACGTATGTTGACACTGAAGCATGACACAGAAATGATCCAACGGTCCAGCGAGTCTTGTGTGCTGGATGTTCATACTATTCCTACACGCCCCAGGCCATCGCATAATTCAGTAGGTCTCTCCAACTTCGCATGCCGCGGCTGTCCGCCTAGTGCTTATTGACATTGTGAGCAGTGGCATTTCGCTCGACTTTGTGAATTCAGACGATATATCTGCAAGCGTTGTGGGAATATGGGACATAAGGAAACCAGATGTTTGCAGGGAGCCTCTGGAAGACCGTCACGAACCTAGGCCAAAACTCCAAGTTTTCAATGTTGCGTTTCAAACGTAGTGTTTGCAACCACTAGCCCGAACGATAAGTCACTACGGACGTGTTTTACGATTGTGATAAACGGTATTACTGTCCGGCTTCAACTGGACACGGCTTCCGATAGTACAATAATCGCTGAGTCGATATGTAGCAAGCTCGGTAAACTCGCATGTGTTCAAACTTCACACGTCGCTCACGATGAGTCCGACACGGAATTACCCTTCCTTGGACAATTCAATTATGAGTTTGCACTTCGAAATTTGCATGCTAATGGTGTTTGTTACGCAACACGTTATGGACAATTGAACTTATTAGACATGGATTGGATAGACAAACTTAATTTATGGAACTTGCAGTATTTGTGATGACCCAGGTAGTTTTTCACTGTGTCCCATCGATTTTCAGTGTTCGGTTGCACCCGTAACTTTTAACGACAGTGCAGAAGCTCTATCACATTTTGCCTCCAAGTACCCCAATGTTTTGCAGAGGGTCTTGGAATGTGTTAAAAGTTAAAAGTTGTGTTGTATCCGCGTAACGGTGTACATCCAGTATTTTGTCCCAAAAGACCAGTACCATACGCTGCTGTTGAGGCAGTGGATGCCGAAGTTGGTTGACTGGAGTCCATGGGCGTCATCAGTTCTGTGAGCTATTCCGCGTGGGCCGCTCCCATCGTAGTCATCAGAAAGGCTAATGGCAGTTTGTGTATTTGTGCTGATTTTGCTACAGAATTAAATAACGCATTGGAAACGCATCCATATCCCTTGTCTGTTCCCGAGGATTTATTCACAAAACTTAATGGAGGAAAAAATATTTTCTAAAATTGATCTTTCTGATGCATGTTTGCAAGTAGTGATCGAGGAGTGCTCGAAAGAGCTGTTCACTATTAATACTCATCGAGGCTTGTATCGTTACAATCGGTTATCTTCCAGAGTAAAATGTGCTCCAGCGATATTTCAACAAGTGATGGACGCTATGCTATCCGGATTGCAGTGTGCCATGGCTTATCTGGAAGACAATAATTGTAAGCTCCACCAATGAAGATCATAATACCCAACTGAATGGATTCATATGGATTTCGTGTACGTCCAGAGAAGTGCGAGCTCATGATGCCCAGTATCACGTACCATGGCTTCGTTATCGACGGTTCCGGTCGTCAAACAGATCCAAACAAAATAAAAGCCAACAAATTAATGCCACACCCCACGAACAAAGCTACCTCGCGGTCTTGCTTTGGTCTAGTAAACTATTATCACAACTTTGTCCCTCAGATGCACGAACTCTGGGAACCACTAAATGCACTTTTGGCGAACGAGTCAGTGTGGCATTGGTCATCGCAGTGCCAGAAAGCCTTTGATGACATAAAACAACTATTGTCCTCCGATATACTTTTAATTCATTACGACCCAGGATTACCAATAACTGTCGCTGCTGATGCATCGCAAAATGGTATCGGTGGTGCCTTGCCGCATCAGTTCCCAAATGGACACCATAAAGCTGTGACGCATGTTTCCCGCGCGTTGACGGCAGCAGAAAAGAACTATAGTCAAATAGAGAAAGAAAAACTAGCTCTGGTTTTTACGGTTAAGAAAAATCATAAGATGGTACATGGACGCAAATTCACTTTGTACACAGACCATAAACCTTTGCTATCTATTTCTGACACCAAAGGAAAAATCCACGTTCACACGGCGAACAGGTTACAGCGTTGGGCAACCACCCTATTAGCATATGATTTCGATTCGCTTTTTAATAGTACGTCTTTTCTTGGTCATGCTGACGCATTATCCAGACGGAGTGCCGACCGCACGTCCAAAATACCGGATGAAGACATCGTTGTATCCAGCATTAACTTAGATTAAGAGACTAGACAAGTATTTCAGAGATCCGTACGTCAATTTCCAGTAACAGCAGACGCAGTCTGAGTAGAAACAGCAAAAGACGCATTATTCGACGTATTATTCGGTATCTTAAGAATGGTTAGCCTGCACGCTCCTTGGACATCTATGGTGAACAGTTTCGTAAAAGGAAGTTTGCCTTAACTAACATTGATGGTTGTTTGATGTTAGCTGAGTTGTGATTCCTAAGATTCCACAGAAGAAAGTTCTCAGTCAGTTGCACGGTCACCCGAGAATCAGTCGTACAAAATTCATGGCCATTCATGGACCATGATATTGAAAATGTGGTTCGTTCCTGTAACAGTTGTGCTATGACAGCAAACCTACCTGTCAAAGGTGAGCTTCGTTTTTGGCGACCTCCAAGTGGACCATGGTCTCGCATTCATATTGATTTTGCCGGACGCTTAGAGGGTTTCCACTATCTGGTAATTGTCGATGCTTACTTAAAGTGGCCTGAAATTTTTCAAATGAGATACGCAACCACTTCCGCTGTTTTTTACACCTACGTCATCTCATCTCAGAATTCAGTGTTCCCAAAACATTTGTTTCGGACAATGCTTTCCAATTCAATTCCCAAGGATTTGCTGATCTTTGCAACTCACATGGCGTCGAACACATACGCACTAGAGCGTACCATCGACAGTCAAACGGTCAGGCTGAACATTTTGTTGATACGTTTAAGCCAGTATTGATGGAGAGGGGAATATCCAGGAAATCATCGGCAAATTTTTGCAGATTTCTCGTACGATGCCAGGTCCAGCGGTACGACAAAAGGTATCTCCATCTAAAGCCTTGCTCGGTTGGCGTGTTAGAACGGTCCTTGATGTTTTGTAGCCATCGCTGCATAAGAAAGAGCGCAATGTTCAAATGCAGTTGGCTTTTAATCGCCATCATAGAGCACGCCCTGGGCATGTCGTATCCGTTGATAGTGTGTATGTAAAGAATTTTCGTGACGAAAAATAATGCTGGATTCCCGGCTGTCGCTGTACGGAGTTCAAGTGTTTTGTACACAATACAAGTGGATTCCATCATATGGACTAGACATGTAAATCATATTAGACCCCCTTTTGAAGTGCGCGTAGCCTAGTGGTAACGAGTTTGTCTCGTGATCTTGCGGCGGCGGTCCAAATCCACGTAGGGGCGGGCGTCCTCGCGGTACACTCGGCCCGCGTGCGACTGGTGGTCGTCGTACGGCAGCGAAGCGCCGTTACGGCGCCGTGGTATAGCTATTGTGCAAACGGAATCAAGGCTGAGTAGAAAAACAGTATAAAAAAATAAGAAGTTAATAATAACAACAAAAGCTTAATTTGTCCAGTTTGCCAGCCACAGTTTTTGAATTTTTCAGTTTTTTTAGGAGGAGGAAGGAGGGACGGCGCAACACACTGATGCACAAGTCCGCCACTGACCGAGCTTGAGCCATGGCTTCCAAGGTCTACAACCAGTAACTAACCGCATCTCTCGGACCCTAACCAGGTAGTGATAACAACCGGTCGAGACCAACTGTTTCGTCAGATTTTTCATGCGGCTCCTCTAAGTTGCAGGCTGACCACCAGACCGTCTCTACCAGCCCCGTTCAGCAATCGCAAACAATGCACGACGCGGGTAACGCTGAACAGGCATGCGCAATACATGTCCCAGCCACCGCAGTGGATGCAGTGAGACGAGCTCCTCAAGCGAGTGGCTTCCTCATCCCAAGACAAGCTGTATAACTTCACATTGTTTATGTGCCACCACCACGCACGGGCAATGGACCGCAGACACCGGCGTTCGAAGTCAGATAGTCCGCGCAAGTCACCTTTAGGAAGGGGCCAGATCTCGCATCCGTACAACAATACAGCACGAACAGTTGCACAATAGACCCGCTCTTTGATGGAGAGACGAAGGTCGCGGCGACGCCACAAGTCCCTCAGCTTAGAAAAGGAGAAGTATGCTCTTGTGATGTGCATCGAAGTCTCGTCTCCAACAGCCCCGCTAGCAGTGATACAAGTTCCTAAGTAGACAAAGCTCTCCACAACCTCCAGTGTGTCACCACCAAGAGTGAGTGCAGACACAAGCACCAGTCAGTCTTGAAAGAGAGCCTTGCATTTTGATGGCGAAAAGTACATACCATGCTTCAATCGCCAAGCAGTTTTGTGCAAGTTGGAAGGCGTGTGAATCGTCACCCAGCAAGGCGAGATCATCAGCATAATCCAAATCAACAACTCGACTACCTGGGAGGAGCTCGACGCCAGCGTTCAACGAATCGACATCCTCAATGGCAAAGTTGAAAAGAAACGGAGTGATAGGGCATGCTTGTCAAACTCCACTGAAGGCTACAAAGGAAGGCGAAAGCTTGCCATAAGCCCTAACTCTGCCCGAGGTCAGACCATAGAGGGTGCGCAGTATGGAGATGAACTTCTCGGTGACGCCATTCCTCAGTAGGTAGTGCCACAGTACAGTCCGACAGAATCGGACTGTACGGATATCCAAGAACATAGCAATCATTGGCCGCTGATACACGTGGCGGAGCTCGAGGATCTGGCGGAGTGTGAAGGTTCGATCGATGTAGCCGCGACCAGGGCGAAACTCAGCTTGTTCTTCTCGCTGCAACGATTCGCGCGTTGGGGATAGCCTGCGAAATATTATGGACACTAGCAGCTTGCAAACGACGGGAACTAAGCTTATGCCACTGTAGTTGGAGCAGATTGTGAGCAGGCCCTTTTTAAAGATGGGGAGGACTATCGATTCACCCCAAGATGATGGAACTTTCGCTTTCGCGGCTATGCCCTGCCACGTGATTGTGTTAGGCATATTTACGCATGTCAGTCGTTCGCAGTTAGATCGTTTACGCTTCATGATAATGTCCCTTCACATGGTAAGCTGGTGATCTATTGATCTTTGTGTACTCCGGCTCTCAGCTTTGTCAGTTTTTCAATACAGCTCGTCCAGTGCGATGGTGTTCTTGCTTCCCGTTCGGAGTGTTCTGTTACAGACGGTATAACATGGCCTTCATTCCTCTTGATTAAGTCATCGCTTGCCCACCCCTCCTCTTTTTCCATCCACATTCCCTGGGCGCAAACGACGCACGTCGGAGCCGGTGGGCTAGCATGCGCAACGTGTGGCCCAGCGATCGCAGCTTGGTGCGTGAAATAACGGTACTGAGCGGTTCGCTTCTTCTTCCAGCGCCACAAACAAAGCGAACACTCGCATTGCTCGCACAGTTTCCCCACCAGACATGAGCCAAATTGCGAAGCCACCGGTGGTCGAACGTAACAAGCCTCTTTATGTCGGCTGATCTAAGGGGCAAGGTTGCACAACAGTACAGCAGGGTCGAACGTACGACTGCATTGTACACTCTACCGTTCAAAGAGAGAATGATGTCGCGCCGACGCCAAAGATGGCGGTTAGCAAAAGCGCCTCGTGTTTTTGCTATACGGATTGCGATCTCATCTTCAATTCCAACTACCTAGGTAGTTGAATCTTTGAACGATTTCTACCTGATCCCCACCAAAGGTCAGCGCAGACGGTCCCTCCCAATCTTGGAGGAAAGCTTTGCACTTTGAGGGTGTAAAGCATAGCCCGAAACGGGTGGCAGCCAGTGCTAAACTGTCCAGTGTCGCTTGGCATGCACATAGCTGTATTGCATACTACTTTATTAAAAGAATAACAACCGTAGGATAAGGAAACACACACATGAACGAAGAGTGCAAAATGTAACATAACGGGCAGTCACAAATGGGACAATGAGAGTGAGTGAGCCAAGATGCGTTGGTTAGAACAAGACACGCTGTTGGTCGATGGCGTAAGTGCTATTCTCAAAAAGACACGCGTCATTATTCTGTCCTAGAGGTCAAACGATACATGTCCCTCTGCGGCGAAACTGCCTAGTTATCCATAAGGAGCGACTCCGCTGCATATTGGCGATCTACATGTATATATGAGCAGCGCGGGTTAGTCAGTGCCAACGATGCGGGCACATCAAGCGCTAGACCAACACGCCAAGTTTGGAGACAATCACACGAACTTAACGATTACACAATGTGAAACGTGGTTTGTGGATAACATGATAGACTGCCTATAAGTATGACGACATTGGAGTCCCTGACCAAAAGTAAACATGTGATGAATACGACCTATTTCGAGGCGGATAACAACCTAACTTCCGATTTAATTCCTCGCAATCAGATTCCAAGCCGCAAAGGTAAGCTCTTAATCCGGAAAGCATCAGACGCGCATTTCGCCCTATTGGGGCTCGCCAATGGTGCGCATCCTTAGCACTTAAAGTCTAAGCCCTACCAGTCTTCAAAATGCCGTGTGGATCCCCGGTGCTGGCAAGGGAAGTTTTGACCCGGACGGCTAACCACTGTGCTCTGCACGGGCAGTAACCTGCATGGCGGTGGAGTATTGGTCGCACTATATCGCAGTTAGGTTTCAATCCGTGATGTTCGGCTGCCGTTCCCCATGACTCAGTGACATAAGATGTTGGCTAGTTGGCGTTAGTCTCTAGCGGTCGTGGTTTCGATCCCCAATAGGGGACCGAAGGATGCGCACCAATGACGAGCCCCAATAGGGCGAAACGCGCATCTGGTGCGTTCCGGATTGGTAGGTTACCTTTGCGGCTTGGAATCTAATTGCGATGAACCAAGTCGTATCATAACCAAATCTATCTACTCATTAGTTAACAAAATCTAAGCCCTACAAGTCTTCAAAATGCTGTGTGGATTCACGGCACTGGTAAAGGGAAGTTTTGACTCGGACGGCCAACCACTGTCCTCTGCACGGGCAGTAACCTGCATGGCGGTGGAGTATGGGTCGGACTATATCGCAGTTAGGTTTCAATCCGTGATGGTCGGCTGCCGTTCCCCATGGCTCAGTGACATAAGATGCTGGCTAGTTGGCGTTAGTCTCTAGCGGTCGTGGTTCCGATCCCCAGTAGGGGACCGAAGGATGCGCACCAATGACGAGCCCCAATAGGGCGAAACGCGCATCTGGTGCGTTCCGGATTGGTAGCTTACCATTGCGGCTTGGAATCTAATTGCGATGAACCAAATCAAATCAAAAACAAATCCGTCTACTCATTAGTAAAATAATTTTCATTGATCCGTCTCTCGTGAAGACTAGTCATCATCATCATCAAATCACGTTAGCTAAGGGCGGGAAAAACACTTCAGCTAATGTGCCGCAATACAGAAAGATACAAAAAGTTACAATACAAATACGCAAAAGCAGGTAATATAACGTTAAGTAGTCTATTATGTAATTCGTATGAGATCGGAATTGAAGGGGAATCTAAAAGAGAGGGGATGGACAAAGAACCTCACAACACTAATGCCATTGGGGCCGGTTCTTCGCCATAGCAACAAGTGTGTCCAACTAAAGGCGTTCATCGTACTTGGTACCCCAGCCAGGCAAATATCGCCGACGGTGCAGTTTCTAAGAGGAATGGCTCAGATGGGTTCAGACGACCTCGCTGACAAACATGACATCAAATCAGATGAAGTGCTCTCCAACGTGCCCAGCTGTGTTATAACCGCTGTTAAAGAGGGTAAATCATTTGTTCATCGTTACAGCTATCGCATCACGCACGGGAATCCATTTTGCACTAGTGAGTCGAAAGATTCAGAACAAAATGATGTTCACAATGATGTTCAACCTCACCAACTCACAGATTCTCGTTAGCTTATATCGCTCCCGGTCGATTCTTAGACCCTTGGAACCTGGGACCCTTGGGAACCTTGGTAGTGACTTCCTGATGAAACAGTCTTTATCAAGACTATTCAAAGCTGCAAAATTCCATTCACTATTCGGACGTCTCAAACCAAATGGACGAGTGACGTCGAGTACCTTCTTCAAACAGGTGGAAAGCAATTCTAGACTGCATTCCGCTCGTTCACTTCGTTCGACAGTGGTAAATAATGCTGCAATTCAGACTACTAGTACTGCGCCGCAGATTGTGAGTACAACTGAGACCAGCAGGTACCATTCAGGACGAACACTTCGTCGATGCCGAAAGAGCGATTGCTTTGCTGCACTCACGATTGCATGACCGGAGTCGAGATAAGTGCGTTCGATCAAACGACAGTCCTACAGTGCCTTACATCATCTATAGCTAGTGGCGGTGTGAATAATTTGGACCCTCGACAGCCTGTCGTTCAGTGACCGCCGGGTAACACGAGGCGAATGCTTGTACTGGAAAACTGTGCTACTTACATAGAGGTTGAAATCAACGCACAGCTGAAGGGAGCGATTGTAATTGTCGGGATGGCAAACATGATTCTGATAAGCGACGGACTTAATAATACGTGTTGCCTGCAACGGACATGATGTTCGCGCTTATGGTAACGATAAGAGAGGATACCTGCTTACAGAATCATCATCATCACGATACACGTTAGCCAGAGGTGGGGAACACCTCAGCTACTGTGCCGCAATACATAGAAAAAAGGAGAAAAAAGCAACTGGTGCAAGCTGGCTGAGCTACCGGTGACGGATGGGCATCGTTCCGGTAAGCTACCAGCCGGCTACTGTGCATCAAAAAAATTGCTATGCAAAATTATATAAGGCTAAATAATGAGATCGTGGTTGGAAGGGGAGGCTAAGGGGGTGGGGTGGGACAAAGAAACTCACAGCACAAACGCCACTGAAGTCGACTCCTAACAATATCAGCAAGTGTATCCAGCCAAACGTGTTCATCGTCTTTCGGACCCCAACCAGGGAGCCGAGACGCTCCAACTGAGACCAGCTCAGAAGTGAGGGACTTCATTCCTCTCGAGAAAGTCATCGCTTGGCCACCCCTCCTCTTCTTCCATCCACACCCCCGGCGCGCAAACAACGCACGTCGCGGGAGTCGATGGGCTGGCATGCGCAACACGTGGCCCAGCCACCGGAGCCTGGTGCGGGAAATAACGGTGCTGAGCGGTTCAGTTCCTTTTCCTGGGCCGTAAACAAGGTGTCGAACACGCTCGTTGCTCACGCGGTGTTCCCACCAGATGTGAGCTAAATTGCGAAGGCAAAGGTGGTCGAAAGTAACTAGCCTCTTCAGGTCCGCCGATCTTAGGGGCCAGGTTTCGCAACCGTACAGTAAGGTCGAGCGCACCGCTGATATGTACACACTACCCTTCAGGGCGAGAGTAATGTCGCGCCGCTGCCACAGGTGGAGAAGGTTAGCAAAAGCACTTCGAACTTTCGCTATACGGTTCGTGATCTCGTCTTCGATCCCAAGGGCGCTGATACAACTTCCCAGGTAATTGAATTTCTGAACGACTAGCTGATTCCCACCAAGTGTCAGCACAGGGGGCGATCCCTGCCAATCTTGGAGAAACGCTTTGCACTTCGGTGGTGCAAAGCAAAGCCCGAAGTGACGGACAGCTAGTGCTAATCTGTCCAGTGCCGCTTGGCACGTCTGGGAGCTGTCACAGATTAGGGCAATATCATCAGCATACTCTAAGTCAAGAAGTGGTTCTCCTGGGAGCAGATCCACACCTTCCAAGTCGTGTCATGTGAACGCGATTTCCATGACTTCGTCAACAGCGAAGTTGAATAGGAAAGGTGACAGCGGGCATCCTTGTCTCACACCGCTGGAGATATTAAAGTGCGACGACAACTTGCCGTAAGCCCTCACTCTGCCCGAGCTACGCGCATATAATGCTCGGATAATATTCACATATTTCTCAGGTACACCTTTCCTGAGTAGACAGTCCCAAAGTGCAAGTCTATCCACCGAATCGAATGCACCTTTGATATCGAGGAACACGACAACGGTGGGCCGCCAATATATGTGACGGTGCTCCAACAACTGACGCAAGGTGAAGATATCATCAATGCAGCCACGACCTCGACGAAACCCGACTTGCTCTTCACGAATCTGGAATTCACAAGCGCCAGTCAGTCTGTGAAGGATGACAGAGGCAAGCAATTTGGAGGCGATAGAGACCAAACTGATTCCTCTATGGCTGCTGCATTCTGATCGTGAGCCTCCCTTGAAAACTGGGACTATGACGGAGCGGCTCCAGTCGGTTGGGACAGTTGCCTGCTCCCACAGTTTAACTAGCAATTCATGTAAATTATCCACAAGAGCAGGTCCCCCGAATTTGAAGAGGGCTGGAGGAAGATCATCTGGTCCCGCGGCTTTGTTCAACTTCAACAGTCCGACCTCACGTTCGACTTCTGAGCGAGAGGGTGAATCCAAAGGGACAGCCAACGGAACAGGGCGATCACTGGTCGGCGAGAAATCTAACAATTCCGACCGATTAAATTGCCTTTCAAAGTGCTCAGCCCAACGTTCCAGGCGTTTTGTAAGTTGTGGATAGGATGTCCACTCTCGTCACGTATAGTTTCGCTAATACCAGGTCTTCTGTTGCCCGATTCCCGTATCAGACGGAATAACTTTCGATGGTTGCCAAGGGCAGCGGCCAATTCCATCTCTGATGCACGATGAGACCACCAGAATTCGCGATCTCTCTTCAGGCTAGCACGAAGTTTTGCCCGGAGCACTTTGCGAGTTTCATTGTGTTCGCTTCCAGCCGGAATATGCCGGCGAGCATCTATAAGTTTCAGAGACTGTGAAGAGATCCAATGTCTATGTTGGCGATTAGACATACCACATGAGGATTTTCCTGCTGGTAGTAAGATCTGGTGAATATGAGACCAGTGAGCTTCAATTGCATCCAGTGAGCGTTTATCCAACTCGCATGACAGCGTACTTCGATACGCATTCAGAACAGCTGGCTTTGTCAGTTGGCTGGTGTCAATGCGGTCACGACGTCGTCATTTGCGTCCGCGAAAGTGCATCCGCAGGTCAGCACATACAAGTGCATGATCGGTGTCCACACCTGTGCTCCAAATCGAGCGACAGTTCTGGATGCAGCCACTCCATCGGTAACTTATGGCAATGTGATCGATTTGCGTCCATAGCTGGTTCGAGGCTGGTGGGCGCCAAGTCACCCTCCGGTGGGTGCTGTGTCGGAAATTAATGCTCGCTAGAAATAAGCGAGCATCCTCACACAAAAGAAGTAACCGCTCATCGTTATCATTACGGGAGCCTACAACATGTTGGCTGCCCAGATGCAGCTCATCAGTGGATAATTTTCCAACTTGAGCGTTCAGATCCCCAGCCAGACTACAGTGTCCGAGCTTCTGTGGCTAAGGAGCTCGTTCAGTTGACGATAGAAGTCGTCTTTTACCGAGTCTTCGCTACGGTTTGTCGGTGCATAGGCAGCGATAATGAATAGACATCTGTTAGTCCCACGCAACTTCGAAGTTTTGAACGAGCCAACCAACCGGACCGCACACATCCGGCTACTGATTGGAATCCAATCAACCAGAGCAGTTTCAACCCGGGGACTCAGGGCAATGCCAACACCGGCTTGGCCGGTGCTCGAAGCTGCATCGTCACCGGATAGGCGCAATGAGAAAGTGCTGCTAGTGTCACCTGCAGGGGATCGCAGAGTGAGCACAGAGCTCGAGTCTTGCAGGCAGGTCTCCGATAAGCAGCAGATATCGATTGAGAGGGTCGCTAATGTTCGGGCAAGTGCTGCCTGTTGACCGATCTGAAGCAATGTGCGAACATTGAGGCATGCCAATCTGAAGGAGGATCGAGGGCTCCAAATGGAAGTCGATGAACTGGGCTTGACCGCTTGGTTAGACATGGGCTTGTTGACAGGGCAGGAATGACGCTCCGCGTTCACATGTGAGTTGAAACTAAAAGACAAGCGACTATTGAAGCAAGGTGGGGGATGGCCGAGAATTGGGGGGTTGAAAACAGGGGGGATAAAAGTGAAGCTGGAACGGGACGATAAGGGTGAAAAAGCGTAAGAGGGGGAATAAGAAGACGGGAAGGCTTGAGCAGTAGCATCCAAACCCCTATCCACCCTGCTCGATGCAGCAGATAGGGCACCGTTGATTATCCTCTGCGGTGGCCAGAGCATCAGAAATTTGTTTGAAGTGAGATTCAGAATACAGAATACCTCCTTAACGACTCCAGAACTGCCTTTGAGTGCTGAAAGAACGAAAAGATACCACATCCTAGACTACTGTTTATTGACACCGGTGGAGCTTCAATGTCGAATGGCACTCATGCGGTTGTTAAAGGGGGATCCATTCCCAAAAAGCAACTTTCTCGCGTCTAATTAAGGTAAGTTCGACACCGTAAACACTGTGAACGTTGGATTCGTCCACATCGGAGACACCAAGTGCAAGTTTGTTTACTGGAAGCCGATTATGGTAAGTACAGATGAAGTATGGGACTGATGTTCTGTTTGCGCGTCTCGAAGATAGCATACACCAACTCTCGGGGAGTGTAAATTGTTAAGGAGCGTCTCTGATTGGCCGATCTGATAGTGTGCGATTGTTGAGAGACTCCGTGTAGAACGGTGCGACTGACCAGAACGAAGATGCAATTTCTTTGCCGGTATGTTGTATAAAAGCATTGGTCGCATCTACCTGATAAATAAGAGGGCTCATGAAAAGAAAAGACGAAGAAAGAGAGAGAGATTGCTAAGGATAGTTTTGTGGGTGATAATACTCTCTAACTGTTCACCCCGTGAGTGGTGTTTTGGATGCCCTGAAGTTTAAAAGTCTGATCCCTACGGTGACTGTAGGGGCCGACTGGGATCTGCCCGGAGCTTGTTTCACACAGCATTAGAAGACTCAGAACAATCTGCGTTTGCCAAGCATAGCAAACCAAGCACTCGCGACCACAAGTGGGCTCTTAGGGCATTCGAACAAAGTAGCTAGTTTGAGGCAAGCAACAGTAAAGGCTGCACTCTTCAGTTATCGGGGCCAACGCGGTGACGCAAGCGTTCTACGTTAATTAAACCGGGCATATAGCCCATGGCTAGGTACTGAGGGAAGAGAAACATCGGTTTGTCTGTGGCATACAAAAGTAAGAACACCAAGAATCAGTCTGTTTGACATCTAAACTCTTTGCTTAGTATGAGTGGCGCTGAGACTGGTTAGAAAGTGCTGCTTAATATAGCTCAGTGGGCCTTATAAATGGCAAATGGCAAGGTACCGGTAGCTGGCTGGTATCAATACTTAGTTGCCATGTGACCATCAGTAATCACATGCGAGCCAGGGATACCGTGAGGTTGCAAGTACATAGGCAGGTTTGAAGCAGTAACTTGTGGATTACAAGGCAGACGCGCCTAAAGTACTCAGCCAGCATCCACCTTAATGGATCACAAAACTGCTCAAACCATCGCAAAAAATTAAGGTGCGTTTCGCCGCAGTGAGAAAAGGTGTATAAAGAGGATCCAACATGATGGATCTATGATGTAATTAGTAAGAATCGAAAGAGAACATTAAAAAAATTAGGAGCTCCGAATCACAAGTCAAGTACAATTTGAATCGAAAAGTAAAATCATCGAGAATCACCGGTTAAGGTCTAGTTTTATATGACAGGATTGGCAGGGGGACTAACCTACACCACTAGGCAAGGAGATAAAACAGGAGATGATAAGTCGTGAGGAAATGAAGTGGTGGATAAAGTAATGACTCGATCATTCAGATAGATGAAAGTAGAAATTTTGTAATTAGCTGTTATCTAAACGATACTGGTTGAGTTCTGCTGGAAGCCATATAGGGATATGGAACGAACTGTCCAAGCATAAGGGTAGATGCAGGAGGTATTCCGGTAGACTATAATTATCTGACAAATATATACATGTACGCGTAGTGCTAAATCACTGTATGGGAAAGTGAAAAAAGAGTAAACAATTCAAGAACCGAGCCGCCAGGCAAATAAAAAACAGACCTAACAATGGTCAGAAGTCGGGTAAAGGAAAAGGTATCCGCAAGTAAAGCATTCGTTAATTTGGAGACGGGATCTTCAGGTCCTGGTTGGGCTTTGCGCTTCAACAAAAGCAGTAACAAATCCAATGCAGGCGCACGTGTGCCCTCCATCAGAATAAGATTTAGAATGAGGCGCAGGAACGGGAGCTCGGATGCAGAGCATTCTGATTCGGATATACCAGGTGGTCTCCACTGTAAGATAAAATCCATGCGACATGAGTCGAGGTATCCAGAGAGCATTGCGAGGGCTTCGCGACACAGTGATATCGTTTCATCAGGATTGTTTGCCTACAAGTTAAAAGTACACGTCTAACATACCTGACCGCCTGCAGCATGCAGGTGTTTCATAATCATTTCAAAAGCAAAGGAGAATAACTGCGGAATGCTATTGTTTAGAGTGGAGGCGATATCCCGCCGTCTAGGTGGAGGTACGTCTTGGAACTGTACGACATCTTCGTAAAGTCGGAGGAATGTGTTCAGTGTCAGCTTAGCTTGGATTGTCTAGGAATTAAAGAATTTCACGTAACTTACTCCCTTCCTGCCGAGAATAAAAAACTCTTCTAACATGGTCGGCCACCGTTGAGGCCATTCACATTTGATGAGATAGACAAATATCTGAGTCAGGACTGACAATATAACTTTTCGTTCGGCCTCCGCATGTATCAAGGTTTGCAGCTGAAAAAAATACTGAAGGAAAACTAACTCACGTTAGCAGACAACTGAAACATGCTTTCTTTTATAGTACATTTCATATCAGAAGCGATCTGATTCCAGGAATGTCTGAGAAGTGGGAATTAAAACTGGAATTCCTACTTGACCCGATGCTCTAAACATTTCAAACCAAACAGAATTACAGAAGGATGCTGACCAGGACCACATAAAACTGGTAAGTCGTTTAATTGGAAAATATTAATTTTATACTCCTCGATCATCTAGAAATGGTCGAAGTAAAGTTGAAAACAAAAACCTTGAAACATCTGCTTCGATCTGCGTTGCTGACATCAGGATCTAGCGTAGTCAAAACGGCTTTCACAATTGTCTCAGAATCCATCTCGTGAGTTGTGCGAAGAAATCAAAGGTACTTTCTTCAAAAAGGATGTGGCTGGAAAAGAAAGGTGGTTGCGACCAAACGTGGCTGCTAGTTTATATGATGTAGGAAAGGAAATCGGACATGGCACTGTGCAGCTAGGGCGGTTCCATACGTACATAAGCCGCAGAAAAACAAGAAATAAGGCTAAGCAGAAAGTAGGGGTCACAAAGAAAGCGCGAATACCCTAAAAGCAACCACAAGTGGGATATTGTAGAGGGCATGCTTGAGACTTGAAACTGTCCTGTATGGTCACGAAGAGCCGCAGTCCCATGCGCCTGCCAATGGAAAAAATCTGGAGGACAGTAGAGGCAATAAGTTTAGCTAAGAAGCAAAGTTGCTTCTCGATAGTGTTCTCAACTAAGGACTATTAGAACGTTCTATCGTCCCCGCTGTACAATTTTCGATATGTGCAACTACCGCGATTACATAATTGAACATCAAACCCAATGCAATGCAAACGACTGTGACAGTGAAGCGAGCGCAAAGATTCCTCGTCGCAGTGGCGCAGTTGCCAAATAGGTAATCGTTGGGAACATCGCTGAGATCTTTGCTGTTCTTCCAAAGGAGTGAAAATTCTATGACCTTCAGTGTTTTAATACTTGCGTTTCTAAACTCCTTCCACCCAGGTTCCCTGATGCAACTACCAGAAAGCAGGATGGGACTTCGACCCTGTCCACTGCGCGTGGTTTTTCCACATCAGAGGGGCGTCAGACATTATTGTGCTTCACCTTCAATCCATATTGTTCAGAGATTAGTGTGCAGCTGGATATACAGATATTGTGGCATCCGAATCACGTCAGAATAATAAAACAGGATCAGAATGAAAACATGCACCATTTTCGTCCGGTTTTCAACTCGTAGCTTCGTGTATCTTTTTTACATAGTTTCTCGTATTATTGGATCATTGGATGATAGAGAGCAGAAGGGAGGTCCTTTGTCAGCTCCGTCACTTCTTGATCGCGGCGGAACAATTTCCCACGGAGAACCACTGAAGCTGTATTGGAAACAGATGGATCCCCGCAAACTAAAAGGAGAATCTAACAGAGGGTTGAAACGCTCCTCGGTCTCGGCATCGATGATGGATTCCGGAAGGCAGTTCCAGGCATTTACGACGGGAGTAGTTAAAGCCAAGCTGGATCGCACTCGATAACCACTCGGTTTGAACCGGTTCAAACTGTGGCCTCATATCGAGCTCTCTGTGTTGAGATGAAAGAAAGAAGCAAGGTTCACGCGACATAAGAGGAAGCTCTATCTGAATGAATGTAGGCTGGCATACCAAACATCGAAAAGAGCTGACAGAAGCAGCTTCTCACGGTGGAACATGCCAAATCGGAGCATGCAAAAGTGAATGGAAAACAAAAAAGTATCCCACAATAGTTAAAAGATAGCGATTTCGAGGGAAGATGACCTTTAAAATCAGTATTGACGTGTTTAAAAGTCTGATTTGTTTTTAGCAGCTCTCCCAAAGGGAGTTGAAGAAACCTCGATTTCAACTCACAATAAACGGAACAACTCAAAATCATGGATTTGATTACAGCCCCAGAATAGGATAGGTATCATGCAAGTTATGCCCAGGTGTTACAAAGAATCATGTTTTAGGTTCAGACTACCAGATGAGCTGCAGCAGCAGGTACGGTGTCGGCTCCGTGATTACTGATTACTAGTTGGAAGCAGCAAGTAGAGTTTACTCTGTGTAGCTGCATCTAATATCACTCAGGGACAAAGACCCGTTATGTTGTGTTGCGCTCAAAATACTTGGCGTGGGCAGTGTTTGTCCAGGAACTTCTTAAATTCCGACGTCGACTGCCTCAACTACTTGCTGCGGCATGCTGTTCCATACATTCACTACTCTGCGTTCGAAACAGAGTTGGTGAGCGACCAGCTTCAAATCCGGTAGGACAAGATTGTACCGGTGTCCTCGTGTGCTGGGACTTACCGTAGTGAAATATCGCAAGTTCAAGCCTCCATCGGTGTTTGGTTGTTTTTAATGTTCGCCTGGTTCATACTGTGGTACATGAAAGCCACAGAACGTTGATCTGTGATTAGTTTGAAGTGATTACCAATTAGTAGGTGCCGTCATTTTCTCACTGCCTTAACGATATAGTAGTCATCATTTTCCACCCAGGAATGGCGCTTCTCAATGGAAGATAACATGCGAGAAAAGAGAGCTATCAGCCTACCGTTTTGATTTAAGGCAGCAGAGATGGTTACATCAGAAGCATCCGTTTCAACTACATGGGTACACGAGGATCGATAGTGGTAAGTACTGCGCTCTTCAGTTCCTTCTTCAAATCCTCAAAGGACATTTGGATGAATGGTGTCATGAAAAATTGTGTTTTCAGCAGGTGGGCCAATTTTATCAGAGGAGTGTGGTATCCATTGGGAGTAGTTAGCGAAAACCTCTGTCACTCTTCGTTGAGCCTCGATGTCGGTGGAAGGCAATTATTACAAAGGATTCATTCGCTCGGAGAACTTCGCCTGATTTATGAGCAACAGACAAAGTAGATCAGTCCCAAAGCCTATCTAAGACTTTCTGAATGCGTTCGGAACCTCCAAGGACAACGACAATATTCCACAGCTTCAGGTCATCAGCAAATAGCAGGGATGGAACCTCAAGCTCCGCGAGTACGTCATTCACATAGAGAACAGAAAATAATAATAATGTGTCAGCTGCACGCCGTAACGGCACTTCGCTGCCGCGCGACCACCACCAGTCGCGCGCGGGATGAGTATACCGCGAGGACGCTCACCCCTACGCGGATAGAGAACAGAAGCGGTCTTAGGACCGAGCCCTGCGGTACGCCACTGAGGACAGATTGTCTAGGTGATAGAAAGTAGCGTACCCGTACACACTATTCTCTACCGTCCAAAAAGGCAGTCACCCAATGAAGGGCGCGGCCAGATATACTGTAAGGACTCGGCTTTTGCGAAAGCTTCAAACGGGGTACCGTGTTAAAATGCCTTCGAAAAATCGAGGAAGAGCAAGTCAAATGCGTGGCCGTTATCCACTGCATCCGCCCAAGGTTCGCGAGCTACAAATAGATTCGTCAGACACGAAAATCCCTTCCGGAATCCGTGCTGCACATTAGTAAATTAAACCTACTCAGATAACAATACAATGAATCCCGCATCAGCTTCTCGAGGAGTTCGAATACTACACTCGTCAGACTAACTGGCCTGTAATGTACAGGCAAACGTCACCATTTTTGAAGATGGGACAGATGACAGCTTCCTTCCATTAGGAAGGTAATGCACAGCTGTCAAGCGATTTCTGAAACATGATAGCGAGCGGTTCACTTAGTTCTACAAACAACCCAAGTAACAGTTTCAGGGTGAATTAAATAAGGCCCAGACGTCTTAGAAAGATTCAACCCTTGTAACAGCCTACGGACTTCCGTATCCGCTACAATGAATTCAGATAGGCCCGAACCCTCTGGGATCCTACAAACCATCTCAACACTTGTCAACGAGGTTTCCCTTACAAATGCTGTCGCATGTTGCCCACTAAGTACGCAAGCCTTGTCATAGTCCGCATGAGTATAAATACCGTCGCCAAGTATCAACATTGGAAATGACGAGTTCGAAACGTAGCGCCTTTTGACATATGCAAAGAACCTTTTTGGATTCTCTGACGCTTCGTATGCTAACCGTTTTACAAAATTGAGCCGAGCATTTTTTAGGTATTGCTTACACCTGTTTCTAGCCTTACGGTACCTGTCATAAGTACCGGTGGATGGAGCGTCTCGGTAAGTCCGCCAACATTTGGACCTCATTGTGAGCAGATGCCTGCCAGTAAAATATATCCAGGGCGGCTGCGCCCGTGCCTCCTTTACCCTTATGACATGGATGAAGGGAGCAGAGACCTCTGTGAGGTAGGACTTGAATCTGTGAACATATTGCTGCTAAAAACAGCATGGCATCGTCAAGAAAAAATCGCCTTACCAACTTGCTGTTTTCTTGATGAAATAACTCCATGTTTCGAGGATCGCATACCAGTAGAAGTGTGTTACCTTGACTTCAGCAAGCCTTTCGACGGTAAATCACCGATTCTAGTTTAAAAAATGACCTGGTTTGGAATACTTCCACAAATGCTTTCTTGGCTGTTTGCATTCCTCTATAGCAGGATATCCAGTATCAGGGCTGGTGACGTTATTGCGACGGCAGGCACTGCTCAAAGTGGAGTTCCTCCGGGGATCAGTACTCGGCCCGTTGCCATTTCTCATGTTCATAAATGACCTGAACCATTTACTCGAAGACCTAAATGTTTGCTGACGATTTGAAGGTTGTCAGCTGGGGAGACAAGGCTTCGTTCAAGTTCAGTCGGGACCGGAACGATAGGATAATCCCGTGAGTGTTCCTCCTTTTGCGCATCGTTGGATCGGAAATTGATAGGTCTGCTTGAGATGTAAAAAAGCCTAAAACAGAGACCGCATTACACCCTGTCCAACCAATTACTGCCCACATTTTCCTGCCCAGCAGTCCCTGCCAGATCGGTATATGTGAAGTAAAAGCTTGAAAGGTAAGCCGAGAAAACAAGAGGAGGAATGTCAGCTAAATAATGATAATACCAAGGTGTGAGAAGAAAGTAAAGGAAAAGGAACGGTAAGTTGAAGATACAAGTCGGTTAGGAGAAGGGGAAAGTTTAGTACTGCCACCCAAGATCATCTAACTGACGCTCGCAACCCTCTACCGTAGGCTCCCTAACGACGTGCTCCGGAAGCGATTCCCAACATTCAGTAACGCGGCGCGACAAGCGAGTTTCCGTCTATACCTGGGCAGAAGGCAGCTTGTGCAGCTTCAACGGGTGTCATCGACAACTAGGTAGCTTGGCGGGACTAAATAGCCAAGACAAGTCTGGCCCGATCTTACCTGTTAGGATACGGTAAGTAAGGATCAAGTCTCCTCTAATGCTGCGGTAGTGCATTGAGTACATACCCAAGTTAGGCAAATGTTCTGGATACGTTTGCCCCCGTAATCCCTGCACTAACCTTGTGCCCACTCGCAAAACCCTCTCCAGTTCCATTTTGTCCCTTACAAGACAAGGTGGACAAGCCTGCATACAGTATTCTGAGTGGGGTCGCACAAAAGCTGAGAACAGCTTCACAAAGATATTGGTCGTTAGGACATCGAAGGAGCGGCGAATAAACCAAGTCAAACGGAACCATCTACAAGCAGCCTTCCTCCAATGGTCCCCAGAGTGAAGCACTGTGTAGACGATACCTAGATCAACCTGATGAGTGACAACAGGGATTTCACTTCCATCAACTGCATAGCGCGTGCGGTGACTGGCACCTCCAATGTGGAGGACAACATTTCGCCTGATTTATAGGCATTAGCCATAAGATTGACCAATCTCAGAGCCTATCCAAGGAACTCTGAAGTGCCTCAGAGCCACCAGGAATATCCACAATATTCCAGAGCTTGAGATTATCAGCAAACGATAAGGACGGTACTTCAAGCTCCTAGGGTAGGTCTTTGACATGATTTTCGAAAAGCAACGGTCCTAGAACTGAGCCCTGCGGAACGCCACTAAGAACAGCTTGTCTAAGCGAAAGCATATGTCCTACACGTACAAACGGTTCTTTCTCCTCTAGGAAAGCAGACACCCATTTAAGGGCGAATCCAGATATCCCATACGACCGCAACTTTAATGAGAGTCGTTGATGTGGGACCGTACCAAGGGCTTTCGATAAGCCAGCAAGAAGCACGTCAATAACGTGACCGTTGTCGACTGTCTCAGCCCAACGTTCACGAGCTACAAGTAAATTTGTAAGACACGAAAATCCATCACAGAATTCATGCTGTGCTGTAGTGAGAAAGTTAAACTTAATCACATGATCCTACTACGCTTTTCAAGTTGACGGGCCGGTAGTTCAAGAGCAGAACTCTGTCATCGCCCTTGAAAATCGGACGGATGGTTGCCTCCTTCCATTCCGAAGGTAAGACACGGCTGTCGAGCCACAGTGTAAACATGCATGTCAAAGGGCCACTTAGCTCAGCGGCCAATTCATGCGTCAGATTCGGATGAATACAAGCAGTACCAGAAGCTTTGGAGGGGTTTAGCCCTTGCGATAGCCCGACGACTTGTATCTCCGTCATGCCGATTTTAGTTAGGTATGGATCCTCCGGGACTTTTGTGAGCAGCTCAACCTGAGGTAGATAGACCTCACTATAAGACACCAGTATACTGTTCACTACGTATACAAGCATTATCGGTCGGTATGTCCACAGGCCCCGTCCGCTCGTAGTGAAGCTGGAATGGACGCATTTGTACCGCTGCCTCTGTACGTAAGCAAAGAACTTCTTTGGATTTGTTACGGCTACGTCATCCAAATCCTCATCGTACTGAAGACGAAGAGTCCTAACGTGTTGCTTACACTTATTTCTAACCGCTCGATAACTCTCGTAGGCGCTGGTTGATGAAGCCACTTAGTAGGTTCGCCAGCACTTAGAGTGCTTCCTGAGCAGGTATTTACCTGTATGATCTATCCAAGGAGGATGCACCCGTGTCACCCGGCTCTTAGTGGGCTGTGGGGAGCAGAGATCTCGGTGAGGTATGCCTTAAATTTCTCCCAGGCTGTCTCAACAGTGTAGGCCACGGTGATCGCGAAACGCATAACTGAAGTTTTGTCTCGCATTGCGTTTAACTCTGTCCACCAAATATTGGATATGCCTCAGCGGTACCTTGATGACACTTAGAGCGCATTGAAAGGATATGCAGACATGGTTACTGGATCCTGGAGGACAACCGTATGTTATATCACTTACGAAAGAGTATGCCTTCGCAAAAATGAGATCCAAGGTAGACGGAATTTTGTCGATCATACATCTAGTCGAGAGGCCCACGATTTGGTGCAAAGGAAGTTACAACGTTAGCTCAAACAGATCCGAACCGAAAGTGCCCACCGCCGAACTGCAAGATAGATCAGTCCAGCAGACTTCAGGGAGGTTGCAGTCACCCAGTATTAGACACCTACTGGCAGCCTGAGTACGAATAAATTCAATAACCTCTCTGGAGATGCTTCCACGATTTCGATTTACCACTACCACTTTAAACTGAGCAGAGGATGTGCACACAATAGTCGACAGGGCTTCAACAGTTTGATCCGGCGACTGGAAAACACAGGTCCTCAACACATCAAGTTTTAAAATCGCATAAAGAGCGACGCCCCCACCTTGGCGGCTAATGGAGCGATCACATCTAAGCAGTGCGTAGCCAGGTAAACATACGTCACCGTCTGTGATATCCGGGAACAACCCCGTTTCAGTGAAAGCAAGTATGTCGGGACGAGATTGTCAACAAGTGGACTCACGTCGTGTACCTTGTTCTTTAGACTACGCACGTTACTAAGCACTACCCGAAGGAACTGGGCACGACCAGTCCTGGGTCGTATGCTATCAGGAGGGGTTCTGGTAGGGCAGAATTTGCCTTCTGGCTGACCATCTGAAAACCCACAGGACGAAGGCTTTGCTCACCAGCTACCCGCCTGCTCTTGAGGCTTATGATGACTTCCTTTATCTTCAATCCATCTGCCAGTGTGAGGTCCGGCTAAACGCTGATATTACTACCCTTGCGTGTTAATGCAAAGCGCATTAACGCTTTGCCTTCCTCCGGGGTTGAGTGGACTACACAAAGTAGTCGGGGTCGCGGATTTGGCGTATCGATAGGAACGTTCCCCAAATCTGGTTAACTTCCTGATAGTGACACCGGGGAAACCAGGTGGAAGCATCTTGTTGACGCAGAGCTTGAACCACTGGAGGTCATCAAGCGTCGGTTCCTTGGGAAGATCTGACGGAATATAACGCTGCTATCAGTAAAACAATCACCTCGACAAGGCGTATGCACTCCACGAGTCTTCGACTGGACCCCAGTTTCGACCGGTTTGGCAGGTGACACGGCGCGTTTCGTCGTCAAGGGAGTTGGAGTAATTGAGTTTGGTTGCGTGGCTTTCTCCAATGAGCCGACATCAATAGAGACTGCCATTTTTCTAAGCAGTAACTCCCCTTTGTGATCAAGAGATGTGAGAAAAGACATCTGCTGGTTACCCAGACAGACGTTACTCGATGTCTCCTCAGTGCCCTCAAGATGCGTAGATCGATGACTACGGCATAGAAGACAAATGAACAGCATGCTATCGCTGGTCGAAAGCATTGCGTACTGATCATGGCTCAAATCGGTACAGGTCTCATGGTAACAGTAGTTGCATACATAGCACTGTATGCCACCAGACCCGTCGGTCACTGGCTTTGAGCAGCTCACGCTACCGCATATAGCATTATATTCGCTGAGCAACGCAGTCGAAGACACATTAGCGCCGGTATTCAGTGAATTCGACATGACGCTTTCAGTGCGAAACAAGTATCAAATCGTAAAAGCGACGAGTTGTTACCTGCAGGGCAGTCAACAGAAACAGTTACAGGTTAAAACAAGGTGCAAAATACCAAAAAATAACCAAAGGCTGAACCCAAAAAAGATGGATGACGTTTGGCAAGTACCCGAGAGCGAGTACGACGAAATCCGGGGAAAACGATGATCCAATTACTTAGATCAAGCGAAATTTGACAAAAGTTAATTTTTTTGCACGACGTAAACACTGTTCCGTCCTTTGAAAGTAAAACCTCACAAAAACAACACGTTCAAAAAGTACAATCTACCGCCAAAGAGGAGGAAACCGTCCTTAATTGGTCACATTTATGGGACTTACCACTGCACACCAGCAAATGTCAAATCCTAACTCCGCGTGATGATGGTCATACTGTGCATACATCTAATGGGTCCCTAACACTGCAGCATGACCCCGAGGCACGCGATCTAATTGCCCTCGTGACTAGCGGTAAGGACGGCTTAACAATACGCACGAGTCCAAGATCGGGGTGATGCCTCGAGGTACAGCTGATGCAGGGACCTAGGAAAATATAGTGAAATAGTGCAAGGAAAAGGTGGAATGCTATCTTTCAGCATGTCTAGATACCCAAAAAGCATCTATGTCACATATATGAGATTAACTGAAAAATTCGTAATTATCGTAAAAATAGAAATGGTATACAAAGAATTTTGCATTATTTTTAAGTTTGCAAATAAAAAAGCGATTCTTGCCATGGGAGGGAAGCGTATATCAGTTTACTAACGCATCATAACATAAACTTAATAATTGCAAGTGCATGTGTGATGGTGCAATTTTGCGTTTGTCCTTATGTGTATGTGCCATTAACGTTATTAATTAAAATGGGAATCGAACTACCTTGCTGTTTTGCATAAAAACCGCATGGAATTACGGATGCACAAATTTATCTATGAGTGTATGCGTAGATAATTAAAGTCAATATGCACAAATATAATGGCATATATATATATTGGCGCATTTTAAAAGTACACACTTTTAAGTATATTTATTGATATGTGCACCTAAGTATATCTTGCAATATTCTAGTTGAAAAGGAATTGTAAAGTACTCAAGTAATACTTGCTACTGACTATGCAGACTAATAGGTCTAGGCAAATGTATATCATAACATAGTGAATAACATATTTGGAATGCCTGTTTCATGAAGAACTTTATACAATTAGTATAATATAAAGGCAATGAAATTTTTAGGGGACGTAAATGAATGACTTGTATGGAGCCTATGCAGTCACCTTGATATATCTTAGCAATTTATGAACAGGGAGGAAAAGAATTTTATGTGTGTATAGCAAGTATATACGCATGACTACGTATTACTGGGTATTCCTGCGAAAGTGACGGATGCATATTAAGGCCATGTGAATGCGTCATGGTATCGCATTAATGTGTATATTTTACCGGACCCATGGTTGGCGTTAATTGCCAGCATGCATGGAAACGTACCATACGTACCATTATCGTAGCGTCATCAACAACTATGAAACTGACGCATTTGATGTTTTAATCACCGCAAATTCAAGCTGCGTAACAAAGGTGTCCATGTCCCATGGAGATATGTTATTATTGACGGGATTGCAATGTATGTCTTTGGGCTTCACTAGCTTCCATGAAAGGTTGTTAAGTACTGCGATTACGTCCCATGAAATGTGCGATAATATTACCAATAGGGAAACAATATGCATGCAGGAAGCAAGGTGTTGTCAACATATCAAACCAAAAGAGCGAAGCGGTGCACATGCGGTTATTAATGGTAGAGATTACAGGACATAAATGTTTAATAGAGTTGTGCACGGATAGAAACGGTTGCATTCTGCGGGGATTCGTTGGGATTTCTGTTAGCCGTTATACAGGACAACGGGTTGGATATGCCGGGTTCACGGGGTTAGAGCAGAAGATAGCATGCGGTGGTAATGTGATCATAGGAACGCACACCCGCTGCGTGAAGTTTTTGATAATTTGGTGGTATCCATTTTCACGGTGCTGCGCACTGCTTGGCAGAGAGGCGGCAGATGCAAGGCATATAAATATCGGGTTACTGGGTTGATGATCATTAGTTTGCACAGCTGCAATTGACTACCCGACGTGGCAGTTGTCACCTATTAACCCTAATTGCTAACGCAACAAGGATACATGGTAACGTGCTAGAGGATAAGCAGCGGTGGATGTGAATGGTTCCGGCCATAGAGAAAGCAGATGCAATAAAAGTGACCGACGTTTGAACCATTCAGAAATATTCACCACTAGGTGAGTGAGCATGTATATAGCTCTGAACCCACCAAGGGTGAACACTGAGAAATGATTTCCTCAGCCTCATAAGAGGCCACGGTGACAGGTCGAAATCAAGATAAGCCGGACATGGGATAAAAGAACGCGTAAGGCAGCAAAAATGTAAGTTTATAAAGTAGGCTACATGCAAACTTTTTAATTGCAAAATACGCGGTGCTGCATCTACGCATGACATTCTGCGTTAGTCTGCAATCGACGGGACGGTCAGAGCAGTCTCGCATACTAAGGGACTATGCGCGCGTTCTAAAAGCCAAGTGTGAAATACTAATACACCAACCTTAGGTGCTAAGAAGTATTTATGCTGTGGCACGTGTTAAGTGGAGGCAGACTAGCAGTGGCGGATCACTGAAGTAGGCACCACGGATAGACAGGGGTTATGAAAGTAAAGTGAACAAGCAATGCACTTACCAGAGGTGCACCGGAGTATATAGACGGCAGCACATGTTACATGTAGGAAAACCAGTAGTGGTGGATCACTCATGTAAGCGTCACTGATAGGGGGCGCTCTAAAAACCACCGATTAGTAGTCCATATACTTACGGGATGTGCAGCGGAGAAGCTAGCGGCGGCACATGTTAAGTGGTAGCAGACCAGTAGTTGCGCATCACCTATTTACGCAACACGGATTGACAGGAGTTCTAAATGCCGCATTTGAACAGAAAATACACTTACCGTGGGTGAATGGATGTACATAGCGGCGGCAAACGTGACATTGAGGCTTACCAGCAGTGGCGGATCAACAATATAGGCAGCACGCATACACAGCAGTTCTAAAAGCCATGTGTTAAGGGCGGGTAGACCTACCGGAGGTTCGACGGACTACATAGCGGAGTCAAACGTGACGTAGGGACTGACCAGTAGTGGCCGATCAGTCATCCAGGCAGCACGGCCAATTGTTGACAGCCCGTACACGTACCGAAAGTGCGACGGAGTATATATGTAGCGGGCAATGTGTCGTGGAGGAATACCATTAAAGCCGCATCTGTCAGGTACGCATCACGGATACACAGGCGTCCAAAAGCCACTTGTTAAGAGCCAAAGCACATACCGGAGGTGCAACGGAGTACATAGCGGCCGAAACGATTAGGCAGAGGCGGACAAGCAGCGGTGGACCGCCCATATAGACAGCATACACACAGCAGTCCTAAAAGCCACCTGTAAAAAGAGTCAATATGCTTACCGGAGGTGCAAGAAAGCAAATAGCGGAGGCAAAGATAATGTGTAGGCGGACAAGCATTGGCGGCTCACTGACATAGGCAGCATATATAGACAGGTGTACTAAAAGCCATTTGTTAGGAGTAGACAGAATTACCGGGGGTTCATCTGACTAGGTGGCGACGGCAGACACTACGCTGATGGTAATCAGCAGTGGCGATCAACCATGTAAGCAGCATGGATACACAGTATTTCTAAAAGCCACTTGTTAATAGCGAATAAACTTACCGGAGGTGCAACGGACTAGATAGCGGCGACAGAGGTTACGCTGAGGCTGACCAGTAGTGGCGGATCATTGACATAGGCAACACGGGTAGACAGGTGTTCTAAATGCCACTTGTTAAGCGCGGATATAATTACCGGAGGTGGAACTGTCCAGATAGTGGTAGCAAAGGTTACGCGCAGGCTGACCAGTAGTGGCGGATCATTGACCTAAGCAGCACATATAGACAGGTGTTCTAAATGCCGTTTGTTAAGAGCGGATAGACTTACCGGAGGTTCAACGGACTACATAGCAGCAAAGCGATGATTTGGTCCAGAGGAATGAAGGCCCTCACTTTGAAGCCGTCATCAGTCGGAGCGTTTATGCTCCCTTGTTGGGGTCCAAACGATGATGACCAAGCTTTAATGGATACAATTACTGACATGGCTAAAAGCTGGCCTCAGCAGCGTTTCTGCCGTGAGTTCATTGATCCCACTCTATCCGTCTTAGCCTCCCCTCCAACCACGATCTCACTATATCGCCGTACATACTTTCGTATATTAATCTTTTGATGAATAGTAGCCGGCTGGTAGCTTACAGGAACCATGCCCATCGGTTGCCGGTAGCTCAGCGTGCTTTCACTTGTTTCATTTTTTGCTTATTTTTTCTTTGCATTGCGGCAAAGTAGCTGTGGTGTTACCCAACTCTAACTAACGTGTACAATGATGCGGCATGGCGTTCAGATCCCGTTTTTCTTTGTAAAGCGGATGAGGCGGCAGCAGGGTGAACCAGCGAACAACATGCCCTTTTACTAGTATAACCGCACATTCTGATGCTACTGTTGCCTTAATACACATACGCAGTAGAAAGTCAAATTTAACCAACGGCACATGAACTGATTGCTTTCATAAACACAATTGTGATGCACATTCGCGAATACAATGTAACGTGTTCAGGTATGCAGATGGCTGTTATTTGCAGACGACCTTGGTGTTGTCTTCCGGTCACCTGCAAAGCGTTTCGTGATTACCTGGAATAACAAAAACGTGCATTATGCAGAAAACGCATTCATACGTATCCTCAGCATGATACAATGCGAAATTTTGGTGGAACCACCTTGAGCCTCTGTCACACATCACCCAAAAGACATCGATACCGCATGTTCCAACGTCCTCTTCCTGCAGACACAATTCACCAACCGCCGTTGGAACTTGTCCATTTGCACGCTTATGTGCACAACGTTTGTTTTGCTTTCTGCATCTAACGGTTGTAGTCGTCGGCAGCCGACGGAATTGCGTAACGCACATTGCGGTGGTACCGGGAGCAGGATTCACAGCACGATGGATCAAGAATGCTTTGCGCGCGTGTTTGCGATGCCCGCGATCCTCCACAGAGACCAGCGCAGCGGATGTTGACTGGCCTGGGATGCATTCATGCCTGCCATCTATCAGAAAGCGCTCCTCAACATTTGCCGATATTACAAGGGAGCCCGCCGCAATAAGTTCAAGTTCAGTTGGGACCGGAACGATAGGATACTCCTGTCAATGTTCCTCATTTTGCGCATCGTTGGATCGGAAATTGATAGGTCTGCTTGAGATGTAAAAAAGCCTAAAACAGAGACCGCATTACACCCTGTCCAACCAATTACTGCCCACATTTTCCTGCCCAGCAGTCCCTGCCAGATCGGTATATGTGAAGTAAAAGCTTGAAAGGTAAGCCGAGAAAACAAGAGGAGGAATGTCAGCTAAATAATGATAATACCAAGGTGTGAGAAGAAAGTAAAGGAAAAGGAACGGTAAGTTGAAGATACAAGTCGGTTAGGAGAAGGGGAAAGTTTAGTACTGCCACCCAAGATCATCTAACTGACGCTCGCAACCCTCTACCGTAGGCTCCCTAACGACGTGCTCCGGAAGCGATTCCCAACATTCAATAACGCGGCGCGACAAGCGAGTTTCCGTCTATACCTGGGCAGAAGGCAGCTTGTGCAGCTTCAACGGGTGTCATCGACAACTAGGTAGCTTGGCGGGACTAAATAGCCAAGACAAGTCTGGCCCGATCTTACCTGTTAGGATACGGTAAGTAAGGATCAAGTCTCCTCTAATGCTGCGGTAGTGCATTGAGTACATACCCAAGTTAGGCAAATGTTCGGGATACGTTTGCCCTCGTAATCCCTGCACTAACCTTGTGCCCACTCGCAAAACCCTCTCCAGTTCCATTTTGTCCCTTACAAGACAAGGTGGACAAGCCTGCATACAGTATTCTGAGTGGGGTCGCACAAAAGCTGAGAACAGCTTCACAAAGATATTGGTCGTTAGGACATCGAAGGAGCGGCGAATAAACCAAGTCAAACGGAACCATCTACAAGCAGCCTTCCTCCAATGGTCCCCAGAGTGAAGCACTGTGTAGACGATACCTAGATCAACCTGATGAGTGACAACAGGGATTTCACTTCCATCAACTGCATAGCGCGTGCGGTGACTGGCACCTCCAATGTGGAGGACAACATTTCGCCTGATTTATAGGCATTAGCTATAAGATTGACCAATCTCAGAGACGTTCCTTAGCTTCTCATTTACAGGTGTTCATTCCTCAATTATTCGCTGCTATTTTTGCGAAACTTACCCATGTAAGAGTCCAAAAGACTCACTCGCTTCCCTTGGTCATGATATTCTACGCTCCCCGGCGAATCTTCCCACGCAACAGTTGCATCATAGCAAACCGATCCTGTGTTTTCTTTGCTTAACGGCGCAACGCTCTGCATCCAAGTTATACGGTCGCAACCAACCTATAAGGCTTTGCTTCCGATGAATTTTCAGAAGACACTTTTTGCATAATCGTTGTTACACGTTGTACATCATATGTTTCCTCTAAATGTTAGACCATAGAACATAAATAATGCTTGTTCCTACGTCTGTTCTTTGCGGCCCTGTTTGTCTCTCACCTTCCCTTTCTCCGAGGTCTGGAACTTCTTGGGGATCTGGGATCGGAACGTGAAAGAGCTTGTGCCTGGGACAGGACATAGAAACCCCCAAGGACCTACATAGAACACGGCTGTACAACAAGTGAATAAAAATGCACTCACTACCATGACTGTCGTCCAGTAATGGTAGCTGGACATGACGCCTTCATACTCCTGCAAAGTATACATAATTCTGTAAATTCTAGAAGCAAGAATCGGAAGTTTTGCTCACCTGGACACGAAGAGGAAGAAGGTCTAACCCTCCATAGGCCTCAACCATTATGGCCGCCCCGAGCAAAAATAACCTGTTCAGCTAACAGAGGAAATTAGAAGGCAATTGGCCGCGGTTAACCGAGGGATAAATCAGTCGACGAGCTGCTCTGCCAGTTTTACATTAGTGTACGTACGGATTTCTGACAGTGTTTCAGGACGTGGTGGGTTTTCGCCTGGCAAGCTTTCTCCCTATAAAAAGCCACAAATGTCCGCTAAACAACACTGTGACGTGGCGGATGTGACCCGCCACTGAATAAAGTCACTGCCCACAACTACATACTGGCAAGCCGACCAGAATCCTAATGTAATATTTTCCTGACAAGTTTTCTCTACAAACGGAATGCCCAGCCTGTTTACACTACGCTCACTAGAACCCAACTTGTCGTCATGTTTTGACGAATTTATACCTCAAGATTAATTTTACAATTTCCAAAGCTTGGACAACTTTCGGCTTACTGCCGATTACATACATAGCAACGTGTTTGTTGCGAAACATAAATAGATTTTAAACGTTGATCATGCCCGGTCAGGTGTGTCTCGGAAATTCGAGAATATACTATTTATTTATGTATTTATTTATTTATTTAAGGAACTCTGAAGTGTCTCAGAGCCACCAGGAATATCCACAATATTCCAGAGCTTGAGATTATCAGCAAACGATAAGGACGGTACTTCAAGCTCCTAGGGTAGGTCTTTGACATGACTTTCGAAAAGCAACGGTCCTAGAACTGAGCCCTGCGGAACGCCACTAAGAACAGCTTGTCTAAGCGAAAGGATATGTCCTACACGTACAAACGGTTCTTTCTCCTCTAGGAAAGCAGACACCCATTTAAGGGCGGATCCAGATATCCCATACGACCTCAACTTTAATGAGAGTCGTTGATGTGGGACGGTATCAAAGGCTTTCGAGAAGCCAGCAAGAAGCACGTCAATAACGTGACCGTTGTCGACTGTCTCAGCCCAACGTTCACGAGCTACAAGTAAATTTGTAAGACACGAAAATCCATTACAGAATTCATGCTGTGCCGTAGTGAGAAAGTTAAACTTAATCACATGATCCTACTACGCTTTTCAAGTTGACAGGCCGGTAGTTCAAGAGCAGAACTCTGTCATCGCCCTTGAAAATCGGACGGATGGTTGCCTCCTTCCATTCCGAAGGTAAGACACGGCTGTCGAGCCACAGTGTAAACATGCATGTCAGAGGGCCACTTAGCTCAGCGGCCAATTCATGCGTCAGATTCGGATGAATGCAAGCAGTACCAGAAGCTTTGGAGGGGTTTAGCCCTTGCGATAGCCCGACGACTTGTATCTCCGTCATGCCGATTTTAGTTAGGTATGGATCCTCCGGGACTTTTGTGAGCAGCTCAACCTGAGGTAGATAGACCTCACTATAAGACACCAGTATACTGTTCACTAAGTATACAAGCATTATCGGTCGGTATGTCCACAGGCCCCGTCCGCTCGTAGTGAAGCTGGAATGGACGCGTTTGTACCGCTGCCTCTGTACGTAAGCAAAGAACTTCTTTGGATTTGTTACGGCTACGTCATCCAAATCCTCATCGTACTGAAGACGAAGAGTCCTAACGTGTTGCTTACACTTATTTCTAACCGCTCGATAACTCTCGTAGGCGCTGGTTGATGAAGCCACTTAGTAAGTTCGCCAGCACTTAGAGTGCTTCCTGAGCAGGTATTTACCTGTATGATCTATCCAAGGAGGATGCACCCGTGTCACCCGGCTCTTAGTGGGGTGTGGGGAGCAGAGATCTCGGTGAGGTATGCCTTAAATTTCTCCCAGGCTGTCTCAACAGTGTAGGCCACGGTGATCGCGAAACGCATAACTGAAGTTTTGTCTTGCATTGCGTTTAACTCTGCCCACCAAATATTGGATATGCCTCAGCGGTACCTTGATGACACTTAGAGCGCATTGAAAGGATATGCAGACATGGTTACTGGATCCTGGAGGACAACCGTATGTTATATCACTTACGAAATAGTATGCCTTCGCAAAAATGAGATCCAAGGTAGACGGAATTTTGTCGATCATACATCTAGTCGAGAGGCCCACGATTTGGTGCAAAGGAAGTTACAACGTTAGCTCAAACAGATCCGAACCGAAAGTGCCCACCGCCGAACTGCAAGATAGATCAGTCCAGCAGACTTCAGGGAGGTTGCAGTCACCCAGTATTAGACACCTACTGGCAGCCTGAGTACGAATAAATTCAATAACCTCTCTGGAGATGCTTCCAGGATTTCGATTTATCACTACCACTTTAAACTGAGCAGAGGATGTGCACACAATAGTCGACAGGGCTTCAACAGTTTGATCCGGCGACTGGAAAACACAGGTCCTCAACACATCAAGTTTTAAAATCGCATAAAGAGCGACGCCCCCACCTTGGCGGCTAATGGAGCGATCACATCTAAGCAGTGCGTAGCCAGGTAAACATACGTCACCGTCTGTGATATCCGGGAACAACCCCGTTTCAGTGAAAGCAAGTATGTCGGGACGAGATTTGTCAACAAGTAGACTCACGTCGTGTACCTTGTTCTTTAGACTACGCACGTTACTAAGCACTACCCGAAGGAACTGGGCACGACCAGTCCTGGGTCGTATGCTATCAGGAGGGGTTCTGGTAGGGCAGAATTTGCCTTCTGGCTGACCATCTGAAAACCCACAGGACGAAGGCTTTGCTCACCAGCTACCCGCCTGCTCTTGAGGCTTATGATGACTTCCTTTATCTTCAATCCATCTGCCAGTGTGAGGTCCGGCTGAACGCTGATATTACTACCCTTGCGTGTTAATGCAAAGCGCATTAACGCTTTGCGTTCCTCCGGGGTTGAGTGGACTACACAAAGTAGTCGGGGTCGCGGATTTGGCGTATCGATAGGAACGTTTCCCAAATCTGGTTAACTTCCTGATAGTGACACCGGGGAAACCAGGTGGAAGCATCTTGTTGACGCAGAGCTTGAACCACTGGAGGTCATCAAGCGTGGGTTCCTTGGGAACAGCTGACGCGGATTCAGATACATTACGGAATATAACGCTTCTGTCAATAATATGATCACCTGGACGATGCGTATTCCGTACACGAGTCTTCGACTGGACCCCAGTTTCGATCGGTTTGGCAGGTGACATATCGTGTTTCTTCACTAAGGGAGCTGGACTGAACAATGTGCAATTCACAATGAATTTTTACGGGTTAAGCAGCTTTGCTTTTAAGTCCAGTTGGATAGTGGTTGAGGATATGAACACAACAATAATGCTGAACAATAGTAAGATAGTTAATAATTTACGCATGAAAATGTGGACGTAGCGTTTGCTCCGCTGTAGACCTGTGACCCTCTTATATTCACAGCACCCACATTTAACAACAAATCATTCCATGGTGTACTCCAGTTGCAAGATGGGGACGAAGTTTTAAGTACAAAGTGTATGTGAATGAGTGCATCACCCATCCGTCTTTTACTCCTGTTAGTGTCGATGCAGGGACTACCGATTCTGGGAGTGCATTCCACGGATGACAGACAAGAATGGAAAAGGAAATGTCTTGCGGTACTCCAGACGACTGTATTGTTTTGTGAGTTTTAATGAATAGCTCCTCAGGTTGGTATTGCCGCTGTGTTGCAGTAAACGGCGGCCGCCATGATGTGGGTCTCGAAGAATAAAGTCTGCCATAATCGGGTCGCCACGTAGTCTGCGATAGCTTCCACTGAACACCACCAAACTTTGCAGCCTCTCCCGGTCGGAAAGCTTGCGTATTTCAAGTACGTTCTTAGATGCCCGGCGTTGTGGCTGCTTCAGTGCATTAAGGTCGTGTTTCAGCCATGGATGCCAGGCTTGAATTGCGGATTCGACATGTGGGCGGACATACGCACTGAGCATTTGTCGAAATATGTAGCTGTTTATTTGTCCAAACGCCTGTCGCAAGAGGTTGAGGTTGAACCTCATTCACTTTGACTTTACATTAAACGTGGTACGTTTTTCTGCACGGCGGTATACTTTTTGAACACTTCGGCGTGTCGCAGCAAATGTTGTAATACAATGTAGGGTAGAAAACATTCTCGAAATCACACAAATATCTAGCGCTTTCACATATCTGTCTGAGCCTAGACTTTGGACTGTACATCGCTTGACGCCAGCACCCCTTGCTATCCTCTGATCTTTATGCGCTTGTCTATCACACTGCACATGTCCAAATGCGGAGACCGTTTCACGTTGACCGCAATCCAAGTTCTCCGCCATTTCAAATTGTACCGCTGGATCAATCAATCATCGACATCTTTGAAGGACCTCGTGGGCATTCCGATTCTCCGCCGCCGCCAGGTGCAATGGGTGACAGCACGGCATACGTGAAGGAGGCTGAAAAGAACAGCCACAGTTACTGCCTTGGTCTATGCAAACGCGGTGCAGTGCGTCTTCGAATTTTGACACCACCCGGTACCGTCCATCCGGCACGACACGGACCATAGTCGTGTGCTGAAAATGCCTCAGCACCCTTTCGCAAGCATTTGCAGGCAATCTGCTTACAAGTTCTAACACCACAAATCCATCACCGCGTGCAGCATTACTTCGCACGCACTCCGTCGCTACCTGAGTGCTATGACGATCAGCCATGCTTTCGAACGTTTAACCATTATCTCGTAAAGCACCCGTAAGAGGGAACGCTCGTTCAAAGTACGTTTAAGGTAAATAGTTTCATTCTCCAACAGTTTAGTGGAATTGCATCCGAACATAATGACAAGCCGTAATTGATGCGTAGCCAAGCATCTCCACCATGGCATCCGTGTTCTACAAGAATACTGAAAGCATTCCGTATTTCTCTGACGAATGGTTTTCAGAGTTCCGTTATAACTGGTCTCCTCAGGCGTGAATATCAGGTTCCTTAGTAATCGGATCAGAAAAGCATTTTCCACTGGATCCGCGAGTGACGGCTGATTGCACCGTCTGTTAATGTCCCATAACTTAGACCCGGCAAAACACTGCGCAGCCTCCTGATACACTTCCCTGAAAGCGTTGATTTGCTGCTCGCACTTGTCTACCAAAATAGTTCGCAAGGATGCCGTGCTTGGGACGATCGCGCGCACAGCCGGTACCGTCTCCAAATAACTCTCCGTCGTTTCATTTGGTAAAAAAGCGTAAAATGATGACATCCCTACCCTCGTGACGTCAATGAACATGCAATTCCAAAGAACGTAGCGGCCGTAATTAATCTGCCGCGTCGAATGCTCCAGTATAACCACCGTATCATGCAAATAACCTCCCAATTAAAGCAGGTTGGAAGAACAGAAATCGCACCGCAAACTGTTCCCTCAAGCGTATATGAACCTGCGTTTTCCAACATGCTGATTATATGTGGAGGGTTTCGGTGTGGCTCTCTCCTATCCCTGCACTCCACGACCGACGGTTTCGTCTTGATTTAGACTCATCAGGTAGAGATAGCTGAGCTAGGAGTGGAACGCGAGGCATAGTGCTTGGCGGCTATCGCCATGATCACTAGGCCATTGAGTTCCGCGAGCAGTGTTTGACACAGCGGTTAGAAGTAGAGTTTCGGGTATTTTGGAGCACCCACCGTGTGTCTTGGATTGCGACACGCAATCTCATTAGTGGCGGCGGTTGACTTGGAAGTCAGCCTCTGCCAAAACGGTCACTGGGACCGTCACCGAAGTGGAGGGTTTCGGTGTGGCGAATATTCAATCTGCCTGTCAGAGCGAAAAGGTATGCAGCATTTGTGACACGTAAGCTGGTCCAAGAGCGAGCCGAGTCGCCATTGATCAGATGATGTGCACTACCTACAACAGGTGCTTTTATCAACTACGTGCATCACGCGATGGCAACTAGGATCACTATAGTTGCAGCATTTGCATGTGAGCCAAATTTTTCCCTTAACATTTTTTATATATAATTGCGCTTGAAAAAGATAAACCGGCCCTCTTTAGGGACACTCTCTACTGCCATTGCGGCGTGCATCCCTTTGATGAGCACGGACGCCCCCCGAAAACTGGTGTGTGCGGATTAGAACATACTGCATGGCAGCCCATGGATGGCTCTACGAACGGATATTATCGCTTGCTGTTTTTTGTTTGACAGGAGAACTCCTCCTTAGCTTTAATCGGTGTATACCGGGTGGCCAGCACACGTCCGCTACACAAGTGTGCTCAATTTGCATGGGGACAACCAGCTAATCCGTAGTCATTTTTGTACCGTCGTGCGCACACACACTTGGCTCTGTTTTCACATTGTATGCACGTGCCTTTATGTGGTCCCTTGACAAGTGTCCGTTGGAAATGCCCGCAATGGCGTGGTTTAACAGGAACCTTTAGTATTCATTTCCTAGCGCTTTGACTGAATATGGAATATAGACCGGGACCTCAGTGATCCATGGTGTTAGCGCGACAAACCAATCAATTACTTAACGGCAGCATGGGCACTTTGCATGCGCCTAAGCAACACTTGCACTAGGTTAACTTTCCTGTTACCCTGGTATTAAATTAAGGCTGGCAGCTTATTTAACTAATGGCGGTCAGCCTGTGAGTAGCCCGGTAGCTCTTTGTACCTATCAGTACTGCTGTGCGAATTAATATGTAGTTGGCCACATCATTCAACTAGTGGCGCTCACCTTGCGTAGTCCGGTGGCTCTAGTTCAGCTAATAGTATTACCGTGAAGCGTTAACTGGAGCTGACCACAAAGTTAAGTACTAGCATTCAGCGTACGTGAGTAGTCCCGTAACTGTACTGCATCTCGCAATACTGCCGTACCACCTTACGTTGAGCCGGCAAGAACGGTTAAGCAGTGGCGGGCAACGTAAAAGGGTAGTCTCGTAGTTCCTTTGCATCCGCTGGTAATGCCATACGGATCTAGAATGGGGTCGGCCACATCTTTTAATTACTGTCGATCAGGGCACGTGTGTAGTCCGGTAGCTCAATGGCATCCAGTAGTATTGCTGTGCGAAAGTAAATGGAGCCGGTCACTTGTTAAAGTCAATAGCGATAGGCGTCAGTGAGTTGTCCTGTAACTGTTTTACCCAGTGTTGTTGCTGCGTGACCTTGCTGTAACGCAGCCGTTATGCAGCCTTCACAAGCTTGTTCAAGCAACATGTTTCCGCCATCTATATGGAACACCATACCAGCTGCATAGCGGTGCTTGCTGAAGTATTGCAGTCGCCTCTTACCTTTTTCGGTAGACCTTATGATATTATCCTTTAGGGTTATGGTCTTCTTGCAATTCCGTTCAGTATCCATTACCAGATTATTATTTATATGTAAAGGAGTACCTTCTGTTCCGCAAAACCGACAACTTAAACCATCGTAAAACGCTTCTTTAGTTCATTAGCTAGAAGTAATATCCGGGAATTTATAACAACTACACTTATTATGTAACGCCTGCATCAGTATCACCTATACCGAACCATATATATGCCTACTTAAGTTAGACTAAAACAGTAACAAGTCGAACTAGTTACGCAATTAATTGAACCTATTTATAGCTACCGCATATTTATTTCTTACAGTACTTTAGAAAGCTCACTCAGCCTATTAATATAGACGACATATTCAGACCATTCCTCACGGCACTATATATCACATAGAAAATTCAACAATTCATATATTTACTGTCACTTTAACTAGCGTACTAGTTACGTTGTTTGAAAAGTTGAGGTGGATCCAGTGGAGAGGCACCTGAATAGCTTTAACCATCTCAGTGTTGCATATCACGGATCCGCAAGAGATTTTCTTGTCAGGTTAATCTACTTGTAGATCATAAAAGCTGGGCCGAAGCGGTAGACATGAACCACAATGTAGACGTGTTATTCTTGGACTTGCCGAAAACTTTTGACATTTTTCCTCATCTTCGAGTGTCACTAAACTTGAGCTCTTACGGTATATCTGGTCGCAATCTGAAATGGGTACCTGCTTTATTTGAGGAGAGGGAACAGTGGGTACGGGTGGAGCGTAGCCTTTCTGTTAGGCAAGCTGTGCTTATTAGCATCCCGCAAAACTCGGTATGAAGACTTTTGTTTTTCGCGATCTATGTAAATGACATGCCAGACGAGCTAAGAGTGTCATCACCAATGTTTTCTGACGACGTTATGCTCTGGAACATTGTCTAGATTCCGGCGGTCCTGAGTCCATTCATGGTGCCTTGGATCGGCTCCTGGAACGGCCACCCTTATAGTTGATGCCCATAAATGGGGCCAAATGCGCTACTCTCCGAATCGGAGCTGTTCATCTTACCACCCAATATGTTATCGGCGGTGCCGAAATCCCCGTTGTTACTTAACAGATTAATCTGCACTTTATTCTGGCGAGTACCGAAAGAAGACTGCTTGTCAGTGTTTCGTATGAGTTGGTTTAGCTGCCGCTCTTTAGGAGTCCTGTCGGCTAACTTTTGTGAAGCTCTTTGTAGGTATCGGCCAGATTTCAACCAAAATATTGTATCCGGGCTCGTCTAGCATGTTTTACCTGAGCTAGAATGGACTGGGAGAGGGTGTTACGAGTAGGCACGCGGTTAGTGCATGGTCTACTGGAACAAACGTATCCTGAACACTTGCTTAGTTTGGGGATTACTCCATGCAGCACCGAGGGATAAGACAGGACCTGCTTCTCACTTATCGTAAGTTGACGGGTAAGATCGGCCCGGACTAGTCAGAGCTATTTAGTCCCGCTAGGTTACCTAACTTTTGCGGGCAACCCCTGAAACAGCATGAAACACGTTCCGATGGGGTAAAGACGACAATTGCCTGTCGCGCCGAGCAATAGCTCGCTGGAATTCGTTTCTCAATTATCTCGTTAGCGAAACTACGGGTAAGTGTTTTGCGCGTCAGCTGGATTCGGTTGGGCTTCAAAACCAAACCTTTCCTTGTTCCCAATTGACTTTCATTCAATATCTAGTTCTTGTTTGATGACTTAAATGGCTTAGTACTTTACTCGTTTAGCTCTCCATTTTCTCTCCTTGTATTCAGAGATTACTTTTTTCTCTTTTTTACTTTACTTAACCGGACCAGCAGGGACTGCTAGGGCGTGATAGGTGGGCATTACTTGGTTGGACAGGGTGTAAGGCAGTCTGTATTTAGGACCAACAATATTTCTATGTCAGCCGACTCCTGGTTCAACGACCTGATGAATAAAGGCGCTCGCAGGATAATCCTATCGTCCCAGTCCCAATGGAACTTGAGCCTAAATTTTTTAAATTCCGCGGTTCACTAGCATTTTAACATTGTTTCCTGCTGTTGAAAAAGAATAGCACCATTTAGTGCATGGAATTTTATGTAAATATGCTCACAATTGAGTCTAGCATATTTCTTTTCTAACCCTGTGCCGATTACAGCATACACATTCCTATTTTATACCCAAGGTTTGCACTTACATAAGTACACAAAAAGTCCAAAACGTATGGCATTCCAATAATAAGAAAAGCGTTTAACTACGGATACATTACTTATGAGTGAAAGGATTTTGTTGGGTACTTTTGTTCGTCACAATCAGCCGACCATTCAGATATGTCGACCGGCTGTTTCGAAATGCACCAGGCGGCCGTTTCGTCCTATTGTTGCTCATCAGTGTTGCGCATCCTTCGGTCCTCTGCGGAGGATTGAACCCATGACTGCTGGTGGCTCTTGCCAACTAGCCCGCAGCTTATGCAACTGCGCCAGGGAGGACGGCATCCGACCATCACGAATTGTTAGCTAACTGCGATATGGCCTGACCCATCCTCCAGTGCCATGCAGGCACCTGTCGTCTGATGGCGACAAACAATACTCATCAAATTCCTTCCACTCATAAGTAATACCAATTCGCCCTTACGGATTCCACAAAATGCTATGTCCATTCATATCTGCCGTAACCGGGAAGTCCTGACGCCGGAAGGCCAACCGCTGTCATCTGCATGGCAGGCGCCTGCATGGCAGTGGAGTATGGGTCGGGCAATATCGCAGTTAGCTAACAATTCGTGATGGTCGGATACCGTCCTCCCTGGCGCAGTTGCATAAGCTGCGGGCTAGTTGGCAAGAGCTACTAGCAGTCATAGTTTCGATCCTCTGCAGAGGACCGAAGGATGCGCAACACTGATGAGCCCCAATAGGGCGAAACGGCCGTCTGGGGCTTTTCCGGATAGCTGGTCGACATATCTGTATTGTCGGCTGATGGCGACGAACAAAAATCCGCAAATATATGCGTTATACATTCTTTATATTGTGTCATTGCGATGGTTTACCATTGCGCAAGGGTTACCCGGTGTACCTGATTTTCGCGGCCAGAAGATTAAGTTCGCGCGTCATATTGTTTCAAACTTCTTCATCTGCCAGGACGATGGCTTCTAAGGTGGCGCCAATAGACGTAAATATCTGATGTCGTATAACTTAACAAAAAGTACGGGTATCGTAATAATATCATATAATGATAAAACATTAAACCAATTGTCATGTCTAACATTGACATAAATGATACCATCTGAATTTACACTGTGACCTACATTTTGGCTAGTGTGTCTCGCGTACCTTAACCGCCGCCTAACAGGACTCAGATGTGAGTCCCCAACCGGTGAACTTCAAAGATGACCAGTGGATGGCGTGTCTATAGTCTTTTTTCTATGGAACTATTTGAAGTGACGGCGTCAGGGATTCGAAATTTATGTCAATGAGGTGAACTATTACGCTGAGTCATTTGTCTGCCACTTTAATCCATCGCCCCTAGTGCTCTGATCTTATGATCTGGGTTTGGTCCGAGTCCTATTTCTAAATTCTCTAGTAGCTTAATATATCAGAGAGAACGTGCTATGGCTGACAAAGTTACTTGTAGTTCGTAAAAGTTGGGCTGAGGCAGTAGACAACGGTCGAGCTACTGACGTGCCTTTTTGACTTCTTGAAAGCCTATGATACTTTCTCACATCAACGAATCTCATTAAAATGGTAATCCTATAGGATACCTGGGAGCGCATATACATGAGTCACTGCTTCCCTAGAGGGGGAGAACTTTGTATACGAGTGGGACGCAACCTTTCGCTAAGACAAGCTGTTCTTAGTAGCGATCCGCGGGGCTCGGTTCTAGGACCGTTGCAGTTCGCAGTTTCTTTCCATGCACTATCTTAGGAGCTTGAAGTACCGTCACTATTGTCTGCTGATGACCACAAAATCTGGAATATTTTTGTCATCCCTGGGGCCTTTTTTCAATTCAGCGTGCCTTTAATAGGCTTTGGGATTGTTCAACCTTATGGTTGATGTATATACATCAGACAAAATGTTCTGTCCTTCGCATTAGTGGTGCTAGTCCCCCGCGTGCTATCTAGTTAGTAGAAGTAAAAACCCGGTTGTCGCTCAGCAGGTTGCCCTAGACGTTGTTCATGCCTCAGTGCTCCACTCTGGGGACAATTGGATGAAGGCTGCTTTTAGAGGGTTAAAACTAATGTGGTTTGTTCGCCGCCCCATCCGTGTCCTAACGACCGGTATCTGTGTAGCTATGCTCAAACTTGGCGCCACCCCTCCCAGAATACACTATCCAGGCTTCTCCATCATGTCTTGTAACTGACAATTTGGAACTGCAGAAGATTTTGCGGGTGGGCACGAGGTTAGTGCGGGGATTACAGGGGCAAACGTATCCCTAACGTTTGCTTAGCGCTGGTATGTACTCGATGCACTACCAGAGAATTGAAGAGGCTTGATCTTCCCTTACCGGATCATATCGGGCAAGATCGGTTCAGACTTGTCTTGGTTATTTAGTCAGGCCAAGCTGCCTAGTCCCAAGATCACCCATTGAAGCTGCACAAACTGTGTTCTGACTGGGTAAAGACGAAAAGTTGCTTATCGCGTCGGGTTATTGCAGGTTGAAACACGCTTCCGGAACACGGCTATTATACAGTCTACGTTTCAGGGTTTCCAGCGTCAATTAGCTGCTCTTGGATAGCCATTCCGAACCTTCAGGTTCTAGTAACCGGCCAGCGCCTTCAACGTTCCGTTGCATTTCCAGTTGCTTCTCACATCATGGGTTTATCATTATTCGGCTAACCTGCATCCACTTGTTTTCTTAGCTTACCCTTCACTCTTTCTTGCTTCACACGATGACCCATATGGAACATAGCTCTAAGCCAAAGGGATTCAACTGTTTTCATCGCTACGACCGTTGTCCAGTATGGACAGGTGAACACGATGTCTTCACACTCCCGGAATGTATATATACTCTGAGAAACCTATACGCAAGAAACCGAAAAGTTTGCTCACATGGACACTGTACCAGCCAACTCTCCATGACTTTCATCCTCGACCAGCCACAGAGCTTATGACGGCCCCGACTAAGCTAGCTGAGTAAACTTTTGGAAGTCATTTGACTGCAAATAACCCAGTGTGAAATCCGTCGTCAAGCTGCTTTCCCTGTTTGTCATTAGTATGCCATAGTAGTTTTGGCGTTGTTCAAGGATGTTGTGTGTTTTCGTCTGGCAATCCTTCTCCCCATAAATACACACATTTCCGTTTACACTCACAGCGGCGTAACGGATGTCACTCACCACCGAACAAATGCACTGCCCCAACTACACACTGACAAGTTAACTAGGTTCATATTTCAACTTTTCGTGACAACTATAAGAATAAGAATTTTGAGCATGCCTGGTTTGGTGTACCTAGATAAATTTGAGAATACACCCTTTATTGGTTAATGTATTTATTTACAATCCGGTCTGGTAGGGACTGCTAGACAGGAAAAGGTAGGCGGTGGTTGGTTGGCAGGTTGCGAGGCGGTCTGTGTTACTAGTTTGTAAACATCTCATGAAGACCCATCAATTTCAGATAATAAGATATGAAGAAGACCGAACATGCACAGGATTATCCCATCGTCCCGGTCTAAACTGAATATGTTACCTAGCCCTAATCTTCTCAGGAGGTTAAACCATGTTTCATGAAATAGTACAGCAGTTCCCCTGAGAATCAGTTTGAAAAAGCAAGCGCCCTGGCCTCCTCCAGGATCCGCAGCGTTTACTACAAGGGCTCATAGTATCAAAGCTTCTAGGATAGTCTTACAATGACCGATGTGGGTGGTGTCATCTTGGCCAGGATTAGAATCGCTTAAGGCCGATAATTTAAACCCGTGCTTCCCATCTTCAGAATAAACAGAAAAATACTTAGCAGCGCGTGAGATGCACATCTAAACAACTGTGTCGCAATATTAAAAAGATACGCTCGTAAACTTTATAAACTACAAAAGCAAAACTTGGGCCTAGTGCTAAAACCACCGACTGCCATTGGTGTGAGGTCACGGATAATATATATATATGTATATTGCGGGCACGTCAAATATTCCCGCAACAACGCGCCAGAAACCCCAGCAGAATAGCTGTGGAAAGCGAGGGCCAATTCCTTCCCACATCGCAGCAGAGCACAGCCACTCCGAGACGCGTCCCAACTGCGCACCTTTCGACAATGGTCATTTGCAAACTACCACCTCTTCGTGGTGACTGTTTTCCCTAACTTAATAACCCAGTGCATTGGCTGTGATCGCCCTTTGTCGGTCGTAAAAGAGCCTTCAGAGGACCACTTGCCTTTTCTTTCTCTTCGCCTCAGTTGGGAGTCGGTCGGGTCACGTGATTGCGTGTGAGTCGTTAGCTGGCCAGCCATCGCGTCTAAGTCATTAGCGCGCGTCTATCGTACCCCCCTCTCTTGTGTGTCCGTTTCCGAGGGCTCAGCGTCTATCCGAACAAGTGCGGCTAGGATCGTTCACACGCTCGCTCAATTTTCCGTCTCACCGGCTAAGCTAGCGTCATCAGGTCAGCGCAACTCCGTTCGAGTGGCCAGCGTTACAAGTCGTCATCGTAGGCGTGCTCCAACCGTGCCAGCGACAACCTTGTCAGGCAATTATCTCAGAGGCGGCGTTCCCTCAATTATAACAGTGGCGACAGAGTTGACGAACCACTGACTGGCGAGTGTGCAGATTTAATACTGATACTGCAGCAACAGCTTAAATTGATGTCTGTGCCAACCGAAAAGCTTTCCAGTTCTTCCCTTCATGCAGGTCGGAGCGCCAATTCTCAGTCAATGGACCATGTGGTTAGCGGCATCAACGAATTCCTGTACGACGCCAAGGCCGGAGTAACGTTCGAATCTTGGTACAAGCGGTACGAGGACCTGTTCACCGTTGACTTGACTTGCCAGGACGACGCGTGGAAGGTCCGGCTGCATTCTTCGCAAACTTGGTACGCTCGAACACAAGCGCTACACCAAGTTGATCTTGCCGAGGAACCCATGCGACGTTACCTTTGACGAGACGGTCCGAACGTTGTCACAGATTTTTGGCGAGCAGTGCCTCTGTTCAATGCTCGTTATCAGTGTCTGCAGCTAGCCAAACGTGATGCCGACGACTTCATCACGTACGCGGGCGTGGTCAACCGTGAATGCCAACGTTTTCAACTTGGCTCGCTCACCGAGGACCAATTCAAATGCCTGCTATTCGTCTCTGGCCTCCAGTCTCCACACGATGCCGATATCCGGACGCGCCTCCTGTCCAAGCTACAACAGGATAGCTCAGTCATACTCCAGAACCTGGCCGAAGAGTGTCAAACGCTGCTCAACCTGAAGCACAATTCTGCAATGATCCAGAACGCCGCCGCACCTGGTATGGTCCAGGCAGTCACAGCACCGAGGGCGCAATCGTCCGCGCGCCCCACCCAATCCGACCGAGCGAAGTCACCACCCTACGCATGCCGATTCTGTGGTGCATGGCATTTCCACCTCGATTGCAAGTTCCGCCAGCATCGTTGTCAAGGTTGTGGCAGAGTGGGGATCGGGGATGGTTACTGCCATCCTCCAGCTTCCAAGGGGCCAAAACTAGGCTGGCCCCCACCCGCGATCCAAAGTAGAGGTCCCGACCCAGACGCACACCCAAACCTGGTCCAGTTGGCAGCTCCCTCAGCCTGCTTACCACGTTCCAAATCAACGCTGCGGATCGGAGACAATTCGTCGATGTCCTGGTCAACGATCAGCCGGTCCGATTGCAGTTGGACACTGCGTCGGACATCACGCTCATCTCCGAGGATCTCTGGCGCTCTCTTGGAAAGCCGCCATACGAACCGACCTCCCAATCTGCCACCAGCGCCTGTGGTGGTCGCGTGCAGTTAACTGGGCAGCTGCACTGCTCCGTCTCCTTCCGGGGGCGCTACGTTCAACGCGATCTGCTACATCACATGGGCGAAGCTCAACGGGCTTGGTCTCCACTGGCTCGAAACCCTTGGCATGGCCGATCTTCTTCTTCAGGCCATCTGCAACGTGGTACTTTCTCCGGCAGTACCAAACAACGGAACCGACGACAAAAGCAGTCAGTCCGCCCCTGTGTCCCAGGATTGTCAACAAGCCTTGAAGATGCCTCCACACCAATCACCTATTCCTTGGAGTCCGCCAGCAAAACCGTGGTCTCAAGTGCACATCGATTACGCTAGTCCCATCGATGGCATTTTATATCTGGTTGTGCTCGACGCCTATTCCAAGTGGCCGGAAGTGATGGCCGTCAACCCCCCAACCGCATCCGCCACGCTGGCTTGTCTCCAACGAATCTTCAGTCGACATGGCCTTCCCGAGGTCTTGGTGTCCGACAATGGTACCCAGTTCACGTTGTCTATCTTCGAAGCGTTTTTTCGCCGACACTGCATCGAACACCTCCGCTCACCGCCTTACCATCCCTACTCCAATGGTCAAGCGGAGCGATTTGTCGACACATTCAAGAGGGCGCTTTTGAAATCTCGCGTGGAGGGAACCGTGAATGAGTGTCTTCAAGCGTTCCTGCTCTTGTACCGGTCCACACCGAATCCAGCTACGCCAGGGTGCCAGTCACCAGCTGAAGCATCGATGGGCCGCAAGCTACGCATCACAAACGATGCGCTTATTCCGACTGAGCAGCCACCTAGTCAATCTGGTGCCAGGAACAAGCATAAAGAATTCGTTGTTGGAGCCAAGGTCTACGCTCGCGATTATCGAGCAGGTCATCCACGCTGGATCAAAGCAACAGTGACGACCAGGCGAGGTGACATGCTTCATGAAGTCTCCGTAGGTGATGACAACTGGGTTCGCCATCGCAATCAACTTCGACCGCGCCACGGAGAAACCTCCACGTCAGCCAGCCTTCCCGTGCGCCTGCCTCTGCACATCCTGCTGGATAAATTCGGATTTGCCACACAACGACAGAGCACGGTCGAAGCCGCTCAATCGTCGCCGCATCTGCAGAACCTGTCTTGCAGACGAACAGGAACAATCCGGAGGTCGCCGAAATCCGTCCAGGTCAATCCTCGCCAGAAGCGGTACTCTTTCTCTTCAAAGGGAGAAGTTGCGGACATGTCAAATATTCCCGCAACAACGCGCCAGCAACCCCAGCAAAATAGCTGTGGAAAGCGCGGGCCAATTCCTCACCACGTCGCAGCAGAGCTCAGCCACTCCGATACGCGTCCCAACTGCGAACCTTTTGACAATGGTCATTTGCAAACTACCACCTCTTCGTGGTGACTGTTTTTCCTAACTTAATAACCCAGTGCATTGGCTGTAATCGCCTTTTGTCGGTCGTAAAAAGCCTTCAGAGGACCACTTGCCTTTTCTTTCTCTTCGCCTCAGTTGGGAGTCGGTCGGGGCACGTGATTGCGTGTGAGTCGTTAGCTGGCCAGCCATCGCGTCTAAGTCATTAGCGCGCGTCTATCGTACCCCCTCTCCTATGTGTCCGTTTCCGAGGGCTCAGCGTCTATCCGAACAAGTGCGGCTAGGATCGTTCACACGCTCGCTCAATTTTCCGTCTTACCGGCTAAGCTAGCGTCATCAGGTCAGCGCAACTCCGTTCGAGTGGCCAGCGTTACAAGTCGTCATTGTAGGCGTGCTCCAACCGTGCCAGCGACAACCTTGTCACGCAATTATCTCAGTGGCGGCGTTCCCTCAATTATAACAATATATGCGTATAAATATATATATGTATATATATATAAGCATTTGGCAGCCGTTGGTTCCGGTTTTGCTTGTTACTGCGGCCCATTTAGCAGAGTCATAGGTTGCCTTTACCTACAGAGGGACCATTGATGGCTTGCGCTGCACTGCCCACAGCTTCAAGCCCACTTACCAATTCCAGTATAAACCCGAAGGAATAAGACCTCGTGGCATGCTGATTGGAGCCACGTTTCATCAACAGAGCCGGCCTACACTCCTTCGCAGGTAAACACAAGCACGCTCTAGTTGAGGAATCAATCACACACAAGGCGTTGGCTGGACCGTAGTCCGCTACACACTGAGTGCATGGAACCGCTCTTCGAGCCTGCACGGCCACAAGGACGGTGCTCACCGTCCCCTCCAGCAACGAATAACTGTCTCCTGGGGCCAGTATGGATGTGACAGTGGATAATAGACAGGTAGACATCTTTTCAACATGCACACCAAGCTCAACCGCACCGGGGATATTTAGCAACAGCCCATCTATTGCGACGAAGGTATCAAATAACGAAAACAAATGAAACATACTGACGGCGAACTAACACGTCACTAAATAAGCTCATGAAATAAATTGTTTACGAACAACTCTTCGATACGGCCAAGAAAGCAGAGAATATGCTCTAAGGCAATGCCAAAAACACGAAGATGCTACCGAAGTTACCTAAATTAGTTAAAGGGACTGCTGTAACTTTATAGAATTTATTTCACGTAGACAGCAGTATAAAAAGAATCAGCACAAGATAGCAACCAAACCGCTTGAAATACAGAGGTTCAGCATGCGAGCAAGCTATACGCAAGTCGAATACAGTGTACCTACAAACGCTGCGTCGGTTCTGCCGACGTACTCAGCAGGATCCGCCGTCCCGAGTTGCATCGCTTAACACTCACTAGGTCTGCCTGACTCAGACAATCGCGACCGCATGTGCTACAGCACTATGTGCTCGATGCCGATGGATTGCAACTCATATGCGCTTGCCGTTTCTGCACTTGCCGATTCTTTGCTGCGTGCACGATGGAGTTCTATTGCAACTCGGCAAAGGCTTTCGTGCTCAGAACGCGCCATGCACGCCGATCAATCACCTTTGATTCCTAAGTCCTGAAATCAAGCTTAGAATGTGGGAGGCACCATTTGATCCCACCCAGGTAGCGAAAACTCCTTTTCCCCACATACCGGTTACCAATGCTTAGCTGACCATATCATAGTGGTTTCGGTATCCGCGTCAAACCTATACGTTACCCATGACCCAGCCAACTAACGCGTCCCAGCAAAAGTATGCAGTCCACTGAATATATTCTACTTCGGCGTAAAGCTTCCGTGTCCGCAACTCGGTCGCCCCAACCAATACGCAGGATCCGTCGAGTCACTCTTGATGAAACCGCACGAGATATCGCACCACCCACCAGTACACCGTCTAAGTGCACTGCTGTATATAAGAATTACCGCACCATGGATTTGTACACCACCAGTTTCGTGCCAACGGTAAGCTGATGGTTGTTCCACACTGGGTAATCCAGCATCCCGAATGCCGCCGCTGCCGTCTAGACGTGCATATGTAGCTCAATTTGCAGCTGCCGCTTAGTTGACACCTCACTTACAACTTTTCAGAAGCTGGAGATGGATCCCAATAAATCCGTAAATATTTTATTCTCGACAAATCAATGCGCAACTTTTGGAAGGATCAGATACCATGTTACCGATACTGAGTTGCAACACCGTTGTAGGTTGCTACTTTGAGGAAGTCTGAAAGATACAGACAGACTTGCTTATGTTGAACGTGCGTCACAATTTGGTGGCTGTCAAAACCAGTGCGCTAGTCATGCTCTGCAACTCCGCGCTGTGTGCAAACACGGCACAGTCGGCAGCAAACAGCAGCGTACGTATAGTTGCCTCACAGACTAGACTTGTCACACCGAAAAGACGGATGTACCGCAACTCATCATCAATACGGTGCTCTACACGGACACCCTAAGCACAAGCGGCGTCCAATTACACAACTCATGACATATAGATAAATATTTAACAGAGCAGGAGCTTAGACGCCGGCTCGCTTCACAACAGAGGCAAGTATAAAGTCATTAGAGAGCGAATCACACAGCTACACTTTTGTCCGCACACCACCGTGCAGACATCCAATTAAACTTATGAACATACTCTGACAGCCAAAGTTACCTAACATCATGCGCAAAACTTCGCTTTTCCCCTAAGCGAACGCCTGGTGAACTCAACAAACCACGAGTACAATGGCTGGTGTCGTTCCCTACACCTACCCTGCAACTGACCACGCACAAACATCATATCTATAGTGCTGCTACCCCAACGGAGTTAACACTGCTCTTCCGCCAAGATAGGTTGCAAAACCTGACTGCCGACGCGGCTGCGCAGGATTCGGGAAATCACCTTGCCTACACAATTCAGTAAGTTAATGCCACACTAACGTTCAACATTGCTTGCTACACTTGTCCTTGTACAGTGGTAGCACGAGCACCTCTTTAATCCAAAAGCGTTTTACAAATGGGTGCAGCGCAATCACCAACGCAACTGCTGCGTTTCCATACTTCAGGCAGGATCCCGTTGGAAGCACCCCACTTGTCACTTCGCACCTGAGCATGTGCTATCTGCGTCTCATGCAGTGTCGGCGTGTTCACCAGACTTGTCTTCATATCGTGCTGCTCCTGGCCGTTCCATATAGGCCAGTCGACCTCCGAACGGTTGTTCAAGAGACGGTATAAGGGTGCTTGGAGGAACTGTCTTACGTCTTCAGTCTGTATGCAAGTAGTAGCTGAACTACCGTCCAGCAGCTTCCTCAGCGGCTCCAACCTTGGTCCATATAACGCCATCAAGCAGTCAACGAAGTCATTTTCCTGGCGGCTTTCGGCATAGCATCCCATCTGCTTCGCCTTCTCTGCTCACCATGCATTTTCTATGGGACGGAGCTCTCGGGTTAGCTGCTGTCGAATTCTGCGTAAGTGATCCTTCTTTCCTAAGTCACCGGGGTCCGCGACACGCTTAATAAGTGCTGCCTTCTCGGACGCCAATAAGCCAATCGTCGCATTATGCTTATCTGACTATGCGTGTCGCTTACAGTTTGCGCACCCGATGGTTTATTCGGTAGCAGCTGTTACCTGGTAGACAACGTAGTGCCACAGGCTGCCAAGTGTGACTAGACATTTCACCTCACACAGGCGTGCAGCTATCGACTTTTCCAGCTCATTATACCATTCTGCACGGTACCGCGGTAGAGAATGTTAGAGGTATGCTGATTCACGGCGGAAGTGCACAACATAGATTTACTAAAACCCGTACATTTTGCCCCGCATCAATTTGTGATCATTGCCAAGCTCAGCTGGACGCAGTAAGATGTCATGGGCACCTACACATTTCACGCTAGCGTAGGAGGCCATAGTCGATCAGGTGAGCGGTACCAACACGCGGGTGAGTCCAAGTTGCTATATCACACGCACTCCGTGTAAACCGTGGGTTTGTGATTGTCAGGTCGCGCGTGGCACACAGTGAGAGCAGCCTGTCACCATTCACATTCTTTGAAGCCATGTCCGGCTGACTGCTGACAGCTGGCCACAACTATGCATCACGCCCAACCTGCGCGCTGAAATCACTCAGCAGCAAAGATCAATCGTTCTGCGGCACAGACCGTATCACAAAGGATAGCTGAGTGTAGATTTAAGCACGGCTATCAACAGGAAATGACATGGTGGGGCCGTACGTACAAATAATAGCGTAAAACTTACCACCACCAAGTCGTAGGCGAAAAGTACTCAGACGCACCATGATGCCTGTTGGTTTACCCAACAGCTGGCAGCTTCCGCGATCAAAAATTGCACATCCGACCCTATATATATGGGACCAATGAAAGCAAAAGGTAACACATTTATACTGTGGAGACGATTGGGTGTACAAACTGTAAGCGGCCCGAACGGTTTGAGGGGGAAAGTATGACGGTTGCGTCATTAGTACCAGCAAAATCGAGGCGTTCCGCGCATCCGAGGATGATCCTAATAACGCGATGAAGGTCGATACATTTTGCCAGCTTCGTAGGAAGCTAGCTGAAGAGATGCGTTAGCTACGAAATGCGTGGTGAAAGGTGAAAGCTAAGCAAAGGGAGTCCTGGGCTGACTACCGTCAACAACATGTTTTCTACGACGACGTGAATGTGGTGTACGCGCCCACCAAGCAGTAAATGACGACACTGAAAGACTTGGACTGGACCCGTATATGTACGATCTGATGACACCTTGCAGACAAGGCACAGCTCTTTTTACACCCTCCTGAACATTCGACCCGAGGTAAACTGGGACACACGCTACGGGCTGCAACTCCGCAGCTTATTATCCAGACTGGAGAACACAGTGTGAGAGTACAAAAGACAGCGAGCTCACTCAACTACGGAATGGGTAATGCGCTGTTTTGCATGGCATACCTCCTAAAAATACCAAAGAACGGAGGACCAATTTTGTTGGAAGCACTCCATCGTTTAATGGAATCCGACTGAATGAAGAGCAAGCGCCTGCAGTGTTGATGGAAGCACTTGTGCTTCCTCTTATAAGAGAAATAATAGGAAGCAATACACCAACAATTATCCTCGCATCAACTCAGTTAGCTGGGTCGGCAATGTTTTGCCCGCCTCCTAGTCGATCGCCTTCTGCCACAAATATTTGGACTGACAATAGCTGAGGCGCTATGTTTTTCCGTTCGGGCCCAAGCACCATCGCCAAGGTGTTCGCAGCACGTTAACTACAGGATAAATGTCGTGAACACAATCAAATGTTGTATGCACTCTTCGTCGGCTTCACCAAAGCTTTGAATACCGTAAACCGTGAGGCTTGGTGGCTGGTTCTCTCAAGGTTTAGCTGCCCTGCAGTTTATTTGTCTGATTGAATGCCTGCATACTGTCATACGATCAAGCGTACAGCAGAGTGAAACGACTTCAGATAACGTTATGGTTATCTCTAGTGTGAACCGATGGCGCGTCTTGGCCCCCTCTCCGTTCAACATCAATCTAACGGCTGTGATATGGTGCGCATTCAAAACGTGTGAACACACTATGCATCGGGAACACCGCACCGACGGGGTTCGCTTAACATCCGTCGCCTTAGAGCAAGAAGCTTACTGTCTGAGATAACCATCCGTATGTTTCTGTTCGCTGATGACAGTGCATTGTTTGCACATACCGACGAAGAACTGCAATGCATGACAACTGCATTGGCTTCCAAGGTGACCAATATTTGACTCAAGGTAAACACGGACAAGACTGTATGCCTATTTCAGCCGGCACCGGGCATGCAGCCCATGTGCAGGCTAGACATACTGGTTGCAGTTGAAGTACTACAGAACACGTCAGCATTCTGCCACCTCGGGAGTACATTGTCACCTAACCCGCAAATGACCGACGAACTGCGCGCTCGTGTAGCCAAGGCGAGTGCGGCCTTTGGAACCTGGAACATCGAGTGTGAAAGAGCCATCATCTCACTGTTAGAACTAGGGCACTGGTGTACAAATCCAGAGTTTTCGCGCTCCTTAACTATAGTTTGGCAACGTGGACACTGTACAGAATGAATATCCGGTTTCTGGAACGATTCCATAAAACGTGCCTTCGCCGGATTCTACGCATTCAATATTGGGACAATGTGTCGGACACTAATGTGATCCGCTGGAGCGAAGTGTACCTCATGGACAACATTCTACGTCTACGACACCTACGGTGGGTTGGACATGTGCGCCATATTGATGGAAGGAGAATCCCGAAGCAACTGCTGTATCGGCAGCTGAGCGCAAGCAGCCGAATGCAGGCAAACCAAAGTTGCGCTACCGAGACAATATCAAGATTAGGTTTTCAGAGTAAGTATTGCTTTAAATGTCTAGGAGGAAAGGGCATTGATTCGCCGCAAATAGCGTGAAATCATCCTTTTGTACCGTTGTTCAAGCGCAAACGATACATCTGGTGCATCGGGAAATTAAACGTGCAGTACGCAAACATCAGCTGCCGGCGGACTACAATCCTTCGGCTACTCCCACCTGAAGCTGTAATGCATGCGGTCATGTGTCCCTTAGCCCAGCCTGTCTAGCTCTTCATCGACGAGGCCAAGATGTGGCTATACCGAATAGGGCGACTGTGAGACAGAGCACCACGGAATGACAGGTTGCATTTGGTGGTGCTCAACCGAGAAGGGACGGTGCATGTTAAATCGATCAAACGTTATAGAGCGCAGTGCGTCAGAACGGAATTCTTGTTCGCGCGCAACATCGGACGGGAGGACATTTGCAAAGTTACCGTGCTAATTCGTCTAGTGTTGCAGCGTAGCAACAACCGCACATAGTTTCTGCAAGGACGCAGGTGCACTGTATCTGCTCTACTGTTAATCCAAAAATCTTTCTCACATACGGTTGCCCTTATGCTGAGGTTTGGTGTTGAATATACCATGCTTCTACACCACATTTGGCCTACACTGACTTACCTCCGGTTATCATATTTTACCGTAACTTAATCTTATCATAACATCCAAACGCTTTACCTATTACAGTATACAAAAGCAATGCACACTTGCTTTGGTGTCAAATTGACAGGCTGATGGATATATCCAAATTGGACGAGGCATTCGAGGACAAATCGCTCCGGTTCATCCGTGGAAAGTGGACCGTCTCGGCAAGTAACTGGCTAGCGATTCACATGCAGAGGTTGATGTTTCTTGCTCTGTTTCACACGTCATCTGTTAGAAAGATTAGAGCTGTACTTCCCGTTCTTCATCTGCCTACCTTATCTTAACTGAGCTTGTGAAATTCAGTTGAGTCCAGCGCACTATTTCCCCGCACACCCGAAAAGTTGCCAACTCACGCTCCGTCATTTTCTTTGTGTCATCCTTATTCTCTCGCTAACGTGTCGCTTGGATACAGTTGCTACCTAGCAAATTACTAACAACTGACTTGATGCAATGCGGTAGCATTATTATACCTTTCTAAGAGGTACTTACTAGAAGTTGTAGTAGACGTGGCCGAGCTTCCGGATAGACTAAGAAGAAGGTGCTGCCAACGGTACTGGTACGTCAGTGTATTATTAATTTACGTCGGATAAGAACTGGCGCATAGCGACGGTTGTTTATATTGGGAACACCTAATGGCTACTTACGAGACCTACGACACGTAAACTCATTGGTTAGTACATCCTGACGGATGGATGGAACGAATCAAGATTATGCCAACTTGCGTGGAACCACAAAAAGGCCAGTGGCGAGCCAGCCGGGCCAAAGTTACTATTCAAGATTTCCAGTTTATCGGAGCTTATTGCACACTTATTTTTAGACGTGTAAATGGTCATAACATGGAAACTTTGCAGATGTTCTTACCTGTAACTTATAGTTCACATTATTGATGTCCATGAGGACAAATATTCTTCTATTAGGATCATGGTTTATCATGAACAACTGTAGGCCCACAAGATTTAAGTGCATTGGTGCGGACACCCCGTAGACTTTGGGGCACAGACTGAATACAGCCTCAATAACGAGACGCGTAAAGGCAGGTTACCATGAGCTCAGGGAGTTCTCATCCCTGCTTGCTAGTATCCACCCAGTGACCGAAGTTCAAAAGCATGGAAACACGTTCATTCGTGTAGTAGGACAGTGCTTTGCAGTTCACTTACCGGAACTCCAAAACCCATGCGGAATTATTTTCCGACCTGAGTGCCGCTGGTAATGTGAGTGACCACGAATTTTCTTTAAACGTCTTTGTCAATGTTGTTCATTGTAAGTGTCAGCAACACATAGGCCATCCGCTTGGCCCTCATCTGTCTTCACAACGAAAGGTCACAAATGCCTCTGGGTGGCTAAGGTATTCAAAGGAACACTATTGAAGCCTTTAGATTGCTTGTCTTTCCTCAATCAGCCTCAGCTTACGAGCCAGCGTTAGTGGTGTCGCTGCTAGCCTAAATGTGCCACGGTATCTGCTGCCTACCAAGCCCTCGCTGCTTAAATTGTTTTGCATTCTTCCGTGCACTCACTTAAACGATTGTGCGTAGTTAACAACTACCCTATAAGTATTCCTATACTCTAAGGCGCCTGTTTGCTTTGGAATACAGTTGGGAAATTTGGTGCTCAAGGTCCAATAAGCCGCGTTGCAGGTGTCCACACATTAGCTCGCCCGTGTAGACTGAATAATCCCGGCAAGTTGCTGGCCAGCGACTAACATGTTGAGGTCGATACTAATGTTCTGTTCCACATATTAGTCACGAGAATTATTGTAGGTATATTTCACGCCGTTCATTCATTATACCAAACTTAGGTGCGCTTAGGAAAAGGTAGCTGTTATCATGATAAGCCGCCGAAGGGCAAAGGTGTTTGCTGCAATTTGAAGTAGGGTTGGTCAATCCTATAGGTTGGCTTAGAAGCAGGTTAGTCCAAATATAATGGTATGGTAGTGTTTCGAGAAGTAATCCATTAAAAAATAAATTCGCTCAACGAAACAGTTGCTTTGCAGCACATAATAGCTGTGTGCGAGGTGTACGATGACTCATGGTTGGGAACATGTAAGGGGCAAAATTACCAGGAGGACCGCAGCCTGCATGGGAGGAACCCATAGCAACTAACAATTTTATCTGCACCATCTGCCGTAGCACCGGATATCCATTATTTGGCAACCTAATGCGATTAACTATGCAACCCTCAATGTCTTCATAAGAAAGCAACCATGGCTATGGGGTTCGCTCGTTCATTGTTTTCTTAGTCCTGTCCAAGGGGTTTCGTCCATAACCCTTGCTACGTACCATCATGCCTATACTAAGTAAAATGTCTACGTGTCCCACCACATAGCCATTTGAGATATTCTCCAGTCACTGGGCGTCATCCTGTGTGCCTTTTTCCCTTACCCATCGGCCTGGGACACAGTATACTCAACACTCGGCGCGATCTAAAGCAAACCAAACTCGTTCGATGGCTGCATGAATTTTAAAGAGCGAGCCAATTCCGTGCCGTAGTTTGTATTTTGATCGCGTTGAACGGCGGCAACGGTGGTGACTTACTTGCTGTGCCTTGCAAGGAGCCGGTTGTTAAGGTACCAAGGTATGTACAACTTGCACTTGAGTTATGTTTTGTTTAATTGCACCGTAGCTATCGTCTCGGCTTCCTTTCTTGATTGGACCCGGGAATTTTTACGCTGCATTCAAGCCCAAAGAATATCTGTCGTTTGCGTAAATAGCTTATTACCACGATAGAGCATACAGTTACTTTGGCCTACGGGTAAGTAACTAGATATTGTGCAAGCTTCTTCTTGTACATTTGCTGAAACAGCTTGCATATTCCTTTAAAAGCCAATCTCAGTAATGTGAGCAGTGGAATTCACTAGTTATTTTACTGATGGGATGACGTCATAGGGGCCATCAGAGAAGGTATGATAGTATCGCATAAGAACGCATCCAGCAGACGGTATCTATAGTATACAGTAACCATAATCCCTCGCTGCGTTTCGATGCCTATTACTTGTGCATCATTTTACCTGGTAACCATACAGGTGGCCTTTGTCTCCGTATATCTATATCTGTCTCTATCCACTTTTCTTCCCCCACACCTCTGACTACAGGTAAGGCTGCCATGTAGGTTCCCGTCCAATCGTTAACTAACCACAGAGAGTCGTATTGGTTGCTTATAACTGCGTGCAATATTCCAAAGCTAGAGGAAGATGGGTGTTATACATTCATTAAATCCAAACGCATGCACGCACGTAGTGTCAATGTACATGAGGGTTACCGTTATTTGCTTTAGTTTGCGTCAGTTCATACACAAGGGTAAAAAATGCCCGGTCGCAACGGTGCAGTAAGTGTGAGCACGTATCATGTCCAAAGATACATTAACCCGCAGCGGGCGACGCTGCTCGTATACATGTTGTAAACCTAAGTGGGAGCCATTTAGAAATACTTGTAAGCTCCTTGCTGATAGATGGCAAAATCACACCCGGTACAACATTGTCTCCTGGTACAATGTCAAACGGAGGTACGTCAAAATTCTTGGTATGGAAAAATGTGTCTGCTTACACCGGAATTCTGAAAAATCTATATATATAAATATATGCGGTCGGCGGCATCCGATTCCAGATTTGCCTGTCACTGTGGCAAGCCACGTGACGCCTGCACTTTCAGAAAGACCATGAAAGACTTGAGTGCATCAACCACAGCTCCATCTCCACATCCCATATCCAGTGTACACCCGAGGGAATAAGACCAGGAGACATGTGGATGGAAACCAAGTTTCATCAACGGAGCCGGCCCACACTCCTTCACAGGCAAACACAAGCACGCTGTATTTGGGGAATCAAGTGCACACAAGGCGGTGGCTGGACCGTAGTCCGCTCCGCACTGACTGCATGGAACCACTCTTCGAGCCTAGCGCGGCCACCAAGTCCATGCACCCCGTCACCTCCGGCAACGACCAACTGTCTCCTGGAGCCAGGTGGAAGAGGGAGTGGGTAATAGACAGGTACTCACCTTGTCAAGCTGCACACCAAGCACAGCCACACATGGGATGTCAAACAACAGCCAATCATTCAAAATGCCAAGTTCGAATAAAGTAAACGCAAATGACGACATAAATACTCGCTAAATGAGCATACGGAAGATATTGGTTAAATGTGAATCCGTGATAAGTACAAGTTGTCCGAGTCATTTAAAAAATACCACGCGATAAAATTATGCAAGTTCACCACAATTTGCATGAGCGAAGTGTGTAAGTTGGGGGAAGATTATCAAGTAGGCAGAACAAAAATAAAATAAAGGAAAATGAATTTTATCCACAGTAAAATGACCTAGTTTAAGTGTTAGTTGGTTTAGCCCAACTGCGGTGAAGAAGCATCAGGAATGCGACATCAGCCTCAGCATGGGGTACACATACAAACATATATGATTTGGCGGTGTCCGTATCCGTATTTGCCTGTCACTTTTACGCCCATAAGGACAGTCACAGAACGCCCGCGCCTACAGAGGGATCATGGATGGCTTGCGCTGCACCACCCATAGCTCTATCCACACACCCCATATCCAGTGTACACCCGATGGAATAAGACCGGGAGGCATGTGAATGGGAGCCACATTTCATCAACGTAGCCGGCCCACACTCCTTCAACAAGCAGAAAGGAAGCATTCCGGCCTAATTGGGAAATCATACACACCAGACGTACTTGAGGCGGTGGCTGGACAGTAGCCCGTTCCACACAGAATGGAACCACTCTTTAAGCCCAGCACCGTCTCAATGACGGTGCCCCCGTCCCCACTAGCCACGACCAACTGTCTCCTGGAGCCAGTATGGAAGGGGTAGTGGGTAATAGACAGGTAAGCACCTTGGCAACATTCACATCAGGCGCATCCACACAGGGAAACTCAAGCAACATCTACTTCTGAAAGTCAAGATTACTCTTCATGCAAGCAAACGTGCCACATACGCCGCCTTATTGGCCTAGATAAGTAAAATGAATAGAAAAATACTCATACTACTTCTATTCCGCAAACAATAGTGCCTTTTCCGGCACCCGAGAAATCGCCATTTTGAGCAGTCCATGGAATTCGCATCGATCAAATCTGCCTTGGATTCACAACACCTAAAATCAACATCAGTTTTTCATAGACGCACCTTTTTCATGTACTGGTAATGTTATTTTTGGTTTGCTCGGATGTCGTTAACTGCACTAAGTTAGCCGTAGAAAAGCGGTATGAGTATCCTCGTCGAATTCCTTCGGTACACATATATACATAGATTGGCGTCATCCGTGTCCAATGGTAGTTCGAATACAACATATGTACATGCCTTTATCCAAACTTAAGTGTGCGGTGTCACAAACTGGATAGAGACACTTTAGACATTCTCATCAATGGTAGGACCAACGTGTATGGGTTTCCTTCGGAGCTCAGGCTAACAACCACGTTAGCAGGTATGTGAATAACTACCCAATACGAATTGGTCATGTTTTCTTCAACATTTAGACGTGGCATCCTTAAATCTTGGGCATCCATATGTAAAGGAATCCGATGTAGCAATAGTGAAGCATCTGCTAATTATAATGATGACTAGAATACTGTTACAGTGAAATAGTGTGCACTTAGGTGTTGCCCTCTACATGTACAGTCTGATTTGAGTAGCTGATGAGGGAGATCACACAGCATGCCATTGCGATGCAGTGTCCACCTCTGGCTCTCTACGTCTCCGACCGTCTCGGTCATGTGCTGTCCGAGGTATGTGCACCTACTGTAAGAACGAGTGATGCACAACCGTTGGTATTGACCGGTGGCATCAAATAAGTCCTGCTGTCCACCGTCAAACATGCGACTTTTCAAACAGTGCTGGCATTTATTGTGCTAGTGTCCAAATACCCAACCATTTATACCTACCGACCTGTACTCTACTGTGGCCATAAGCTATTTGGTAACGATCTATATCGTATGTTCAAGGTGAGGCCATTCGGTGTTCATAAAACCATTGTCGCTAGGCGCCTATTCATTTTCGATGTAAAAATAACGCACTGACGTACCATTCCCGTTAGATGCAGCCTTTTACTTATTCCATCCAAAAGATTGGCCTTGCGCAATGCAACTTCTGGTAGGCGTCTCTGCACGTCTGCCTTCCATTCGGTTAGTACGTGTGTTCTCATAAGCCCCGGTAAATTCACTATGGCTAAGGGATAAATGGAACTATAAATATACTCACTCTCATCACTAGTCTGTGGAGTGGAACATGAAATGGCGACATCGTGATAATCGTAGTCGGTTAATTGTCGGGATTGTTCACTTAACACAGAATTTCCAGGGAAATTTCTCTTCAAATGCGTACTCCAATCTGGTCACACGAGGGCCAATCGTTGGGCATTGTGTTCCAAATACCAAATTTGACATTTTATGCGTACTGTAAACGGCCAAGCAATCATAACCTTTTGATTCAAATGTATCCATCGAACCAGAAACATACACAATAATTTACCACCCTAGCACTGATCCGCAGAAAGCACACAAATCGCTCAGGAACGCTGCGCGCACGACAATTATGAAGGAACCCATGGATGGACTGAACCGTTATTTTGCAATGCACCGGCTCTCTAAGCGTCATGCAAGTTAGCATTGATTAGCCGGTCAAGCTACGGTTATGGTGAGCAATACCATGGAGCTTACACAGTGATGTAAATCGAGGCCGAAGAGGAAGATACCATAGATCACTCTCGGTATGTAACCATACTAGACACCGCTTGTGGAGGTGGCAAGTATAGCATAGCATGGGTCATAATGACTACCATATCGTAATGAGCAACACATGCGAAGTCATTACGAAGTACAACCGATTTAAGTAAGCCTAAAAATTTAGGTTACCTGTGGATCATCCGTTCTAGGCAGGTGCAATGAAGATACCACCTTGCACCAAGTCAGTAGTTGATCCTTCTAGAATAAAACTGTACCCAAGCGGGACTTACGTGCGGGATACAGGATAAGGATGATACCAAAATAATGACGGAGTTGGCGTAAGCAACGTTCCAAGTTAGCATGGAAATGGTGCGATTATGTCCACTGCAGGCCATCCGTGTCGTAAAGGTAAAACCATAGCCGGTTGTAATCATCTTTTTTCCGAGGCGAGTGAGAATAAAGCAGTGGTGTAGAACCACTAGGTAGTCGCCATGTGTTACTATTTATTTCCTCCTGGTCCTTCGTTCGGATCGCTAGCATATGTTGACCAATTCCTCAGTGTCCCGAATACTATCTGTGCGCAAGCATTTCGATTCTGATGTCGCAACCTAATGCTGCTGCTCCGGGAATCAAACTTGATGGCTTATCGGAATCTCAGTGCGTTTACCTGAACGCGGCGTCAGTAGAAGGGGGCGTATAGTGACACTTGAGACGGGATAACTTGACGTCATATTACAACCCATAATAAGTCACGGTGTCACAAGAGAATAAATGTAACAAAATCCATCTGCCAAGTGGGAATGTATCGAGACACGAACAGGTGTTAGCGGGACTTGTACTTTAGGCGAGTCCCGTCGAGCCAGCAGATAATGGTGCTACGCGAGTGAAAATGCTATCATTCTGTCAGGCTGAAGTGTGGTGCCTATACATGTTTCTAAATGGCTTCCACTTAGTCATTCAAGGTGAGATATCAGTTGACATACCAAAGGTCCCTGGTTCGAGTTATAATATTGCAGCGTTACGAACGGGCATTTGTTCACACTTGTGTATAGACTATCACAAACTGGATGAAGAAATAATAACCCTCCTGAACCATAACAGTACGTACGTGCATGCGTTTGCTGTAAATAAAAGAATAACAGCCATATTTCTCTAGTTTTAGAACATCACAAGTAGAATTATAAGTAACCAATACGACGGTCAGTGGTTAGTTAGCATTTGGATGAGAACCAAAACGACAGTCTTGAGTTTATTCAGAATTGTGGGTATCAACAATAGATTAAGACCGATATGGAAATACGGAAGCAAATACAATCAGTATGGTTACCAGGTAGAATGATCCACAAGTAAATATACCCTAAAACACAGATGACTTATGGTTTCTGTGTATTGTACATGCTGTCTTGCTATAAGCGTTAGTAGACGAGAATATCATACATTTCCTGATGGCCTTCTTGAGGCTATCACACCACCAACACATGTAGTAAATTCCGCTGCTTCCTGTTTTTATCGTAGGTCTTTGAAAGTGTGCAAACTCTTTTATCAAATTCACAAGAAGTACCTTGTACAACATTTAATTATCCAACATCTCAAATGAGTATGTCGTGGGACACTTGGGCAACATGGTATCTTCACAGCGGGGTTTGGAATGGATCCACTTAGACTTGGCTTGAGAAAACAATGAACGAGTAACTCTCCATACCCATGGTGTGACTTGCAATGAGAACAGTGAGCATGGCATAGTTGATCATATGAGGGTAGATAAACAATGGCTAACAATTGCCTGGCCAGATGGCGCAGATAAGCTGGTTAGCTGAACGTATTGTATTTCCATGCGACCTGGATTTCTCATCTTACTTTTACCGCTTACAATTTACTAACAATCTGTCATCATATACCTGAGTTGCAGCTATTCTTCGGAACAAATCAATTGTTTCTGTGTTGGATTTAAGTTCCAATTAAATATTTATTTAAACACTACCGTACCACCACAGTTGGACTAACCTACTTTTAAGTCAGTCTACATGATTGGTCATTTCTTGTTTAAAGTGTAGAAGCAACGTTTGCACCTCCGCACCTTATCTCGATAATAGCTGACATTCTAACTTCAGGATGAGCGATGTACAGCTGGAAATATAGCTACACACATACTTGTGACCAATATATGAAACAGAAGATGTAGCATCGACATCAGCATGTTAATCGCTAGGCAGTGGCTTGCCGGGCTTATTCACGTTACACGGATGAGCCAACGTGTGGACTTTTGCAACAAAAGTTGTTGAGACTTGAACACCGAATTACCAAGGTGCATTCCAAAGCGAGGAAGGGTTGTAGAGTACATGAACTCCAGGGATAATTGTTGATCACTACACCCAATTGTTCAATCCAATTTACGAACAAGTGTGGAATATTGTAAGCAGCAACAGCTTGGTACCCAGGAGTTAACGCAATCAATGTACGCTAGCGACGTCACCATTACCGTTGGCTTTTACGATGGGTATGCTTAAGGATGGGCGACCAACCTAAGGGATTTATTACCGTGCCTTTAAATCCGTCACACACACTCATACGCACACGTTTGGCCTTTCAACTGGGCATAGAGAGGAAGGCCTATGTGTTGCGGACATTCAGCATGAGCAACACTCACATAGGCGCATGATGAGTATTCGAGGTCAATTCTAGTACGAGTGAGACTCTGGCCGGACACTAGGTCTGCGTGGATTGTGAAGCCCTGGTAAGTGAGATTGCAAAGCGATGTCGTACAAGAAGAACGAACGTGTTCCCAGGCATTTGAGCTCCGGTCAATGTGTGGATACTGACACCTAGGAAGAAAAACTCCTACAGTGCATGGTAACCTGTATTCATGCGTCTGGTTATTGAGGTTGTAGCCAGTCTGAGCCTTAACAGTTGCGGAATGTCCACACCAATGCACTGGAATCAGGTGGGCTCACAGTTGTTCATCCTAAATCACGATCTCAATGGGAGAACACTTATCCTCAAGAATTTTACTAAGGTGAAGGTGTAACACATCCATTTGTAGGTAAGAATGACGGCCAAAGTTTCCATGTTACGAGCATTTGCTTGTCGAATAGTAATTGCGCAATAAACGACGATTTGCCGGCAATCTCAGAGGTTACCTCCTTTCCGGTTGGCTCACTAATGGTTTCTTTTGGGTCCACGAAAGTTGGCATAAATTTGGTTCGCACCATCTATCCGTCAGAATGCATGGAACAATGCGTTTGAGTGTCGTGGTAATTCTGCACCATTCTCGGAAATTGAGAGCACCTCAGGCATGATACTGCGCTGGACCAAGAGTATGTCACGAATAGGCATACGAAGGACACCGTAGTAGTATGTGCGGCGGAGAGAGAGTACTGAGCAATTCAAAGTAAATGAAGTCGACATAATTAGCTTAAATGGTAAATGGTCATTGGTAACGTGGTTTAGCCCAACTGCGGTGAAGAAGCATCATGCATGCAACGTCAGCCTCAGCATGGGGCAAGGGGCACACATGGTTGGCGGCATCCGGTTTCGGATTTGCCTGTCACTGTGGCAAGCCACAGGACGCCTGCGCCAACAGAGGGACCATGGATGGCTTGCGCTGCACCACCCACAGATCCAACCACACACCCCATATCCAGTATAAACCCGAAGGAATAAGACCGGGAGGTATGCGGATGGGAACCACGTTTCATCAACGGAGCCGGCCCACACTCCTTCACAGGCAAACACAAGCACGCAGTATTTGGGGAAATCAAGCGCACACAAGGCGGTGGCTGGACCGTAGTCCGCTCCACACTGAGTGCATGGAACCACTCTTCGAGCCTAGCACGGCCACCAGGACCGTGCACCCTGTCCCCTCCAGCAACGACCAACTGTCTCTTTGGCCAGTATGGACGAGGTAGTGGGTAATAGACAGGTAGGCACCTTGTCAACATGCACATCAAGCGCAGCCGCACCGGGGATATCAAACAACAGCCAATCACTTGAGAGAGAAAGAGAGAAAGAAAAAAGAAAAATACTGGCTTAATGCATAAGGAAACAGTGACCTAAACCTTAATTTAATGAGCATATGTAATAAGTGGTTTACAAACAAATCCTAGCTAAGTGCACAAGGTCAGTAAGTATAGTTCACGGAATGCCACGAACACGAATATGCTCCGGAAATCGAATACAATTAGCTTAAGCGAGGTGTTCAAGTTAATGGAATAGAGTAAACGTAGGTATTTATACGAGAAAGAAAAGCATTAAGGCAAAATTGAAAACCCACCACCTGAAATAAAGAGACTTAGCATGCAAGCACGCGGTTAGTAAATCGAAATCAGCGTGCCTACAAACGCTGCGCCGGCTCGGCGTACTTCTCTGCAGGACCCGTCGTCGTTTCTGTAGTGGTCCCGAGTGGCCTAGCTCATGGCCCACTAGACATTTATATGAGAAAGAAAGGCATTAGGGGAGAACCGAAAACCCACCACCTGAAATAACGAGACTTAGCATGCAAGCACTCGGCTAGTAAAACGAAAATCGAAAGCAGTGTACCTACAAACGCTGCGCCGGTGCTGCCTACGTTCACTGCAAGACCCGTCGTCGCTTCGGCAGTAGTCCCGAGTGACCTCTCTCATGGCTCACTAGGCCTGCCTGACTAAGGCACTCGCCACCGTATGTTCTACAGCACCATGCGTTCGATGTATAGTAGTGCATGTCCGGAACTTCTTGGAGATCTGGGATTGGACCGAGAAACCGCTTTTGTCCGGGACAGTACAACCAATAAAGACCTATGAAGCACATGGCTGTACAACAAACGAATACAACTGCAACCAATACCATGACCGTTGTCCAGTGATGATAGCTGGATTCGAGAACTTCACACTCCTGAAAAGAATACATACTCCTGAAAAATCCAGGCGCAAGAAACTGACGCTTCGCCCACCTGAATACCCACAAAGACGATTCTCCGTGAAGCCCCCATCCTCGATTCGCCTCAGCCATTATGGCGGCCTTGCCCAAGAAACCTGATCAAATAGCAGAGGAAATTGAAGGTCATTTGACTGCGGATATCTGAGTGGGAAATCAGTCGACAACTTGGTCTGCCAGTTGTATATTAGTGCACCGACAAATTTCTGACAGTGTTCCAGGACGTGGTGGGTTTTCGTCTGGCCTGCGTTCTCCCTATAAAAAGCCACAAATGTCCGTATAACAACACTGCGACGTGGCGGATGTGACTCGCCACTGAATAAAGTCACTGCCCAGAACAACCTACTGGCAAGTCGACCAGAATCATTATTCAATATTGCCCTGACACTTTCAATAATAAGTTACACCGTGCCTATATGTAAGGTCTTCATTACACATGTAGTGCCCTGACTGTTTACACTACGCACGCTAGAATTCAACGTTTCGTCATTTATTGAAGACTTTATCCCTCATGACTACTCACACAATTTCCGCAGCGTGTATAAACTTCTGTTTACTGCGGACTACACTCATAGCAACGTGTTTGTTGCGAAGCAATATTACATGTAAATATTGATCATGCCTTGCTTGGTGTCTCGACAAATTCGAGAATAAACTATTTATTTATTTATTTTATGTTGATGGAGTACAATTCATCGGTGCTTGCCGCTTCCGCAATTGCCGCTTCTTTTCTGCCTGCATGAGGGCTTTCTCCCGCACTTCAGCGACTGCCTTCGTGATTAGATCGCGCCATGCACGCCGATCAACCGCCTTTGATTCCCATGATCTGCAATCAAAATTAGAACGTGTGAGGCTCACTTTAATCATGTCCTGGTAACGTAACTTTGGTTTCCAAGCATGCCGCTTCCCAATACTCAGCTGACCGTATAAGAGTCGTTTCGGTATCCGCGTTGAATCCATACGGCTCACATGACCGAGCCACTTCAGGTGTCTCAATAAAAGTATGCAGTCCACTGCATACATCCCACTTCGGCGCAACACTTCCGTGTCTGCAACTCTGGCGCCTCAACCGATCCGCAAAATTCGTCGCAGACACTGCTGATGGAACCGCTCGAGATATCGCACATCCCGACGGTACATCGTCCATGTTTCACTGCCGTATAGAAGAACGGACAGTAGCAATGATTTGTACACCATCAGCTTCGTGGCAATGCTAAGCTGATGGTTGTTCCACACTCGGTACTCAAGCTTCCCGAATGCCGCTGCTGCCTTCGACACGCGAATACGCAAGTCAACGTGTAGCTGCTGATCAGTCGATATCACACTCCCAAGGTAGCTGAAACGGGAGGTGGTTTCCAATACTTCAGCACCAATGCTGATTCGCGGCAATATTGAAGATTGCACCTCCGATGAAGGCTGAAAGAGACACACAGTTTTGCTTGTGTTGATCGTGAGCCCGAATTTGGCCGCTGTCAAAGCCAGAGAACTAGTCATGTGCTGCAAATTATCCGCGCTGTGTGAAAACATCGCACAGTCGTCAGCAAACAGCAACATACGAATAGTTGTCTCACAGACTAGAGTTCCCGCACCGAAACGACGGATGTTCAGCAACCCACCAACAATACGGTGCTCCACACGAACACCGTAAACACAAGCCGCATCAAAAGCACAAGACAACATTGCATGAATATATATATTAAACAGGGCAGGAGCTAAGACACAGCCTTGCTTCACACCAGAGACAACTGCAAAGTCATCCGAGGTCTCTCCACTCAGCTGCACCCTCGTTCGCATACCACTGTGCAGACATTCAGTTAAACTTACAAACTTACGCGGGCAACCAAACTTACCCAACACCAGCCACAATGCCTCGCGGTTCACCGTATCAAATGCTTTGGTGAAATCAACAAAACGCAAGTACAATGGCTAGTGTCGTTCTCTGCACTTCTCCTGCAACTGACGAGCCGCAAACACCATATCTATAGTGCTGCGACTAGAACGGAGTTAACACTGCTCTTCCGCCACGTTTGGTTTCACAACGTGACCGACGAGGCGGTTGAGCAGGATTCGGGGAACCACCTTGCCCACACAACTCAGCAAGTTGATGCCACGATAATTCGTGCAATATTGCTTGCTACCTTTGCCCTTGTACAGTGGTAGCACAAGGGTATCCTTCAGCTCAGGAGGCACTTGCTCCTCAAAGCATACACGTTGCACCAAGTGGTGCAGCGCAGTCAACAACGCAGTTCCGCCGTGGTTCAATACTTCAGGCGGGATCCCGTCGGCTCCGGCTCACTTGCCGTTTTGCAGCTGAGCAATTGCTCTCTGCGTCTCATCCAGTGTCGGCGTATCCGCCAGATCCGCCTTCATATCGTGCTGCTTCAGGCCGCTCAATGTAGGTCAGTCGATTTCTGAACGGTTGTTCAAGAGACAGTCAAAGAGTTTCCCCCAGGTCTGCATTATATCTGCAGTCTGTGTGCAAGTAGCACCTGAACTACCATCGATCAGTGTCCTCAGCGGCTCCAATCTCGGTCCATACACCGCCTTCAAGGAGTCAAAGAATTCCTTGTGTTGACGGCGTTCGGCGTAGCATTCCATCTGCTTCGCCTTCTCCGTCCACCATGCATTTTTAATGCGACGGAGCTCTCGGGTCAGTCGCCGTCGAAGTTTGCGAAACTGACTACTCTTCCCCAAGTCACTGGGGTCTGCAACGTGTGCAGCAAATGCTGCATTCATCTCCGACACCAATGCGCCAATCGTTGCATTGTTGTCATCAAACCAATCAGGCCGTTTACAGTTTGCGCGCCCGATGGTCTCCTCAGCAGCAGCTGTCACCTGGTCTCGAATGTGGTGCCACAGGTCGCCCAGTGCGGCTACGCAGTCCACATCACACAGGCGTGCAGCCATCGCCTTCTCTAGCTCAGTACGTTTCGCCACAGTACCGAGGGACAGAATGTTATATTTACGCCGATTCACGGCGGCAGTGCAATATATAGATTTACGAAAATATATGTACAGTTTGGTCCGCACCAACTTGTTATCAGTGCCACACTCAGCTCCACGCAGTACACGTGTCATGCGCACTTCACGCATATCACGCTGACGTACGATGTCATAGTCGAGCAGGTGAGCGTGCCCACCCCGTGGGTGCGTCCAAGTTACTATATCACGCGCACTCAGTGCAAACCGAGTGTTCGTGATCGTCAGGCCGTGAGTGACACACAGTAAGAGCAGCCTGTCACCGTTCGCATTCGCTGAGCCAATGCCATGCGAACCGATAACATCTGTCCACACCGATGCATCGCGCCCAAGGCGCGCGTTGACATCACCCAGCAGAAATAGTCGGTCGCTCCTCGGCACAGACCGTATCACGGAGGATAGCTCAGTGTAGAACTGATCACGCGTGTCATCAGGATAACACATGGTCGGACCGTACGTGCTTACAAAAGTGGCAAACTTACCTCTTCCGAGTCGTAGGCGAACAGTCATCAGTTGCGCGCTGATGCCCGTTGGTTCACCCACCTGCTTGTCATGGAGGCGATCGGATATTGCAAATCCGACCCCATGTTCACGTGGTGCTGAGGCGGCGTTGCCGACCCAGTAGAATGTGTAGCCAGCACGTGTTTCATGCAACTTACCTTAATCAGCGAGCCGAGTTTCACTGAGCTCCGCAATATCGATGTTGTAGCGCGCCAGCTCCATCGCGACCATTGCAGTGCGTCGCTCCGGGCGCTCGCTAGAGTTCCGGTCCAGTAGTGTGCGCACGTTCCAGCACCCGATGCTGAGAGCTTGGCGCGCAGGCATACGATTGGATTGGTGGGCAATCGCACGCGAGGTGGTCGTTGTGCTTCGGAGGTTTGCTTGAGGGACTCCACCCGGAGCCTTTGGCTCAACAGCCTGACCCACAAGGCAGTAGGTGGTTTGGAGGTTTGCTTGAGGGACTCCGCCCGGAGCCTTTGGCTCAATAGCCATAAATACATACATGGCTGGCGGCATCTGGTTTCGGATTCACCTGTCAATGTGGCCAGCCACAGAACGCCTGCGCCTATATATATACATATATATAAATATATCTGTAGCTATATTAAAAACCGTAAACATGTCCACCACGCGGTCGAATTAAGGGCAACATAGATTAGAGCCTGCAGAGCTTAGACCTTTTGTACCTCTGTACTCGAGAAGTAGACAAAGTAAAACAGGCTGGTCAGATGAGACTAGGCTCTACGAATACGTTTGCCACTAAAAACCTCACAGCTCTTGATACTTGCAGAACACTACTGGCCCTTCTCCTCGCAGTGGGTGCCATCATGGCCATGGCGCCGTTATTGGAAACAAATATAGTTCCAACTTAAGTGTACGCAAGACGGAACAAACTAGGTTGATACGAAGTTTCTTTGTCAAACTTAAGGTGACGTGCAACCTCAGTTGAGTCACGGTCTCCTAAACCAGACATTTCGTACTCCAATTTATCTTCCCGGTCCCATATATCTTGGCTGTTAGCTGCTTTGTACCTTCCTTTATCACTATTGGAAACACTGGTAGATTGGCGACATGTTAAACCAGATAGGTTTTCGATCGCCATTTATGCCACACTAACGTTTAACTAATCATGGGCCGCTGAAACTGGCAAGAAAGCTAGCCGTGTGCCAGAGACACCGATCACAATGGATAGCTGGAACTCCAGCTGGTTCGAGCCACTTCTTGCCTTGTTGCGGTCTGTCACAAATTTATCTTTTACCTGGCGTCAATGCCCAACCTGCGCCATGCATAGAGGTGGGTAGAAATCCAGCCCTAATTCGTGCGTACAATGCTGTTCCTGACTCGTACTCTTAGTCATTTATGCTTTATGGCAAACTAGAAAATCTCTCACTAGAACCTGCATCGGCGTGCTAGTTTGTGTGACATTAAAGCCTTGGTTTGCATTGATGTCACCCATACTGATCCTTCAAAATTGGAGAGAATTCTCATAAAGAGCAAAGTTTGCACAGTGGTGTGGCCCAACACACGGGGCACGAGAATGCTACACCTCTGGAAACCCCGAAACATTGAAAACCATATTCTTGTGACCTCATTCATGCAGGCGCTGGCTAAATACACGTTCAGCAGCATTTCGTCAATTTTTCGGATGCATTTTCCTTTAATCAGGACGATATACGTATGTAGCTTATTGGCAGTTTGTGTCCACGTATAGGGATGCATAAAATTAGCTAAAGTTGCTAAATCATGTAGGATTTGTCTAACAACTTAAAAGGGTTTACAGACTCATTCCAGTGGAATAGACATTTAACTGTCCTGGGTTATCCATGTTGATCAGACCCACGTGGTCTGGAGAAAATATTCAAAACCGCCTAAAGTTGCAATTTTGCGTATTTCTCTTATACAGTGGTTTTTCAACCAGCTGTTTTCTAATAAATATTTATTTTTTTTATTTTATTTTTAAAACGAATACGTATGTGCCGAACAACGAAAGTCATTATTTACTTGTCCAGTCCCCCACCTTAACTTTGCATCCATTTACGCCTTTGGTAATTTTGCGTATCTGTTACCTGACTGACGTGAAACATATAACTAAAAGAGCTACAGGGTGCCACCCTCTATATACATCCGCCACACCTTTTTATACTGTTTACAAACTTGTAAACCATTTAATTTATGTATACATACACAGCCAGCTGTGGTGCGTGACTGCTGATGGCTAGCCGTCAGCGCTTACACTTAAACTCACATATCTTGTGCGAATGGGCTTGTAGATCAAGTTGAAGCGGCACATCCAGGAGTAATATAGCGACCTGGAGTGCTACTACAAGGTTTATAATTTTGTAACTAATATAAATATATTTGTAACGGATGGTTATAGGAAGTGGCCTCTGTAGCTTTCGTAGTGTTATGATTTACGTCAACCCGGTGGCACATAAGGGAATTTTCAGAAGCATAACTAGGTGCGACATTAACGCATGCTACTGGATAAACGAACTAAATAGGTATATTTCTAGACCGGCTAGAGGCTACAGCCTAAAGGGTTCAGATCAATATTTACATTAATCCTATGCTCTTGCATGGACGTAGGCACTTACGAGTATATGTTCCTAGTTGGTAATTACAAATGCATTGGCATTGTTTGGTGCACAGCTGATGGGGCCGCAGGCGCCCACCATGAAATTTTTATGGTTCCTTCGGGCGATATTGAGCTCCTTGTTCTTTTGTTGTGAAAACTGCGCAGAGCTGTAGTTGTGCCGTTTTTCTTTGTAACAGGGTCCAATTCACCACAAGTTCACTTTAAATTCATTGTAGCTTTTTGGCCCGCTCAGTCGCCACGTTTGTTGGTGCGCACATGGAAGAAATGAGGGTGACGTTATTCGGTACATAAAATTATTGGTTTTGACATTAAAATATAAATAAATAAATATAGGTATGTTGCTAGGCATGGTCAGAAGCTGTGCCCGTAAATTGTTCAGAGCATAATGTACAATAAGCACATGAGCTTGCACCAGTAATAATTGCATTAAGTTGATGTACTCCTTGATCGCGAGTACGACACCAGGACGGCGGTAATGGCTTTTTTGACACGTCTTAGTTCAATAAAATTTTCAAGTTCAAGTTCAATTTGGACAAGAACGGTAGGAAAATTCCCGTATATGTTCCTTCTTCAATGCGTCGTTGGACCAGGATGGAGTTTGCAGGAGCCATTTGAAACCGAGTGGAGCCAAATCGGTACACATGAACCACATCACGGTCAACCAATCAATCCCCAAGAGGCCTGCGCTAGCAGTTCCTGATGTACCGGCCACGTAAATAAAAGTAAAGGCCAACAGATGGGAAACAAAAAGGACAGTAATGATTACTGGAGTACGGGAGAGCATGTGTGGATAAAACAGTAATAGTAATAGGTGTGAGAAGCCAACAAAATGGATGTGGAAGTTAAGAACCAAAAGGACAGGTCTGAAACTGCAACCCATGGGCGTCGAATTGATGTTCAAACTCCTTCACCGTTGGTGCTAATACTACTTCCCCGGGTAATGTGTTCCAGGGTTTCATAACGCTGCGTGACAAACGAAAGTCAGCTCTAACGCGATCAGTTCTGGGCTTATGCAGCTTCAGAGGGTGACCACGAAGAGATGGTATCGGAGCCATATGGAATAGTCCAGTTAGCTCAGGCGCAATCTTGTTGGTCAATATACGGTACGCAAGAAGCAGGTCTCCCCGAAAGCACCCATAGTGCAGCGAAAAACATCTGCAACTTGAGCAGCCTATCAGGACACGAGATGCCTCAATCCTTGTACCATTTTTGTACCAACCCTCAAAACCCGTTCGAGTGCCATCTTGTAGCGTACCAAGCATGGAGGACAGGCCTGCCAACAGTACTCCAATTACGGCCTGACAAAGGCTGAGAACACTGTAACAAACATATCATTTTTTATGATGCCCAACGACCTGCGTAGCATCAACAGCGTTCGGAATCCCTCGAGGATAGCATTCATCCAGTTCTCGATGGACTTGAAGTCAGAGGTTAGCTAGGTACCCAAGTCGGTTTGTTCAGTCCCTTGACGCACTACATTTCCGCCAAGTACGCAAGGAGTTGTTGAAGTGCTTGATCCTATGCGCAGGACCGAACACTTTGCAAGATTGGCTGGCAGCTGCCACAATTCTGACCACTCCCAAAGCTTGTCCAGAACTATCTGTAAAGCCGTGGTTCCAACAGAACCGCTTACTTTATTCCAAAATTTTAAGTCATCCGCAAACATAAGGGATGGTTCCTTAAGCTTCTCAGGGAGGTCATTGACATACAATGCAAACAGTAGTTGTCCAAGCACCGACCCCTGAGGAACACCACTCAGGACGGCTTGCCTGAAAGACATTCCGGAACCCACTCGAAAGCTAATCTGCCTTCCTTCCAGGAAAGCCGAAATCCACCTCAATACTTGGCCTGAAAAGCCGTAGGATTCCAGTTTAAACAAAAGACGGCAATGCGGTACGGTGTCAATGGCTTTAGAAAAGTCGATGAACAACACATCCACTGCCTGTCCTTGATCCGCAGCCTCAGCCCAACACTCTCGGGCTACCAACATGTTAGTCAAACAGGAGTGGCCTATGCGGAACCCATGTTGAGACGGGCTGAGCAAACTGAACTTATCTAAGTGCTTCTCTAGAGCATCTCTTACCAGATCCGCTAATACCATCACTAGTACACTTGTTAGGCTAACCTGTCTATAATTCTCAGGTAGGTGCTTATCACCCTTTTGAAAATAGTGCACACGACAGCATCTCTCCAGTAGCAGGTAGGAAGCAGCTACGAAGAGACTTCTCAAAAATACATTTAATCGGTTTACACAGTAACTCAGCCAGATCGTACAAAGTTTAAGATGGATGGCGTCTCTCCCGGCAGCTTTAGTGGAATTCAGGTCACGCAGGAGCTACAGTACCTGAGCTTCCAAGATGGAAAGGTCCATCAGAAAGGAAACTACTGGTCCCTTTGCCTGCAATTTGATATTTGGCAACGGAGATTCATGAACAAACGACCAGCATGCTGTTCCGCAAGTAAGCAGGCCTTGGCCTGATCGGTTGATACTTCAGTGCTGTCAGGTCCAAAGAGCACAGGGATAGGCGAATTTGCATTGCATCTCCGTTTGACATAGCCAAAGAACCGTTTCGGTTTTGTTGATGCGGACCGAGCCAGCGCTAGTTCATACCTCAAGCGTGCGGCCCGCAGATGCTGTTTAAATACATTTTGTACGCCTCGGTAGCGATGATAGTTATCTTCTGAGGGAGCTGATACGTAAGTCCTCCAACACCTGCATCGCCTGCTGAGCATCCTGCGCGCCTCAGAGTCAAACCAAGGGGGCTTTGCCCCTACTTTATTTTTCGCCGAGAATGGAATGTGGAGGAGAGAAATCTCGCAATGGAAGGATTTAAACTTGTCCCAAGCAACCTGGGCGGTATCATCCTCTGAAACGATACACGGTTGATTTGCAACCTTGTCCCTGATGGCCTGAAAATCAGCGCGCAAATATTTGGCCTTCTGACCATACACTCTTCACGTCCCTGACTTAAGGCACATTTGAATAATAGGCAAACGTGACCACTAGAGCCCACCGAGGCCTCATACACCACATCTCGTACAAAGTTCAGCGATTTCGCGAAGATGAGGTCTAAAATGGAAGGCCTCTGGCCCTACATAAACCTAGTTGGCCTCTGTACAAATTGATGAAGGGATGCTTGTAAGGATAGGTCAAGGAGACCACTAGAAAATGTCCAGACGCTAATGTGCAGAAATTGCGCCAGTCGACCTCAGGAACATTAAAATCACCCATAACCAGAAATCTATCTGTCGTACGACTACGAATGAAATCAATGAGCCTGTTTGGCGCACTTTCGGGGCTTCTGTATACTAACACAATTTTGAATTGCGTGAAAGAAGCGCAAACATCCACTACTAGAGCATTGGCAGTTACATCTGGGGAATAAAAGGGATACGCTCGCAAAATAGTCAAGGTGGATCTGAGGTACAAAGCAACTTCACCTCTGCAAATGCATGAGGCGCGATCAGCTGGCAGAAGTGTATATCCAGGCAAACGGTCATGGCAACGTTGAGGCTCAATTCGCTAAAATGACTATTGAAATTGGGGCAACGCAACATGTCATCCAACCGACGCGCGTAACTCCGTACTCGGCATCTTGTCTGGACCTAATGTTTACGAGCTGCGAGCAAAAGCTAAAAGAGATCAGAGTCATCGAACCTCTGGCGAACAGTGACCACTGCTCTATTGTAGCAAGCTTAGAACTGTCGTTACCATATTACAATCAACAGAAGCCGACATTCAACTATTGGAAGACGGACTTCACCGGACTCGTCCAAGCCGCAAGTTAGACTGATTGGACACTACCACATGATGCGTCACTTGAGGCGTGGTGGTCATTAATAAAGGGGAAGCTTAACTCGCTCTGTACTCGGTTCGTTCCCCTTAAGTATCCAAAAATCGGACCTGTCAAACCGCATTGGTTTGATAGGGAATACAGACAGTTAGCGCGACGACGTCGTAAACTTTGGGATAGATACATCAGCTCGGGTTGTGATGAAGATTATGCGGTGTACAGGAAACAGCGTAACTTATGTAACGCCGCAAAGATCAAGAAACGCCGGCAGTTCAGCCCATCTTAATCGACTGTGGATAGTGATCTATTCGGGTTTACGTAGTATTTAACTACATGTGATGCATCGATACATCAGCTTCGTCACTCATGGCAAACCCCGGCAGAGACACCCACTAATACTCAAGTCCCTATCGATTATCATCTCACCAGTTGTGACAAAACTTTTCAATAGATCGCTCTCTGAAGGATCCGTCCCGAACGACTGGAAATGCTCGATAGTTAAACCGCTTCCCAAGGGTGGTGATCCGAGTAAAATAGAGAACTATAGACCGATCTGTTTGACTTCGGTATTATCCAAAGTTCTCGAGAAGGTTGTGAAAAGTGTCTGCTGTCGTTCTTCGAATCGATGGACATATTGACGCCAGCGCAACACGGCTTTACGGAAGGGCGATCCTGCATCACCAACTTGATGTACGCAAACCACCAGTGGGTTCGAGCTCTCAATGAACAGAAGGATGTTGACGTGGTGTACATCGACTTTAGTAAGGCGTTTGACAGAGTGAACCACGAGGTACTCCTTCGTAAACTGAGGACATACGGAATCGGTGGCACGTTACTTCAGTGGATACAAGAGTTTATTGTGAGACAAGGGTTTAGAGTACAGGTGAAGGACTATCTGACAGAATGGTTCCCATCGACCAGTGGCGTGCCTCAAGGAACTGTACTTGGGCCAGTATTATTTCTTATTCATATCAACGATCTTCCGCAGCAGCTCCAGTCACCATGTGTCCTGTTTGCAGATGATTTGAAAATCTGGAGGATCATTGAAACCAGGACGACTGCGCTCGCCTCCAGCATGACTTAGAGCGACTGTCAACGTGGTCCACGGAAATGCAACTCCCTCTTAACGCAAGCAAGTCGGAGTTCATCAGTATCACCAGACGTCCAGCCACTCGATCATACACCTGGGACGGCCAGTTGCTCCATCCCAACACATCTGTCAGAGACTTAGGAGTTCTCTCACGACATGATTTAAGATCACTAGAAAATACAGAGAAATTGTACCGTGCGGGACTTCGTATGCTCTGGGCATTACGACGCAGTTTCTCCACATGGTCCGAAGAAATCGTCCCTCGTCTATTCACCTCGCTCATTAGACCAATCATTGAATACGGTGCCCCAGCTTACCATCCGATAACCCAATGGGAAACTGAAAAACTGGAGAAAATACAGCATATCGCAACTAGAATGATACCAAGTCTACGAAAGCTTCCATATGAAAAACGTTGTGAAAAACTCGGACTCTACACACTATCCTATCGCCGAGTAAGAATTGATCTTATTATGACACATCGAGTACTACACTTGAATCACTTCCCCATACTGCGGCCAATATTTCACCTGCGAGGACCCTGTAACACCCGAGGACATCGTTAAAAACTCAGGGTCCCCAGCATGAACAAAGTATCACATCAGCTTTGTATCGAACGACGAATCGTAAACTTATGGAATACACTACCAGAAGGATTAATAGAGGCCGATTCTGTGAAGTGTTTTAAAACCCGTATCGACGATTATTTTGGAAACCTGTGCTTTTGTGAAACGATGCACATACAGTGCCAAAAGAAGACATTGTATGTCCGGAAATAATGACGCTAGTACATATTTCTAACCGAACATGGATAAACGATTAACGGATCAGACACAACTTCTGATAATTCACAAGTAAATGTTGATTTTTCGTAATTCGATAGAGTTGTACAGAAACCTTTCTACTTGCTCTTAAATACAGTCTCAGTCTCAGTCTCAGTCTCATTGTCCAGGATGTCGCAGAACAGCCACGTCTCAGTGAAAGAAAGTACGTCTGGACGGGAAATTTCTACAGGAGTGCCAATCTCGCACATCATGTTCCTCAGACTACTCACGTTGCTGAGGAATACTTTAAGGAAATAGGAATCGTGAGCCGGGGATCGGGTGCCACCAGAACGGGCTCTGAAAGAGCGGAAGTAGACATCCGGCTCACCACCCGAAAAGCCACCAACCGAAGACCCGTTTCACAGTCTCGCGACGGGCTTTGAGGTCCTTTATGACGGCCTTCAAATTCAACATATCTGTGAATGAGAGGTCAGGTTGAATACTGACCCCAGAAACTTTGAGTTTTAAAGCGAAACGCAGAAGCGTATTACGCTCGTCCGGTCTTGAAAGAACGACTCTCAGTAAACGGTTTTTACGTCCGAAACATCAAGCGGCACATACCCAAGCCTAATGAGTTTCCACACAGTTACGCCAGGAAACCCGGGCGGTAGCAGTTTGGAAAAGCAAAGCTTAAACCATTGCAGGTCATCAAGCATTCGTTCCTTTGGAAGATCGGCGGTGGACTCTGTGACACCCTAAAAATGACACTGCTATCAGTGTAAGCGTCACTGCGGCGTGGATGCCTACTCCACGCGCCACAGTCACAGGAGCCTGCGACTGGGTGGCTGGTTGATTGGATGCACTAGCTGCATAGGAAGTAGCTTGGGAAGGAGACGTCGAAGAACGCATTACTGATGGGACTGCGAGTGACGTGCTTGCCTGATCCTCTATAAACTCCGCTAATACCGCATTTTGAGAGTATACAGCTTTCTTTTTCATGCTCCGCTTGCGTTTTGCTGGAAAGGTCTGTAATATTCCGTCACTAGCTGTGGACTCGCGTACTCCTTTCAACTGTTTAGCGTAAACTAGCTCACGATCGGTTTATGGATAGGTCGTAAGATCGACGGAATCCGTTTGCGTGCTATTATCCGCTAACTGCACCTGGCCGAGAACGAAGGATGTTGTCAGGCGATCTACTAAACCATTAACTTTCCCATCTAAAGCTGTTAGCAGCAAGACAACACTCTTTTAATATTTGTCAGTCTGCAAACGAACGAGTCGATGCAGTACTTCGTGGTTACACAGCACTAAGCTTTAAGCTTAAAACAATCTTCACAGCTGTAAAGGAACCTCTCATCGCTTGCCAAGGGAGCATACCGATCAGCAGGCAAACCAGCGCATGCCTCATGGAACCACCCAACACAAAGATCGCATTGCATACCACCCGACAATTTGGTTACATGTATAGAGCATCTCTCTAAGCCGCATAGATAAACTGAACCAGCTGTTTTAATACTCGGAGGCAAACCCACAACTTTTCTTTCCATCATGTGAGTAATGAAGAAAAGGTAAGAACAACGAAAAGGTGAGGACCGTTTTGCGAAGGCCTGCAATGCAGACTACGAGACCAAAGTCAGGTAATACCGCAAGAGAGACGTATGCACCGATTTGAACTCACCGAGGCAACCGACATGATGTATTTTTTCAAGCAGGACAGTGTCCACACAGGCGTTTTCTTGCAGATGATAGAGTATTCAGCGTATGCAGGGAGCAGCTAGCCGTAAGTCGCACGGAAAAAAGTTTTCGAGTAGGTTAGGACTTCGGCGCCCCTTTGAATTCCAGAAAACAAACAAAGAGCTCGTCGAAGAAGAGCTCGAACGATGAAACACGACAGACAGGCCGTGACTAAATAGTCCGGTAAGTTGGTACTTCATAGTCCTTTCGGATCCCAAGAAGACTGACAAAGGCCAAATTTTCTGTGCAGTGTTATTCAACTACTGTTCTCAAATAAGGATTTCAGTGAAGAAAAGCTCGAACGCGAATGCTTCGGCTGCCTGGAAATTGGGAACAGGCTTCAAGGCGTTTCGTTATATAAAAGCTATACTCCACCGTCCCGCAGCACAGTTCGCAATATTATCGGCTGCGCACATTTACACACTTGCCCGTTCGTGTAGCTTCGAAGCACCGCACACCATCGCTGTGTGAACAATCTCTCAAGCATATTCATTACGGCTCAAGTAGCCAAGCTCGGTGAGTTATGAGCCACGGTAAATGGTGGGCACAAGAGAGAAGAAAAGCGATGGCATCAGAAAGGTTGAACTAAAAGAGATTACTAATGAATTTATTGAAATTACATAAAAAGAAAGTTTAAAAATAAATATTTAAAAACAAAACCTTACTTAGACTTGACTAGCTGGTAATCATAAACAGAGAGTATGGCAACGATAGCTGATTAACGAATGCTCTCAAAAGCCAAACCCTAAAGGTTTTAATCGCAGGCAACATAAAAACCAGGTTAGGAAGAAAACAGTACTAAAAATAATAGTTTGATATATTCTTCAGTGCACCGCTTGCTCGCTGTACTAGACAAAAGCAAAATTATTGTAGTACTTGCGGTCTTTCCGGACTTCTGGAGGGATTGCCAATACCGTAGTCAAAATGCTTGCTACAATTGCCGCATAACTTTTTAAGCATATACGGTGAACGTAAGGAAAACTATAAAACGGGCCTCAATGCAATAGAATATCAATAGGGTTGCGTAGTTAGAAATGTGCAATATAGCTCTAAAGTATCAGCACTTACGATGTATGACTCAATGGCCGCAAAAGCATTTTTCAAGCGTAGGTGAAAACGTATGTATGAATATGTGAAAAATATGCAGGAAAACGCTCAAAAAGCAAGATAGTACGTTCCGCCAGCGCAAAGTTACGTGACTCTTAGTGCTTAAACCATGGTCAAACGACCTCCGTGTACCGTTATCGGTCCGGAACTTCTTGGAGATCTGGGATTGGACTGAGGAAGCTTTTTCGCCCAAGTCGGACGTAACAAACGACAAGGACTTACATGGAGCATGGTTGAACACAAGAGGGACCCAATTGCAATTACCACAACCCTTGTCCAGTATGGACAGCTGGAAACATCTTCAGGCTCCCACAAATTAAACATCTGCAAAAGCAAGACAGTATAGTCTTTGAAATTTTGTTCTCCGGGACACACAATAAGACGACTATACGCAATGTTCCCCTCCTCAACAGGCCTCAACAACCATGGCGGTCCTGATCAAATTATCTGTCCAACTAACAGAAGAAATTAGGAGCCATTTGATTGCGAATATGAAATCAGTCGTCAAGTTGCTTTGCCAGTTATACACTATGTTCACAATGAGTTACGGCAGTGTTGCAGGAGGTGGTGGGTTTTCGCCTGGCAAGCGTTCTCTCTATAAAAAGCCACAAATGTCTGTTTAGCAATACTGCAACGTGGAGGATGTGCATCGCCACTGAATAGAATCACTGCCCATAACTGCATACTGGCAAGTCCACTAGCTTCTTATTGCAACCTTTTACGGACACATGCAAGGATATAAAACACTCCGTCTACATGCACCGTTTCATTGCACTTATAATGCCTTGCCCGTTGCAACCACACACGATTGAACCTAAAGTATCGTCATGATACACAACTGCTTATAAAACTTGATAATACCCGAGTTATTATGTCTCCATAGCTTTGAGAATAAACCGATTATTTATTTATTTATTTCCCAGTGTCTCGAAACCACCGTATAAGGGAAATATGCAAAATTTCAACATTAGGCGGTTGTGAATATTTTCTCCAGACCACGTGGGTCTGATCGACATGGATAACCCAGGACAGTTAAATGTCTATTCCACTGGAATGAGTCTGTAAACCCTTTTAAGTTGTTAGACAAATCCTACATGATTTAGCAATTTTAGCTAATTTTATGCATCCCTATACGTGGACACAAACTGCCAATAAGTTACATACGTATATCGTCCTGATTAAAGGAAAATGCATCCGAAAAATTGACGAAAAGCTGCTGAACGTGTATTTAGCCAGCGCCTGCATGAATGGGGTCACAAGAATATGGTTTTCAACGTTTCGGGGTTTCCAGAGGTGTAGCATTCTCGTGCCCCGTGTGTTGGGCCACACCACTGTGCAAACTTTGTTCTTTATGAGAATTCTCTCCAATTTTGAAGGATCAGTATGGGTGACATCAATGCAAACCAAGGCTTTAATGTCACACAAACTAGCACGCCGATGCAGGTTCTAGTGAGAGATATTCTAATTTGCCATAGAGCATAAATGACTAACAGTACGAGTCAGGAACAGCATTGTACGCACGAATTAGGGCTGGATTTCTACCCACCTCTATGCATGGCGCAGGTTGGGCATTAAAGCCAGGTAAATGATAAATGTTTGACAGACCACAACAAGGCAAGAAGTGGCTCGAACCAGCTGGAGTTCCAGCTATCCATTGTGATCGGGGTCTCTGGCACACGGCTAGCTTTCGTGCCAGTGTCAGCGGCCCATGATTAGTTAAACGTTAGTGTGGCATAAATGGCGATCGAAAACCTATCTGGTTTAACATGTCGCCAATCTACCAGTGTTTCCAATAGTGATAAAGGGAGGTACAAAGCAGCTAACAGCCAAGAGATATGGGGCCGGGAAGATAAATTGGAGTACGAAATGTCTGGTTTAGGAGACCGTGACTCAACTGATGTTGCACATCACCTTAAGTTTGACAAAGAAACTTCGTAGCAAACTAGTTTGGTCCGTCTTTCGCTGACTTAAGTTGGAACTATATTTGTTTCCAGTAACGGCGCCATGGCCATGATGGCACCCACTGCGAGGAGAAGGGCCAGTAGTGTTCTGCAAGTATCAAGAGCTGTGAGGTTTTTGGTAGCAAACGTATTCGTAGAGCCTAGTCTCATCTGACTAGCCTGTTTTACTTTGTCTACTTCTGGAGTACAGAGGTATAAAACGCCTAAACTCTGCATTCACCAAGCTATATCGTCATCACATCAACCGCGTGCTGGACACCTTTGCGCTTTTTATTTATTTCTTTTATTTTTTACCTTTACGTTTCTTGTTTTACTCCATTTGTAATAGAAGTTTTTCATAATTACAATATAATTTTGCCGACTTAAGCAGTCTCGTCTGATTTACCTTCTGCTCGCTGACGTCTCTCTAACTACTGTGACATTACCGGGGGTTTATTTGGAACCTTACCGATTTTTACCTTTATAACACGAAGGCCGCTTTAGTCTCGATGCATCTTGTCATTATACCGTTTTCCTTCCTGACTGTTACCTTGCATTTTACTTGCTGAAATCCCTTTTAATTGGACGGCCAACGCTCGTTGCACTGCCATAATTTTGTCTTATCTCTTTAGCCTGCTTCGCTTTTACTTCTTCCAGACTACCGGAATGTTAATGGTCTAGCCTGTGCAAACCCAATGCTCTCTCCCTTACCGCAACAGCCTTCGAAACTTGTTCAGCGTATGACAATATGGCCACTTCTATGGCTGCACGGCCTATTGCTTCTGACTTATTCCAGATATCAGCCTAAACTAACTGAACGAAACAACCTTAATTCTTTGACTTTTCCAGTCTTGCCTGATCTGTCAGTTTTTCTCTGACTTGTAACGTTGAGGGCCATCTTTCTGAAGACTGAACACAGTCCCTACTTTCTCGAGAGCCGCTTTGACTTCATTTCTCCTTATCTATAATATTATTCTTAGCCCGACCCTGTCCTTTTCTTGTACGCACTTTGTCTACATTTCTTTCTAAACCGGATAGCCAGCTCTCAGTTCCCTGCCCTAGTCACCTTTTCTTTGACTGCTCCTAGTCTATGGAAATGTTAACGTTTTAGGCTCTGCATACCGAGTACCCAACATACCTCACATCGCAGGCCTGCCTGACTTGCTTACCCCATATTAATATAGCCTATTCCATCTCTAACCTCTCCATTTCTGCTGAACCGCTTTAAATGTCTTCCCACCTTAACTGTACGACTCAATCATAATGCGCCGACTGATCCATTTTGTGTGATCAGTCTACTTCTCTCCAACATTTGTCAAACTGCTGAGAAGTTACTGGCCATGGTTGGGGAGACCGAACGCACTGTCTTCATTGCCTATCAACAAAAGTTTACGTCTCCACACCTTAAGAGCAAGCCTTTTTCTAGCCTGACCCTTTTCTTACCATATCGCACCTTTTGCTTTATTAATTTCTTTTTCATTCGGACTGTCATCTCCCAGTGCCTGGCCTTCACCTAGTCTCAGCTGATCAGTCTGCTTCACTTTAACCGCAAATTGCCAACCTTTTAGACTCTGCGGACGCAGTGCCATGTTTCTATCACCTCGAGCGCCCGCTAAACTTCCTCACCCCTTAATATTATAGCCTCTTCCTTCACCTACCTGTCCGTTTGTGTTGACCCACAGTAACTGTTTTCCCATGTTAACTGTAGGACTCAAGCTCAATTCGTCTACTAATCTAGTCTTATCTGAACCGCCTCCTGCTCTTTAACTTCCTTCAGACTGCTGTGACATTGCCGGCCATTATTTGGATTACTGAACTCTGTATACCCCTTAGCACGTGAGCCACCATCGTCCATCCGCTCCTTGGCAATAAACGATTTGTCGTCGGGCCTGTCCCTTTCTTGCAGCATAATGTCTGCACTTCTTCAATCGAAAAGACAACTCTCAGTGCGCTGCCCTAACTTAGTCTTATCTGACCAGTCTGCGTCTTTCTGACTGCTTCCAGCCGATTGCGCTGCAAACGGTCTAGACTGCGGACTCACTGCCATGCTTCTATTTACTTTGAAAGCCAGCTGGACTTTTTAACCCATAATTAGTATAGCCATTACCATATCTTTCTTATCCGTTACTGCTGATCCTCTGTATTTGCTTTCCATCCTAGCTGTACGACTCAATGTACTGCCTAATCATGGGTCGTCTGACCCGTTTCCATCATTTTGCGTGCCTTGTCAGACTCTGTCGCCCGTATATAATATAGCCACCTTGCTATTTAACCTGTCTGTTTCCGCTGTACAACCACTTGCTTTCTCTTACTACAATTGTAGGACCCAAGCTCAGTCGGCAGAATACCTGGTCTTATCTGAATGGTCTTGCGCCCTCCTGCTTCTCCTAGTCCTCAGTGCCATTTCCGGTCATGGTTTGGTGGCGGATTTTCTCTCTTCAAATATAGAGATCCCTTATTGCTTTAATTCCCTATTTTATATAAACTCATTCATCCGCAACCTAGCCTGCTCTCGATGTGTGCTCCGTTTTCATTACCACCCCTACCGTACAGCTTACTCAGGTTGCGCTACATCAAGTTGTACACTTTCTTATGCTGTTCTTCGCTCCGACAACCCTCCTGCTTCCTGGCCGCACCCGGATCACTGCTAATTCTTTCTTGGCTATCACTTCCATGAGTAGGTCCACCTTACCTCTCTTCCTACGCAGCTGCACTTTACCTCATTTGCGCTTTCGCTTTACATCCTGGACTTTGCTGTTTTAGCTTACTTCATCTCTTTTCAGTCTGACCGTTCCCTGTCTAATTACGCCCAATGTACGACAGGTTTGGTCCACTGTGCCCATTTTGCTAGCTTCTGACAGATTTCAGACTATGGAATTGTGATCGCTTCAGGCTCATTATTCTCACAGCATACTCATCGCATTTCTTTCCGCAGAAGCCCTTCCCAGCCGATTCTCTGCCTCTCCCATTCCGCATGCAACTTTGTTTTATGATCTGATTGCTCACCGCTTTCCGCATCAATGCAGTTGGCCTTAGTTTCACCTACGCTGCCTTTCGCATTCAGACGGCTGTCATCATTAACAGTTTATCTTTTTTCTCTAATAACCGTATTAACTACTTACCTTTTACCCACTCTTTGTAATCTCCGTCTTTAGACCTTTCGCGTGTAGCATGTTCTTCCTACGTAGTAGTTGCAGTCTGAGCCACACTAATGACATGGGGTAAAGAACGCACAAACAAATCATGTATACTTAACAAAGGTACATAGGATTCCGAGTAACATATATTTAGCAACCTTCGCGTACCATCAGTCTTTTGATGGTGCTATGTGATGCACTGCCGTCTGTCGGTTCGGCTGCCTCTTTTAGGTTGACCGTTTTTCACGAGATTTCCAGGGCTTCTTCGGCCGACGCAAGGAGGTTCTTTCCCTGAGACTGGCGGATCCATTCTCAATAGCCAGCTGACATGAAAGCCAGCTTCTCTCCTGGATAGGAAAATGAATCCATCACCATGAAGTACTTACTCTTCTTTCAAAATAGAGATCTTTTCACCATTCTTTGGATGCCACTTTTACCGGGTCTAAGCAAACCGGTTTAGCTGGCCTCGTACTCATAATATCACAACTTACTCACCTGGAATAATATATTTACAGTGCTCCCCTATTCCAAAACAGTTAACAGATTAACCTTTCGTGATTAACTTCACTGCCACGGCCAGCTTTGCTCTTTTTTCCTGGGGTAGGAACAATTGCGTTCGGTGCCTTACATTTCCGGAAGTACTTTGAATTACCATTCAATTGGAGCTTTTTCTGTGGTAATTTATAGAGGGCTTTGCTGCTCCTCATTAGCCTTCAAACCATGGCTTTTCCAATGGCCATAAATGGAGTTTCCACTTGACCATGGGGACAAATAAACCCAATTATTACTTACATTTGAATGAATTCTGATCCTATGCATCGGACTGAGAAGTTCGTAACATTCCCAAATTGGATAAAAGGTGGCATTTTCACCCGCAATGGACGTGTTCGGCCACAAGGACTAACCACACGCACCATCACTATTGCTATTTCAGCGTGGGTAGTTGAACATGGTCTGCACAACCCGGACAAGTATACTACAGAAGAAGCCATCCTTTATTATCTGGATGTTGTTGTTCACCTGCACCACTTATCACTTGATACAACTCTTTTGCATCTTCGGCCGGTTTCAGTGAGTACTGCCGTATCATGGCTAAGCTAATCGGTTAACCAGCCAAGAAACTTAGCCGACAACCGACTACGCGCAACCGGGTTCAAAATCAGTCTGTTGGCCTCATCGCCAGCATACACTATTGTTCAAAATAACCTGCAGCATTGTACCTAGACGTAGTGGGCATTCGCCTGACCAACGATCTTGTTATAAAAGCTACAACGTTCCGCCTCACATCACTGCGACGTAGCGGTTTTGACTCGGCACTAAATAAATTCACAGCCCGCCATTTCATCCTGATGCCGTCATCAGACTTCTACATACAACCTGTGCATCTGCTTCTGCTATAGAGACTTCTTTGATGCAGCATTAAACATTCCTAGCGTTTTATGGACAGCGTTTGCACTAGGACCTCAGTTTGGCTCCTGTGCTCATGGATTACCACATGCAGAAACCATGCCGCACTTAAACATTGACAACAACTATGGCACCTTTTTCCGCCCCCAATCGAAAACTTGTTCCTGGGTCGGACTAGTGCCTGACAAAATGCTCACTCATATGAACTACGAAATTTCCAGTATACCTTTCATTGAAACGTGATGTTTTACTGGCTCAAAGTAGATATGCGTGTATGCTTATATGATCGTGCCTTCACCGGTGTGCCTCGTTTCACTGAGAATATCCTACTTATTTTTATTTATATAAACGACTAAGGGAAGAATTTGCATATTCTTGAGACCACTTTGATAAACAGCGTCCAGGTGCGCAAATAAGTATTGGAGTAAACGATTGGTGTTGCGTTGAGCAGCACTTATTCGTTCAGTTGGGTTCAGATTAAAGCAGATGGGAGATGGACTCCATAGACTATCAGCACACTTGTGCGCCTACCCGGGGTCTCAGTTTCAAAAAGTATCGCAAAATAAGATTTTACCAAGTTTGCTCCACTTAGGCGGAAACGAAGGGCAACCTATTTAAGGGGTGGTAATAGTCATAACGAAATGGTGGCAACATTATGGTTTACGCAGATAATCAAGCAATTCAGGCTAGTTCTCCATTGCGCTCGGTAACATTGATAGCAAAACCGACTACAAACTAAGAAATTGTGGGTCATATGTTGAAACTAGACCTAAGACTTAAAGATATCGTGGCCGACAAATATCCTTGGCTTTAGGGAAGAATCAAGAAACGGCAGGCGAAGAATGAGAATGGAGATGTAACGGAAGTTGGCCTTTTAAATGTGGCACCAGAGGATAAGGAAATAAGCGTCGTGGCTCCATCTGCTTCTTGCGGGATATGTACGACCGTCAAATTTAAGACCGACTGCCGCTTACTTCTCGTGTCACAGTTGCTCCTAGGTGAAAGCCAAGCGTTGAAGATAGGGGCATGGAGTGTAAGTAATCTTTACAGTTTAAGATTACCGTTGCTGCACAGCACTCCATAGATCAAAGTAAAGAAGGGACAGCGGTGTGTTGGCCGATTAAAGAACCGCCACCAGCATGAAGGCCACCTTCACCGGACATGTAGAACTGTCATTCCGTTCAAGTGCGGTATTCCAAATATCGCTATAGTTGCGCCGTAGTAAGGTAGCACGCGTGGTACACAGCCGTAGCGGTGCAGTTATAAATTGGGCGGATAAGGCCATCATTGCAGCTGCACTTTCCCTGCCACATGGATTATTAGGACCTGGTTGACCGCAGGCCAGTTAGCAATGGGTCAAACGATAATGGAAGCTGTTGAAGTTAGTAATAAACTCGGAATTGTAGCCTTAGCTCCTAGACTTTTCCTGTAATTTTTCCATGCGAGATTTTAGAGGCAAGCATGCCAGATAATAAGCTAAGGATGACGCAAGTGCTTTGCTGCAAGTCATCACAGGTTTTATCTGGAGAAGGCACGAGGTTGCACCGGGGTACACTGGGCATGTTTGCGCTACATTCGACCCGGTCTCAAAAAGCGACCTTCCGAGTTACAGGCATTAAGGCGCTGTTTTGCATTATCCATGCACATGTACATTTGCATTTTCTTTTTGAAAGCCTGCGGGTTCCGGATTCCACATATCCGTGTTAGTAGTTTGTTTCAACTATTTATATATGCAACTAAGAAGAAACGATAGCGTAGTTTCTTCCTCGCTGTCAGCGGGGTGATAGTATTATTCCTGTTTTAAAGCTACGTTCTTTTCCACCTCTCCGATTAAGGTTGGATAAGTCACTTTGTACAAATGTATGTATTACCTTGTGCAGGAAGCATAACTTAAAGATGTCATGTCGCAGCCACAGCGGTTGAAGTCTGACCTGACCACATCGCCGTCTGTAACCACACGCCTGATATTTTGGGGCGCTCATTTTTGTGAACCACCGTTGGGATTCCGCATACAAAATGCGGTCCGACGTACGCAAGATGGTACAACTGTAAGCACGTTACTCCAAGCTCGGGCAAACGTGACTCCGGTAACGTTTCAGGTACGCTACAACAGTGCTTATATGGCGGCTTATGTGGAACTTTATTTGTTGTGCCCTTGCGACTTGAAATTGAACACGGTCAGAAAAGTTGAGACGCATGGAATAACGCAGGCCAAGGTCTTGGGTGATGCATGAAGCTGGATAGGAATGCCGTTCATCGTAAGCGCTCCATCAGGTACTAAGCATTTGTATATCATGGCAACCGTTTTTCAGCGCAAAACCTTTGCCATTGCTGACACCATGATACTAGAGCCCCTAGTTAATATCGTATTTTGTCTAACGCGGATGCGGTTGTACCTAAGGAGAAGACGCAGACGAGTTTCACATCCTCAGCAAATGGCTTTGGACGACCACGCTGTACGCTGTTGTGACAACGTTAATGACAAGTAGAAAGTGTTGGACATAAAATGCTTTCCTTTTTAACACCGCCTGTGACTGTGGCTTGGGAGGATTCGACGTGTGATATTTTCACTGCGTGCGCGCGCCCGGTTTAGTATGATCTCTGTCAGTTCAACAGAGGACTCCTCACGCCATAAGCCTTGATTTTGTATACTAGGTGCTTAAGTGGTGCTCTGTCGGTTGATTTTTGCATATCGAGGTATTGCCTGCTTACTGCTGGATCTGATTCCATCTCTACCGTGGCCATGTTAAGAAAATCCAACTGCAGGTCGAGCAGGATCGAGGGCTCAGCAATCCGTGGTGTGACATGTTTAGTTGGTTTCCCCTAGACAAGAAGTTCGTAAGAGTACTTTTAACAATCTTTTCCTTTAAACTTTAGGAGACAGATATATTGCTTATCCGGTAGAAATAGGCAACCACACGCAAAGGGCCACTGTTTTGAGTCCCGGCATGACTATAGAGTGTTTCCAAGCAGAACGCTCTTTTCCATACTTATCTAGGTCTTAAAATCCTCACCAAAAGTATAGGAATGCCCTTACCCTCGTGCACAATTAGATTGGGTGGAATGTCACCTGCCCTAAGCTATAAAGATGGCTTCATGGTCGAAATTGCACGGCGGATATCTTTGATGTCAAAATGTACCATGCAAATTAATGGCTAGCGGTCACATGCAGCTCGCCACTGACTGGGCTTGTTTCTAAACAATGAGACTGCTTAAAATAGGAGTTCAATGCCACATATACGACAAGTTGGGTATTGGAAGTTTCATTGGAGCCCGTTCGTATGAGGGATAGCTTTGGAAATCGGTAAGAGGTGCAAGGATGCAGAATCCAGCTGAGTTGCTTGGCTATAGGAACGATATTCATGGCTGCACGTTCTTGACCAGTAGCCTTTCCACAGGTATGGCTGACAACGCAGTAGCGATTTCATTTACTCTCATGGCATATGCAAAGTTGCATGTCCTGGAACAGAAGCGCCATAGCTGACACATTCCAGTGAGCAGCTTCCTATTGTTATACGTATTTCAATTTCCGCAAATCTAACATATGATTAGCAATAGCAATGCATCACCTTAAATCAAGCGATGTTTATGTCTATGCTTTTACTCTTTTGTAGCAAGACATTGCTACTCATTTTCTGCCCCCATTGGTACGCAGCAGTATGCAGTTTAAGAATGGGACACGTCGTTACTCCCACGTGAAATTGCCAATTGCCATTTCTCGTAACTCTAAGTCAAGGGACCAACCAATGTCTTTTCCTTACAAACATTCCTATGTTTAGTTCCATGTTAGGTAGTAAATAACTATATATATACCTACCAGATTTTATGGAGTTTAACTAGTATGTGTAGTTTTTATCTCACTGTAGGCTGAATATAATAGCTAAATGGCGCATTAGCTTATTAACGCATTACGGTTGTCATAAATTTTACTTAGAATCCTTTGTGGGTGCAGAATATGTATAAGTTATAAAAAGAAACAACAGTAATAGGCGGGAAACGAATGGTGAATAAAAGCAACTATTAAGGATAAAAAAGAGGTTATCCATTTATACCTAATATATTCTCAGGACAGTAAACAGCTTTACATTCCTGCCGACCTGGCGGGTGTATTGTAATCCCCTATAATTATCACAGAGGGGGCATTGGTTTCTGTACGCAACCAGACTACATTGTTAGCTGCAATTGCCTACATGAGCGTTGAATAGATAAGTATTATAAGTCCTATAGAAGTAATGTCAGAAACTCCAAAAATCATGTATTCCTTTTCGGCTTCACTACCTCTAATTGACGATGCTTAGTAAGCCTACACACGTCCCACAGGTAAATCTTACTATTGCCTATAGTAGCACATGTGCTCTCGAATTCACCAGCCTCCATGAACGGGGTTTTCTTAGCCTATGTATGCCCCATGACAATTGCAGCAATATACGAACTAGAAAAGCCTCTCCTATTGGCTCCAGCCGTCTTAAACAATTTTAGTAATCATTTATTGGCCCACAGCATTAGTTTCATCATCGCCAGTAGCATATTCGAAGTTTTGGTACCATTGTCCTGCAGGACCGACGTTTGCTGAACCCCTCTTAGCCCCACAGCGATGACACCGTTATCACCGCTAAGACCTCCAGTACCCTTGGCTGCACATGCCTCCACGAATCGTTTTACTTTGCCCTTTGGCTGTTGCAGCAATCTTGCTACTAGGGAAGTGGCAACTATTGGTCTCACATGCCTTCATGACTGATGGTTATTAAGGCTGGGTAAGTCCCACAGCAGTGGCATCACACTCGCCACTGGCAAAAAGACCACTATATGCACCGCGCGCTTTAGTAACCCGTGGTTTTTAACTCCATATAGTTCACATGGCAGTCATTATTATCGCTACTTGAGAAGTTGCAAACGTAGCCTTATGCCGTGCCTGAACAAGCACGCATGGAAGAAGTTTTATTGATGTAACTGATACAACTTACACGGGGCCACCTAGCTTTTCATATTTTTTGCTATCGCATGCAACTGCGTTAAACCCATTATGCTGCATACTATTGGAAATATCGTAATGCTAACGAAAACTGGAAAAAATGCAACGCGGACTTGTGTACTTATTCAACATATGCACATCTTGGGAAGCGTGTGAGGCGCTCTTGACCCGCAAAGCGCAAGCACTGAGGAACGGTTTTCGTCAAAGTGTGCTACAGACACAATGAAAGCAGAATGTGTGGATGTAACCTGAGGTTGGCTTACTTATCCACGGGTAGGGAGGTTGGGCACCTCCAGGTAGTAGGGTGTATCGTTATGTCATAAATGTCAGAGAACTATTATCTGGATATAACAAGGCTGGTCGGTTGGGGAGGAACGCATGATCAACTTTCATTGCCGTGCCATCTCGCATGCTGTGACGTGGGTGCATATAGAAGATTGCACCACTGTAGTTACTAAGACCATAAGTGCCGACATTGTGGTCAAACAATTTAACTTACCTGGCCTTGAATTTGTTTCGGAATTGAGGTAGTGCTCACTGCTGCCAACCCAACATACTGCAATACAGACAGGCGCATGAGGTATTTTACACCATTACATAAATAAATGAACAATTAGGTTTTCTACGAAACGAGGCACACCAGTACGTGCGTGATCAAGTGGTTGCTGGAGCCATAGAAACATTAAAGTTGGTGTATACCACACAACCGAAATACGCGTAGGCAAAATACATGGCTTAAAAATTGTACATAATTTTGCACAGGAATGATGCAAGGATGAGGAGATTGCTCATCGGTGCCAAAGAGAAATGTGACGCCGGAGCGCTGCACGATCACTAAGTGTTCCTGTGACGGAAAAGCTGGGTGCGGATTTGAATGGTTCCGGAGGTTTATCTCCGTTTTTCCATAAGTGCAGGAGTCTGATAGTGTTTGATAAACACGTGCACGCAGATACGGGGTATGGAGATTATACTTCATGTGAAACAGGGGGCAGTGACTTAGTTTGGTGGCAAGTCACATCCGTTACATCGCATTGTCGTTAAGCAGATATTTGTGGCTTTTTATAGGGAAAATGCTTGCCAAGTGATAACCCACCACCTCCTGAAGCACTGCCGTTGACCACAATATATGTAATATTGAGATAGTTTAACGCTTTTTAGGACCAATTTACCGAGCAGTTAATCGCAGTCATGGGACACCCAATTTTCCGTTGGCTCAGCGGAAGGCTTAGTCAGCCTTCATTAGGAACGGTTGTACACAGCGGTATTGTTCGGAGATATGCTGTGCATATTGTCGTGCTGCGTTATTCAGGTGAGTATGGAACTCCAAACATAAGCAGTATCTTTTTCGTAGCAGACAACCTACGGGCCAGGTGTGTGGCGCTAGTAGGTCCACGGGAGGTAACCATCGCAGCTAGGTAGGACGTTTGCATGAAGAGGATGTTTTGAACGGCCGAGGAGCTTGCTATATTTTTTGGAATCAGGTACTACCAAGGGTAGTAGTATAGACCGCAGACAACATACAGCCAGAAGGTATAAATCATCATGCCACACTGGTGAGCTGAGTGAAATAACTGGAAAAAGTAATCCACTGGCGAAGTGCACGGAGCATAACGCTATGGAATTGCCAGTAAGTTGGAAGCTTGCAAGGAGATGAACTTGTTTTTGCAGATGTGCCGAAAGTCATAGGGCCTTGGTCAAAAATGTTTAGACCCAGGGTGGATACGGCTAAAAAGGCTTTCGGGAGAAATTATCCACTGGCAAATTGGAGGGTGCATAACACCATGGCATGGCAAGTATGTTGATCATTTGCAGGGGATGAAGCTATTTAGGTGATGTTCCGGAGGTAATAATGATTTGAACTCAAATGTTCAAACCAGACTGGATACCGGTTCATGCCTGCGTTGACATACTGGGCCGTTCGAGATGATAGTTGCCACCCATGTTAGTGAAGTAAATAGGCACCACAAGGACATGTAACGGTTTACATGGTTTGGTAAGCGGATGGAATGTGACACTGACAGGCCGTGGAGTAGGAAAAGCAAGAAAGCGAGGCAGCAGCAGTAAGCCGGTACGCAGCACCGACGCTTCGTTGCCGTGCGACCGGTGAGGGCCGCACCGGCAACGAAGCCGGTCCCTGAACCGGCTCGAACCTGCATCACAACATTATAGTCGCTCATGCTACCTTGAGGGCGTAGGTCACGGCGAAACCATTAACCAGGACTGCCCATGGGTAGTAACATTCTAAAGCCGTATTTATGGAGACTAGGCAGTTAGATGAGGAGAAGCTAAGTCCCAGACCAATGGCTCATGTTTGGTGGAGGCGGTGTGGAATTGGCAAACCATGACTCAGGGCGACACACGTCTCATGGCGGCCTAAAAGCCACTTAAACTTATGCTGACACAAAGCAGCCCGGTTCCATTTTCTAGAGCTGGTTTTGTGGCAAATGTAACGATAGGCTCAAGCAATGCGGTTCGGAAATATAAGCTGTCCACCAAAAGTAGAACTGGCAGTCCCGGTACACTTTACTCTATCAAGTGTGATCGGAGCACTGAGATGCAGTAGACGCGGTTGCCATGAGCAAGAATAGCTGTCAAGGTAGTTGGGTTGGATGCAGCTTAGAAGTAAAGCAAATAGAAGCAATTCTATTAAATTGCTCAGAATGGGACGAAACTTAACAACCAGATACAAGATATCGAATGCAGGAACGCCCCCATCTGCGTGACTATGCAACCTCTGACACGGTCTCCACGGAGCATAATGCACCCCGAGAAAGTCGTTCAACGGGCATACGGGGAACCTGACACAGGTAATGTCCATGTATAAGATACAGTAAGCATCGTAGTGTGGTAACCGGAAGGATTCCTTCGAAAATACAACTGGTGAACCGCAACGTTACTCACCCAATGTTTGCACCAAACGTGAGGAGTACTCTGTAAGAATTTGTGGTCAAACATGACCAAGTATTTAACGTCCTTGCCGTGGACTGGCCAGGTCGAGGAAACTCGACATGGCTACCCTCTCAGCTACATTTAGTTGGTGCATAAACTATAGTAGTGGAAGGGCACCTTGACCTCAGACTTTGCGGATGAACTCCATTAGTGGTTAGAATTCCAACCACAAACACGCGGCTATTTACAAGGACTCAAGGAAGCGCTAACCTTTGCATCACGCAAATGCTTGATCTCCTTACAATGTGAGCCATCGCCTGACACATGAAAGCCCCGATCACAAACATAAAATTGCATGGCTCCGGAACAGACAGCATGTGCTTTCGAAATCTCTTTTCGAAACATCAAAACACCGAGTTAATCGGAAAAAGACTTATGACATTGCACAGCTATAAATAAGTAAATAAATAATTCTCGAATGTATCGGGACACACCAAAGCACGCATGATCCAAATTTACAGGCAGTTGTGTTTCGCAACAGCAAGTTGCTATGTACTTACTCGGCAGTGGCCGAAAGTTATACAGGCTGCGGAAATTAACGAACTAACCATGGGGAATAAAGTCATTTACGGAGGACGAGAGTTTTGGTTCAAGTGCGCGTAGTGCAAACAGTTAAGACACCATAAGTCCAGTGAAACCGTAGGTGTGCGCTTTAGGGTAAGGTTAAATTATGCACATAGTCGGTTTGTTAGTATGTAGTTATGGGCAGTGACATTATTCAATGACGAGTAACAATCTCTACGTCGCAGGGTTATTAAGCAGCATTTGTGGCTTTTTATATAGCGAAAGCTTGCCAGGCGAAAACCCACCCTATCCTGAAACACTGCCGTAAGTACTTTCGAATACTAATGTTCAAGTGGCAAGGAAGATCGCCGAATAATTTCACCCTCGGTTATTCATACACAAGTGACTAACAATTTCCGCTGTTGGCCGATCAGATAGCATGGTCAGCGCCGCCATAATCGCTAAGGCCGATCTAGGATAGGAGAGTCAGGAAGTGTCGCCTTCTTGATGGCCAAGGAGAGCAAAAGTTTCAAAGCTTCTGGTGTCTAAATTTTTAGATTATGTATGCAGTTCGGGAGTTGATGACATCGTGTCCAACTATCCACATTAGACAAAGGCCGTGATGGTGAGTGCAGTTGCATCCTTATGGTGTATAGCCATGGTCCATATAGGTCCTTGTCGGTTATTACGTGCGTCTCGGACAAATCGCTGTTCCTCAGTCCAATCCCTTATCCCTAATAAGTTTCGGACCTCGGAGCGAAGAGAAAGTGAGGGACAGCCGAGAAAGGACCGTGAAGAACAGGCGTGGAATCAAGCGTTCTTAAAGTGGTAAAGCAGCGAAAAGACAGGACTCAAGCCCGAAGTAAAATGGAGCAGGGGACCTAGATATATAAAGAAGACAGAAGGGGGCAAAAAGAAAATACTGCTACGGCCGAATGTGCTGTGAACAGCCAGTGAGGGAGCTGGACACAAATTGAGCAAAAGTCGAAATTGTTTTTGAGAGGTGGAAAAGCACAAAAACCAGGAGTAGATTAGGGGCGAAGGTATGCTGAACATATGAGAGAAGGTGGTTTCATATGCGGAATGTACGCATATATTAAACATACTGAAGATTCCACAACGTATGAGGCATAAGCGCAGAGTCGCGCAGGGACACAAGTCGTTCTAAGATGTAAAGGGAATGGTACTAAGGTATGCTGGTCTAGGAAAATCTAGTGAAAGAATCGGACTCCTACATCAGCAAGTGTCGCAGATGTAGCAGACAGTAAGGGTTAACTGAACACAAAAAGAGGAGGATAAGAAGCGCTTGTGCGCTGACTCGATGAAATAGAACTGATGGCTAGATAGCTAAGATAGGTTAACAGAAGAAAGGGCAGCGAATAGGCTAAATGCAAGCATACCATAAGGTTGCAAGGGTATCAGGGCATTAGAAGCAAATGCGCAGCGGCGCGCTGCCACTCAACTCATGCTAGGATGCTAAGATAGACTGAGCGAGGAAAATCCAGTGTGTGAGCTGCAGTACCACATGAGCAAGTGTCGAAGATGTCACGGAGCGTAAGGGAAGGCTAAGGAGGCTAAGGAGCGGCTGCAAGTTGACAACTTGACTTATGGTTGCACACTGGAAAATAGATAAGTAAGATTAATGGAGGACGGCAGTGAACTTGCGGAAGGCAAAGTACATTGAGGTTGCTGGAAATATCAGAGCATAAGGGGCAAAAGCACAGCGGCCCACAGATACTCAACTCATGGTAGAGTGCTGGCATAATATTACCAAGGTGGACAGAGCCAGGAAAGGCTAGTCCGCAAGCTAGACGCTTTTAGTGGGAAGTTCGAAACGTTACAACGAGTACGCGATACAGGAACATCTAGGAAGGAGTGGCTGAGGAGCTGCTATGCGCTGAGCACGAGGAAACTTTGCCTGCCAGAAGCGAGCTACAACATTTTTACTAATAAAAAACAGCAAAGGGGTGGAACGCATGCATACAACAAGGTTGTTAAAAACTTCAGAGTGCAAGGAGTTAAGGCGCAGCGGCGCGCAGATACTCAAGGCACGCTAGAGCGCTAAGGGAATAGTGCTAAGGCAGACTGAGCCGGAAAGAGCTAGTGAGAGAGCTGGACTCCTATACAAGTAGGTGCCACCGACGTTGCAGCGAGTAAGGGATAACTGAGCATCTAGCAATTGAGGCTAATGATCCGCTGTGCGCTTATCTGATGACCTAAGGAAGGTTGCTAGTAAAGAGTTGAAAATGGGTAAATGAAGATAGGGCAGCAAACAGCAACAACGGCAAGCTACATTAAGTTTACTGAGGACGTCACAGCATATGATAGAATCGCGGCTTATATACTCAACTCATGCTACCGTGCTGGGATAAGCGTACCTTGGATAGAGCCAAAGAAGCTAGCCCGAGAGCTGGACGCTTGCATGTGGATGAGTTAAAGATGTTATAACAAGTAAGCGATAAATAACAGTCTAGAGTGGAGAGGCTAATGAACGGCTGTGCGCTGCTCTGATGAGACAAGAATGAGAGCCGGAAGCTAGCTAAAACTGGCTAAATAAAATAAAAACAACAAACAGACCGATGCATGCGTACAATAAGGTTACCGAGGACGTGGTAGCATATGAGGCAAAGCGCGGAAGCGCGCCGTTACTAAAGTCAAGTTAGAGTGCTAAGGTAAGAGCGCTAAAGTAGACTGAGATGGAAAAAGCCAGTGAGAAGGCTGGACTCATACGTGAGCAGGTGCCACAGAAGTTGCAGCAAGTAACGGATAATCGAACGTCTAGAAAAAGAGGATAAGTAACGGCTGGCCGATGACAACCTGATTTATGTTTACAGAAGTGTAATAGGAGGAGTTGAACGGTATAGGTAGAAATTCGTCACATCTAGACTCACTCAGACAGCCGCCACACGCCCGGAAAAGCACTGTAGCGCGTTTCATCCTTTGGGGAATCATCAGCAATGCGCATTCCATCGGACCCTTGGTAGGGCCCAAACCCGCAACTCGACTGTTGCAGGTCCGCCGTTGAGACCACTGAGATACGGGGGCGGCAACTACCATCGTGAATAAGTTACTAGATGTGATATAGCGCCGCTCATTATTGTTGCCGAGCAGAAGTCAGGGCAGCCCCTCAACAAGCAACGAGCGGCGCTATATCATATCTACTAACTTATTCACGATGGTTGTTGCCACCCCCGTAGCTCAGTGGTCTCAACCACTGACTGGCAACAGTCGAGTTGCGGGTTTCAGCCCTACTAACTGTCCGATGGAATGCGCACTGCTGATGATTCCCGAAAGGATGAAACGCGCATACAGTGCATTTCCGCGCGTTTGGCGGCTGGCTGAGTGAGTCTAGATGTGACAATTTTTTTCTATGCCATTCAACTCCCCCTAATACTCTTCTGTAATCAGTACGCGAACCAAACTGCTTATAATGCCATTAGTTAATTGGAGGCGGAATTTTGGTAAGCTCGTCGCTTGGCGAGGGGCTACCCTGTCTGCTGCACGGCAGTAACGTGTAAGTCAGTGGATAGTGAGCAGCGCTACATCACATCTACTAACTTATTCACGATGGTCGTTGCCGTCCGCGCAGCTCAGTGGATTCAACCACGGACTGGCAACAGTCGAGTTGCGGGTTCGAGCTTTACCAAGGGTCCGTTGGAATGCGCACTGCTGCTGATTCGCGAAAAGATGAAACTTGTGTACAGTGGTTTATGTATTTTCGCTAGCAGAGGCTAAGGCGTGTTAAGGCAACATACCTTAAGGTTGCTGAGAACACCGGAGCAAATGAGTCAAAAGGGCAGCGGTGCGCAGATAATCAATCTTTCTAGGATGCGGAGATAACAGTACCAAGGTAGATGGAGCCAAGGAGATCTAGTCCGGGAGCCCTACCGTTGCATTAGAAAAGTCTAAGGTGTTAAAAGTAATAAGGCATTATTGGACTATTAGAAGGGGAAGGCTCTTTTTGAACATCGGCTAGAAGACGGATGGTCCCGTGCCAGACAACAAAGTTTCTAGGCCTGGCCACCACCTCGGCCTCATTTGGTGTCGCTGACCTTATGACCCTCCAACCGCTTGGGTAGTATGATCAATGTGCAATCGCCTTTCTGTGGACACGACGCCTCACAATTATCGCTTAGGGGACCCTGCGTGGACAGTTACGGCACACGGGCAGGCACAGATGAGGAGCGACTGCAACCTGCATGGACTAGAAGGAAATTGTTATGTGCAGCAAGATGATTTCAGCGAATGGATTCCATCATTCGCTAAGTCTTCACCTCATACGTCCGTTTGATTCGCTCGCCAGCATCTCTACCGCTCCTTCTGCAGGCCCTTCCCCGCGGTATCTATCCAGCGACGTAAGCAAATGTGATCACGGACGCGAAGCAACGAGGGGTACGTTATGTCAATTAAAAGCCGAGACTTGGTAAAAGCAGTATGTTAGTTGGACTGCTGATGTTTGCTTATGCATCTACCTAAGGGGCCAACAAACTGGTGTAGTGAAGCGTGCAGCATCAAGTCCAGCAGTCCTGAGCCCAACGATGTCACACCGATTTGTTATATCAGCACAACAAAGATCTGGGTGGTTAACGTTTTGCAACACAGGACACTGGTGAGCTGAGTGAGTGTGTGTAAACGCACGGATCCGCTTGCAAGTGCTTTGACGGCTTAAATACGCAAACGCAACTATAAACTGAACCGGCGAATCGTCAAGCAAGGCTTTGGAGAGTCACAGCGCCTCACGCAGCAAGTGGAGCCTTCGCTGCTACATACGGAGAACGAGAGGAAGTGGCGCACAGTTAACTTTCCGGACGATGCCCGTGCATTTCCGGTGGTCAGTGGTCCCTAGAAAACAACCTTCCAGTTAATGTTTCAAACGGTCGCATCCTCTCAACCTGCCCCACCGCTTATTCTTCTTCTACATACTTCCAGGAAGCGTCTATCTTGCGGATCTGGTCAGCCGAAAGACTAGGGTATCGTAACTTGATGAGCTTTACTGGAGTCCCTTCCTGCCGGAAAGCAGCTTCTGCTGCTACCCGCATGGTGGGATTGTTGAACTGCCCCCTTGGTGAACTTGACCCATCAATTTCCGTCTCCTCCTCAACGCTTTGCTTTAAGCGTTTGGCCTGTGCTATTCATGCTTTGAACCACAGGTGGCTAAAGGGCCTATGTGCACTCAAAGCGCCACAAAGTCGAGCTACAATACGGGTCCTAGGTCTTAACCACGTAGAAGATCCATAACGAGTCATTGCCTGGGCCTGTACTCGCTACGTTACGGACGTCTCCTGTGCTACTTGCTCTTTCATTCACGCTCTTATCCAACCTTGGACATCCTTGTCGCTGTACTGCCACAAGCAACGTTGGACCGGACTTGCACTGTCTATTTAGCCCTGCCGATTTACCCGGACGTCGCACTCCGCCTAGGAAGCTACACAATCCGTGTTTCGATCAGATCACGACAAGAAATTGATTACTTGGTAGAGTTATCGAGCGCTGTAAATCCCTTCAAAGAATGGCAGGGCACCTACGGTTAAGGGTTTCAAGCGTCCTTTCACTCCTCTTTAGTGACAACACAACAATTTTCTCTTCCCCAGACAATATGCATCTAGAAACGCTGAGTTCATATGCCGCCATTCTCCTCACACTTTGTGGTATCTTTCGTTTAAATGACTGCTTACTCGTCATCTTCAATTGCCTTTCTGCGTCTTCTTTATTTCATGTGACTAGCAAAACGGGGACTGCTGCTGCAGTGAACGTAAGCCGTAATTGGTTGATCGCAGTGTGGTTCGAGGATTGCATTTTAACTCCAACAAGACTAGAACCTATAGTTGCCACGTAGCTTAAAAATAGTGCCACTATAGAACAACCGGTGTACAGCTACTACGCGAAAAATAAACTCACCGCTGTCCGTTAGATCGCAGCTAATCGGGAGCTCTCAAACGATTACGACTCAGTTTTGGATTACTTCTACCCTGGTTTTTAGTTCAACGACTAAGATATATCGAAAAAATTCGTTACGTACTACAAGGCCAACGTATATACTCACAACAACAATGGCGTGCTTAAACTTTCTAGTGCACGCAACACCAGCAAGCCTGCTAACTTCAAAGCAAACGCGATGCCCTGCTGAAATGGTTAAACTTGCAACATGCCATGCCGGTAAATATAAACCGCGTCTAAAGGTGTTTGACTAACAACATCGGCAGTGCGCTGGTGAATGGATGCCGGACATACACCTCCAGAATCCAGTACGTAAGGTACAACGTTCTACGATTACAAATATCACTCCCATACGCATTGCTAGTCTCACCTTCGAAAGAATTTCAGTAGTAACCAGGCATTTATGTTCAGCATTCTCACTTATGCATCGTAGATAAAACAGGTTAAGGTTCCTTACCCTGCCTACCTGGCTCATTGTTGGTGGAAGCAATGTTCACCACCGTCAAGCCTACCCGTAGCACATCCCCAATGTTTTAAGCACTATCCTCCTCCCACAGACACAACGCAAACGTCCATTGCCGGCCGTTTGACGGCGGTATTAGGAGGCCTTTTCTTGTTACCGCAAGGGCTGTGAGCAACTGAAGTTGTGGCGCCCATGTGATGAAATGGCAATCTGTGTGTAAATTAAAATGCAGGCGGTACATCCTTAACACTTAGTACAGTAAGAGGTTTACGTTTTCGAGGACCAACGAACGGCGCGCCCCCGAGGTCCTGCGACATTCTTTGTAGAACACCGTCATCGCTTGCAATTCCATTGTTATTAGTCAGTGCTACAGTGCTGGAACTGAGCAAGCAAGGTCCAAGAATAATAAGGACAGTTCCCAACACAGTATGATTTGTGTTGTCAAGCAATCGCTGGTATGACACATCACTGTCTAGAAGCAGCGGATCCGTGCACCGTCGAGTGGTGCAGTAAAGATACACTTCCTTCTCACCACCTGACACATCCGAGAGACGTTTTAGACGTTTAAACATATTTAGTAGTCGCGTGGATCCGAAGCTTCACAATTGGCTTTTTTAAGCTGGAAGCACCTCAGCTGCCGCAATTCCGTAGCCTTGCCAACAGTTCTCACTACCAGCTCATGGTGGGTATCATGAAAGCTAGTCCTACACACAACGGAAGCCTCCGAGGCAGTGTCCCTTGCGTCCTGTGTGAGAATATTCTATCGGCAAATATTTAACAGCCTCAACATACCAGTACCACGCCAGGCGGTTAGGTGACACATATGAACACAACGCATACAGCGCTGATGATGAAACTCGCAGCCGCAAGACCCCCAGATCATATGGTAGGAACGGGTGGCCGTGCCACAAGCGCAGTGAACAAACCATTGCAGACCGGCCTCATTGACAGAGGTGTTAAGGGCGCTCCTTCAGTGCCTCATAAATTTCTTGCGAGCAAACGGAAGGACGCGCAAGAGAATGGGTGCTACGATGGACAATTCACGAAGTGGTGGATACGGGAAGGCGCTATGCCTCCACGCTTTTGCGGCCTATCCTGTATCGACCAGTTTACACGAGCCACCACTTCCGGAAACAGAGTAGTAAGCGTCGACTGCGCAATGAGTGGCTTCTTCGAATGATTGTTCTCATGTTCAAACGGTTGCTTGTGACGCAGCCGAAAAGCACACATCAAGCAACCTGTGTGTTACCCAGGACGATGTACATGACTGGCAGCTTCGCTGCAAGTAACTATAACATACCGTTTTCCTCGCCGAAGTCGCTATTAGTACCCCGTCCATATTCTCCAAATCACGTTTGTAGAGCCATTTATGTAGGATGCGCCGCAGCAGGCTTACATCCGTAACACACGTTTCCGCAAGACGAGTAACCCAAGGGGCCAAATCACCTAGCAATTGAAACCAATAAATCACAGCCACGTTCGGGTACGCTCAGGTCATCGCACGCACCTGTGCCATGCATTTACCCATCAGAAGGTTACGTACGAAATCCGTCTGAATGGCCGTGTATACAAGGCCACAGTGAAGGCCGTTCTGGTCTATGGTAGTGCAGAGGCCCCTTCTGCCTAAAGATCTGAGGCGCCTTCAAGTCCTTGATCATCGTTGTCTGCGAAACCTTGCTGATGTCGGATGGCACCCTCGTATCCGCAACGATTGTGTACCTAAGCGAATGCTAGGTATTGATAAACCTGCAATTTCCATGGAACAACAACTAGCACTGTATAAGTTGCGTTGGCTTGGGCACGTGCTACGAATGTTTGGTCACCGCTTACATTGGTGGGCCTTATTCAGTCTACCAGGTGTAGGGTGGCGCAAAACTCGGGTGGACAGAAGTTGACTTGGCAGCGGGAAATGAAGTCACTGATGAGCAGACTGAGTGCCGTTGGTCCGTCTCGCTTTCCGGGCTGGAGTCCACGTGACTCGCCTTGTGCTTGGTTTCGGACTTTGCAGGACATGGCTCGCAACCGATACTAATGGCCCGTCTACTGCCGTCTCCTAGTCGGATTGCCTGTTTAACGTGTGTTTGGTGCTGAGGTAACTGCGGGGTAATGGCTGTTAATAACGCCGTGAAGCCTGCAAGGAAGCTGTCTTGCCGAGGCCGCCTTATTTTGTGCAATAGCCAGCTGCATGTGACAGTATTTTGCGTGCCCAATAGGTGGGCGCCTTGCCCGTGAACGTTTTGCTTAAGGTATTAAGGTTTTCAGGTAAGCCACGTACTCTCTATCTTACTATTCTTTACCGCATGGGTCATAAGAGTTGTATGGCAGCGTAGCATTAGTTCCAATGGCTGATGTACTGTTGTTGATGATGATGGTGGGCGATTCTTTCCCTGCTTCCAAAATTTGCCGGTAGCTGTGGACATTGTCGTTCAACAGCATGCGTAGAAATATAAATAGGCCATGCCTGTTTCATCAGCCAGCATATAGTGCCGCCTTATATAATTACAACAATTCACATGGTGCGTGGCGTCCGCCAAAATTACCTCGCCGTACCGCTCCGCAATGGCCACCATTACAGCTGGCACAATAAACAAATATTTCGCAACGTTACCTATTTTTGACAGAACAAGCGCCCTGCCGCTCCGCCGCCTCCATCAACCGCCTGTATTTGGGACAAAGCCATGGCCTTCCAACATGAAAATCATAGCATTGTGACGAATTTAATTCCCCTTGTACAGAAAGTCCCTCTTCAACTTGATAGAAAATGGCGCCCTGCATTCCAGCATCACGTGCCCGTTCAGCATCTACTATACAGTGTCAAAATCAATAAACCCTTTCCCACAAACTTTGCTACGCCTACCGTGAACACAGCGATTGTGCACCTACTGGCGACGGTAATACTCAGGCAACTACCTCTTCGTTTGGACTTCGTAGTGCTGCCGAGTCACAGCCGAATGTTTGGAAAAAGACGTGTCAGTTGCAAATTAAATTTTCCATACGTGAGCATTAACCTCATCAAATTTCCCATAATGGGTATGTCGCAACAGAAAACATTTATCGGAATCATCCATTCTGATGTGTAGTATGTTCCGTAGAGCTGTTCGTAGTGCCGACAAGGACTCCGGTCTGTGAGCGAATATTAAGCGAAGCTCAACAACCGAACTGTAAACGCATATACGAGGACGATGCTCCGATGAGCCGAATAACAGAAAGAACGAACGGAGCGGAAAAGCGTGCATTTGGCGACACGACGGCAGCAAGTATTCCCCGGTACAATGGTACAGAAACAAGTAGCTTTGGTAAAAGTAGACGCGGCGATGGTTCTAACTTTTGCTTCGTCATGAATACAAGACACATCAAGATAGGCAAGCGAAGAAAAGTGCACTAAAAATAACGTATGGTTTAAACGACCCAGTGCGGTTTCACTTGCGTTACAGATGACAACTGCAAAAGTGGCGCCAAGTGCTTTTGAAGCCTGCGGTGGCCTACCTCAACAACTAACAATGGTATTAAAGTCAAACTTTTCTTACACAAAGGTTTGCTTTCTCAAAATATACACAGTGCCACTGACGGAATTTTTATGTACGAGTCCTTGTTTGTCTGCACATCTGACTTCTATGTTCTCTAGTTGTATGCTTAGTTAGGTGAAGTTGACTGCTGAAATATTAACACGGTTCTTAAAGGAACTCCATGGAACAGGAGCATACAGTGCTAAATGCTTATTACAAGAACTAAAGTAAACTGCATAATTTAGTATACAATGAGCAACAATGCGTTAAACCTGAAGCTGAATGTGTAATTAACTACGGAAAGTCAGGCCTTAGGTATTCGCATAGTGAATGATTTGAGAGTGGAATTGAATGTATGACTGTGGGTGCCGTTCAAGTGTCCTACATGGAATACTTGTATTAAAAGCAGGTAAATTGGAAGTGAAAGCTGTGGTACAAAGGTTTGGTGTACGAATTTTGTAAGTAACAGCTGGCTATAGGCTGTGAGGTATGTAAACTCCGTTTCCACTTTAACAGAGTAAGCGGTGCGAGGAAGCTATTGGCATGTGGAGAAGGCTCTTGTAGATATACAAGCGTAGAACAACTTTACGTCGAAATTTTGTATGTCGTGCATGCGCAAAAACCATTACAAGCTCCACTGCATCGTACAAAGCCTAGTGTATGCGCCGCCGGAGCGAGTAAGAAGCCCGCCCAACCAGGATCCTAACCGAGTTCGGCAGGATAGCGAGCCCGCACACTACAACCACGATATACTAGCCCTTAACACGCACCTTACCATTTGACAGATAAACTGCCCGTACGTCTAATATAGCATCGTTCCTTACCGCCCGGTTACCGTACCACAGTTACAATGCCAAAATCATTTAGCCGGCTAGTAGCACGTGCCGCGGTCCTTATATACATATGGTAGGCGACATACCGTTTTGGATTTGCCTGTCACTGTGTCCAGCCACAGGAAGCTGGCGCTTACGGAGGGACCATGAAGGCTTGCGCTGCACCACCCACAGCTCCATCCTAACACCCCATGTCCGGTGTAAACCCGAAGGAATAAGACCGGGAGTCATGTGGATGGGAGCCGCGTTTATATGACGGAGCCGGCCCACAATACTTCAAAGACAAACAAAAGCACGCTGTATTTGGGGAATCAACAGCACACAAGGCGATGGCTAGACCGTAGTCCGCTCCACACTGAGTGCATGGAAGCACTCTTTGATCCTACCACGGACACATGGACCGCGCAACCCGTCCCCTTCAGCAACGACCAACTGTCTCTTATAGCCAGAATGGACGAGGCAGTGGGTAATAGACAGGTAGGCACCTTGTCAACATGCACATCAAGCGCAGCCACACCGGGGATATCAAGCAACAGCCAAGCACTTGAGAGCAAGAGAACAAAGAAAATAAATCGAGTGATGCATAAGAAAACGTTGCCATAAACGTTAACTTAATAAGCATATGAAATAAGTTGTTTTTAAAAGTATCCGAGATACGTGCAAGAGGTTTGTTGACCTATTCTGTGCCACCATAGGATCCATTAGTAACTGTAGGCTTAAGCCGAATGCCATTGCTGACAACTGATCGCTCTCCTACCGTCGTTATCTGATTTCCGCCTTACTCTCGTCAACTCTTCTTGGCAGTAGCTAGTCGTTGTTGGCTCCATGCGTCTTTGTATCTTGGAAGGATCCACTCCTTTACTCGCCAACCTGCTTTTTTCGAATGTCTGTCTCCCTAATCTTCGCTCGCATTTTAATATTTTTATTGCAACGGCGGGTATCCACTAGCGGCTAAACGTCCTAATGATATGGCTACACCAGCCACTGATACTACATTTTCTAGAGCCATTAGCTCTGTTAAGCAGCAGCCAGTCGCCATATGCTCCTTCAACTCTGCGGATATCATGAGCTCGCTAGTAGGCACCCCTTCCTTACAACGTTTATTCGCTTGGACCGTTTGCATCACAGCTCAGTTGGTTTGGTGACCTATTCTTTGCCACCGTAGGATCCACTAGTAACTGAAGGCTTTTTCCGTACGCTATTGCTGGTCACTGACCTCTCTCCTGGCGCCCTTATCTGCTTCTCGCCTTATGCTCTTCAACTCTTCTTGGCAACAGTTAGTCGTTGTGGACCCAAGGCTCCTCCGTGGGAACTGTACCTTGGAAGAAGCTACCCCTTTTCTCTCTAACGTACATTTTTCTCGAAGGTCTGTCTCTCTAATCTTTGCTCTCTTGTTGCCTTATTTATTGGAACTGTAAGTATCCACTAGTGACCAAACGTCCCAATGATATGGCTACACAAACCACTGATCCAACTTTTCCTAGAGCCATTAGCTCCGTTTAGCAGCGGCTAGTCGTCATAGGCTCCGTGCCACTCTGCGGATATCATGAACCCGCTATGAGTCACTCCATTCCTACAACATTTATTCTCCTGCATTACAAAGTAGCTGGTTCGGTGACTTATGCTCTGACACTGTAGGTATCCACATCTGCCTGAATTTCGTTATCGAGTGGCTACAGTTGACCGCTGATGAGCTGTCCAACAACGCTTTTATCTTGCTTGTCTCAAGTTCAAAGCCTCTAGCTACCGCGACATGGCGTACGCTCCTCGCATCCCTGCGCATATTCGGGGCTAGCTAGGTGCCACTCCTTAATGGCTAGCCGAACAACCTCCTCGTGATGCCAGCTGGGTGGTTCGAATTTAACCCATTCCCGCTAGTTGTTCGGCTGCAGAGTTCCAGGACTTGGTGGGTGTTCACATGGCCAGCGTTCTCCCTATAAAAACCACGAATGTCTGCTTAACAACACTGTGACGTGGCGGTCGTGGCTCGCTACAAAATAAAGTCACGGCCCCGTGGATATCTGGATTATCCTTTACAACCCACGGACACCAATCTTCTACTCGCACATTGCTGACGATAGCAACCATTAAGGAATGAAGCAGCGCAGTTACAATCGCAAACTACACAGCTAAACAAACACACACAATTACATACTTACATACCCCCTGCGCAAACAAGCACGGTTATGGCAAACATATCGAATATTTGCACATTCTTGATCACTCTTTGTTTGCTCAAATTGATTATGCCTGTAAAGGCGGGCCTCGCCTTGTTTAGAATAAAAGCTTTATTTATTTATTTATTCTTGGGAACTGCACCATATATTTTTGCTGGTTTGTTGACCTATTCTTTGACACTGTTGTTATACATTACTAACTAGAATGATTAAACCAGCTAGCACTTTTGACCACTGAACCCAAGTCCAGTAGCGCCACTTCCCGGTGGTCATACCTTTGACATTTAGTCCTCCATATATATCCATTTAATCCTAGCCCGCTTTCATTACGCTCAGCTCCCTAGCCTCATGTAACTATGTACATAATAGTTATTATGTGGTTTTAGACAATCCTCATTCCGTGGAGTATATCTAGATATCGCCACATCGTCACTGTATGTTCCGGTCTCCGACTGCAACCAATCGTGATTACATACCCAACTTCTGGTCTCCGGCTGAATTCTAACGCCGGATGCTAATACCACGTGGAGTACTTCCCGGAATCCTGCTCTTCATCCTCATGAAAGTAATTTATCCATTGGGCCATGCCTACTGCTGGGTAAACGAAAAACATCATCAGCGTAATATCTGTTACACATTGTACACCAGTTGCCTCAAGTAAATGTCTTAAAGTGGGATTTCCCCAAGGCTTGGTACCAGGAACGTCTTTCTTGGTCCTCCCTCGGCCTGTTCCTCTCTTTCCCTTTTTCTCTGAGGTCGTGAACCACTTCAAGATACAGGATTACGCTGAGAAACTGCCTCCGTCTGAGATAGGACGAAATAACTAACAAAGACTTACCTGGAACATGGCTTCACTTCAAAACCAACCATCTGCATCCAACACCTCAAACACCGATGTCCAGTGCGTTGGCTGGATCCGAATTCTTCACACAACAGAAAAGCTACCTAAGTAGAGCAGGTGAGACCCCATACACTGGAACTTCTACTTACATTCGAAATCCTACTTTCTCCTCGGATAACCTCAACGTCCATTTTGGAACCAGACTTTGCCATTTGTCTAGCCAACAGAGGAGTCACTCGACTGCGGATAACCACACCAACATATGCTTCATAAGAAGCTCTGCCAGTTTTACATGACCGTTTGTAGCAGTCGAGGACAGTGTTCCAGGACGTGGTGGGTTTTCTCCTGGCCAGCGTTATCCCTACAAAAAGCCACAAAAGTCCGGTTATCAACACTGTGACGTGGCAGACGTGACTCGCCACCGAAAAAGTCACTGCCCACTGTTATACGCTTGAATACCGACTATTCACTTTTCAATATTTTACTGTCAAGCACAACAAAGATACTCTCGGTCTTCATCTACTGTCCCCACAAAACCCACCGTGCATCCTTATTTACTATACGCACACTTGAAACAGTTGTATCGGCGCTCCACTTATAAATTTGCGCCTCATGAGTGCTCCGGCAGTTTCTGGAAATAGTACAAATTTTGGCCACAGCTAATTACATCCTTAGTAAGGCCTATGTTGCGCTATGGCCTGCAAATATTAAACAAACCTAAAGTGATATGTCTCCATTAATTCCAGAATAAAATTTTATTCATTTAAAAGTGAAAAATTAACCACCGAAATAAATAGAATTAGGATGAAAGCACGCGGTTAGTAACTCGAATGCATCGTACCAACATACGCTGCTCCGGTTCTACCTACGTTCTCCACAGGACCAATCCTCATTTCTTTGGTGGTCATGAGTGGCTTCGCTTATGGCTCACTAGGCTTGCCTGACTCAGGCACTCGCTACTGCTGGTGTTACGGCACCATGCGCTCGATGTCGGTGGAGTACAATCCATCGGCGCCGGGCGGTTCCGCACTTGCCGTTTCTTCTCTGTAGGTATGAGGTCTTTCTCGCGCACTTTGGTCACTGCTTTCGTGGTCAGATAGCGCCATACATGCTGATCAACCGCCTTCGATACCCATGACTTGCTCACTTTGCTCATATCATGGTAACCTAACTTTGCTTTCCACACTTGCCGCTTCCCAAAACTCAGATGACCATATAATAGTTGTCTCGGTATCCGTGTCGAATCCACACGGCTCACACGACCGAGTCACCACAATTGTCTCAGCAAAGGTATGCAGTCCACTGCATACATTCCACTTCACGCAGCACTTCCGTGTCCGCAACTCTGTCAACTTATCCGCTGCGAAGCATCCGTTGCAAACATGGTTGATGGAACTACTCTAAATATCGCACATCCAGCCGGTACATCGTCCACGTATCGCTGCTGTATAATAGGACGGACGGCCCATGGATTTGTACACCATCAGCTTCGTGCCGATGTTAAGCTGGTGGTTGTTCCACATTCGATACTCTAGCTTCCCCAAGCAGCCGCCGCCTTCGAGACGCGGATACGCAGCTCACACTGTAGATGCGGTTCAGCCGACATCACACTCCCAAGGTGGCAGAAGCGGGAGGTGATTTCCAGTACGTCAGCACCAAGGATGATTCGCGGCAATATGGAAGGTCACGCTTCTGATGAAGGATGAAAGAGACAGACATTTTTGCCTGTGTCGACTGTGAGCCCGAATTTGGCTGCTGTCGAAGCCAGAGCAATAGTCATTTGTTGCAACTCATCCGCGCTATGTGCAATAAACGCACTTTCATTGTCAAACAGCAGCATATGGATAGTTCTCGCACCAAAAGAATGGATGTCAAGCGTTTCACTATCAATACAGCTCTGCCCACGAACACCGTAAGCGCAAACGGTATCGAACGCACAAGACCTCATTGCATGTGGGTACATTATAAACAGAGCAGAGATAAGACACAGCCTTTCTTCACGCCGCAGACAACTGCAACGTCATCCGAGATCTGTCCATACAGCTGCGCCATCGCCCGCGCACCACTGTGCAGATATTCAATTAAACTTGCAACCCTACGCTTGTAACCAAACGTACCCAACACCCGATACGATGCTTTGCGGTTCACAGTATCAACTGCCTCGGTGAAATCAACAAGCCGAGAGTGTAACGGCTGGTGTCGTTCTCTGCACTTCTTCTGCAACTGACGACCTGCAAACACCATATCTATAGTGCTGCCACCCGAACGGAATTCAAACAGCTCTTCCGCCACATTATGCTCCACAACCTGACCGACGAGGCGGTTTAGTAGGATACGGAAGATCAACTTGCCCAAACAATTCAGCAAGTTGATGCCAAGATTATTAGTGTCATGTTGCTTGACCCCTTTGCCCTTGTACATTGGTAGCACAAGGGCATCCTTCAGCTCAAGAGCTACCTCCTCCTCAATCCACAAGCGTTGCGCTGACTGGTTTAGCGCAGTTACCATCGCGAGCCGGCCGTGTTTCAGTGGTTCAGGCGGGATCCGTCTGCACCGGAACACTGCGGTTTGGCAGCTGAGCAAGTGCTCTCTGCGTCTCATCCAGTGTCGGCGTGTCCGCCGGACTCGCCTCCACATCCTGCTGCTTAAGACCGTTCAAATTAGCTCAGTCGATCTCTTAACAGCTGTTCAAGATACAGTCCAAGTGATTTGCCAGATCTGCATTATGTCTGTAGACTGTGTGCGGGTAGCGCCTGAACTGCCATCGATCAGCGTCCTCAGCGGCTCCAATCTCGGTCCATACACCACCTTCAAGGAGCCAAAGTTTCCTTGAGTTTGATTCGTTCGGCGTAGCATTCTATCTGCTTCGCCTTCTCCATTCACAATGCGTCTTTTCTGCGATGGAGCTCTCGGAGCAGTCGCCGTGGAAGTTTGCGAAACTGACTCTTCTTCCCCAAGTCACTGGGGTCTGCCACATGTGCAGTAAATGCTGCATTCTGCTCCGACTGCAATGCGCCAAGCGTCGCATTGTTTTCATCAGACCAATCAGGCCGCTTACTTTGCGCGCCCGATGGTCTCCTTGGCAGCAACTGTCATCTGGTCGCGAATGTGGTGACATAGCTCGCCCACTGTGGCTGTGCAGTCCACGTTACACAGGCATGCGGAAAACGCCTTCTCCAGCTCAGTACGTTTCGCCACGATACCGAGGGAGAGGATGTTAGGTGTACGCCGATTTACGGCAGGAGTGCAATGCCTAGATTTACGAAACTATATGTACAATGTGGTTCGCACCAATTTGTGATCAGTGCCACACTTAGCTCCACGCAGTACACGTGTCATGCGCACTTCATGCATATCCCGCTGACGTACGATGACATAGTCGAGCAATTGAGCGTGATCCCTCCGTGGGTGCGTCCAAGTTGGTATATCAATCGCACCCAGTGCAAACAGAGTGATCGTGATCGTCAGGCCGTGAGTGAAGCACAGTGAGAGCAGCCTGCCACCGTTTGCGTTCTCTGAACAAAGGCCATGCGCACCGATAACATCTGCCCACACCGATGCACCGCGCCCAACGCGCGTGTTGAAAGCACCCAGCAGAAATAGTCGGTCTCTCCTCGGCGCACACCTTATCCCAGATGATAGCTGATTGTAGCATTGACCACGCGTGTCATCAGCATAACACACAGTCGAACTGTAGGTGCTTATAAAGGCGGCAAACTTACCTCTTACGAGTCGTAAGCGAATAGTCATCAGTCGCGCGCTGATGCCTGTTTGTCTACCCACCAGCTGACCATGGAAGCGAGAAGATATTGCAAATCCGACCACATGATCACGTGGTGCTGAGGTGGTGTTGCCCACCCAGTAGAATGTGTAGCCAACACCTTCTTCAAGCAATTTATGGTTGTGGTAGCGCGCCAGTTCCATCGCGACCATTGCAGTACGTCGCTTGGGGCGCCCACTCGAGTTCCGGTCCATTGGTGTGCTCACGTTCCCGCACCCGATGCTGACTGCTTTGTGCAGGCATACAGTTGCTTTGGTGGGTAATCGCACGCAAGTTGACGGATTTGATTCCGCGGTTTGCTTGGGGGACTCCGCAAGGAGCCTCTGGATCAATAGCCTGACTCACAAGGCAGTGGCGAGCAGAGCCAGCTCGGGATGGTGAGTGCTGACACAGATTGGGATCTGCTTGACGACCGTCGCTTGCAGCATTTGAAGTACTGCAACGATTCATTTATGTTTTGCGACTGTAGTATGTTGCACCTGTGACCACGGCCAGACACAGTTGAGTTTTGATGGGTTTGCACCCATTTCACCAGGGGCTGCCGGACGTGTGAGAGGTAGTAGTAAACTTTTGAACAACCGGAGATGTCCTCCCACGCTAAGTGACAATGCGTGGCGCTTGCGCTCTACGCCAATCGAGCTGTGAGCTTGTGACCCTTAGACCTCTTGTCTCCTGTGGCTAGGTTATAAAGAAAGACGGCCTACGACCTCTTTTTACCTACGGAGAGAATGCACTAGGCTACTGCCAGGGCGCCCAGCTCTGACAGACCTACTCAAGTCCAGAGCCAAAGCCTTCCGTTAAATGTATATCCGAAAGGCAGTGGGTCTAGCATATGGTCAGTTCATTGACTGATGCGGGTTAGTGTCCTGGACCTTGGGAGGGAGAATGGCGTAACTAAACTCTCACCCAGCGGCCTCCACGAAGGAGCGGCCGGGACAAGAGCCCATGGCATAACAGTAGCAGTAATGGGTAGACCATCTGCAAGGATCTAGCCACCACCAGCTACAACGCACCATAAGCTTTCCTGCCGATATGTTAGGCAGCATCCGGTTTCGGATTTACCAGTCATGGTGGCCAGCCACAGGACGCCTGCACCTACAGATGGACCATGGGGGCTCGCCCTGCACCACCCACGGTTCCAACCTCACACACCCTGTACAGTGTAAATCAGGAGGAATAAAAGCTTGAGGCATATTGATGGCAGCCACGTTTCATTAACAGAGCCATCCCATACTCCTTCACAGGCAAACACAAGCGCTGTACTTCGTAGATCAAGCGCACACAAGACGATAGCTGGACCGTAGTCCGCCCCACACTGAGTGAATGAAACCAAACTTTGGTCTTAGCACGACCACAAGCACCGTGCAACCCATCCCCTCTAGGAACCGCCAATAATCTCCTGGAAACATTATCGACGAGGTAGTGGGTAATGGAAAAGGTGGGCACCTTGTCAACCGGTAAATCAAGTGCAGCCACACCAGGGATATTAAGTAACAGCCGATCCCCTGAAACGATAAGGTAAACTAAAGCAAATCTTATAAGGCACACAGCTAAGGCGGCATAACACTTCAATAAATGGGGGTATATATAGTTGATTACGATCGAATCCGCGATAAGTTCAAGAGGTCGGAGGAATTTTTAAGAAATGCCAAAAAAGCGAAAATGTTACCTAAATGATCTACAATAAAATTAAGCCACCTGTACAGGTGTCAAGACTTTGTAAGAGAAAGCAAATCATTAGGACATTTCAAACCATTCACCTGGAATAAAGTGAACCAGCATGCAAGCACGCGGTTAGTAACTCGAATGCAGCGTACCAACATACGCTGCTCCGGTTCTACCTACGTTCTCCGCAGGACCAATCCTCATTTCTTTGGTGGTCATGAGTGGCTTCGCTTATGGCTCACTAGGCTTGCCTGACTCAGGCACTCGCTACTGCCGGTGTTACGGCACCATGCGCTCCATGTCGGTGGAGTACAGTCCATCGGCGCCGGGCGGTTCCGCACTTGCCGTTTCTTCTCTGTAGGTATGAGGTCTTTCTCGCGCACTTTAGTCACTGCTTTCGTGGTCAGATAGCGCCACACATGCTGATCAACCGCCTTCGATACCCATGACTTGCTCACTTTGCTCATATCATGGCAACGTAACTTTGCTTTCCACACTTGCCGCTTCCCAAAACTCAGATGACCATATAATAGTTGTCTCGGTATCCGTGTCGAATCCACACGGCTCACACGACCGAGTCACCACAATTGTCTCAGCAAAGGTATGCAGTCCACTGCATACATTCCACTTCACGCAGCACTTCCGTGTCCGCAACTCTGTCAACTTATCCGATGCGAAGCATCCGTTGCAAACATGGTTGATGGAACTACTCTAAATATCGCACATCCAGCCGGTACATCGTCCACGTATCGCTGCTGTATAGTAGGACGGACGGCCCATGGATTTGTACACCATCAGCTTCGTGTCAATGATAAGGTGGTGGTTGTTCCACATTCGATACTCTAGCTTCCCCAAGCAGCCGCCGCCTTCGAGACGCGGATACGCAGCTCACTGTGTAGATGCGGTTCAGCCGACATCACACTCCCAAGGTGGCAGAAGCGGGAGGTGGTTTCCAGTACTTCAGCACCAAGGATGGTTCGCGGCACTATGGAAGGTCACGCTTCTGATGAAGGATGAAAGAGACAGACATTTTTGCCTGTGTTGATTGTGAGCCCGAATTTGGCCGCTGTCGAAGCCAGAGCAATAGTCATTTGTTGCAACTCATCCGCGCTGTGTGAAAACAACTCACAGTCGTCAGCAAACGGCAACATACGGATATTTGCCTCACAGACTATATTTCTCGTACCGAAACTACGGATGTTCAGCAAATTACCAACACTACGGTGCTCTGCACGAACACCGTAAGCACTAGCGGAAGCCTAAGCACAAGAGATCATTGCTGGTAAAAGAGTTAAGGCACAGCAGTATCTAAGACACGGGCTTTCTTTGCCCCAGTGACACTGCAAAGTCACCTGAGATTTCTACACTCAGATTCACCATCGCCCGCTTACCACTGTGCAGACGTTCAGTTAAACTTACAAACTTGCTCTGGCAACCGACTTATCTAACACCAACTCAATGCCTCGCGGTTCACCGTAGCATAGTTTTTCGGGTCGAAAGACTATACGATTTTTGCGGCCCGTCATCTGCAAGTGAAGTGCAGAGAACCACACCAGGCATTGTACTCTCTCCTATACCTATACATACATTCCTAAATATATATGTACATATGCCACCTTTTTACTTCACTCCAACACAACCACTTTGATTGGAATAGCTACGGAACCTGACACGCTGTTAGGCAACACTCAGACGTGATAGTCCCGGAACGGTCTGGTCTTCGCTCAGTTTGCATAATGTATACGGATGATCAAAAGTTATGGAATTGGTATCCATTCTAGATGGTGCTCGACTACAAGAGCTGCTCGAGCTTCTGTACAACTGGTCAATTCATTGGCGCTTACTTATTAATCAAGATAAGTGTTACGTCCTACTCCTTGGCGCTGCTGAACCATTCGTCGCTTAAAACATAGGTGGTTTCTTGTTTAAAGGTGTCACTTCTAAGAGAGATCTTGGTGGACTTGTCTCCGCAGACTTAAGGTCTACTCAGGACATGTTGAAGAGGGTTGTCGCTGCCTACAGGGTGGTCCACACCAGCCGAAGAGCCTACTACCGGTTGACGTCGGAGCTATTTACGCTCCTGTTCCCCACGCATGTGCGCCTCATTCTAGTATCGGACCACCCTATCGCCTACCAAATTTGAGCGTGGCACGATTGCAATGGTCCAACGGCGTGGATGGCCTCTTACCTCTGAGTTACTCGACCTGTTTATGCCCTTCGTCTTGGATTTTGAGTTTGTGTTCCATGAATTACCGTCAACGTCGCTGGGATTTGCTTTTACTCGTCTTAGGCTCAGTCGTGAGCAAGGGAGGGGGTTGCAGGAATTCTTCCACTTCAAAATTGGGTGTTCGACTAGTGACCACAGATGACAAATATTCCACCTAAGGAGGCCCAAAGTATGACCCCTTCTTGCTCTATTTACTCGCGTTATAAAATTACTGCAACCGGTTACCGCGGCCCGTCGCTAATGCGCAGACGGAGGATTGCTTCAAAAGACTACTTGATTCCCACCTGCTGAATATGCCGGACCGTGTTGCTTCAGTTATGAGTGTGACGGCCTCTTCGAAATTATTGTTGCGGAACGAACCGAGTAGCCAAGCAATGCTCGGGAAGCCAAGGAGCTGACAAGGGCTACTCCTCCTGCTCTCTACTACCAAATGAACCCAATGAATCACGTTCTACTATTGAGTGCAGGTCATGGGAATTGAAAAGATCTGCTGGGCGTGCACGGCGCGATCCGAACACGAAGGCTGTTATCGAAGTGCAAAAGATGGCTCTTGAGATGCAGCGAAGCAGCGTCAGTTGTGGAAGCGACAATGGCCGAAATGGTGCACGCCGCCGACGTACAGCGCATGGTGCTGTATCACCTGCGGTAGCGCATACGCTCGCCAGTGCCTGAGCCAGGCAGGCCTGTGAGCCGTGAGCGTGGTCACGCGGGGCCAACCCCTAAAGGACAACAAGTCCCGCTGAGAACATGCGCATTTCGGTCGCAGCGATTGGAGGTAGGCTGCATTTGAGTTACTAGCCGCGTGCTTTCTTGCTGACTTTACTTCGGGTGGTGGGTTTTCCATCGTGTTATAAGGCATATCTTCTTCACCTTAACATTTGAAGGAACTTGCACACTTTGCCTAAGTTATTTGTGGTTAAGTTCGTTGATATTTTCGCGTTGGTGGCATATTTTTATATGTACTGGAACCTGCTTTAGTGCGTACCATCGGGCTATCTCAAATTGAGAAATAAAACGGAAAGGACTGTTAACCGATCCCGCCATTTTCCCAAATGGGAAGCAGCCAATTGGTTATGGTACATTTATAACGAATCATACATTGTTAATAAAGCTAAAATACGTACTTTAACTGAGCCCTGCAAAAGTCGTTTATTCAGAAGAGGATGACTTATAATTTAGAAGTTATAACATAAAGCCTGTCACCAGGATAGCTATAGAAACTAGCGCTACTGTATACTTTTTCTGAGAGAATAATCCAACATCCAGTGTACGATATTTGGTGCAACTATCCCAGTCTCCTTTGCTCTGATAAAGTCCAATTGAGGTGAGAAAACGTTGTGTTAACCATGCAAACGTCCGTAGCCACACAGATCATGCACACGTTTAGTTGCTGTTGAGTGTGACACGCGCTGCTTTCTGTTATTCTCGGAGGCGGCCGGCACGTCATCCTCTGAGTCGCTGCCTTCTTTCTTTTCCAGTCGGTTCTCAAAAATTTTACAGACGATTTCCTCAGCAACAGTTGCCAGATCTCAGGCATATACCATCTCGTTGTCAGTGGCGAAGAACTCTCCCGCATTTGTGGCTCAGATTGTTCAAGGGCTGATATCGTGTTTAGCGATGACGACGGCATTAGAACTTGCACTGGATCCTAGTCGATTGGAGCCAGCGGGCCGAAAGCACGCTTTTATTGTTGCACCAGAGCCTGTCTCCTACTTTTCGTAAGGAGCTTCCTTACATCGAGCACAGAAACCTTGGCTTTGGTATCTACCGCCGATGATGAGCCAGCTAATCCGGTGTTCTGGATGTGAGAAGGATGCAGTTTATAATTTCCTTTCTGTACCGGGTTCGCAGATCCACACACACTTTGGTCCATGCTTTGAGGAATGCTTGGCGTGTTTGCATGCAAAAATTCCATTCGTATTTCTTCCAGTCCTTCTACATGTGGATGCTCTGTGTAATTATTCAAAAGCAACATAAATTTTCGGCCACATTGGCCACATTATCCCATTCGTTGACCCACTCGGTGAAATTTTCTCTCGAAATGCACGCAACTTTTTGCGCTTTGTAAATTACCAAAAGTGTAAGCAAGTTCACGCCATTAAAACATCGTGGTTGCTTATTTTGAATCAATACTATATTTCTTTTACCCGTGTCTGACATATTCGCACAGGAAACTGAGCCTTTCCATAGCTTTTTCGATCTGCTGCGCTTGCCGGCAACAAAACACAAAGAGCATTCTTGGAGTTCTCTGTAAAAGATACCCTTTCCTTCTGCACCGTACATGTTAATACTTTAAAAAGCATCTAAATGTTCAGGCAGTCGAACTTACAGCCCATGGTCACAGCCTGCTCTGTCCGCGGAAATCTTATCGCTAGGTGCACGTTTATAAACAAGGGGAGTTCTATTCTTACCTCTTTGCAAATATCCTTCTGTGGTAGCACAGGTTTTCCACGTTCTGCTCCAAATACATCCGCCTTTTCCTTCAGAAGCTTGCCTGTACCTGTTTGCATGTGCTCAAGAACCGCGATCATGCAGACTTTCAGTGCAGCCTCTCCTTCATCTATTCCACAAAGCTTCCTTTCCGAGTGCCTGCAGTGCCTTGTGATAAATTCCGCCGGAGTTCATCTTCAGTGGCCATCAACCTGGCCAGGGTAGGACAAGAAATGGGTGAATTCCGCGACATCTTGATCTGCGAGGTTCCTGGTGAATATGTTATAAGTTGTCGAAAACCTCCAAATTCTCTGTCGAGGACAAATCTTTTCTGTTACTTGGTATACTAAAAGGTAACCAATAGTAGTGACAAGTGTTGAGCGGAACGTTTACCCGACTAAGCTCAGTTCTCGAGTTTTGCATAAGGCCGAGGGTTAGCCCACAGAAAAATGTAAATTTAGCTGCCTTGAGTGTCGAATGAAATAGGCAAAGCTTTCTGCTCTGTACATAACGACGCCGACAACTTTCTTTTCCTTCGGGTCAATCGGAATGTAGCGCAACCATTACAAAAAGCCAAAGAAAGTGCATAAAATTAAAAAACGGCTAGGGCACAGCCCACGTAGTCTGGCGATTAAGCGGTGGGAGGAATCAGGTAGTTGGTAAATAGACGGCAAATGTAGTCAGAGAAAAAATAGGATCACAGGAATGTAGAGAGCAGAGGAAGAAGTCTTTGTCAGCTCCACCGATTCCCGATCACTGCGTGGAGGCTGCGATTCCATGTTAAGCGGTACTGCACAAGGGACAGTGACAGCTACAGTGGAAGCTGCAAGGGCCCATCGTACGCAAAAGATAAGAAGCTAACATTCGCTTGAAACATTCCTCAGTCTGGGCATTGACCACATGCTTCGGTAACTCGTTCCAATCGTTGACTACGCGAGTTGATAGAGCGAGAGCAGGATAAACCCGGAGCCTGCCGGGTTTAAACAGTTTCCAGTTGTGGCCTCGAGTTGAACTGTTTTCATTGAATTGAAAGCACGCCTGCAGCTCCGCCCCCAACTCTCTTCTCAGGATGCGCCTGGTGAAAATCAGGTCACCGCGACGTCGGCTATAATCTAGGATGAACAGGATTATCCGTTGAGTTCTCAGGGGATAAGGCAAGTCCCGTACCTCCAAGATGTATTTCGATTCCTGCCGTTGGACCTCCTTAATGAGGTCACATTCGAACTTGGTGAGAGGGAAGACGACAGGTAATCCGTATTCGAGAATGAGGCGGACATGGGAAGTATACAGCAGTCTGAATATATCCGGAGACAAACGTGAGAAGGCTCTTCGGATAACATGGGACATCCTGTTGGTAGCGGCAACCCTGCGTAACGTGTCCTGTGTAGTCCGTAGATCAGATGACATCAACACGCCTAGGTCTTTTTCAGGGATTGAAGTTCTGAGCAACGCCCCACCAAGGTGGCACCAATGGGTAGGACCGAGCACTTATCGCGATTTATGGGCAATCGGCATTTGACTGACCACGCATGTAACGTATCAAGTGTAGCCTGTACACGGCCCGCATCGTCAAGACAAGATACATCCATCCACAACTTCAAGTCGTCAGCGTAAATCAAGCAATGCAACTGAAGTCCTGCCGGGAGGTCATTGATGAAGGTCTTGAAAAGTTCTGGGACTAGGACGGATCCAAGTGGGACATCGCTAGTCATGAGCACAGGAGCGCGGTAAGTCTCCTTCACGTCGACTCGCATTGTTCGGGCATCCAAAAAATCAGCGAGCCAAGAGAGAACGTTCCTAGGAACACCTATTTCTCGTAGTTTATAAATCAGCCTTACATGAGGAACCTTGTCAAAGGCCTTGCTGAAGTCGCCAAAAATAACATCCAGACGATTCCCAGCGTCTGATGTTTTCGCCCATCTTTCACGAGTCACAAGCAGATTTGAAGAACATGAGCCTGCCCGCCGAAAACCATGTTGCGCACAAGCAAGGACGTTAAGGTTCTCGAGGTGGAGAAGAACTGCGCGCTTGAGAATCCTCTCCATTATCTTGCACAATATTGACGTTGAGCAGATGGGTCGATGATTGACAGCATTTTGACGATCCCATCCTTTATGTATGGGTTTACCATTCCCTACTTTCCAAGCAAACGGGAGGCGTCCAACTTCAAGAAAATGGTGAAATACCCGGCAAACAGGAGCAGCAATGTAATCAGCCACAGTCTTGAGGAACAGCGGATGCAACCCATCGGGACCCGGCGAGGAGTTCGGAGCTAATTCACGAATGCTTTTGGCAACGACATCAGCGCTCGTTTCTACATGCTCCAATGATGAAGGGAGTCTTGGCACCGCGTCACTGGGAAACGGCGTCTCCATCGAGTAAACAGATGAATATTGCATGACCAGGAGACTGGCGTTCGCAGCGTCATCGTCAAGTAAACCTATATGCGTCAAGGAATACAGAACAGCAATACCACTGCCTGCTCTGGTACTTCTCTTCAGGTAAGAGAAGAGTATCTTAGGGATCGCCTTGCATTGCACAGCCAAACCGAGTTCGTACTTAGGTCGTTTCTCACGTTTTTAAGTTGCAGATATTCCTGACCACTTTATGTTCAGAATAGTTAGACTCGGATTGCGTGAGCTTGAATCGCACGCACAGTTTCCGTCTTTTGTTCATTAGGCCTCTCGGTTCTCGATCAATCCATGGAGGACCTATGGCAAAAAGTCTTTTGTAGACAGGAACGACCTGCTCAATGAGCGAAATCATTTTGGAGTACAAGTGGTTCCACTCCTCATTCAGATCCAGGGATTCGGGTATACTGCAGTCTACAGTACTGGCGGCCGTTTGTAGGCGTTGGGAATCAACACGCCAGAAGTCACTGCAGGTGCGACCTTGGTTGTGGAGAGTGAGGCGTCGAGTCCAGAGGAGTGAAACCACACAGTGATCGCTGTTACCAATAGGCTGAAGAACGGCTAGGCCGGTGACATCTGATTGTGCCGGTGAGAGTACAACGCCAAGAATATGGGGTGTTTGTCCTGCAATTATACGAGTAGGTATTGTGACATATTGGAAGAAGTGACATTCGATAACCGTCTCTAAAAGGGCGAACTCAAAAGCCTTCGAAGTGGGGACACAATACAGTTGGTCCCAGTCGATACTCGGGGCGTTGAAGTCACCCAGTAATAAACAGTACTTTCCCCCACCGTGCATATTGATCGCGTCCAGCAGGCAAGCTCCGTAACCCAATGGGACCCTGTAGACAACACAGATCACGAGAGATCTGTATCCCTCATGAAAACGGCACAAGAGTTTCGAAGTCGCCACAGGCAGCTTCAAATAGATGAGCATAGAAGACGGTCTTCCAATAGAGTATCACACCATCCCCAGGTCTACCTACATGGCGGTCTGCTCGGCAAAGGCGGTAACCAGGGATCAGCATTTCCGAGTCAAGGATTTCCGGGGACAACCGCGTTTCGGTGAAAGCTACAAGATCCGGCCGATTCATGGAGGCAAGGAGCTGAACTTCGTCTACTTTGTTTCTGAGACTGCGCATCTTGGAAATATATATATATATATATGCCATTCTCTCCCTCGGTACTGTGGCGAAACGTACTGAGCTAGAGTAGGCGATGGCTGCACGCATGTGTGGTGATGTGGAATGCATAGCCACAGTGGGCGACCTGTGGCACCACATTCGCGACCAGGTGACAGCTGCTGCCGAGGAGACCATGGGGCGCGCAAACTGTAAACGGCCTGCTTGGTTTGATGACAACAATGTGAGGATTGGCGCACTGGTGTCAGAGAAGAATGCAGCATTTGCTGCACATGTGGAAGACCCCAGTGACTTGGGGAAGAGTAGTCAGTTTCGCAAACTTCGATGGCGACTGACCCGAGAGCTCCGTCGCATTAAAAATGCATGGTGGACGGAGAAGACGAAGCAGATGGAATGCTACGCCGAACGCCGCCAACACAAGGAATTCTTCGACTTCTTGAAGGCGGTGTATGGACCGAGATTGGAGCCACTGAGGACACTGATCGATGGTAGTTCAGGCGCTACCTGCACCCAGACTGCAGACATAATGCAGATCTGGCGGAAACACTTTGACTGTCTCTTGAACAACCGTTCAGAGATCGACTGGTCTACATTAAACGGCCTGAAGCAGAAAAATGTGAAGGCGGATTTGGCGAATACGCCGACACTGGATGAGACGCAAAGACCACTTGCTCAGCTGCGAAACGGCAACTGTGCCGGAGGTAATGGGATCCCACCTGAAGTATTGAAACACGGTGGACCCGCGTTGTTGACTGCGCTGCACCACTTGGTGCAACGTGTATGCTTTGAGGAGCAGGTGCCTCCTTAGCTGAAGGATATCCATGTGCTACCACTGTACAAGGGCAAAGGTAGCAAGCAATGTTGCACGAATTATCGTGGCATCAACTTGCTGTTGTGTGGGCAAGGTGATTGCCCGAATCCTGCTCAATCGCCTCGTGAGTCAGGTTGTGGAACCAAACGTGCCGGAAGAGCAATGTGGATTCCGTTCCGGTCGCAGCACTATAGATATGGTGTTTGCGGCTCGTCAGTTGCAGGAGAAGTGCAGAGAACGACACCAGCCATTGTACTCACTTTTTGTTGATTTCACCAAAGCATTTGATACAGTGAACCGCGAGGCATTGTGGCTGGCGTTGGGTACGTTTGGTTGCCCGCGTAAGTTTGTAAGTTTAATTGAATGTCTGCACAGTTGTGTGCAAACGCGGGTGCAGCTGAGTGGAGAGACCTCGGATGACTTTGCAGTTGTCTCTAGTGTGAAGCAAGGCTGTGTCTTAGCTCGCGCCTTATTTAATATATATCTTCATGCAATGTTGTCTTGTACTTTTGATGCCGCTTGCGCTTACGGTGTTCGTGTGGAGCACCGTATTGATGGTGGGTTGCTGAACATCTGTCGTTTCGGTGCGAGAACTCTAGTCTGTGAGACAACTATTCGTATGTTGCTGTTTGCTGACGACTGTGCGTTGTTTTCACACAGCGCGGATGAGTTGCAGCATATGACTAGTGCTCTGGCTTCGACAGCGGCCAAATTCGGGCTTACCATCAACACAAGCCAAACTGTGTGTCTCTTTCAGCCTTCACCGGAGGTGCAATCTTCAATATTGCCGCAAATCAGCATTGGTGCTGAAGTATTGGAAACCACTCGCTTCTGCTACCTTGGGAGTGTGATGTCGACTGATCAACAGCTACACGTTGACTTGCGTATTCGCGTGTCGAAGGCAGCAGCGGCCTTCGGGAAGCTTGAGTACCGAGTGTGGAACGACCATCAGGTTAGCACTGCCACGAAGCTGATGGTGTACCAATCATTGGTACTGTCCGTTCTTCTATACGGCAGTGAAACTTGGACGATGTACCGTCGGGATGTGCGATATTTTGAGCGGTTCCAGCAGCAGTGTACGCGACAAATTTTGCGGATCGGTTGGGGCCCCAGAGTTGCAGACACGGAAGTGTTGCGCCGAAGTGGGATGTTTGCAGTGGACGGCATACTTTAATTGAGACACCTGAAATGGCTCGGTCATGTGAGCCGTATGGATTCGGCGCGGATACCGAAACAACATTTATGCGGTCAGCTGAGTATAGGGAAGCGGCACGTGGGGAAACCAAATTTACGTTACCAGGACATGATTAAATTGAGCCTCTTACGTTCTAATCTTGATTGCAGATCATGGGAATCGAAGGCGGTTGATCGGCGTGCATGGCGCGATTTAATCACGACGGCAGTTGCTGAGGTGCGGGAGAAATCCCTCGTGCATGCAGAGAAGAAGCGGCAAGTGCGGAAGCGGCAAGCACCGATGAATTGTACTCCATCGACATCGAGCGCATTGTGCTGTAGAATATGCGGTCGCGAGTGCCTTAGTCAGGCAGGCCTAGTGAGCCATGAGAGAGGTCACTCGGGACCACTGCCGAAGCGACGACGGGTCCCGCAGTGAACGTAGGCAGCACCGGTGCAGCGTTTGTAAGCACGCTGAATTCGATTTACTAACCGCGTGCTTGCATGCTAAGTCTCTTTATTTCAGGTGGTGGGTTTTCGGTTCTCTTCTAATGCCTTTCTTTCTCATATAAATGTCTAGCGGGCCATGCGCTGTGCCATTTGGGGCCACTACAGAAGCGACGACGGGTCCTGCAGAGAATTACGACGAGCCGGCGCAGCGTTTGAAGGCACGCTGAATTTCATTTACTAACCGCGCGCTTGCATGCTAAACCACTTTATTTCAGGTGGTGAGTTTACAGTTTTTACCTCAATGCTTTTCTTTCCCATATAAATATCTACCAGTACTCTATTCCATTAACTTGCACACTTCGCCTAAGCCAATTTTATTCGATTTCCGTAGCATATTTGTGTTCGTGGCATTCCGTGAACTATGCTTTCTGACCTCGTGCACTTAGCTAGGATTTGTTTGTAAACAACTTATTACATATGCTATTTAATTAAGGTTTATATCACCGTTTCCTTATGCATTAATCGTGTTTTTCTCTTTTTCTTTTTCTTTCTCTCTCTCTCAAGTGTTTGGTCGTTGTTTGATATCCCCGGTGTGGATGCGCTTGATGTGCATGTCGACATGGTGCCTACCTGTCTATTACCCACTACCTCGTCCATACTGGCTCCAGGAGACAGTTGGTCGTTGCTGGGGGGACAGGGTACACGGTCCTTGTGGCCGTTTTAGGATCAAAGAGTGGTTCCATGCAGTCGGTATGGAGCGGACTACGGTCCAGCCACCGCCTTGTGTGCGCTTGATTCCCAAATAGAGTGTGCTTGTGTTTGCCCGTGATGGAGTGTAGGCCGGCTCCGTTGATGAAACGTGGTTCCCAATCCGCATGCCTCCCGGTCTTATTCCTTCGGATTTACACTGGATATGGGGTGTGTGGTTAGAGCTGTGGGTGGTGCAGCGCAAGCCATCCATGGTCCCTCTGTAGGCGCAGGCGACCTGTGGCTTGCCACAGTGACAGGCAAATCTGAAACCAGATGCCGCCAACCATACGTATATACATCTAATAAACAATCAGTGATACAGATATTGTGCCATCGGAATCATGGCTGAATAGGAATGCAATATGAATAATAAAAGGAGCAACAAGCACTGCTTATTTCGTCTATTTTACCACTCACAGTTTTTGACATTTTTTCAATTTGTTCTTGTTTAGGGGGAGGAAGAAGGGACACCGCAACAAACCGATGCACACGTCCGACATTGACGTTAATCTTGAGCCATGGCTTCCAAGGTCTTCAGCCAGCAAGTATCCGCATCTCTCGGACCCCAACCAGGTAGTCAACAACAACCGGCCGAGGCCAACTGTTTCGTCAGCTTTCTCATGCGGCTTCTCCATGTGTTTGGCTGTCCACCAGACCGTCTCTTCCAGCCCTGTCCTGCAAGTGCAAACAACGCACGACGGGGGTAACGCTGGACAGGCATGCGCAATACGTGTCCCAACCACCGCACTTGATGCAGTGAGACGAGCTCCTCGAGCGAGTGGCTTCCATGTCCCAAGACACGCTGTCTAACTTCCACATTGCTTACGTGGTGCTGCCACCACACACGGGCAATGGACCGCAGACAGCGGTGCCCGAAGACGGATAGCCTGCGCAAGTCATCTTTACGAATGGGCCAGATCTCGCATCCGTACAACAGTACAGCACGAACAGTTGCATAATAGATCCGCCCTTTGATGGAGAGATGAATGTCGTGGTGACGCCACAAATGCCTCAGCCTAGAAAAAGCGATGCCTGCTCTCAAGATGCGCATCGAAATCTCGTCTCCAACAGCCCCGCCAGCACTGATGCAACTTCCCAAGTAGACAAAGCTCTCCACAACCTCAGTGTCTCACCAGCAAGCGTGAGTGCAGGCAGAGGCACCTGCCAGTCTTGAAAGAGAGCCTTGCATTTGGGTGGCAAAAAGTACATACCGTACTTTGATGCTTCAATCGCCAAGCGGTTTAATGCAAGTTGGACGATGTGTGGACCGTCGCCCAACAAGACGATATCATCAGCATAATCCAAATCCACAACTCGACTGCCTGGGAAGAGCTCAACGCCAGCATTCAACGAATCGCCTAGAGCGTTCTTCAAGACATCCTCAATGGCAAAGTTGAATAGGAACGGAGAGATAGGGCATCCTTGTCGAACTCCACTGGAGACCACAAAAGTAGGCGAAAGCTTGCCATAAGCCCTAACCTTGCCCGAGGTCAGACTATATAGAGCGCACAGTATGGAGCCGAACTTCTCGGGGACACCACTCCTCAGTAGACAGCGCCACAGTACTGTACGATCGACAGAATCGAAGGCTGCACGGATATCCAGGAACACAGCAATCGTTGGCCTCTGATACACATGGCGGAGCTCGAGGATCTGGCGAAGTGTGAAGATGTGATCGATGCAGCCGCGTCCAGGGCGAAACCCAGCTTGTTCTTATCGTTGCAACGACTCGCGTGTTGGGGATAGCCTGAGAAGTATGATGGACAGCAGTAGCTTGCAAACGACGGTGACTAAACTTATTCCTCTGTAGTTGGAGCAGATTGTGCGCAGACCTATTTTTAAGATGGGGACGACTATCGATTTACCCCAAGATGACGGAACTTTCTCTTTCGACCAAATTTTCGAGAACGAAGCGGTGAGTTCTCGAACCAGCGATGCACCACCATCTCTAAATAGAGCCGGAGGAAGACCATCAGGGCCGGGGGCTTTATACCGCTTCATGTGCCGGAGCTCCTGCTCGATTTCCTGGGAAGAGGGAGGGTCTGTGGGGGTAGACCACTCGGCCCAGCGCGAGCGACAGACGTAGCAGATGGAGTTGGGGGCCAACAAAACTGCGAGCCAAAATGTTCGGCCCATCGCTCCAACCGTCGTTGAAGATTGGTGATTAAGGTGCCATCCTCTTCGCATATTGTTTCACTTATACCAGATCGAACACCTTCGGTGACTCGAATGAGATGGACGAGTTTTCTGGTATTACTAAAGAGACTAGCAAGCTCCATCTCCCTAGCACGTTCACACCATCAAGCATCGCGTTCCATTTGCAGACTCCTGCGCAACTCTCGACCAAGGTACTGGCGTTCTTCATTGTATCTGGAATCCGATGGGAGCAAGCGACGTCTGTCCATCAGCGACAAGAAGTCGGAGGAAATCCAGTGTTTCGGTGGGTGACGGGTAACTCCACAAGTGTCGATACTGGCGGAAACTAAAGCATCTTTGATATGCGCCTACTGCGAATCGAGATCACTGTCAATAGTTGAGCCAAGCAAGGTTGACAGTGAGGCTTGGTAACTGGTTAAAATCGCAGGGTTTTGTAGATTTGCGACGTCCGGTCGGTAGTGGGCGCGCTTAGGTGATCCTCCGAAACACATGCAAATCTTAGCACGAATCAATGCGTGATCGGAGTCTAGAAAAGTTGACCAGTACCATCGGCAGTCCGTTACGCTTCCGCGCCTTCTGTAGCTGATTGCTATGTGGTCAAGCTGGGAGCACTCTTGCGTTTGTGAGGGCGGGCGCCAGGTAGCAGTGTCTCCTCGAGTGCCGAAAACTAGTGCTCGAAGGAAACAAGCGATTATCAGAGCAAAGAGCAAGCAGTCTGTCTCCATTGTCTGATCGACTGCCACTGAGACCAAAACTAGCCCCAAGGTGGTGCTCGCTTGGTGGAAGGCGGCCAACCCGTGCGTTAAAGTCTCCGGCAAGAATGACTATATCAGTCCATTTGGAGGAACGCAGAAGTTCATGTAGTTGTTGATAAAAGCTATCTTTAACCTCATCCGGAGACGACAAACAAGGCACGCGTAACGTCTCGACGCCTTCTTACGCAACATGAACCTCTTAGTCTGACTGCATATAGCCGGCTGTTGACTGGGATCCAGTCAAGCAGAGCTGATTCAGCCTTGGCACGCAATACAACCCCAACATCAGCTTGACCAGTGGCGGCAGATTCTGGGTCTCCGGAAAGCCGCAAGTAGTATTTGGCGTCAGAGTTTACCGGAGAGGCCATTCTGATGACGGCACTAGTCTTGTAATCTGGTCTCTGAAAGGCAACAGATGTTTACCGAAAGCGTTTCAAGAGTACGGGCAAGACATGCTTGTCGTCCGAGCTGCATCAAAGTTCGAACATTAAACGCTGCGAGGATGAATGGAGAACCAGGTCGAAGAAGAGCTGGAGATTCGGTGGAGTTAGAGGCGGTTGCGATCGCAGGACATTAAAAACCGGGAGTTTGGCTGTCACTTCCATCAGCTGCGAGACGTGGGTCGTCTGTGACGGTGACCGTAGAAGACATAAGAGTACATGTGGGTGAAGGACGGGATGCGGGGTGTTCTGTGAGTGGAGGTTGGGCGGTTGAGTTAGCACAGAAGATAGGCATAGCAGTAGCAGTAGTAAGCGGTGTGGTCCATGATTCGTCAGTGGGCGTGATACTACCCGGTTGCCCAGGCCGAAGTAGAGGGTTGTCTTAGGGGGCCCTACCCCGAGCCTTTGATCAATGATCTAACCCCCAAGGCAGCAGGGCGACGTGAGCGCGTCGCAACCCGTTGGGAGCCGATGACCAAATAGATGGTTCATACGCCTTTCGGTCCGTGAAGAACCAGGGGCCCAACGCACTCTTAAAGTGCAATGCCCCTCAGGGAGGGGCAACGGGTAGCGACTTTATTTAGTGGCGAGTCACATCCGCCACGTCGCAGTGTCGTAAAACGGACAGCTGTGACTGTTTATAAGGAGAACGCTTGCCAGGCGAAAACCCACCACGTCCTGGAACACTGCCGCCGAACCATTCCCTGGAACGGGAAAAAAACAAATGACCCAGCTGAAACCACGAGCAGGTTGTTCGGCAAGCAGGCCGTTCTTGAACTCTAACGACCTGGCATGACAAGGAGTGCTTTCCAGCGAGTTCTTGGCGTTTTTCGTAGTACGCGAAAACCCACGATATGTAGGCCCGTCTCACCGTTATCACGACGAGATCTGAGTTCATCAACTGCGTTCTTCATTTTTACTCGATCCTCCGGAGAGGTATCGTAGTACGAAAAATGGTTCTCCTCTAAGTCGCGGGGCTCGTCGGAGAATGCGATGGACTTCATCATCGTTTTGACATACAATCTTCAACGGCCGGACCTTAGGGGAGTCCTCCTGTTTCTTGTCAAGGCGGAAAGCGGAGACGATGTTGATTCCTGGCTCACCTTCGTCGAGCAGTAAGGAGATCATCCGTTTTAAAAACTCTTGATCATTCATAGTCCTTTCAGCTGGAGTGGCTTTGGACGACTCAGGAGCATTTATGATGATTAGGCAACGGCCACGAGAGGATGATTTGTTGTTATCGGGGAACTGCGGCTTGTGGGGAGGTGGACGCTCCTTAAGCAGCTTTTCCAGATGACCGACTCTATTCAGAACTAGCTTCAACTGCGATTGTGAAGACAACAGTTTGCGTTTCACCTTGACATCTGTCTTGCTCTTACTTTCAATCACTCGTACTGGCAAGGGCAGTGGCGCACATTCCTTCGCTACGGATGCACAAGTCTTGGTTTTTGGGGCTTTAGCGTGGTCAACAGCCGTCGGCTTACCAGTGGGAGTAACCGGATCAGAAGCTAGTGATGAGAAGCATGGGGATGCCAAGACGGCAGCATCGCTGATTGCCTCGGTCTGAGCAGAAGAGAAACGCGGGTTCAGTGCAGGCAGTCCATCAAGCGGTGCAGTGTCTGTACCTGTCTTCTTTGCTGGAGTCTGACAGGCAAGGATATACTTTGCGTTGGGGGGCAGCTGGGGATCTTTCTGCTTTTGCACAGAATGCAGACATGAGGGACTTGGACTGATTGTAGGTAGGCCATTCGAAACGCGACTGACACTCAGTCCAGCGCGACATGTGTCACAAATGTAGAAGACGACGAAGGAAGTGGTCCTCTGCAGTGGATCGTACAGATCTGTACCGACTTTACAACATGTACTGTAAACCCACCCTTCGCAGAAGCAACACTGAACAGCCTTTGACCAAGAAGTGACAGCCTTACATCAATCCAAGCATTTGGAATACATCGTATATTTCATACAGTTATTGCAGAAGGAATCTTTAAGACGGTAACGAATCACAAAGGCGCTCACTGTCCGTAGAGCAAGGAGGTTTTGACAATGACAAATTTCTAGTTTGAAAACTGGTCAATAAAATAAGATGGTCTATAAGCCGTGCGGGCAAGAAAGCGGTTTTTGATTTTCTATGCTTCATAGAATCTTGCATTTATCGCGGATTTGTTAGTAAACAGTTGGTCACATGGTTATTATAGTATCCTTGGTAACAATATTATTATTATGGATGCGCGTTTCGCATCGATTATCGTCAACGTATCCGTAGGCTTCATTGGTTATGTATTATTCTTAGTTTAATTGATTGGCTGTTGCTTGACATGCCCTAGATGGTTGCGGTTGAGGAGAAATTTGACAATGTAACGAAAGTGAAACCACACTGGTACCCTTAATCCTACGTTATTTTTAGTATCAGTTTTATACCCTACCTAGCATGGTGTGTATCGTATTTATGACGAACCAAACGGTGAAACCATCACTGCCTCTATGTTTAACGAAGCTAAGTGTTTTATGTGCACTTGTATCGCACAACGCTTGCTGCGGTCGTGTCGCCGTCGTGTCGTGTCATTCGTTCTTATATTCGACCCATCGGACCATCGTTGTTGTATATGACTTTACAATTCGGTTGTTTAGCTTCGTTTACTATTCGCTTACACTCCGGAATCACTGGCGGTGGCACGAACTTGCCATCCTGATCATAGTACTAGCTGGCGTAGCGGGCAGTCACCGCGGGAAGTGCGGAGATAATTCGAAACAAAATGTAACGCGTGAACCGCCATTTTATCACCCGGCCAGCGATTTCGAAGACCGTTATCGTAAAATAACTGCCCATTGTTCCGGAGTTGCGGAGGAACAGCTGTGCTCTTGTTTCCTCAGCTACATGGGCCTGGAGGCGGTACAAATGTTCCGTACGATGCAGGTTTCAACCGATGCACCTTTAGATCATACGTACCGCACTTTGCGGATTGTTCCTTCGGAGGAACCCAGCCAATTTCCTATCCGCGCGAAATCTTTGGCCTTGGCCAGGGTTGGAATTCCGTTACCTTGCAAGCGGTCATCTGCGAATCTCATGACCGTTAGCGTTCACATTGCTGTTTCGGGAATGGACGTTGCGCTTCCAGTGCCGGATGACCTTGCTCCTTTCGATGGATTGCAGCACCCCATCGCAATACTGCCTCATTTCTTCGCCGAGCTAGAAGATTTAGTTGTTTGGGAAACGGCATCTTCCTACTCCCAAGTTCCAATGGACGTAACGCTTGGCACTATAAGTAAAGACCAAACCGAATAGTCAAATTCGGTGGTAGCTTTCTCAGCAGCTTGTGTCGCGCAAACACAAGCAATGCGCACTACGACGAAGCCGTTGCCTTTTCTAAACTGGCTTACTTATCTCCTTCGTGTCCTGAGATCGACAAAATTGCGCCCACACAGGGGAATCGACGGCAAAGCTATTTTCTCCTTCAATACAGTCCATTGAAGTAAATATTTCTCGCCGACCACCGCATAGTGATTCTTTTACTTTTCTCCAGTCCCAGCTTAACTGCTAAGCGTTATTTATCACGCATCTTAGAGGTTTCGGCACAATGAAGTTGCTACTAGGAGTTTTGTCTCAGTCTATACCGCACGCTTTAAGTTTGTTGCTCGAAGCGGCTGGTCTGCGCATTGAATTTTTGCACCGGGCGTTGCACAGTGTGCTCCTCTAACCCATTCTGCACGGTCCTGGACCACCCTATGCGGACTTCTGCTCGGGTGTGCTGTGGTAGCAATTTTACGTTGCCAGCAACCGCACTTGTTTTGGGGGCACCGAGAACAGTGCTCATAAAGGGAGGAGGCAGTGTAACGCTAGTGAAACAAAGCGGATACGTTTAAATCCTACGTTATTTTTAGTGACAGTGTTATTCCCTTCCTAGCTTTATGTGTATCGTATTCATGACGAACCAAACGGTAAAGCCACCACTGCCTCTATGTTTAACGAAGCTACTTGTTTTGTGCACACTTGTACAGGACCACACTTGCTCCAGTCTTGTCGCCGGATACATTTGTTTCCGTTCCGTATTTTTGTTCTGGTATTCGGCCCAGCGGACTGTCGTGGTCGTATATGGGTTTCCAATTCGGTTGTTTAGCTTCCTTTACTACACGCTTACAGTCCGGAATCGTAGTCGGTGACACAAACATTTAATCTGAAACTTATTACAACAAGTTGTCTAACGTTTGATTGCACGAGGACCTGTTCTGTAGTACAGAATATTGCTATCGAGCTGGAACTTCTTTTGTAACAAAAGTAAAATTACTTGTAATGTTTTAATATACAAAGATATTTTACTCAATATTTCAATGAAATTTGAGCAATAGATTAAGGTTAACATTATTCCCTTCAAATTAGTTTACGTAAACTTGCGCAAGTTTTCAGAAAGATTTCAGAATCGTATCTCGCCATACGTCATGGAGCCACGAAAACCTGCCTACTCTCTTCGACTACGAAAGCTGATTTCCAATGGATTATCGTTGGTCCTGTGGAAATCCTATTTAAACGAAACGGGTCCTAAGAGGGGGAGTTGGGATTGAGATACGGAAGTACTTTCGGCTCAACGTGGACGCAGAAGCTGTACTAGAGCCGTATAATTCACGTCCGTCCCCAGGGACCCCTGTCAATTCGTGAAGCGAAAAATTGGAACAGCCTTCCGGAGATCAGTCTTGATGCACCGACAGAGTTGCAAACGGCTGCTTGACTGCCGTCTGATGCGTACCGCAGAGCTCTGCTGCTTCGAATGCAACGGCAACGACACCCAGAGGATTTCCGCCTCGCAGCATGTTGCGTTAAACCTGAACTTAATCGGAATCAGCGGGGCTGACAAGGGTCCCCCTGCTCTCTACTCAGGTCACGTCAGGTCAAACGGACGATAGAGGCTTCCGCCTAATGAGCGTCCAGTTCTTTTGCTGGTAAGTGAAGCAGCCCCCGGCACTTCGACGTCGGATTGTTTTTTCTTGCTTCTGAAAAGGAATGAAGCAAGAATAGGAGCAATCTTTGCACTTTCATGTGTCAGCGGCAACATACACTTCATTTTCCAGTACCACTACAAATCTCTGAAAGAAGGATGGACAAACAATCGTCTAGGCCCCTTTTGAAGGCTTCTACGGTCTCAGACTTCACTAAATCAGAAGGAAGTTTATTCCAGAAGTTAACTACTCGGTTCGTAAAATGCTTTGCCCTGATGTCCAAACGAGCTCTATGATGTTTGAGCTTCAGGCGATGCCCGCGCAGGTGGTCTGACATAGCCAACTCAAACAGATGGATGGAACTAATACCACTAAGTCCCTTAATGACCTTAAACGTCTCTATCAAATCCCCTCTCAATCTATGCCGTTCCAAGGAAAATAATCTTAAGCTACTTAGACAATCGTCGTACGACTTCCCTCGTTGACCTTCAATCATCCTGGTCGCAAGTTTCTGAATCTTTTCTATACAAATGTTGTCACTCCGGAGGTACGGGGGCCAGGCCTGAACACAATACTCCAGATGTGGCCTAACCACTGCTTTTTATAACTGCAAGAATACTCCTGCCTTAGTGTTACTCAGCGCCCTCCTAAGACGAAATAACTTATGTCGCGTTTTATTGGCAGCATGGCGACATTGTGCCGAAGGCTTAAAATTGTTCGCTACGATGACACCTAGATCACGGGCTTCGTCAGTACATCGCAATGATAGAGATCCCACAGGAGACTGAACTGCAATTCCGCTACCACTACTAGTCAATAGTTGACATTTATTGGTATTTAGTGGTAGGTCCCATTGGCTTGACCAAATTACTACAGTGATGATGTCTGCAGCCAATGTCGCTCGGTTTCCCCTACTGGCTAGCTTCAAGTCATCTGCGTAGATATAGCATGGATCCTCAAGAAGAGGAGCCAGGTCATTTATAAACATAGGAAACTACAATGGACCCAGTACCGAACCTTGGGGTTGCCGCTGTAGGCATGGCCAACAGTAAGTTTAAGTTCAAGTTCAATTTGGACAGGAACGGTAGGAGAATTCCCATGTGTGTTCCTTCTTCAATGCGTCGTTGAACCAGGATGGATTTCGCGGGGCGATTTGAAGCCGAGAGGAGCCAAATCAATACACACGAATCACATAACGGTCAAGCAATCAATGCCCACGCGGCCTGCGCTAGCAGTCCCCACTGTACCGGCCACGTGAATAGAATAAAGGTTAAGAGAAGGGAACCAACAAACGCAAAATAATGGTACCTGTAGTACAGGAGAGAATGTGTGGTTAAGACAATAATAGTACTAGATGTGAGAAGCCAAGGAAATAGATGTAGAAGTTAAGAACTAAACGGAAAGGTCTGAAACTGTAACCCAAGGGCGTCGAGTCGATGTTCAAACTCCTTCACCGTTGGTGCTAATACTACTTCGCTGGGTAGTGCGTTCCATGAGTCGATGACCCTGCGTGACAAGCGAACGTCAGCTCTAACGTGATCAGATCTCGGCTTATGCAACTTCAGAGGGTGCTCACGAAGAGATGGCATCTGAGCCGGCTGGAACACTCCAGTTAGATCAGGCTCAATCTTGTTGGCCAATATACGGTACGTAAGAATCAGGTCTCCCCGAATGCGCCTATAGTGCAGCGAAAACATCTGCAACCTAAGCAGCCTATCGGGATACGAGAGATGCCTCAATCCCTGTACCATTTTCGTACCAACCCTCAGAACTCGTTCAAGTGTCATCTTATCGCGTACCAAGCATGGAGGACAGGCCTGCACGCAGTACTCCAAGTATGGCCTGACGAAGACTGAGAACAATATAACGAACATTTCATTTGTTATAATGCCGAATGACCTGCGGATCATCCACAGCACTCAGAAACCCTTGCGGGTAGCAGTTGTCCAGTTCTCGCTGGATTTAAAGTCAGAGGATAACGAGAAACCCAAGTCAGTTTGTTCAGTCCCTTGACGCACTACGTTTCCGCCAAGTACGTAAGAAGTTGTGGAAGTGCTTGATCCTATGCGCAGGACCGAACACTTTACAATATTGACTGGCAACTGCCACAATTTTGACCACTCCCAAAGCTTGTCCAGAGCGGTCTGTAAAGCCTTGGGCCCAACAGAACCGCTCAATGTATTCCAAAATTTTAAGTCACCCGCGAACATAAGGGATGGTACCTTAAGCTTCTCAGGGTGGTCATTGACATACAATGCAAACAGTAGAGGTCCGAGAACCGACCCCTGAGGAACATCACTCAGGACGGATTGCCTGAAAGACATTCAGGAACCCACTCGAAAGCTAATCTGCCTTCCTTCCAGGAAAGCCGAAATTCACCTCAATACTTGGCCTGAACAGCCGTAGGACTCTAGTTTAAACAAAAGACGGCAACGCGGTACGGTGTCAATGGCTTTAGAAAAGTCGATGAACAACACATCCACTGCCTGTCCTTGATCCGCAGCCTCAGCCCAGCACTCTCGAGCTACCAACATGTTAGTCAAACAGGAGTGGCCTCTGCAGGAACCATGTTGAGACGGTTTGAGCAAACTGAACTTAGCTAGGTTGTTTTCCAGAGCATCTCTTACAAGCTTCTCTAATACTTTCACCAGTACGCTTGTTAGGCTAACCGGTCTATAATTTTCAGGTAAGTGCTTATCACCCTTTTTGAAAATAGGGCACACGATAGCATCGCTCCAGTCAGCAGGTAGGGAGCAGCTACGAAGAGACTTCTCAAAGATACACTTAATCGGTTTACACAACAACCCAGCCAGCTCGTACAAAAGTTTGGGATGGAGGGCATCTATCCCGGCAGCTTTTGTGGGATTTAGGTCACGCAGGAGCTTGAGTACCTGAGCTTCCGAGATGGAAAGGTCAATCAGAAAAGAGTCTAAGGGTATCTTTGCTTGCAATTGGATATTAGGCAATGGAGAATTGTGAACAAACGACCTAGCATACTGTTCTGCAAGTAAGCAGGCCTTGGCCTGATCGGTTGATACTGCAGTGTCGTCAGGTCCAAAGAGCTCAGGGATAGGCGAATTTGCATTGCATCTCCGTTTGACATAGCCAAAGAACCGTTTCGGGTTTGTTGATGCGGATCGAGCTAGCGCTAGCTCATATCTCAAGCGTTCGGCCCGCAGACGTCGTATACATGCATTTCGCACGCTTCGGTGGCGATGATGGGTACTTTCCGAGGGAGCTGTTACGTAAGTCCTCCAACACCTGGATCGCCTACTGAGCATCCTGCGCGCCTCAGAGTCAAACCAAGGGGGCTTTGCCCCTACTTTATTCCTCGCTGAGATGGGTATGTGGGGGAGGGAAATCTCGCAAGGAAAGGATTTGAACTTGTCCCAAGCAACCTGGACGGTGTCATCCTCTGACACGATACAGGGTTGATTTGCAGCCTTGTCCCTAATGGCTTGAAAATCAGCGCGCCAGATATTTGGCCTTCTGACCATACACTCTTCACGTCCCCAACTTAAGGCGCATTTGAATAAGAGGCAGACGTGATCACTAGAGCGCAAAGGAACAGCAAACACTACATCTCGTACAAAGTCCAGCGATTTCGCAAAGATGAGGTCTAAAATGGAAGGCTTTTGGCCCTCCATGAACCTAGTTGGGCTTTGTACAAACTGATGAAGGGATGCTTGTAAAGATAGGTCAAGGAGACCACTAGAAAATGTCCAGACGCTGCAGTGCAGAAATTGCGCCAGTCGACCTCAGGGTTATTAAAATCACCCATAACCAGAAATCTATCTGTCGTACGACTACGAATGAAATCAATGGGCCTGTTTGGCGCACTTTCGGGGCTTCTGTATACTGGCTGGCTAGCCAAACAACCTCCTCGTGGTGCCAGCCGGGTGGTTCGGGTTTAACCCGTTCCAGCAAATAGTCCGGCGGCAGTTTTCCAGGACGTGTTGGGTTTTCGCCCGGCAAGCGTTCTCCCTACAAAAAGCCACAAATGTCTGCTTATCAACACTGTGACGTGGCGCATGTGACTCGCCACAAAATAAAGTCACTGGGCCGTGGACATCCGGAAAATGGTATCCAACTCACGGACATCAATCGCTTATTCTCACATTCCTACGGATAACAAACAGTCAAAAATTCTGCGGCACATTCAAAAACGCATGCTACATTCATAGACAATTACAAACATATATTCACCCATACACTTACATTCAATGTTATGCCAAACATGTACTCATTGTACATTTTGATCACACCATGTTAGCTAAACATGATCATGTCTGTACTGGTGTGCCTCGCATTGTCGAGAATAAATGTTTATTTATTTATTTATTTTATTTATTTATAACACAATTTTGAATTGCGGGAAAGAAGCGCAAAGATCTACCGCAAGCGCCTCAGCAGTTACATCAGGGAAACTGAAAGAATATGTTCGTGAAATAGTCAAGGTGGATTTGACGTACAAAGCAACTGCACCTCCGCGACAGCATGAGGCGCGATCAGCTCGCAGAAGGGTATGGCCAGGCAAACACATTTCACTGTCCAGGATATCGGAGAACAGCCACGTCTCAGTGAAAGCAAGTACGTCTGGCCGGGAACTTTCTACAAGAGTGCTAATCTCGCACATCTTGTTCCTCAGACTACGCACGTTGCTGAGGACTACTTTAAGCAAATTGGGATTGTGAGCCGGGGATCGGGTGCCACCAGAACGGGCTCTGAAAGGGCGGAAGTAGACCTCCGGCTCACCACCCGAAAACCCACCAATCGAAGATCAGTTTCACCCGCCTCGCGACGGGCTTTGAGGTCCTTTATGGCGGCCTTCAATTTCAACCTATCAGTCAATGGGAGGTCAGGTTGAATACTGACCCCAGAACCCTTGAGTTTAAAAGCGAAACGCAGAAGCGTATTACGCTCGTCCGGTATTGAAAGAACGGCTCTCAGGAAACGGGGTTTGACGCCCGAAGCATCGACCGGCACAGACCCAAGCCTAATGAGTTTCCGTACAGTTACGCCAGGAAACCCGGGCGGTAGCAGTTTAGAAATGCAAATCTTAAACCATTGCAGGTCAGCAAGCATTCGCTCCTTTGGAAGAGCTGCGGTGGACTCCGTGACATTCCTAAAGATGACACTGCTATCAGTGTAAGAGTCACTGCGGCGGGGGGTGCCTACTCCACGCGCCACAGTCATAGAGTCTTGCGAATGGGTGGCTGGTTGCTTGGATGCACTAGCTGCGTACGAAGAGTCTTTAGGAGGAGACACCGAAGGACTCAGTACTGAAGGCTCTGCAAGTGACGTGCTTACCTGATCCACTGTACACTCCGAGACTACCGCATTTTGCAACTTTACAGTTTTCTTATTCTTGCTCTGCTTACGTTTCGCTGGCAAGGTTCTTTCCAACTGTTTTGCGCCAACTAGCTCACAATCAGTCGCTGGATAGGGTGTTAAGTCGACTGAATCCGTTTGCGTGTTACTATCCGCTAATTTCACCTGGGCGTGAACAACGGATGGTGTCAGGCGATCTAGTAAACCTTCAACTTTCCCATCCAAAGTTGTCAGCAGCAAAGAAAACACTCGTTCCATATTTGTCAGTCTGGAAACGAGCGAATCGAAGCAGTCTTTCGTGGTTACAAAGCGCTCAGCTTTCAGCTTAAAACAATCCTCACAGCTATAAAGGAACCTCTCATTGCTTGCCAGGAGAGCATACTGATCAGCAGGCAAACCGGTGCATGCTTCATGGAACCATCTACCGCAAAGATCGCATTGCATACCACCCGACAAGTCGGTTACAGGTATACAGCATCTCTCTAAGCCGCATAGGTAAACTGAATCAGCTGTTTTAAGACCCGAAGGCACACCCACAACTTTTCTAACCATCTTGACAGCAATGAAGAAAAGGTAAGAAAAGGTAAGAACAACGAAAAGGTGAGGACCGGCTTGCGAAGGCCTGCAATGCAGACAGCGAGAGCAAAGTCGGATAATACCGCAAGTAAAACGTACGCACTGATTTGGACTCACCAGGGGCACACAGTATGATGCACTTTTTCCAGCAGCACAGTGTCCACACGCGGTTTCGTTTAGTTGAAGGAGTATTCAGCGTATGCAGGGAGTAGGAAGCCGTAAGTCGACCGGAGACTCCACGGAAACTGCGTCGTGACCAAGGAAGGCACACAATAGATTCCGAGTATGTTGGCACTTCCAAGTACTTTCAGAGTACAAGAAAATGTTATCAAACAAGGACTTCAGTAAAGAAAATCCCGAGCGGTGAAACACGACAAGCACGCCGTGACCTTCGGTTTCCTCCTCCTTGGCGGTAAATTGAAATTTTTGAGCGTGCTGTCTTGGGAGGGGCTAATTTTTGTCATGGCGGGAAAGGGTTTCGCTAGCTTTGTCCTCGGTAACATCCAAGTTTGTTGAAGTGGCTACAGAGTTTATTCGTAATTTTGGTCGTTTAAAGTGCGGTTAAACAGAAAATAATGCGATATGGATTAGCTTCGTAAAAACGGCTATAATAAATTAAAGTAATGACTACAGGCATAGTTATAGTCCACGGCATAATGGAAAGCCAAAATATGCTAAATAATAGTGTTGTGTAAATGGCTTTTATGGCGCAAATACGTGTTAATACAATTGCTTCATGTATGTTAAGATTATACTTGCGGTAAGCCAATTGCTTGGATAAGGGGTATACATATCGCTTGTCTGATTATTGTATTTTTTGTATTTTTAAAATCGCGACGTATGAAAGCGAAATTTAGTTTAGTTCAGTTCAGTTCAGATGGGGACTGGAACGATAGGAGAATCCCGTGAGTGTTCCATCTTGAGTGGATCGTTGCTCCATTTTCTCGCTCGCCTGCTGATTTCTTCATCGAAATTGTAGGTATCCAGTAGTGGTCAAACGTCCTAATGGCTTGGCTACACCAGCCACTGATACCTCCTTTTCTAGTGCCACTATCTTTGCATAGAAGCAGCTAGTCGTCATAGGCTCCATCCAACTTCGCGGATATCCGGAGATTTCTAGGAGTTGCTCCCTTCTTACAATGTTTATCCTTGGATTGTTTGCGTCACAGCTCTGCTTGATTTCTTCATCGAAACTGTACGTATCCAGTAGTGTTCAAACGCCTCAATGACATGGCTAAAACAGACCCTGATACATTCTTATTAAGAGCCACTATCTCTGCTTAGCAGCAGCTAGTCACCATGGCTTCCACTTAAATTTACAGATATCTGGAGCTAGCTCCCTTCTTACCATGTTCAATGTCTTAGGTTGTTTGCGTCACAGCTCAGCTGGTCTATGTTCCCTCCCGTAGCGCGCCGTTGTGTCGCTCGTCCTACTCGCATCAACTCTTCTTCATGGCAGCCAGTCATTGTTGGCTCCATGTAGTTTGCAAGGAGCCACTCCCTGACACTACAGCCCTTGTTTTCTTTTGCCTTCTGTCTCGCTAAGCTTCGCTCGCATGTTGATTCCTTAATTGTAACCGTAGGTATCCAGTAGAGATCAATCGTCTTAATGATATGGCTTTAACAGCCACTGATACATTCTTATTAAGAGCCACTATCTCTGATTAGCAGCAGCTAGTCACCATAGCTTCCACTTAACTTTGCGGATATCCGGAGCTAGCTCCCTTCTTACAATGTTCATTCTTTTGGATTGCTTGCGTCACAGCTCAGATGGTTTGTTGACCTATTATATGCCACCGTAGGATACACTAGTAACTGAAGGCGTAATCCGAACTCTATTGCGAGGTGCCAATCCCTGACACTACAGCCCTTATTTTCTTCTGCCGTCTGTCGCCTAGCTTCGCTCGCATGTTGATTTCTTCATTGAAACCGTAGGTATCCAGTAGAGATCAATCGTCTTAATGATATGGCTTCAACAGCCACTGATACATTCTTTTCTAGAGCCAATATCTCTGATTAGCAGCAGCTAGTCACCATAGCTTCCACTTAACTTTGCGGATATCCGGAGCTAGCTCCCTTCTTACAATGTTCATTCTTTTGGATTGCTTGCGTCACAGCTCAGATGGTTTGTTGACCTATTATATGCCACCGTAGGATACACTAGTAACTGAAGGCGTAATCCGAACTCTATTGCTGGTCACTCTTCTCTTTCCTAGCGCACCGTTGTGTCGCTCGCCCTACTCGCATCAACTCTTCTTCATAGCAGCCAGTCATTGTTGGCTCCATGTAGTTTGCAAGGAGCCACTCCCTGACACTACAGCCCTTATTTTCTTCTGCCGTCTGCCTCGCCAAGCTTCGCACGCATGTTGATTCCTTCATTGTAACCGTAGGTATCCAGTAGAGATCAATCGTCTTAATGATATGGCTTCAACAGCCACTGATACATTCTTTTCTAGAGCCAATATCTCTGATTAGCAGCAGCTAGTCACCATAGCTTCCACTTAACTTTGCGGATATCCGGAGCTAGCTCCCTTCTTACAATGTTCATTCTTTTGGATTGCTTGCGTCACAGCTCAGATGGTTTGTTGACATATTATATGCCACCGTAGGATACACTAGTAACTGAAGGCGTAATCCGAACTCTATTGCTGGTCACTCTTCTCCCTCTTAGCGCGCCGTTGTGTCGCTCGTCCTACTCGCATCAACTCTTCTTCATAGCAGCTAGTCATTGTTGGCTCCATGTAGCTTGCAAGGATCCTCTCGTTGATTTCCATCCTTCATTTTTCTCTGACGTTCGTCTCTCGAATCTTCACTCGCATGTTGATTTCTTCATTGAAACTGTAGGTATCCACTAGTGATCAATCGTCTTAATGATATGGCTTCAACAGCCACTGACATATTCTTTTCTAGAGCTAATATCTCTACCTAGCAACAGCTTGTCACCGTAGCTTCCACTTAACTTTGCGGATATCCGGAGCTAGCTCCCTTCTTGCAATGTTCATTCTTTTGGATTGCTTGCGTCACAGCTCTGCTGGTCTGTTGACCTAGCACCTGAACTGTCACTTACCTTCATTGGCCTGTTGATACACTCAGCGACCCTATAGGCATACGCTAGTGACCAAGCGTCTGACTGGAATGGCTACATCCGGCCACTTAGTCTCTTCTATCGCCACCTGTCGGACGTCGTATATTCGGAATTTCTGTTCAGAAATAGATAGTGGTTATTGGCTCCATGCATATGCGATAATTTAATGCTTGTTAGGAGCCACACCGTATCTCAATATCCTTTATTCCTCTAGAATTTCTGCATCCAATCCTTCCTCTGCCCTGCCACCAATTAATCTTTAGGACTCTCACGGCAACCTATTTATTTTCGCTTATTACGCGCTCCCTCTCGGATTACGTCAACTACTTGCTGTTCATAAACCTGACAATCACTACCATTATTCTAACTCTCTTTGCTCTATCCCTACGCAATTATTGGCTCCTACTAAACGGATACTTCGTACTTTACTTACTTGTACAACGATCTTGTCTCTAGGCAGGCGTTAGCAATCCACCTATACGGCTAATGATTCCGGAGGATATTCAAAAGACATTTTCAGCATAATTATTGTTGCACAGTGTACATGCTTTTGTCTCAAGCACAAGTGTTGTAACTTAAGATATTAACAATGTTCAACTCCATGCCTGTTCTTGCGGTCTTCTCTCGGCTGTCCCTCACTTTCCCTTTTCTCTGAGGTCCGGGAATTCTTGGAGATCTGGGATTGGACTAAGGAACAGTTTTGGCCCAAGACGGACGCAACAACCCACATGGACTTACCTGGAGCATGGTAGAACTCCGAAAGGACCGAACTGCAATCACCATAACCCTTGTCCAGTATGGAGAAATGGACATATCCTCATACTCCCCAAAATTATACATCTGTAAAACCTGGACAGCGGAGAAGTTGAACTTTTGCTCACCTGGACATACAATAAGATGAATAATCACGAGGTCCCTCTCCTCCACCGATGTCAAAAATAATGGCGACCCCGATCAAATTACCTGTCCAACTAGCAGAGGAAATTGGAAGCCATTACTCTGCGAAAATCCGAAGGTAAAACCAGTCGTCAAGCGGCTTTGCCAGTTCAACATTAATGTTCAAAATACTTTACGGCAGTGTTGCAGGACGTGGTGGGTTCTCGCCTGGCAAGCGTTCTCCCTATAAAAAGCCACAAATGTCTGTTTAACAACACTGCGACGTGGCGGATGTGACTCGCCACTGAATAAAGTCACAGCCCACAACTACAAACTGGCAAGTCGACTAGACTAACATATCAACTCTTCCCAACTCTGTTTCAACTACACACGCTTGAACCCAATGTATCGTTGTGATACACGTCCGCTTTTAAACCTTGATCATGCCTGCGTTGGTGTGTCTCTATGAAACTGAGAATAAATTATTTATTTATTTATTTATTTATTTATTGATGGATCTAAAACGGAAACACCCGTATCGCACCCTGGCCAACCAGTTAATGCCCACGTTTCCTGCCCTAGCAGTCCCTGCTTTGGCAGTCACGTGAAGTAAGCAAAGGATAGGAAGAGAAATCGAAGGTACAGAATAGGGAAGTGCACTTAAATAAGAAAATAATACCAATACGTGAAGAAAAGTAGAGAAAAGAAAATCGAAGTACGAAGATGCGAGTTACTCAGGAAAATGGAAAGGTTTCGTGTTGCCACCCAAGAGCGTCAAGTTGCCGCTCAAACCCCTTAACCGTAGATTCCCTGATAACACTTTCCGGAAGCATGTTCCAGCGGTCGATGACTCTGCGTGACAGCCGGATTTCCGCCCTAATCCGATCGGACCGCGGTTTGTCCAGCTTCAACGAATGACCGCGTAGAACAGACAATCTAGCGGGACTGAATAGCCAAGATAAATCTGGACCAACCTTCCCAGTCAAGATACGGTAGGTTAGGATTAGGTCTCCTCTAAGCCTTCGGTAGTGCATAGAATGCATTCCCAAACTAAGTAGACGCTCGGGGTACGTCCGTCCCCGTAATCCCTCGACTAACCTAGTACCCACTCGTAAAACCCTCTCCAGCTCCATTTTGTCCCGGACGAGGCAGGGCGGACAAGCCTGGACGCAGTATTCCAGATGAGGGCGAACGAAAGCCGAGAACAGCCTCGTAAAGATGCCGCCCGTCAAGACTCCGAAAGAACGTCGGATTAACCACAACATGCGGAAACCTCTGCTTGCGGCCTTCTTCCAGTTGTCGCCGGAGTGTAAAGCCGAAGAGTGTACGACGCCTAGGTCAACCTGGCTAGATACACGGGGGAGTTCGACCCCACCGACCAAGTACTTCGCAGGAGGACAACCTCCTCCAATTCGAAGAACGGAGCACTTTGCCTGATTTATGGGCAGTAACCATAAAGTAGACCAGTCCCAAAGCTTATCCAATGCTCGCTGAATAGCTTCGGAACCCCCAGGAACATCAACAATGTTCCACAGCTTCAGGTCATCAGCAAATAGCAGCGATGGTACCTCAAGCTCCGTGGGTAGGTCATTCACATAGATAGAGAACAACAGCGGTCCAAGGACCGAGCCCTGCGGCACGCCGCTGAGGACAGATTGCCTAAATGATAGACCCCGGCCTACCCGTACACACTGTTCTCTACCCTCCAAGAAGGCAGTCACCCAATGAAGGGCGCGGCCAGATACCCCGTAGGAGGACAGCTTTTGCGCGAGCCTCAAATGGGGTACCTTGTCAAATGCCTTCGAAAAGTCGACGAAAAGCACGTCCAGTGTGTGGCCGTTATCCACTGCATCCGCCCAATTTTCGCGAGCTACCAACAGATTCGTCAGACACGAAAATCCCTTCCGGAATCCGTGTTGTACATTGCTAAGTAGATTAAATCTACTCAGATGACTCTCCAATGAATCTCTCACCAGTTTCTCGAGGAGTTTGACTACTACACTCGTCAGACTAACTGGCCTGTAATTTGCAGGCAGACCCCTGTCCCCATGTTTAAAGATGGGACAGATGACAGCTTCCTTCCATTCGGAAGGCAATGCACAACTGTCAAGCGATTTCTGAAACACAATAGCGAGCGGTCCACTTAGTTCCGCAGCCAACTCATGCAACAGTTTCGGGTGAATTAAATCAGGCCCAGAGGCCTTAGAAGGGTTCAGCCCTTGTAACAGCCTACGAACTGCAGTCTCCGCTACAATAAATTCAGATAGTTCTGAACCCTCTGGGGTCCTGCAAACCAGCTCAACGCCTGTCAAAGAGGTTTCCCTTACAAACGCTGCCGCATATTGCCCACTGAGTACGCAGGCCTTGTCATAATCCGTATGCGCATGAGTACCGTCATCACGCATCAATACTGGAATTGACATGTTCGAAGCGCAGCGCCTTTTGACATAAGCGAAGAATCTTTTTGGATTCTCTGAAGCATCGTCCGCTAACCCTTTTTCAAAATTGAGCCGAGCATCCCTTAGGTGTTGCTTACACCTATTTCTAGCTTTACGGTACCTGTCATAAGTATCGGTGGACGGAGCATCTCGGTAAGTCCGCCAACATCTAGACCTCTTTGTGAGCAGATGCCTGCCAGTGGGATCTATCCAGGGCGGCTGTGCTCGGGCCTCCTTTCTCCTTGTGACTGGTATGAAGGGAGCAGAGACCTCTGTGAGGTAGGACTTAAATTTATCCCAGGCAACCTGGACAGTATCGTCGTCTGAGATCTCACAATGGAAACCAGAAGCCTTGGCTCTCATTGATTGATAGTCTGCTTGCCATATGTTCGGGCGAGACTCAACCGTACTCTGGTAGCGTCTAGACAGAGTACAATTGAAGAGCAAACAAACATGATCACTGGAACCCAGTGGAGGTCCGTAAGTAATGTCATCAACAAAATCGAGTGACTTAGCGAATACAAGGTCCAAAATAGACGGCACTTGGGCGTCCATGTACCTAGTGGGGAGGTCAATGAACTGGTGCAAAGATACTTGGAGCGTAAGCTCAAGCAGATCAGCGCCGAATGTGCCTGACGCTGAGTCGCAAGAAAGATCTGCCCAGCAAATCTCTGGGAGGTTGAAGTCGCCCATCACCAAACACTTATTTGCGGACTGGGAGCGAATGAATTCAAGTACCTCTTTGGATACGCTCCCAGGGCTTCTATACACAATTACAACTGTAACCTGAGCCGAGGAGGTGCTAATAACAGCCGATAGAGCTTCAACAGTTTTGTCTGCCGACTGAAATAAGCAAGTCTTCAAAACGTCCAGTTTACAGCTCACATAAAGAGCGACGCCCCCTCCCTGTCGGCCAGCAGAGCGATCGCATCTAAATAGTGCGTAGCCAGATAGATGTACTTCACCATCCGTGATGTCCTGAGACAGCCACGTTTCAGTGAATGCGAGTATATCGGGATGAGACCCATCTACAAGCAGACCTAACTCGTACACCTTATTCCTTAGGCTGCGCACATTACTTAGCACTATCTGAAGTTTTTCGTTAGATCCAGACCTGGGTCGTGCGCTACCAGTACTGGCACTGGTAGGGCGGAAAAGGACCGCCGGCTGACCACCCGAAAACCCACTAACCGGAGACCTTGTTCACCGGCCGCTCGCCTGCTTTTGAGGTCCTTGATGGCCTCCCTTAGCTTCAGCCTATCGGCTAGCGGAAGGTCCGGCTGAACGCTAATATTTGTACCTTTCAGCTTAAACGCAAACCGCATGAGAGCATTGCGTTCCTCCGGGGTAGAGAGTACCACACGAAGTAGCCGCGGTCGCGGGTTTGGTACGTTAACTGGGACGTTCCCCAGTCTAATCAGCTTCCTGACAGTAACGCCTGGAAAACCAGGCGGAAGAAGCTTCGTTACGCACATTTTAAACCATTGAAGGTCGTCCAACATGCGATCAGCGGGAAGGACAGCAGTAGATTCAGCCGCGTTACGGAATATAACGCTACTATCCGTGAAAGAATCGCCACGACGGGGTGTATTAACCCCACGGGTCTTTGATTCGGCACTCGGAGCAGGTGGCTTCACTACTGGTGATGGGACTGTCTTTAGCCCCTCCGATGATGTAGCAACGGCAGCGTATGTTTTTCGCTCCATTGTCGATGTCTTACTTTTGTTAGGGTCATCGATTTCACCGGAAGGCTTTATAGCAGATTTTATCTGCTTTTTCTTCTTGATAACAGGAGTAGGGTCCCGTGAGGCTTTTTCGCTTTGAGCAGAATCAAGCACACCTTCAGAATATGTCTTCTCGGTGAGAACCAAGATTTCCGGCAACTTCGGCTGATAAGTAGTGCGTGTTGTGATCTTCGCCTTCGCACAACCTTCAGACGGTTTGCCAAGTAACGACACTTGGCTTGTTTCCGGTGCCGAGACAACTTCTTGTTTAGCAGAGAGCTTACGAGGTTTCCTGGCTCTTCTTCGCTTAACTCGAAGTGACCCTTGAACCAGCAATTCGGCGTCGATCAGCGTAGGTGTAGATACGACGTCCGAAGCTGCTTCATTTTGGTGGTCGGTAGCCATCTGGACCGGTGACATAATGATAGGTGCCACAAGCTGATCATCGGTGTAAGCGATCAAATCTGCTTTGTTGGAGACCGGAAGCGTCGTCATAAGCAGATCAATCTTATAGCGAAGATCAGAGAGCATCGAGAACGAACGCTCTACATTTCGCAGCCGGGTATCAAGAGATTCATCTCTCGTACGAAAGGCTGAGCGGCCTTGCCGGCGGCTGCAGCAATTGGCACAACTGAACAGCAACTTTTCGCTAGAGGCCAGCGCTGCGTACTGCTCGGTATTTAGCTCCGTACAAAGCTGATGGTACCATCGGTTGCAGACATCGCATTGCATACCGCCTGAATCGTCAGTTACTGGTACATTGCAGCTTGGTCCGCCACATAGTGCGATAACCTCAGAATCCGAGCCATCAGGAACAACAGCCTCGGTGCATTGCGAGACCGACATAGTGGAAAACAGAGTGATTATAACACGTATGCAATAGATAAACGACCACAATAAAAAGGCAAAAAACTGGGTGCAAAACGGGGTTAAAACTGGGAAAAACTGGAAAAATTACCAGTAAGCGCCAAAGACGCTTTGACCAGAACCACTTTAATCGATCCAAGATATCTTGGATCAGAGGAAATTTGACAATAGTCAAATTTCGTTTCAAGTGTTTATTCAAACACTGTTTTCCACGTTAATTCAACTAAAAATCTCGATCAGTATGGCACGGCAAAAAGTCAAGTTACCGCGTAGCACTCACAGGGGTCACCAACATTTACAACTAATATGTTTTACCAACTATCACTTTTTGTACATACTTAGGCACAATGCGACCTATACACATCTCTATCAAATCCAGCTATGAAACCATCACCATTTATCCTGATGCACCGGAAAACTAAGCCCCTCTAGGCCTACTTTCCATGTCAAAAATTATGACCAGGACTCTCACATCTGGCGGGAACGGGTTTGCAGGCCAAGGTCAACCGGCTTAGCCGAGAGTATAATGGTAGCATAGGATACTGATATGTATTTAAATAATTTCCATACATTATAAATAAACCAGCAGCGGAAGTATAAAGGAATCGGGGTCCAATAGCTTTTATAGTACTACAGTTTACCGTAACCTTGGTACCAGGTGCCCGAAGTTTCAAATTTCATAAATGGGTCTAAATTGGACCTAAGTTATTGGATAAGTAAATAGTGCACACAGCTAGTCAGAAAATGCAGAATAGCCACTTTAAGGTAGTATCTAAAGCGTGATGCACTTAAATTGAATTGGAAATGAATACTTAGCTTACCTCACATGCTCCTATGTGATTACTTTTTTGAGAAACGGCTGGGCACAGTGGTTGGCGTACTTCGAGAAATAGGTGGAAAAGAACGGAAATGGCTGTGAGAATAATATGTAAGTAACGGGGTAAACGGATTTGGCGCAAATAGGCAAATAACCATGCGATATGCGCATACCTATTTACATATGGGACTTGCTACGGAATGCGTATTTATAAAGGAAAGTAACGCGAAAGCGTCAGTTGCATATACGAATGCCTGAGGAGCAGTAAGTTAAGTGAGGTAAAGTAAAGGAGAAGTGAAGATACATGTCGGTCCCTATTCAATATGTGGTGGATAAATGCTCACAACGGCGGAATGAGCTTTCATAGGGTACATAAATGGTTGATGAAACTTATATATATATATATATGGATATAGGTTAATAAGGCGTACATTTATGTATACATAATGCTGTCTGAAAGGGAATGCATATATTTAATTACAAATATATGCATTCCTAATTTCGCAACTTCAACGTGATTAGGTCAGGTCAGGTCAGGTCAGATGGACGATAGAGGCTTCCGCCTAACGAGCGTCCAGTTCTTGTACCGGTAAGTGAAGCGACCCCCGGCACTTCGACGTTGGATTGTCTCTTCTTGCTTCTGCAGTGGAATGAAGCAAGAACAAGAGCAATCCCTGCACTTTCATATGCCAGCATCAAAATACACCACATATTAAAGTACAACTACAATATCTCTGGAAAAGGATGGACCAACAATTGTCTAAGCCCCTTTTGAAGGCTTCTACTGTCTGAGACACCACTAAATCAGAAGGGAGTTTATTCCAGTAGTTAACTACCCGGTTCGTAAAAAACTTTGCTCTGATGTCCAAACGAGCTCTGTGATGTTTAAGCCTCAGGCGATGCCCGCGCAGATGGTCTGACGTAGCCAGTTCAAACAGATGGGTGGGACCAATACCACTAAGTCCCTTAATGATCTCAAACGTCTCTATCAAATCCCCTCTCAACCTACGCCGTTCCAGGGAAAATAATCCTGAGCTACTTAGACGATCTTCATAAGACTTCCCTCGTTGGCCTTCAATCATCCTGGTCGCAAGTTTCTGAATCTTTTCTATACAAGTGATCTCACTACGGAGGTACGGTGACCAGGCTTGAACGCAATACTCCAGATGTGGCCTGACCACTGCTTTATATAACGGCAAGAATACTCCTGCCTTAGTGTTACTCAGCGCCCTCCTAAGACGAAATAACTTATGTCGCGTGTTATTGGCAGCATGGCGACATTGTGCCGAAGGCTTAAAATTGTTCGCTACGATGACACCTAGATCACGGGCTTCGTCAGTACATCGCAATGATAGAGATCCCACAGGAGACTGAACTGCAATTCCGCCACCACTACTAGTCAATAGTTGACATTTATTGGTATTTAGTGGTAGGTCCCATTGGCTTGACCAAATTACTACAGTGATGATGTCTGCAGCCAATGTCGCTCGGTTTCCCCTACTGGCTAGCTTCAAGTCATCTGCGAAGATGTAGCAGGGGTCCTCAAGAAGAGGAGCCAGGTTATTTATAAACATAAGAAATAGCAATGGACCCTGAACCGAACCTTGTGGGACACCACTGCAGGCATGAACAACACTAGAACTCGCTTCCCCAACGCTGACTCTGAATGTCCTTCCACGTAAGAATTCAGAGAGCCATAGTAGTAGTTGAGGATGTAATCCAAACCATGTCAGCTTCTCAATTAAAAATCGATGATTCATGGAGTCAAAGGCTTTACTGAAGTCTAAATAGCACACATCTACCGATATCCCGCCATCAAGACAACGGGTAATCTCGTCAGAAAAGCACAATAAATTAGTAAGACAAGACTTCTTTTTGAGAAAGCCATGTTGTTCCGCTCTAATTAGATTGTGCTTAGTCAAGTGCTCACAGATCCTGTTCCTTATAATCTTTTCCAAGCATTTCAGCATGATGCTGATCAAACTAACAGGTCTATAGTTAAGAGGCACCGCCTTAGAACCCCCTTGTGGATGGCAACAATAGTCGCCTCCTTCCAATCACGTGGCAGCTTGCCTTCTTGAAGATACTGGTTGAATAACTCCATCGGGGTTTCACAAGATGTCTTCTAGGGCGAAGAGGAGCAAATGGTATTGCTCCTGCAATCTAACTTTGCTTAAATCCTTATGTAGAAATACATTTGTATGCGTGTTACGGTAACACTGATCATCAGTTCTATGCCATTTAAGGGGACGGCACGTTATTAGTCCCCACTATGATTACCTAATACAAATCCCCGAAACTGGACGTCAGTGGACCAACGTATACATTGTTTTCCTTACAGCGATAGAAGTGACCTTATCCGTACGTAAATGACTAAATAAATAAGTACCTGGCTGTCAGTTTTCATGGAGGTTAACCGGTATCTGTAATGGTGCATATCAAGGTGTCAGGAGTAAAGTAAGTAGGTGGCGCATTTCATTAATAAGTTAATACCATTTTATGATGAATACTAAGGAAAATTTATCACACCCGGTATATGCAGAAGTTATAGGAAGCATAGGGAATAATAGGATGGCAAAAGGAAGAAGGAAAAAAATCAATGAACGTTTTGCGATGTTATCCTACAAGTAGCCCACATATATACGCAAGACTATAGGTAGGTTTATGTTCCTTCAAACGTGACGGGTACGTAGTAAGGCGGTATGAGTGCCTCAGGGGCGGCATTTGTTTGTTCACTGAACCGCCATCCAGTGTTGGCCGCGATTGGTTGCACGAGCGATGCATGGAAAAGTAGCATTTGTTCTATAGCAGCGGTGTCATAAAGATCATTATACAGGTAGATATTTTTGACTTCACTGCGGTAAAGGAACGGCGCTTAGTAAGCCTATGTACGTTCTACAGCGAAGTCTAATTATGACCTACAGCGACAGTTATGTTATCGGCGCCAGGATGCTACATGAACGGCCTTCACTTATGGTAATTGGGTTCCATGATATTTGCAGCCATATGGGCTCTATGGAAGACTCATATACTTGCTGCACATTTCTTGAGGGCTTCTTATTAGTAGTGCTATATTGGTCGCAGAGCATTGGTGTGGTTATCGAACCCAGCATAATCGCCGTCCTTGGAACGATTATCCTTAAATACGGGCGGGTACTAATACCATCATGGCCCAGCAGCGGCGGCATAGTAAGCACTGCTAACGAATGAAAAGGAAATGCATCAGCACGCCCATATAGGTCGCATAGAGGGCATTATTTTTGCCAGGAGGGAAGCCACAGTGGTAACCTTAGGCATTGGGACACAAAGAACGTAAGTAATATGCTTTGTCAACGCTACTGATATAACTGGGAGTCACATGGCTTTTAATTTGTTTCTGTCATTGCATGCAACTGCGTTGAATGCATTATGCTGAGTAATCGTGCTAATATGGAAATGGTAACGAAAAAGAGACAGAAATGGTGCGCTGACGTCTGTACCGATTCCGAATATTCACGTCATCATGGGGAGCGCGTGAGGCGCTCTTGACCCACAACGTGCGAACACTGAGGAATGGTAAATGGAAATTTATTCCGTAGACACACATGAAAGCAATACGCATAGATGTAACGCGGGGTTAACTTACTCAGTCACATGGAAGCGATGTAGCGCACCTCCCGATAGTGGAGTGTATGGTTCACGTCATCCATGTCTTAGACAAAATTACCAGGAAATGAAAGATAACGTAGTTCGGTGGTAAACGTTTGATAATTTTTCATTGCGGTGCCATCCATCAACTGGACAAGAGGGTGCATACGGACGACTGACCCATGGAAGATACAAATTGCACCATTGATAAAATTTTGGTCTGCCATTGTCACCTACCTTGTCTAGAAGTTGATTTTGGAAATAGCATAGTGACCATAGCTGTCACATCGGAACCACAGTAATGCTGTGGTTCGCGGACAGGCGGACGAGAAAAACCACACCAGCGGCCGCAGACTGCAAACAAAAATGTTAGCGGAAAACAACTGCTTACCAGCTGCTGTGAGAATGCACTGCATACATCTTGTATCGTTGCTCAAGGTTAATACGCAATGCTGGATGTCAATAAAAATGAAGTTTGCTCTCCGTTTGCAGTATTGAGTCAATGCAGCGTAAGTGAAGGTAACTTACCGGTTAATGCATGGGTTATCTCCTGTTCAGTTTTGGCTTTACAACTGTGTTTAGTAAAGACCAATGCATGGCGATATGAATGAAAAGTCGTAGCTAAAATGTTTGTTAGTGAAGCGGAAAAGCGGGATTGTAGCTGCTGCGCCTTCGGAAAATCAAGCGACAGGTTACGACAGCACTCGCACACAGTATTCAAGTGTTTAAAGGGTTGCCTATTCCGGGAGCCCAGAGAGCGATTCCAGAAGACGGATCGAGTTGCAAGGAAACTTTTATTTGTACAGTAAAAGATTCCCTGTTAGCTAGCTATAAATGAACGACACCGTGGACGCTCTAGCTAGGGGAACGGATCAAGCACAGCACACACAGCAGTCGCGCGTTGCAACCGAAGCGAGCGCCAAGCAAAAATGGCGATGAGCAAGTAAAGCATTCGAACTCAGCAAGCAGTTCAACAAACCACACCGGTTGCCTAAGTGTACAATTATAGAATTTTGGTTTGATATTTACACAAGCAAACCGGGGAATCTCCAGACTGCTACAAGTGAACTGTCCAGTACGTTGTTCGGTGAATGCTTGCGGATCCACTTAATGCACTTAGGTCCCAGTGCTCCAACCGTTGAAAGCCGTCGGGTGTATAGATGGTGTTTGCAGCGGGGAAACGCAAGGCTATAGAACAGATAATGGACTTGAGAACGGCCGTGAGGTCGTTCACGCAGACATGGATAATGGCAACCAGTTAGACTTCGGAAAATCACGTGCAATGGATACTTAATATCAAGAAGCCAAGGGAACTCATACCACACAGCGATAACATAAGTGACAAGTGCTATGAAATCAGAGTACATACACTGAAATCGCTTGCCTGTTTAAAGCGTATGCTGCAGTGTTACCGAGGACGTTGGGTACGGCAGCGGCATTCAACGGATCCGGGAATTGTTACAGTTGCCGTTGGTAGGTAAGGGAATGAAAGAAAGACACTTACCTGTCATCATGATGACAGACGTTAGGGCTGGTTGCGATGTCGTCGGAGGCTGCTAGACAACAGGGCGACGTGGGGAAGACGTGGTGAGTAGGTTAAGTGTGCTGAACACAGAGTGTATGCATTTAGGGCACCTGTCTATGAAAAGCTGTGGACTCAGTGTGACTGCGGACGCTGGGTAAGGCCCAGTTTTGCGGTTCAGCTAGAAGAGCTTAACGTAATTGCCTACTGCTCCAGCCTGCTACATTCCTTGGGTCCAGCAGTGAACCAGGCTTCCTTGTCAGCACCTACGCTGTTTTACTTCCCGCCTAATAGGCCGACTGGTCACTTTGTGCTCATAGCCAGCTTGCAGGTTTCTTCTAGATTCCAACAGGTCCACCGACCTCTCGGATATAGTGACTGGTGCCGTGACCGTTAAAAGTGCCACAACCAGGTGCTCCGGCATCCTGCATGGCGGCGGAAATGCTATGCCGCTGAAGGTCAGTGTCATAAAAACGAGACCGCGCAAGTTCGGTATGCAGTGTGGCTTGATAGGCTTGCCTGAGCTAGGGGAGAAAATTTTTTAGTTACCAATCGGAGGGGACCCCTGGTGCACCTCCCGGTAAAGTTCATGGAGAAATGACAGCGTACCAAGGCATGATGATAGTGGACACAGGTACTCCAGTAGGACCGGCAATGATGGATGGACGCACGCCATCTTTAACTTAAGGGTATGTGGTCAACTTGGGCCCATCGCTAGCCAGATACAGGAGGACGCCAGGTGGCACTTCGCAGCCCACTGCGTCGTAAAGCATTGCTGCTAAGAAACAACGTTGTCCGCACAAAATTGTAGAAGACGCTCGGCATTGTCAGTCCGTTCGCTTCCAGTCCCAGTGCTTATGCATAGTGGCGTACCACAAGGCTCTGTTCTGGGACCGGAATCGTTCAAGCTATATCAATGATCAACGCAGTATGCTACAAACGGGCTGTTTGATCTATGCAGACGACCTCAACCTTTGGTCAGAAGTGTCCAGCCTCGAAGACTCCGACCGATTAAACGAAACGCGTGATCTGCCACACTCTTGGTCTTTCAAGTAGGGTTTGCCGGTCAGCAAAGCTAAGTGCTCAGCCCTTTCTATAAGTGTTGCTAAACCACTGAGCATGTATCACACTGGCGGGTACCTACTCAAGGTTGCCACAAAGAAAAAGGACCTGGGCACAAAAATTTCTTCTGATCTCAAAACGACCCTTGACACGTTAAAGAGAACTGCTGTGGCGAACAACATGTTGGGCTTCATAAGGATATCATTCTCTAAAAGGACGCCGCACTTATTTACACTTATCTTCTGGGAAACGAGCTAAGGCAGTTTTTTCAGCTAAGACTTGGCAGCTGGTCTCGAGGTCACAGCTGGAAGCTGTTTAAACCGAGGAGGTTCAAAGTCCGCTCAGATGTTACGCTCTCTACTCGAGTAATTAATGCTTGGAAACGACTGCCGAACCCGTGTCAATGATCTATAATCCATAATGAAGTTCAAGTTCAACTGGGACCGGAAAAGTAGGAAAAGGCCGCGATTGTTCCACTTTGGAAAACGTCGTTGATCCAACAGGAAACCGGTGCCTTGATGTGAAAAAGGAGAGCTAAATCAACGCACACGAACAACATGGTCAACCAAACAATGCTCATGTGCCTCGCACTAGCAGTCCCCGCTGTGCCGGCCACGTGAAAAATAAAACAAAACAGTAGTGTCAGTAAAGGAAACAGAGTGGACAAGCTTATGGAATATAGCAGGCAATATTAAGATGTAAGTTAAAATGAGTTAAAGAAGCGTAGGCCGTAGTAGACGAAGGAAAGTTTAAGACATGAAGGGGAAGACTTTAAACTGCAGACTGAGAGCATTATGTCGATGCTTGAACGCTTTCACCGTCGGTGCCATCACGACGTCTGCAGGCAATGCGTTCCAATAAGCTATAACCCTACGCGATAACCGAAAAGCTGCCCAAACCCGGTCAGATCAGGGTTCGTGCAACTGTAATGGATGGCCACGGAGGGTTGGCAGTCGTGTTGGGCGAAACAGTCCAGTCAAATCGGGATCAATCTGACCCATCAATATACGATATGTGAGGACCAAGTCGCCCCGAAGCCGCCTGTAATACATGGAAAACATATCTAACTTACGTAGCCTCTCCTGGTACGTCAGCTTCTTTAATGCGTGCACCATTTTCGTCACTGACCGCAGGACTCGTTCAACTGCCAGCTTATCACGAACCAGATATGGTGGACAAGTCGGGACACAGTATTCCAAGTGCGGCCCTACAAAAGCCGAAAACAGTCTAACGAACATTTCGTTGGTCATGACCCCGAATTACCTGCGGATCATCCACAACATGTTGAAATCATTGCGACCAGCTGTCCTCTAGTGCTCACTGGACGTAAAGTCGGATGACAGCAAAACACCGAGGTCAGATTGGAGTTGAACTCCCTGTTCCTCTTGGCCGCCAAGCAAATAATGCTTCGGCGGGCCATTCGGACCAACGCGTCAAACTGAACATTTCGCCAAATTAACGGGCAACTGCCACAAAATTGACCAGTCCCAAAGTCTATCCAGAGCCCCATGTAGGGTCAGTAGAGCAATCGGCTCGTCTATCGTGAAGCAAAGTTTCAAGCCATCCGCAAACCTTTTGGATGGCAAACCCAATGCATCACGCAGGTCATTAACGTTTAAAGTGAAGAGAAGGGGGCTAGGAACCGGACCAAGCGGAACGCCACTGAGAACACATTGGCGGAAGGACAGGCTTGAACCCACCCGCACACACATTTCCCTTTCGATTAGGAAGGCTGAAATCAGACGTAAGACTGGTCCGGAAATACCACAGGAATTCAGCTTGTACAAAAGACGCGAATGTGTAAGGGGGTCAAAAGCTTTGGATAAGTCAATAAAGAGCACGACCACTGCCTTCACGCAATCAACAGATTTGGCGCAGTGTTCACGAGCGGTTAACAAGTTAGTAAGGCAAGAATAGCCGGTATGCTCATGGGTCACGTCCGCACGTAATAAAGCCGGTATAGACAAGCTTGCACCGCTACGTCTCTTTACGTAAGCAAAGAACTCCTTTGGGTTTGTTACGGCTGCGTTAGCCAAATCCTCCTCGTACT